>JAQPZY010001516.1:2474402-3711604 GCA_029931535.1 Margaritifera margaritifera
GGAGACTTTTAGTAACTTCTTACCGACGTCTGTATGGCTAGGAAAGAAAGTGTAAGACTGTACATACTGATGCGAAGGTAGAAAATCGGAGTGTGATGTGGCGAGGAAAGAGCTTGTATATGTTACAGTAAGAGTGTCAAACCAGATTTTTCTTCAAATCACTGAAACTATTAGAAAATTCTCGTAATTCCTCAATTCACTAAGAAGTTTATGAAATCGCTCAAAATCTTAGTAATTTTACGAAATCAATGAAACCGGATGCGACAAATTACACAACTAACTAGTGGGTAGTAGTTTAAACCATATTTATCTAAAACATTTTGAGGCATACAAAGTGCATGTTATGAACATTGGATTAGGAAACAAGTGCGTATCGCACTTATATTAATCCATCTCAAACAAAGGACCTAACATTCACAAATTGGCACATTAGGGATACAATATAGAAGTCACATTCATTTGGAGTAGGTAAATTGAATGTATATTTAAGACTGACATGTCACAATGTAACAAATAGTATGAATATAGAAACATATATCACAATATCCTTTCAAGAAAGATAGGTACAGAAAAATTATTTGTAAACAATTGTAAGATATTGAAGCAAGAGTTATCACCATCTTGTAATTGAGATAATTTTATATGTAAGATGTATGTATGTATGTATTTATATATATATATATATATATATATATATATATATATATATATATATATATATATATGACAAACAATAACTTTTTGCAGATATACGCAGCAAAGAGTAATTTTTGTAAGCGGTGTAGAAAATAACAGATGTGGTGCAAACCCTTTTTAAAATTCTCGGGTTCAAGTTTGTTAATTATGATACAGGGGAGTGTGGAAGGAAATTGGCTCAAGTATGGTCCTAAGCCAAACATTGTATACTTTTCTTGAATAGTAAGAAACTCTATCGTACCAAAGTTTTAAAATGGCGACATGACTAAGTATTCTACAGTACTGACCAAGTGACCTAAAAAAGGCAGCGCCTCATCTTACGAAGCAAAAATGTGCAAAATAGAATGTTGATTTTGTTCCTGTATCTACGACTGTTTGAAAACGTCTAGATGAAAAATCTAGTATAAGGAGAGGAAAATATTATGTCATATATACAAATCAAAAAGTTGTGTAAATGTAATTTTCTATTTGTATAATTTTAATGTATTCAAGACATAATTATATATATATATATATATATATATATATATATATATATATATATATATATATATATATATATATATATACATATGTAGGTGTGTGGGGTGTATCAACGATACTAGGTGTGGGTGGGTTGGTGGGTATCGACGATACCAAGATAGTAGTATACCAATGTATCGACATTGAATCCATCCTTACCTGTTTTACATAATTATGATAGTACATTACATGACAGATAACTCGGATTTTTTAACATCGAAACTGAACCCATCCTTACCTGTTTTACCTAATTATGATAGTACATTACATGACAGATAAGTCTGGTTTTAAAAGTATAAACTTATACACATTAAATCACAATATAGAGACAAGCAGACATACATACAATTATATATTTATAACTTATATATAAATATATATATATATATGTATACAATATATATATTATAATCCCGTTATACATATAATATTGTTATCATTTATGACGTTATGTCAATGACGTCATTGTTGATAAATATATGGACGTCAACCGTTTCAAAATATTTTGTGCCTGAAGAAGCATACAGTAAATGCGAAATTAGTCGCACAAATATATCAGCGTTTGTGTTGTATTTTTTTTTCAATCCTGAATTTTCATCAACAACATAATGACATCAAAATGTGATCCGCCGGACGAAATAACGTCTTTAAAATTCCAAATTCTAAAACTTTAAGGAAAACAAATCAAAATCAGTCTTCCCATAAAAGAATCAATATGTTGTATACATATAAGTATAAATTATAAATATATAATTGTATGTACGATTGTTTGTCTCTATATTGTGATTTCAGTGACTCAGTTTTCTGATCCCATTATACATATGAGATTGTTATGATAATGCATGCATATCATTTATGGCGTTAGGTCAATGACGTAATTGTTTATAAATATAAAGACGTCATCCGTTTCTTTCAAAATATTTTGTGCCTGAAGAAGCATACAGTAAATACGAAACTAGTCACACAAATTTATCGGCTTTTGTGATTTTTTTTTTTAAAATTTCATTTCCGACTTTTATACATTATAAATACAAATCAAAATAATTTTAATTAAACTTACTAGTGTGTATTATATTATACAGATAGAGTACTAGTGCATGAATAGATATAAAGAACTTAATTGTTATTTTGTTTCATGATGTGGCTTTGCTAGCAGTGAATTCAATAAGCCCTATTTCTACATGAAGTTAAGTTTAGACTTACCATATGTACTCGCGTATAAATTTTGCCCAAATGCAAACAACATAGACCCTGATCTGCCGTTGCATAATGCGCCAGCAGATCAGAGTCTATGTTGTTTGTTCTACTGATTAGTCCTTACAAACTGCATAGACACAGATCTGCCGGCGCATAATGAGCCGGCAGATCTGGGTCTATGCAGTTTGCAGTTGGTACGAATTATACGCGAATATATATGGTAGTTATTCAAAAGGACATTTAATTATATGAACACGTTCACCTCATTCAACAACTGACACGTTCTTGGGGATCAGATATCAAACCAATTCGAACTTCAAACATTGTTTTCATCACATCAACAACAAAACGTATAAATACGAACTAAAACCTCAATGACAAATAAGTAAAATAACAATAATGTACTAACTAGCTCTCGTCATGTTCTTCTTATTTCTATGCAGTCTATTGTTTGAAATCACTCCCAACTGATCTATAACATTATCATTAAAAAAATATTGAAAAGACTATATATATATATATATATATATATATATATATATATATATATATATATATATATATATAGACATATATATATATATATATATATATATATATATATATATATATATATATATATATATAAATATCATACAGTGCACACTAATGTTCACATTTTTACTAAACATTCCATTCAAAGATAGGTTCTGCATAAATATCTGGTACTTTCATTAATTACTAATGTATGTCAGAGTTACAATTCCATCCTTTCCACTTTTAGCACAGTTAAGAATTACAATAACTTAGTAACTTTCTAAAACTTATTGGGGACATCTTGAAATAAAGAAGACATTATGCAAAAGTATTAAAGGATTAAGAATACTTGGCAGTAATAACATTGTTATTCCATTTCTCCTATTTTGTGTTGAATAAAAATAAGATTTAACGAAAGCGATAGCTATTTCATAGAAAATGGGAATTACACAATTATGTTGAATTAATAGCATTCTATTGGTTCTATATTTATTTGTAGTGCAAAATTAAATTTTAAATCAAGGAGTAACTTTATAAATTTGATAGAGATTTAATGAGTGAACAAGATATTAAATGGTAGCAAGACGGAAATATATATGACTTTAATTAAAATCCTGCTATTTGTACTGCAGTCAGATGCCATATGAGGTAGTAATTTCATGAACGTAGAAGAAATTTCATGAATGTATATTTTAGGGACAAAAACTGTGAACGGAATATTTTCTACTTCTGTGCGTTTTGTTCCGTTGAGATTTCAAGTGATGCAATAATAATATATTCACTAAGGATTTTATGAAGTAGCAACTTATCACATGAAACAATCTAGGAATTTACTGAAAATGTGTACCTTGCGACAAATAATGGATACATTCCTAATTTGTTTCTACAGTTTACCATAACAAAATAAACAATGGCAAAATATGACAAGGGATTGTAATGAAATGTACATACTGTTTAATAACATATACTTCTATTCTTTTACAGCTTTCAAAATTCATTTCATCACAAGAATATAGTTGATTTTAAAATTTGCCAGGACAGACATTAATTATTGAAACGAGATCTTCATTAAATATATTATTATGCAATACATTGAATAAATCTCTTTACAATTACAAAAATATTTTGCTAAGAACTTTGAACCCTAAACAGCTGCGAAACAATGAGTAATTTTGTGAAATTCCTGACACAACTTTTCTGTAATTTATGTGAAATTCCTAACAAAACTTTTCAGTAATTTTTTGAAATTCCTGAGAATTTTAGTTTAACTTCATGAAATCCCTTAGTGAATCAGGAATTATATGAAATTAATACATATTTCAGTAATTTCACGAAATCCCTGGTTTCAAATATTTTTTGTTGCATGTATGGATGGACAGTTATTTGATCATATATCACTTCGGAGCCCCCATACGATCAAAGTTAACAAACTTGTAGTCAGTACGGTAAAGTTCAACAAGGTCAAGGTGGAAAATACGACGGGACAGAGAATGGGTTAGAAATCTTAACTTGGTATATATGTGGATTGAAGAAAGAGCAGAAACAGTCACGTCATTTTTATAACTTCATCTCAAATTGTAATATCATATGTTTAAATGAATCGTGGAATTCAAAGATATCTAAGGTTGGCTTGTTCGCATACCAACACTATGAACGATATACAAAGTTCATTCAAAACATTTTAAGAGAAAAGGCGGGGGGGCACAGTTATATATAGTAAAGAGAACATACATGAATATACATAAAGGCTTCATAATTGTGCATGAAAAGGGTGATATATATGCACCGTGACAGATAATGTTATATATGTCGATCGAATAGTCACAGACTGAAGGACAGGAATTTTAACGACAAAAGTCTGAGCACACAATTCCATTAGGACAATACAGGGCGTGATTTTATATAGTCAGAATTGTGTTATACTAATCGATACACTATTCTAAACTGTATTGTGAACATAGTACAAGCGCATTGATTGCGCGTAAATGTATAAATGTTACAGACTGTAAGGATAAGGTCATGACTCAAAGTCATATACATACTAAAACTAAAACATACCACCATCATCTATTGGTATACACGTTCCACATCCTGTTCCCAACTCAGTCTCAAATATCAATATTCCTACTACACTTGAAAACCACTCTGAAATCCAGCTCAATACAATTTCTCATTCCGTACAAAGACTTGAACTTGATGAAATTAAATGTCAGACATTTAGTTTCAAAACTTGATTAAATTAGGTTTTGCCTGCCCAGTAACAAAATTTATGTTTTAGAATTTTGTGAAATGCTTCTGAATACAAATATTGGGTGTGAGTCAATAGGTATTGGGAGGTACAAACTAGCACGCAAAGACATACAAAACCAACTCGGTTGGGAGTACTGCTCTACATCTTGCTGATCATGTCAACTACAAAAGCTGTACCCACTATAAGATCAGTGATATTGAAAAATATGGATTGAAATATAAGCCAAGCACTCTACACCTTTCATTTTATGTACCATATATGGACCTCCTAACTATCCTATCTCTTGAATTTATTTATTGTAAGTAGAAGAAAGTGTTGCGACAAATCTCGATATAATACTTATGGGAGACTGCAATATAAATTACCTCCATGTACTAAATAAGCGAGGATCTAACCTCATGCAGCTGTTTGATCAATATGAGCTAGTCACATCTCAGACCCAAATCACGTCTAAATCTTCCACTACGATAGTTCATAGTTATGTCCCCGATCCAGAATTCTTCACTAATTAATTTGTACCACTTTCTCAATATGTGATCATTACCCTGTATGTATTGCAAACAAAAACGTCGTCAAAAGTTAGAAAATAACATAAACACGCATCACTTATTTACCGTTTTTTCGCCAAATTTGATGCAAGGAACTTTCTTACTGAACTTGCGACTTCTGTGTCCATCCTTCCTTATTCAAATGATATAGACCAATGGCTTGCAAACTGGCATTCTGCCTTTAAACGTGTTTTAAATTTAACAAAACTAACCGTGTTAAAAAAGACACAAAAAAACCCCAACAAATTCCTGACTGGTTTTCCCACGAAATAATGTATGCACATAACTTTTGAGACAGGTTTCATCGTTTAAAAAAAACTGGGATAACTTTACATACCTTAGAAATAAATCAAAACTCATTGTTACATAAGCTATGGAAAATTACTTTTCTAAAATAACTTATAAATGTAAAAATCTTAAACCAATCTGGAATCATTTTCGTAGCCTCAACAATGAGAGTTCGATCCTCAATGATGAAATATTTACTGATCTGCATGATATTGTTGAACAGCTTAATGGTTTCATTTACAATCATATTCTCACTTAACCTACTTCCAGAATGACTATGATAACTTGAGATCTTTTACAAAATGAACGGGTAACCCCTAATATCTTCTTCTGTCTATCATTAATATCCAAAGGGTACCCCTTAATACCTACTTCTGTCTACCATTATTATCCAAAGATGAAGTGTTAACATATTTTCTTGATTTGAATCCGAATAAATATACTGGTACTGATGGATTAAGCCCTAAACTCTTAAACTATCTGTCTATATAATTGGAGGATCTATCACCGATTTAATGAGTCACAATATCTCAGCTTGAGTGTTCCCACTAGCATTCAAGTTAGCTAAAGTTAACCCCATACACAAAGGTGGCAACAAAACTGACCCCTTTAATTATTTACCTATATCAGTCTTCTTCCTTCCAAGCTATCGAAAAACAAGTTACCCGCCATTTTCTTAATCTAATAAATATAACCTTTAATACGCAACACAGTCATTTTGTAGCCAATCATTATTGGATTAAACTAATAGATGAGTGGATTAACTCAGTAAATAATGGAGTAATATATTGCTTTTATAAAAGCTTTTGATCTTGTGGGTCACACTATTTTACTTCAAACGCTGTTTTTGTACATATGCTCTCTCTCTCTCTCTCTCTCTGTCTCTCTCTCTCTCTCTCTCTGTTTAGTTCCTATCTCGATTATTGTAAACACATCGTTTTACTTACTTTACTTAATAATTGTCATTCTAACTTCAGGAGAACTGCTGCGTTCCACATAAGTCTAATTTAGGACCCATTCTATTTCTAATTATAAAAATGATCTTGCATTCCATGCTGTTCAATGTAACATTGACTTATTCTCTGACAACACAACTATTCATTTTTCTGGGAAATCAAAAGGCGATATTTGAATCAAACTGCTTAAAGAAATAGTCTCTATTTCTAGATGGAATAAATCTAATCACTTGATAATCATCCCATGGAAAATCACTTGCATACAAATTGGTACTCGACAACGATTGGCTGATAAACCGGGCTTGAAATAGACTCTTGAAAGTATTCAACTGATAAACGTTTCATCTAAATCTTCTGGTGGAATTTATAGATGAAAATCTGCATTGGATTTTGAACAAAAAGTATTTGATGGTAGTAGAGATCTTAGAATAACTCTAGATAAGAAATCTTTGTTTTCGATTATTTTGCAGACGATATGGTTTTATTTTCAGAAACTGCAGAAGGATTACAGTTGTTATTGAATACTTTGGAGCAATATTGTATAAAATGGGGATTGAAAATAAATGTAGATTAAACGAAAACAATTTTTTTAGGAAAGATTGAGTTTGTTGCATTTCAAAAAACGTGGTATTATGGTGGAAATGTAGTGGAAATTGAAAAAACTTGCAAGAGAAACTTGCAGATATGAGACTAAAAATCAGTAAATATTTTGATGTCGAAATGGAAAACAAAAATGATTGTAAAACTTGGTGCATAAACCTTGATCTTGACATGAAAAAGGCAATAAGTGTTTAACAAACGTGACGACCTTTCACAAGTCATTGAAACTGTATAACGTATATCATAGAAAATATAATCGAACATCAGATTTGTTTCTAGCTCTTAACTCCCTTAATCAATATTTATTAATGAACACACAGAGTATCAATCGTATCATTATTACATGACAAATTGCTCTGACTTTAGAGTCCATTGAGATTTTAATACATGACAAATTGCGCTTATTTTAGACTCCAATGACATTTTAATACATGCGGATAAGAGAATGGGTAACGAAAATAATTCATCTGTGACACTTACTAACAAGTGTAAAAAAAATTATGAATTATGGGAAAATTCTCGAAACGTGTAATTTGGCAGTGAAGTTAATATTTTGATTGCTGAACGTAGTACACTGAAAACTTGTAAGTAGGGAGACGGGCTCTAAATAATAATAATAATAATAGTAATAGTAATTTAGCTTACGACAACGACGAGGAAAGAATGATGATACAAGAAAGACGATGTTGCTGACCAAGACGAATACCACACAAGTTGATGACAATAATGAAATCAAGGGTTGTGTAGTGATGGCAGTGGATGTTGTTTTAGCAAATCAACATCACCTATTAAAATTTCGTCTGTTTGCAAATACTAGTAAATTAAGAAAATAACAAGAAATGATTCAAAGACTCTCCGACTGAAGACTCATTTAAATATTTAGCGAAAAGGGAGAATGGCGGGAAGTAATCTGTATATCCCTGTGCCCTTATAGGGGACACATATGTATGTTTTGGAGCTGTAATTATATAATTGGTTTATAGGGGACACATATGTATGTCTTGGCGCTGTAATTATATAATTGGTTTACCTCTTAAATATTGTCTGGGTATCTTCTATCTTCGTTATATTGGTTATTTTCAAAAGAAACGGATTTGACTCTTCATCTCAGCAAAACCAAAGTCGCCAAAACATCTGAGTGATGATTTAGGTCTGGACATCATTCTATTTAGTGCTTGAGTGAAAATTACCAATTAACATCGCAGAATTGAATGCATATAACCAACATTGATTTCTAATAAAGGTTCAGTCACAAACAAGTTTTGGTTGTAAGCGAACCGACAAAATGGTAGGAGTTGCACATGCAGCTGATAACAGCCCACCAATAATTAACTCATGGATTGACAAAGCA
Organism: Margaritifera margaritifera; assembly: GCA_029931535.1. NCBI lineage: Eukaryota > Metazoa > Mollusca > Bivalvia > Unionida > Margaritiferidae > Margaritifera > Margaritifera margaritifera. The sequence goes on from JAQPZY010001516.1 coordinate 2,483,328, forward strand.
AAGCGTAGATCACGTGCTTATACCTCTGCTGTGTACTGCCAGACGATTTGCATGATTCTTGTGCCATTCCTCAACACTGGGGTTCATTTTGGCGCTTGGAACCAGAACCATCGTTTGGCCAAAATAAATACCCTGGTGTTTTGGTGACTTTGGTTCAGCTGAAATCTAAACACGAATTATATTTTTTTATCATAATTAAGGTTACCAGCACAATCGAACAACATATTAAAGGTGGACAAATTTTCTGGTCACAGAGCGAAAACACATCCCTGTTCTTTAGTGGGTTGCACGATATATCATATAGAGCAGGGACATTACTCATAGGGCTGGACTATTCGTTGATATCTGCTTACACATTCTTACATTCATTTAATTTGACATCGCAAGCATAAGTCCTTCGGCAACTTTGATATGGCATACACCAGTGGGAATACCGATGTACAGTTTGCTTATAAAACAATATTTAGAGTCGAATAAAAGATCTCTGTTTTGTCAGATAGACGCATCTTGGTATATCCGAACTGATCCATGGCTGTTTTCTTTACTGTGTTCTGATTAGGAGCACGTTTCACTTTGATCATTGGTCGGCTCTTTTGGCGATGTATTTTGTGGTCTTGTGATTTCATGGGTTCGAACAAAGTTTAACAGAGGTTTATATTCTTTTAAACAGAAATAAACTGAAGGACACGGGACTGCCATATTTAGCCACAGTTCATATACTTAAGAACGATGGTGGGCAGAAGGTTGCCAGAGTTTTGTTCCTACGGAACCAATTGTAGCAAGTGGTAAAGGTAATGTTTCTGGTGACTAATTCTCGGTCGGAACATATAACTTTCGTCAGAGGGCCACCTACCCCCCCCCCCCCCAGCATATGTCGCGGAATGAGCAGTGTGTATTTATATCTTTGCTTGTTGTTTTGTATTATGCATGTATTTTCATGTAAATCAAGTTTTAGTCTATTGATTGCACTGTTACTGCGCCGAAAGCTTCATCGATTGCTTTTATCTTGATTTTAGTACATTTTTGCTGATCTTATTATGCCACGTACAGACTTACTGTATTTGACTGACTTGTGTGTAATTCATTTATGCTGAATACAATTCACCATTGCAGCATCCTTTGAACGTCTTCTATTTCTGAATTTAGCGTACTAAGTATTTAAAAAGCTGATGGTCTTTAGTAGACCGCACAAAGCACATCGTCAAAGGGATCGTTTGGATTGGCCGTGAGTACTGCACCAATTAATATGAGGCATTGTATCATTATGATAGTATTATTGCAACTTATACGTCCTTCTTTCGTTCATGTATGTATGTTAAACGAAGTATATGCAATCTGCTGAATAATTCAAGGTTTTTCCAGATTATCACTGTGTCAGTCAGATTTAACATTGTATATTACTGTCTCGGGTAGTTAGTGATTACTATACGAGCGATACGATTATGTTATTAGCAGTGATATTATCCTCATAGTCGTATCAATATGCAGTATGCATATTACATATAGTACATGATGATAATATTTTTATTGCATGTGATGATATATGATCATTCACACTATGGATGGATTACGATACATTTCTTATTTACGCACACGTATCATATACATGTCTAATTTACGCATATGTGTGATAAATTCTGAATAGCAAACTGCGCAGTTTAGCTCTATTTTCAGCTGATTTATGAGCTTGCTTGATATGAATGAATGCTGAGCCGTATGGCTACAACCGAATCTTTCTTTCGGTCGCACTCCAAAACCTGAGGGTTCGTCGTATGGAAGACCCAGATCCGTGGCTTTCGTCTCCATGCATTTGGGACAAGTGATGGACCTATCGTGTTTCGCCTGAGTGGGGAAGTGGAGATATTTGTGCCAACATAGGGAGTGCTATTATGTTGTAATCAAATAGGACATGATCATTTAATTGAGCAATATTAACATAACTATTTGAATCTTTATTTAAGCCTATCGTCTGGATAGGGATGGTTCACATTACTATTTGAGTAGTTTTTTCAACCTTTCGTCTGGACAGTAATTACTAGGGATATTTGAAAAGTTCAGAATATTTTGTAATAACTTTTCTTTGAACCTGTCAATAAATTTAAAACCGATCGATGTACAAAATAACGTTTCTATGAAATGATCTGCAGCTGCACGTACGACACGCAGGACAGCTGCAGATATAAGTATGTGGCGTAACATAGGTAAATGAGAGTGACCTAAAAATGTAGGTGAAGGAGAACAATTCTGTTACTAAGCAACCATACTGTAAAATGTGGGCGTTCTAAGAGTTCTCTCTGACTGATTTCAAGGCCGAATTGGATGAAGTTTACCGATGTAATTCTCTGTCATATCCTAAAATTTTGAGGTGGATTCATCGTTTTTGAGATGGTCTCGAATCCATGGAAGATGACCCACGTTCTGGAGGACCCCTGTCTGCGACTGGTGAGCGGGAAGTGGCTGCTGTGAAGGGAGCAATTGATGAAGATGCTCGATGCACAGTGCAAAATATTTATATTATGCCGCGCATTAATTCCTAAGCTGTTTTTAGCATATTGATAAAGCGTATGAAGCTCAGAAAGGTTTGTGCAAGATGGGTCCTGCATTTTGTTACGACTCTAGGTCTTAAAATAATGTAACCGTAAGTAAGTTAAACCAACAATGTAAGTAAAATCAACAAGCAATTTATTTCTAGACAATCAATGTTAAAATTCAAAAGACACCTACAGTAACTTGAATTAAAGTCCAAATAATCCAATAATCCTAAGTGTTCTAATCACAGGTCCTAAATATAGAATGTTCCGAATAAATTTCAGTAGTCTCGAATGTTCTGATGTGTCAGTAGTCTTGAATGTCCTGATATGCCTCAATGATGTAATTCAGAATATCCTTGAATGAATTCACATCAATCCCAAAGTCAAGTATTAATCCAAAATGAGAATGAGAACTTTTAGTAATTCCAATGATTATTTCAAATAAATAATTCTTCTCTCAGAATTTGCTCTGATTTTCACAACTGTAACGTCTGATTACTAAAATAAATTCCTTTATAGACTGATCTTTATGACATGAAGTTTAGCATAGGAATGAAATCTTGTTTACCAAACCTGTATAAATATAGGCACAAGTCACCTGACAGAATATTCTAGAATATGAGTAACTCTAATGGAAATTTCATGAGCGTACCTGACTTTTCTTACATCAAGAAATGGACAACTCCAATCTAATTGTTAAATACTATGTAAACAAGACTGACCTTGAACTAAACTGCAGTAAATATGTTGTTTACAAAATGACCACTAAAGTACAACTTACCTCAAAGATACATATTATAAATTCAATATACATAACAATTTGTTGACGGCTGATCAAAAACAGATTCGGGATGATATTGTCAAAAAAAGCTACTCGCCAGATATGAAAGATTGTCCAGTGACGTTTGAATGAGATTGTTACAGATGATGAAACATGGATTTACTGTTTTTAAACCCGACTCAAGAGAAAATAATAAAGTTTGGTTCGGAGACAATTAGAAAAGGCCACAAATCGCTCGAGGTAGTCAAGAGGGTTTGTCGATACAAGAGGCCAGATGCCTGACTCTGCTAGTGTCATTGGACATTTGTATGCCCCCAAAGTTTTGCCAAAGTTATAAAAAAAAACTACCCAATCACCTGTCCGCATATATCCGAGGTATCCTACTCCATGACAACTCATTGGCGCATAAATCGGCCGTGATGACAGACTTCCTGAAGGAGCACAGCATGCAAACTTTGCCACATCCTTCATACATCCCTGATTTAGCTCCAAATGATTTTTGGCTGAATCTCGTTATCAAAGATTCGTTGAGAGGCAGACGATTTGGAAAGCCGCCATGCGTTTTGAAGTGCAGCTTTACAGTGTATGAACAACATACCAAAGTGAATACATAATGGCATTTAATAGCTGGATCATCAGACCCAGAAAGTGTGTCCAGGTGTATGGGGAGTATTTTAAAGGGATGCACTGACGTACTGTTCACTAACAAAGAACTTTGTTTTACAGCACACTATAACTCAGAACTTAATTAAATATCCCTCGTATGTGTGTAACGTAATACCCCTCGTATGTGTGTAACATAATAACACTCGTATGTGTGTAACATAATAACACTCGTATGAATAATAGTGACATGATAATTAAAGAAACCTAAATATAATGACAAATGATCATTATTTTATCAAATAAGTTGCATACGAATGAATTCGTAAACGTATTATCAGTTCAAAAAAAAACCCCAGCATGTATATAAGGCGTACCTGCTTAGTAATACAAGGTAAATGTCACTTTTAGGAAGTCAGAATCAAGTCAGAAAATTAACACAGAGTGCCATAATAACATTACAGACATTTTATAGAACTCTTCAACCTAGAATGGTCACACAGTTTGAGATGTATATGCCTTTCGCAAGACCTGGAAGCGCACGCAGATAATTAAATCTTGTCGGATCTTGATGCATTCTTCACACCCATGTTGCTGGTTCAATAAATTTACTTTCAATTACTATAATATTCAACGTTATGGTTGGTCTTCTTGCATGAGCCGGTGATACAACGTCATGCATATAGATAATTACGTGCGTACACAGAAGTTCACATTTACTTTTATTTTTTGGATCGACTTTGATGGGGGGGGGGGGAGAGGAGATATACATATCCACTAAGGCAAATCAGTTATGCATAGTTTGATGTTTGTGAGGCAGATAAGACAAGAAAGTACTGCTCCAGAAGTTTTATACATGCCCCATGATTTACTGAGCGATATTACAGATCGTTATCTTGGATTTGTTCCCTATGCGCAACAACATAAGTTAATATACATACTCTCTGAACTACGATTGTTGGTATAGTGTGGCCTTGTGGGAATAAAGGCAAAGTTCCCGCAAGTAACCACTGCATTTTGGTGCTGCGGCATGAAGGTTTCAGTTGATAATGTCAGACGTGCAAAATAATTGCTTCACGTATGGGTCTTCCAAAATACAAAATAATGCTAATTTCATTCACCCTGTCTCTAGTTCATGTCACCAAAAATGAATTACTGAAGAAGATAAATAATTCAATTTTCTTAGTTATTGCTGATATAAAACAATGGCGAATTTAAAGTAGAAGCTAGGCATAAGTTTTGATAAATACTTTTATAGACCGAAATTTGTTTATTATAGGATTGAATCGGATCACTAGTTAAATAAGAAATGTCGAGCATCTGACATGCAGTTAAATAAAATTCATGGTCCTGTGGCAAATGTCAAGTAAACTTTTGAAGCCTCTGGGAAGGTAAAATAATGGTGTTGAACCACCGTCAAATTCACATATAATATGAACATTGGCTATAGCTGCGTTTTTCTTTAGAGTTTATTCGTTAGAATGGTACAAAAGAAACTAATTTCAGGTTGTCAGTCCAAATATACAAATAAAATACCAGTTATACTCGCAGTTTGTTGCAAAAATTACCCTGAATCCTTGTAGAAAATGGGGCTGAAGTATCACATCAAACGATATAAATTCTTTACCTGATCAATATAATAAATTAACGTAATCTTAAGGTTGTAATTATTATTCTTAATTATCTTAAGTATTTATTTTGTTGGGAACATTTTTCAAGGTGTGCCTGTTTCTTAAAATATGCCTCACATTATAAGAGTTGTAGTAGTAATATGCTTAATCAGAAAGTAGCAGAGGAAAATCGATAGAAATACTTATAGAAACAGATGATATCAATGGCGGCGCGAGGGTTCGATGCGCCTGGGGGCAATGTTCTTTAGTGGCGCCCCAATCGAAGCGCACGGGGGACAATGTTCTTTAGTGGCACCACTACTTTGCCACAGAGAACAATGTTTATGTCAGTTGCCAACCTCCAACCCCAACCCCCATCTACTCCCCGGTTACAGCTGCAAAAAAAGCTCTCGACGGCGCCCCTCCCTCCTATCCCGGCACCCGGGGGCAATTAACTTCCCCCGACCCCCCTCGTGCCGCCACTGCATGATATCTAGTGATATATAGTATTAAACATAACAGTTTCCATCTAATTGATTAATGACCTGAATAATATCAATTCATCTGAATAACACGCCCGTTTCAGCGACCAACAATACTGTTTCTACTTGAGATAAAGCAGGTGTACTTTACTAGCATGCTCTAATGGAGTTCTATTATTATGCCGAATTATCCAAATTACTTCCACTTTTATCCTTTTTTATGGTTAATAATGTTTTGATTGATGTACAGTCGTGAAATAGACAGCTTGAACCGATTAGAAAATAAACATTTCCAGCACATACGATAAATATCCATCACAGAGAATCATTAAATCATTATACCACAGAGACGTTGTCAATGTTGCAGGCTGTGGATAAAACAAGCTACAAAATTTAAGAGAAAACAAGGGCTTTTGAGATAATGGCCAAGTCAAATCATATATATATATATATATATATATATATATATATATATATATATATATATATATATATATATATATATATATATATATATATATTAATAAAAACACCGACACTGCTACCGACCTAGGCCTTGATAGGCGCCGGATTTGCAAGGAGTTCGAAAGAAACAAAATGGGAATGCCAACACAAATATTATATAACGATAAAAAAATTGGAAAACGGCACAGGGAAAATAAAAAAGTTTCCCTACGTTTCGATCTAAAGCAAAAGTATTCCTCAGGGGACAATGAAATATATACATAGAAACAAGTACACACAAAAAGTGACACGTGTAGAACAATACATATTTACATTTTGACACTGAGAAGACAAAGTATAAAAGAAACAAAGAAAAGGTCAAACCTAAAGAAAAAGAACAAAATAACTAGAAATAATTACATGTCTAGGAAGGGAACTATTAACTATGAAAAAGGCAAACGAGATTTGATGAAAGGTATTAGCTAAATAGCTGTAAGCTATGCTTGGTCACCTCAAATAGCTTACTTCAATTGAGCGTATAGCTGTCATCAAACCTCGTCTACCTTTTTCATTGATAATATAGATCATTTCCTAGACATGTAGTTATTTATACGTATGTTGTTCTTTTTCTTTGGTTTAGACTTAATCATTATTTTTGATAGTTTTTGTTAAAACGATGTAATGTATGTGTAATTTTTTAAATTTTTTAAATTTTTTTTGTTTTGTTAATATCCTAACCTTATCTGCGTCTTAGTTATTATCCTGACCTTATCTGCGTCTTAGTCAAGGAGGCGCTCTACAGATATTATGTACTTCTGAGAGACTGACAGGTGTAACGTGAAGTTGTTTGCACAGTGAAGAGAATGTTGGCATAGCTCTATGCTATTTTAATGTACTGTGGTTGAAATTTCTTTACATATTGTACTTGTGGAAACTGTACATGATCTAAGCAGACAGCTGACAAAAATGGCCGCTCCCATGTGCTAAAAAAATCAGCCAGAAATAGTCTAAAGTACATTATTTTTTAGCAGTTATTAAAATAGGGAAAACGAAGTTTGACAGAGTAGGAAATACCAGTTTCTAAAAGTACAATGAATGAATTACAAAATATATAAAAACTACCAAGAGTTATCGGCTCTTTTTTTACAATTTACCTTTGAAATCCAGGAAGTGAAAATGACCAAGCGGAGCTAGCAGTTATTTTATGTGTGCAGATCTGATGTAAGACCAAGCTGTATACTCTATAACCCAAATTACACCCATCAGTCATACGCCAAAATAATCAGAATTGAAAGTTCTTTTAATAATATCTAAGATGTACAAGGTCTATTTTAAATAGCCAGGGTAACCAGTAAGGAAAATCTGGGAATTTCTTTTCTTTAAAAATATAAGCCTATGCAAAATACGAAACTGTAGAGCGTTACATAATACCTGACCTTATCTGCGTCGTTGCGGTACTTGTTACTCTTAGAACACATTTCTCTAAAACTTAGTTATGTCTAGGTTTTCTCTCAATTATGAAAAATAACTTATTGTTTCTTTAACTAACAGTGTTTACTGATTACCAATGAGGAACAGCACATTGTCTTATAACTATGTTACACTTTTTAAAAATTGCCTTAGTCTTGCACATTGACCTGTGCAAAATTAATTCTCTAATAAATACGTTGACGGTTTTAATAACTCTTTTGTCGATAAGGTACTCTAAATTATCAATAGTAGCTTTTCCTCGTATTCAAGTCAGTATTAGTAATGGTTTTTAATAAGTTGGCCTCAAAACAAACATATTTCATGACAAAAATTATCACGGTTTAAGTGTAGACTTCCATCACTTTCTGCTTACAGTATAATTTATGACAAACTTATAAAGATTGATACAAAATGCCAGCTTTATAAATTACGGTTTTCCGTGCAGATTATAATACTGAAAAAAAGACTAGAGAAGTTTTATAATTCGTAACTCAAGGTTGATCGACAATGAGACAACGAAAATATTTAGAAACAGCTTAAAATCACAAAAGATAAAAAAGAAATAAAATATACTAGCATTACTTGTTGAAGCCCTGAGATATAAAACCCTAAGTTCTTTTTTTCATTGAAAAAAAAATTGTGTTGACTAGTTAACGGCAGAATAAAAGAAGTATGCACTAAAATATATTGAAATGTTCAGTACCGATTTAATGAAAACTGGAAAAGAGCTATAAATAGAGATCTTTCAATTTAATATTTGTGTACTCGCAGAGAGGGTAGATGACTCAATGTGTTCCATTTAAAGTAACTGCAAACAGCAATTGGATCGTGAAAATCGCATTTTGTAGATTTTAAGATATTTATAAAGTTCTTTACACACACACACACACAGACACACACACACACACACACACACACACATATATATATATATATATATATATATATATATATATATATATATATATATATATATATATATATATATATATATATATACGGATACTGCAGATGCAATCAAATGGCGAATTTGGTTTAAAGGAAAATCTTTAGTTCAAAAGTGTTCTGTTTAATCCACCGTGCGTCAGTTTTTTCCTATCGGTTTGGTGAGCCACACTCTCCTCTCCTCTATTTACATATATTTATTATTATTATTATTATTATTATTATTATTATTATTATTATTATTATTATTAAAATTATTATTTTCCACTTCGTCATGTAAATACGTTTATATCTTTGTTTCACGTAGTGGCAAAAATATCCGCGATGTAAAGCTAGAAGCGAAAACTAATGCACTGCTACAGATAGCTCCTTATGAGACACGATATAAGCGTAATGACGTATATAACTAGATCACTCCAAGCAGTTGGGGTGCCTCTGTGTCACTCTACCTCAACAGTTGGTCCAATAAAGTAGTGGAGAGATCTACAAGACATACATACAGACATAACATGCACAACATACATTCATACACATAGCATTATTGAGCTGATGCCTACATTATATCTCGTTCTCCTTATTCAAAGACATGCAGTTATTAATTGTTATTTTGTTCTCTCTTTTAGTTAAATCTCTTCATTGTTCTGGATAGTTTTTCTTGTCTGTGTCAAAATGTCATATTTATTGTTTTACGCGTGTCACTTGTTGTGTGCGCTTATTGTTCCATGAGGAAGCCCTTGTTTTTGGTTGCAACATATGGAACCTTGTTAGTTTTCCCCAGCCGTTTTCCAACTTTTGTGTCATTATATATATATAAGTCCTGAGAAAAAGAAAGCATTTAAATGATAAAAAGAAAGTTAAAAAGGAATCACGAGGATAAATGGGAAGTACAGGCTTCCTGCCAATCTAAATTTTCATCTTTTTAATCCCTGACCAGGCCGGGCACAGTAGAATAACAGAAATGAGTCGTTCTAATTCTTCAAGTAATATATTATTTGGTCCAAAACATGATCATCTCAGGAAAAACATTTCGTTATTATTGAACATGACAGTCAGATTATGCCACCCCATTATTACATTAGACTTATTATAAAAGTGACCCTGGCTTGGGGATTGAACTCTCGGCTTTCTCATCCCCAAGGAGTGTATTCATGGTTCAAAAAATCCAGTAATTATGTAATGGGTTATGGGCGATAGTTTGCGTCGCAAGTTTTTAAATTCACTTAACTTGAGAACGTGTTTGATCCCTTTGTGAATTTATTTTATAGTATTGATAGCAAAGTTAAAATAAACTTTTTTCCAAGGTTATTTTAAGCTTGAGTATCAATGTCATGTACAAGACAATGAATGGATTCTACATACAATATAAGCTGTTCGAGTGATAATCATTTTAGTACCCAAGTGGTTTTATCTCCAGATAAATTAACTGATGGCCAGGAAGGAGAGGATTCCACCATCTCATTAGCCGGTCATTTTCCCTAAACTCGAAGCTTATCTGTAAAATGAATCCTACAACATATATGCTTGACACACACGTGGAAGCTTCATGCCCAGAAAGCTAACATAATTTTCAACTTAGAGGCCATATTTTAATTTCTACAATTATCGGTACCATTAACGTCTAGGATTGCGCACAGCTAATTGGTACCGCCTCTGCCTGTTGAGGCAAATCATGCTTCTGCAGGCTTCTCGAATTTATGTGAATTTTCTTCAACTCTGTCCAGTTTCTCTGAAGAACGCAACCGTAGAATGACCTTCCACTTCACTCACTTCTTTACGGCAAGATGTCCAGGCTCTTTTTCTGTTGAACGTCTCCTCTGTGTCATCTTCAGATGCCACAGTTGGTCCATATGCAATAACCGTTGCAAGCTGACGAAGCACATACATACTTTTCCATTCATGGCCAGAGAATTACCGATTCGACTGCAAATTGTAGCGTTGCCTCTTGTAGCCACTTGTAGGGCTCAAGGAATATTATAAACATTTGACCATATCATTGATACATGCACATTTTTAGGACGAGGAGAAGGAAATAGTTTGTTTCATAACCTCTAAAATCATGCGGAGTTTGAAAATGAATATAGATCGGTAGTTTGTTGAACGTCATGGGTTTGATATCTTAACTTAGCGAGATTTAAGAGACATCCTTGCTCACATTATATTGTGACACTCTAAGCTCCTCCTGTGCAGTTTAATAGCACCGATCTAGCAAACACATGTACCAAGATCGCTTACTACAGTGTCGGATTTACCGTAACGTCTGTCTCCGCCGTGCCGTTGGAAAATCATAACTTCCTACAGCATCGACAAATTGCGCCCAAAAATAGCGAAAATTCAACTACTCTAAGTCGCCTCCTAACGCAGGGATGTCCTGTCTATTGTTTCTGTTCATTTGTCAGTCACAATCGCCACTGTGAAGCATAGAGTATGATCCATTCAGCTTATCTCCTCACCTTGTACTGGTTAAACAAGGCGATAAGTGATACTATGTAAATAAAGTGGTATAGCAGAAAGGACACGTCAATCAACTACCTAGTATGAACAAATTGTAGCTCGTTTCTCTACGATAGCCAAGGGCACTGAAATTTATATATACCGACTTAAGGAAAACAGGCAGACGAGGACAATTAAAGAAGAAGAAAAAAAACGCTATTTATTTAAGGAAGATAATTTAATTTATCAAGAAAGTGAAGCAAGAATATGGCACTTGCATTTCTAATCTGTGAAAATTAAGAATGAAAGATGAGGAAGAAAACTACGAGAAACATGACTAATTGTAACATAATCGGTTCTGCTCATATAAACAGTTAGTCAAAAGTGAACATACAAACATGGTCATATAAACAGTTAGTCAAAAGTGAACATACAAAAATGGTCATATAAACAGTTAGTCAAAAGTGAACATACAAACATGGTCATATAAACAGTTAGTCAAAAGTGAGCATACAAACATGGTCATATAAACAGTTAGTCAAAAGTGAACATACAAACATGGTCATATAAACAGTGTGAAACATTTTGTTTTCTTTTAAATATTCAATACAGAGACACACTTAAATGTGTGACCAAAATTAAAAGAATATTACATCTTCTGAACAAAAATAAATTATATTCACCAGTCAGATAGCAACGATGCGACCTTTACTCAATTCATACTATTGACAGGTACTGCTCATCGTGAAAGCTAGAGTGTGGGTTTATCACTAGAATACAGTAACGACCATCAGTTTGAATTTCCGGGCGTACTGTGATCTAGACAGATTGAGATTGCAATCTTTCGAATTTGTTGACACAAAAACATTTCCAACACGCAATACTAAATTACTGACATTAACTAGTGCTAGGTTATTCAAGTACATATTTTAATATCACAAAACGTCAGTATCACGCAATGTTGTGGTATTATTTGACCTCAAACACTAGGATGCTACTGTCAAATGAAAATGATACAGATGATAAATGCGCATACAACACATCACCCGATAGCAAAATACAATTCTCCTTCAAAAGTAGGAATATTAGATTAATTACGATATTCATTCTGATATTTAATTGGAAACAAATTGCCATGTTTCTAAAGGTCATCGTGCTGTCCGATATTTGTACTTCAAATATAAATGTTGTGGGGTTCATTCATACACTTGAAATTATCCCTAGCCACTTCAACTAACTTGGAGTATTTCCTTTAGTGAATTGAGTCTAAATACATTTTATCGGAATATTTACGATACATTTTAGGGCATTTTTTTTTTTTTTTTTTTTTTTTTTTTAGCGACTTTTATTTTTGTCAGGGTAACCTGTGGTACCTTTGTCATTCGGTAGAATTAGCCCCTGATTAAATATTTGGAACACAATATTGTACTATTTCCAATATTAAATGTTATATCTCAGAGAGGGTAGTTATTTTTCTGTGTCGATTCGCACACGTATTCACTTTTTTACCAAATTGAAATATTTCCAGCTATATTTATTTCGCATTTTTTGCCACTCAAAGACCTTTAAAAGCCTATTTTCATGTAAACTAATATACCATTACATTACAGGTTAGGAGGTAAGTACATTTCTTGCCAAGATATCTAAAAAAAGTGATCAGAATTCACCACCACAGTACATGTTTAGTAACTTTGACGAAATTGTGAAACAAGGTAGGGTATGAGTGATAGATATCCTATAATTAAAGTTATTGCTATGCACATATACCATAATTTTTCAGTTACATGTCTTCATTTCATCGATATCTTTTCACCTCGTTAAGCTTAATAAATAGTAGATTACGGTCATGTGTTACTTCTGTCTTTTTCAGACCTATTGTCACTGGAGGGAAAAGTGATAGATTATTTCGATAACGATATCACAACGAGATATGATTCTAGTTGTTTCAGTTATATGACTTCTGATGCAAAGGAATGAAAAGTATTGCATATAAATGAAATAATATAAAACATACATGAAATAATATAGCATATAAATGAAATAATATAGCACATAAATGAAATAATATAGCATATAAATGAAATATTATAGGCATATAAATGAAATATTATAAGCATATATAAGCATATAAATGAAATAATATAGCACAAACATGAAATAATATAGCATATAAATGAAATAATATAGCATATAAATGAAATAATATAGCACAAACATGAAATAATATAGCATATAAATGAAATAATATAGCATATAAATGAAATAATATTGCACATACATGAAATAATATAAGCATATAAATGAAATAATATAGCATATACATGAAATAATATAAGCATATAAATTAAATAATATAGCATATACATGAAATAATATAGCATATAAATGAAATAATATAGCACATACATGAAATAATATAAGCATATAAATTAAATAATATAGCATATACATGAAATAATATAGCATATAAATGAAATAATATAGCGCATACATGATATAATATAAGCATATAAATTAAATAATATAGCATATACATGAAATAATATACCATATAAATGAAATAATATAGCACATACATGAAATAATATAAGCATATAAATTAAATAATATAGCATATACATGAAATAATATAGCATATAAATGAAATAATATAGCGCATACATGAAATAATATAAGCATATAAATTAAATAATATAGCATATAAATGAAATAATATACCATATAAATGAAATAATATATCACATACATGAAATAATATAAGCATATAAATGAAATAATATAGCATATAAATGAAATAATATAGCATATAAATGAAATAATATAGCATATAAATGAAATATTATAAGTATATAAATGAAATATAGCATATAAATGAAATAATATAGCAAATAAATGAAATAATATAGCATATAAATAAAATATAAGTATATAAATGAAATAATATAGCATATAAATGAAATAATATAAGCATATAAATGAAATATTATAGCACATAAATGAAATAATATAGCATATAAATGAAATAATTAAAGCATATAAATGAAATAATATAGCATATACATGAAATAATATAGCATATAAATGAAATAATATAAGCATATAAATGAAATATTATAGCATATAAATGAAATAATATAGCATATACATGAAATAATATAAGCATATAAATGAAATAATATAGCATATACATGAAATAATATAAGCATATAAATGAAATAATATAGCGCATACATGAAATAATATAAGCATATAAATGAAATATTATAGCATATACATGAAATAATATAGCATATAAATGAAATAATATAAGCATATACATGAAATAATATAGCATATAAATGAAATAATATAGCACATACATGAAATAATATAAGCATATAAATTAAATAATATAGCATATACATGAAATAATATAGCATATAAATGAAATAATATAGCATATAAATGAAATAATATAAGCATATAAATTAAATAATATAGCATATACATGAAATAATATAAGCATATAAATGAAATAATATAGCATATACATGAAATAATATAAGCATATAAATGAAATAATATAGCGCATACATGAAATAATATAAGCATATAAATTAAATAATATAGCATATAAATGAAATATTATAGCATATAAATGAAATAATAAAAGCATATAAATGAAATATTATTGCATATAAAGCGATTTTTTTCCAAGTGAATTTGTATTATAGCAGAAGCAAAAATGCAGCATCTTTTGCATATGACAAGATGCAGTATCTGTTGCATATGACAAGATGCAGTATCTGTTGCATATGACAAGATGCAGTATCTGTTGTATATGACAATATATAGTATATGTTGCGAATGACAAGAAGCAGTTTATGTCGCATATGACAAGATGCAGTATATGTTGCATATGAGAAGATGCATATTGCATATGAATGATCATTATACCAATTGCATGTCAGAAACAAAATCACGTATGAATAAATAAATATTACATTTAAATGATTAATTATCCCATATAATACACCAATATTAAAATTTGCGACGTTTGACACGCCATAGTGCTCTATGTACCACGAATTAAATTAAATTCAATGTCTGCACTACATTGGAAAGGCATGTTACTTGAGGGGCCAACGTTCAGTGAATCACTTCAATTTTACATTAAATGTATTCTCTGCCGGGGTGGCAGACATTTAATAACATTTACAGAGCGTGTTGTAATTTACCGAATTTCCTTGAACAAGCTTCAGACACACTTATCTGGCTACCTCTGTTATGTTCTTTATATGTCTCAATCGAGATCTGCGGTATAAAAAAAAAACGTTTCTGACAGCATGTCCAAAATGAATTTTTACCAAGAACAGGAGAGAAGTTCAAATTCAGCCCCCTTCTTAGGCCCCTAACTCTGTCTTTGTTTTGGCTGTAATTTAGTCGTATTGGGTAGGTGGCCCCTTCGTCCCAATCAGAGAGCAGGGGTTAACATCTCTTGTTGCAGACACAATATTTACAGTTTCAGAAAGTTTTATTTTTCTTGTACCCACTCCTCCGCAACTCTGTACTAGTTGTGAATACAACCTTCACTACAATATAGTATATCTTTACCATGATAAAGATATACTTTTAAATACATTTTGTAATTTATTTAATGCTGTATTTAAAAGCGGTCACTTTCCAGAAATATGGTCTGAAGGTCTAGTTATACCATTAAATAAAAAAGGCAATTTAGATGATGTTAATAATTATAGAGGTATAACGCTTCTTTGTTGCACAGGTAAATTATTCACACGTATACTTAATAATAGACTTACTGACTGGGCAGAAAACATTCATGTCTTTACCGAAGCACAGGCAGGATTTAGAAAAAACATGAGTACAGTTGACAATATTTTTATTCTACATGGGCTTATCTCACATATCATTAATCAAGGTAAAAAATTATTTTGTGCTTTTATTGATTTCCCCAAAGGGTTTTATTATAAGGGATAACGTATTGTATAAACTAATAAAGCTTGGTTTAAGGGGAAATATTTTAGATATAATCAAATCAATGTACAGCAATATAAAGTCAAGAGTTAAATATGATAATAAGTTAAGTGATGAATTCTCTTGTATTCTTGGTGTCCGGCAAGGTGAATCTTTATTACCATTTCTGTTTTCACTATTTGTAAATAATTTAGAGGAAGAGTTTGCCATGCATGGTATTGAAGGTATATATATTGGCATGTTACATCTTCTTATTCTTTTATACGTAGATGACATTACCATCTTTTCAGGTTCGCCTGAAAGTCTTCAATCCGGGTTAAATTATTTGAAAGATTATTGTGCTAAGTGGAAACTTGTGGTAAACATCTCAAAAACAAAGGTTATGATTTTCAGAAAAGATGGTACTTTACCAAGAAATATGGAATTCACTTACTGTAATGAAAAACTGGAAATTGTAAATAAGTTTACATATCTCGGACTTGTTATGACGTCTGGTGGTACCTTTACTGAAGCACAGACAATATTGGCAGGGCAAGCCAAAAAAGCGATATTTTTACTTGAAAAATACCTTTTTAAATTTACGTCCTTAAAAACAAGCCATGTCATGAATCTTTTTGATAGATTGATAAAACCTATCTTAAATTATTGTTGCCAAGTTTGGGGATTTATTCCTGCTAAATGCATTGAAAGAGTGCATTTACATTTTTGTAAAAAAATATTAGGAGTGAAGAAGACGACACAAAATGATTTTATTTATGGGGAGTTAGGGCGTACGACAATGATAGTCAATAGATTTTATTACATTGTGAAGTATTGGTTTAAGATATTAGAGGTAAAGGAGGACAAATATATAAAATATATATACCAAATGATGTTGAACGATTTAGAAGCTCTACCCAATAAAGTAAATTGGGCATATTTAGTTAAAGATTTATTGTCAAGATTAGGATTCTATGAAGTTTGGGTTAACCAAGGGGTCGGCAACACTGACATATTTTTACAGTCATTTAAATTAAGGCTATCTGACAATTTTATCCAAAATTGGATGGATCGTCTTAAAAACAGTAGTCGAGCATTTTTTTATATAAATATTGCAAATTTCGGATCAAAACTTTACCTTGATAGCATCCATTTTTTGAAATATAGAAATGCAGTTGCTAAATTTAGAGTATCCTCTCACAGACTCGAAGTTGAAGCGGGTAGATGGACGAGACCATAAAAACCAATTCATGATAGACTTTGTTCTATGTGCAACCTCATTGAAGATGAATATCATTTTGTCCTAGAATGCGTATTGTATAAAGATCTAAGAGCCAAATATATAGGGAAATATTTCAGAAAAAGACCAAATATGTTTAAATTTATAGAACTTATGAATATATAGAATACTAGAATTTTGAATAATTTGGCCATTTAGATTTATAAAGCTTTCAATCATAGAAATACCGTTGTATATGCATAGATCATGTAAATATTTTGACTGACCACCATTTCAATATGAATTTGAATTACATAACCCCTGATTTTAACTTACTACCTTTAATAATGTAGATATCTCTTTCTCCCTACGGAGAAGCTTTGTGAATTAATCTGCTTATTTCATTTGCATGTATTTGCATCTGCATGCATATGTAATTTCGTTTCTTACTATGATTTCTTTGTATATTGTACACTATAGATGATGATACATTGTTGTTTATTGTACTATCTGCCATTCAATTCAATTCATTGAAAAATGTATCCTCACAGTCCGTTTGGGCTATTGGAATGAATAAAGACTCTTCTTCTTTATATATATATATATATATATATATATATATATATATATATATATATATATATATATATATATATATATATATATATATATATATAAACTGGCAGATTATAAATATTGTTATTTTATATATTTCAAAGATATATTTGTATTTGAATTTTCACAGTAAATCACTTCAATTTTAGATTAGATTTACTTTTTGCCAAAGTTGCAGATATTTAACAAAATTCACAAAGCCGCTTGTAATTTACTCTGTTTCCGTGGTGTCAATAAAGCTGTTGTAATTTACTCTGTTTCCGTGGTGTCAATAAAGCTGTTGTAATTTACTCTGTTTCCGTAGTGTCAATAAAGTTGTTGTAATTTACTCTGTTTCCGTGGTGTTAATAAAGCTGTTGTAATTTACTCTGTTTCCGTGGTGTCAATAAAGCTGTTGTCCTATCGCTGGTTCTTACTTTATAGTGCTTTCTTAGCCCAAGTTCTCACTCTCACGTTTCCATTTAAGTTCTCACTCTCATGTCTCCATTTAAGTTCTGACTCTCATGTCTCCATTTAAGTTTATCTCAAATGACTGGGTGGTTTGTAAGATCAAAACTTAATAGTATATTTTTCCGCTGAAGAATTGGTAATTGGACTATAAATGAGGTTTGAGATGCTTAAAATAACATAATTCTCGATTAGATCTTTTTTTTCAACTGACCGTCCATGGCGGCATCGTGCTGGTGCTTTCATGATTTCATGTAGATTCTCTGTGGATATATGAATTTTCCTACTTAAAATGTGTCGCGGACCGTCCATCTTCTTTCTTCAGATAAGTGATTGCACGTACTAGATATGGGATGGTAAATGTGGCTTTTCTAGCATCATCATCATGGCACAATACTATTAACATTGTCCTCTGTATAACGTGGTTTCACATATATTAGGATTTGTTGTTTTCATATGGTTGAATCCTTTACCATATTCATAATGTTCACATTAACTACAATCATATCGCGCTCTATTTATAAAGCTGCAAGCAAGTACAATGCAGATGAAACACATCAGCTCTAATATATTTTACTAAAGAAAACTTTCAAAAGAATTGGGCAATAAGCAAAACCGATTGTCGCCCTCTGCCGTACACAATGTCTGTATGAAAATAGTATAGTGTAAGAACTACAAATATGTATATTCATTATATCGTTCATATACCTAAATATATACATTAAAATAAGATTTATCACGCTAAGTACATGAAGTATTCATGCAGACAGAGACTTTACTAGTTATATGTTCACAGAAAGGAAGTAGTACAGGTGAAAGATGAAATTGCAAGTCGTAACCATGATTAAAAATGTAGGCCAAATTTACTACAATTAATGCAAGTCGTACCATGATTGAAAATGTAGGCCTAATTTACTACAATTAATGCAAGTCATACCATGATTGAAAATGTAGGCCTAATTTACTACAATTAATGCAAGTCATACCATGATTAAAAATGTAGGCCTAATTTATTACAATTAATGCAAGTCATACCATGATTAAAAATGTAGGCCTAATTTACTACAATTAATGCAAGTCATACCATGATTGAAAATGTAGGCCTAATTTACTACAATTAATGCAAGTCATACCATGACTGAAAATGTTGGCCTAATTTATTACAATTGATGCAAGTCATACCATGATTAAAAATGTAGGCCTAATTTACTAAAATTGATGCAAGTCATACCATGATTAAAAATGTAGGCCTAATTTACTGCAATTAAGTATGGAGAAGTTGATATTGACAGTTTTAATTATAGTTTGAATTTCTGGTACTTTTTCACACCCCAGACTCGAAACCAATCGTTGATTAAAGTAAAAGTAATGCATTTACTGGTCGACAACAATCATGCGCATTAGTGTTTGTGATTCAACAGTATGTGACGTCGTGCCGGTTTCAGATAGAGAATGCATAAATAAATTTTGTGTTTGATCGCATCTACCGACCATGAATTATGCATTAGATTGTGCCAATCGCCAGTCAACGTTTCCGTTTATCTAACTGACAAAAAATTTATTTTTTAGACGCACGGTTTTTATTTTCCTTATACATTTGCATTAAAGTGGCTCGTGAACTGTCAGTCAGAATAGGACTCTGAATAATTTCATTCCGAATGATGTCGAATGCTTGGTGGGTGACATTATGTTTCAAATATTCCATGAAATCTCAAAATCTACAAAGGAAACATCAGAGCTTTTGTGACCGCTCTGCATAATAATGAAATCTTTCTTTTCATAGAAAATGCTTTAAACAACATTTTTCTGTGAGGAAACAGACACATTCCTGACATACAAGAAAAAATATCTTGCATAATTAAAGGACCTATTTAAAGGAATTAATTTTGTAGCCATTGCCAATAATTGGTAATTAAACGAGACTTACCTGTAAGTTGAAGTTTGATGATATTTCAATTGCATCTGAGTGCCTGGGAGATTACAGGAGATGAGGTTGAGCCACGTGATTGGTCAGCCTTCAGAGCCTTAGATATGGCTATATCGATGTCACTTTACCAAAAGACCACGCACAAATTCTTTAAGCATGCAGTGAAATAAAACCCAAGAGTGGGAGATACAAGGGTAGGGCCTGTAATCCATCAGGTACTCAGATGTAGTGGTATTATCATCAAATTTCAACTAACAGGTAAGTTTCTTTTTAATTACCAATTCCATTGCCCCTCAATACCCTCAGGTTACAAGAGATTTAAGAGTCGATGTATCCAGGAAGAAAGGTAACCCGCAATAAGGTATACTACCAATTTTAATAACTAGGTTAAAAAAACATTCAAAGAGGCTGAATAAAAGCTCACACAAAACAAATAATTATATTGAACTAAGTATGTAGCTGCATCAAGTAAATAATTTAAGATTATTCAAGGACAAGTAATGGGCAAGTCAAGTATAAGCTCTTGTAAGAATGGAATCACTAAAATTAGTGTAACTATCCTGTTTGTAATATTTCATAGAAAATGGGTGTTTGTGCCAACTGAGGGTTTTAAAAATAGTACTAAGACTCACTTTTAAGGCAGCGGAAGCGGAGAAAGATTCAGACTTGGTACTATGTAGAGAAAAACGCCTGCACAGCAAGATTAAGACCTGGTACTATATAGAGAAAAACGGTTGCAGAGCAAGATTAAGACCTGGTACTATATAGAGAAAAACGGTTGCAGAGCAAGATTCAGACTTGGTACTATGTAGAGAAAAACGCCTGCACAGCAAGATTCAGACCTGCCACTATGTAGAGAAAAATGGCTGCAGAGCAAGATTCAAACCTGGTACTATGTAGAGATAAACGGCTGCAGAGCAAGATTTATACCTGGTACTATGTGGAGAAAAATGGCTGCAGAGCAAGATTCAGACATGGTACTATGTAGAGGAAAATGGTTTCAGAGCAAGATTCAGACATGGTACTATGTGGAGAAAAACGGCTTCAGAGCAAGATTCAGACATGGTACTATGTGGGGAAAAACAGCAACAGAGCAAGATTCAGACTTGGTACTATGTGGAGAAAAATGGCAGCAGAGCAAGATTCAGACATGGTACTATGTGGAGAAAAATGGTTTCAGAGCAAGATTCAGACATGGTACTATGTGGAGAAAAACGGCTTCAGAGCAAGATTCAGACATGGTTCTATGTGGAGAAGAACAGCAACAGAGCAAGATTCAGACTTGGTACTATGTGGAGAAAAATGGCAGCAGAGCAAGATTCAGACATGGTACTATGTGGAGAAAAATGGTTTCAGAGCAAGATTCAGACATGGTACTATGTGGAGAAAAATGGTTTCAGAGCAAGATTCAGACCTAGTACTATGTGGAGATAAACAGCAACAGAGCAAGATTCAGATCTGGTACTATGTGGAGAAAAACAGCAACAGAGCAAGATTCAGTCATGGTACTATGTGGAGAAAACTGCAGAAGAGCAAGATGCAGCCTGGTACTATGTAGAGAGAAACAATAAATGTAGACTTCTGCTTGCATAACTGATTGGATCCATCTAACTATCGTGCTAACTGTCACACGCTTGTGTGGTGCTTGTACACTAATAAACATTGAGATTTCATTCCCACGAATTGCAGTAGTTCTATGCAAATATTATTCTAATGCAAACACAACACACAAGCTAGGATCTATGAGATAGGAAACAATACATAATTCTGAAAGATGAAAACCTGGTCTAGAGTAAATCTCCAAAGCAAATGTTTACATAAGAATCACAAATTTCTTCATTTCTAATATCTGCAAGATGTAATGTCTGCCTTCTCTGTCCAGTAAGAACAGCTAAAAGTGTGACCAACTTAAAATAAGTTATTTTAAAGGTAATGATTCGAGTGGAAAAAGCTATTTAAAATAACGCAAACTACAGACAAATCCCATGGAGTGTAATATCTCGGCAGAAAAGGGCGTGGATGAAACACACCTTTTAGAAATATAGGAATTAAAGGGTGAATACCAACGGGTTCACATTGTCATATGTGACCAGCGATGAAAGTGCAGATATATCTGTGTTGAGGGCTCTATATCTATGTCCATCAAAGGTCCGTCAAGAATCCCGAACTATTCTGGCAGATGTTGTAATTGGATGATAACGCCGTTCGTTACAAAAGTACATCCATTGTTTTAGCTAAGTACAATATTATTTTTTCGTAGCCTCCCTCCAGCATGCCAGTATGATACTGGTTTGTTCTGTTGAAAAGCCTTTATCGACGAGACAATTCCGCGCAAAGGAAAGCAGCCAGGCGCATTTTCGTCAATTGGTATCTCTTGGCTGGGTCCTGCGGTTGGTTGATGTAACATTTTGCTAACAGGTGGAAGTATGTAAGACTGATTGTGAACAAGACTGAGAAATTGGCTAAAGCAGAGCAGTCAGATTGGTTGTGGTATAATCTTCTTCTACCTACTGTAGAACTCTCCCCCAAGATCCTTAAAGGGGGAAAAAGATGACTACAATTAAAATATGCCCGTAACAAAGAAAACGCATCAATTGCATACGCATTTGAATCCGAAAGGAATTAAACATATTGTTCAGTTTGATGATTCAGTCTTGAAGCAAATAAATCAATGTCAACTGGACCCCCTGAATTTGATAATTCTCGGAAAAATATGCAGTTGCAACATCTATTTGACGTCAATGTTCATGTTGCGTGGTAATATATCGGCCGCTATGCTAAGCTTGACAGGTGTATGAAAAATACACTAAGGAAAATGTTCCTACGCGCACACTACATCCAAATATCACGTGTGAGATCGTTCAATAGCCTTTTTCCACCCATTTTTGACAAGTATTTCACAGCCATCATTTTGTCAAGTTAGATTTCTACATGAATATTATACCTCCGAGTACCAAAAGGAAGATAGAGTTAGGAAAGCAGCTTTAAGCTCAAGGTAATTAATGTGATAACTTATCTCTTGCAAGTACAAATGTCCCCCAGTTCTTGTATTGTCAGTGCCAATATAACCACCCCAGCCACAGAGGAAGCTATCACAGCGAAACACAAGTTGTTCTCCCAATTTCACATGTCGAAATGCAGTTGTTACGTTCTTAGACAACCACGATTAGAGATCTTTGCTTTCTGCAGACAAAGAAACCAATGCATCAACATTGCCCTGGGTAGATTTGAGATAGTGATCTTTTTCAATGTCCAGAAGTTTGCAAAACAAATGTGCTTAAAACATTCCTGGTTTACTAGCATCTAAATTCCCAATGATATGTACCAATGCACGAATAGTCACGGTATGTTTATGTGAAATTTTATAACAAAGATCAGCAATTTTAGAGGCTTTCTTTGTTGTCAACCGAACAGTCATATCCTAGGAATTCAAAATAAACGCAACAACAAAGTATGCACTACGTTGGGACAAAAGCAGACTTCTCTGAGTGGATCGTAAGACCTAAATAATTAATCAAACACACAATTTCGCTAACATTTTGTTCATAAGCTATATATATGTCACTCTAAAGCAAACTATGATCTATTTAAGCCACATTACTGTGCCCTGCTTTCCAACGGGACGAAAAAACTGGCTTAAGAAGTTTTTTAAATATCCTTGGAGCAGATGCATGACCATTTGGAAGATAAGCAAACTGATACAATTTGCCTAGCACAATACACATCAGACACTTGCTGTATTATAGGGAGACTTTGACATAATATTATGCATCCCTCAAATTTACAGCAGCAAACCAGCAGTTTTCTTCATTAAATTTAGAGCAGATCTTTACGACTTCATTTTGAAGTGACGATATTCAACATTATCCTTGAGTTTCATATTTTTTAGGACTAGTGAAACTTGTAGAAATACATTCCACTGTCGTGTAATCAGTTTCTTCAATCACTTTATTCTGTACAAGTGTATAAAGTTCACATATGATGATGCTGTTTTCATGAGGGTTGTAACTTAAATCCCTAGGAGGCAAGTCTTGAAATAGTAATGAAGAAAATTCAATTTCATATCCGCTGACAATATTGAGTATGGTCCTGTCGGAAGTAATATTTTTCCAGTTACGAAGAAACTGAGAAACTTTCCCCAAGTAAAGATGATGGACACATTTGAAACATCCCAGTACTGATGAGCATTACTGGTTAAATTACTCTTCTGAATATTACAAGTACTTACAGAATCTGCAGGTACTACTGCTGTGTCCCGTAGCTGGTCAATGCTTTGTTCTGACTCTAGGTTTTGCTGAACGATTAAATTTTTTTTTTAAATGTTTGCCCCCTCTAGATGTTTGTTTAGTACTGGAATGACGCCGAGAGAGTAGTATGGGTGATAGTGATCCTACTTGGATCCCAAAAAGAACCTGAGCGATACAAGAACCAACTCTCTGGGTTTGGATGAAATCTTTCAATTTTGGGCTAAATTGTCAGTAAACAGAAAGTCAAAACCTTTGTTTTGAGTAATGCATAGTCGCCTGTATTAAGTATTAAAAGAAACGGCGTATGTGGGACAAGCCATTCGGAACTATAGAAGGCAGACCGAATACATCCACACTCCATTCAAGGCACTTGATACGAATCTTGTCAGCAAAGGGTTCTGTCAGCAAGGAGTTCATTGTAGTGACAACCAGCACCATTTCAGATATCACATGATTCTGAGCATATTGGAATGTTATGCATGTAGCCTGTTTGGATTTGTGAAGCTTATCCCAAATGTTTGGGTTACATTTGGGCACAGCCATACTGGTACAGTTAATGGGTCTCTTGAGCTTGGCAGACAGTTCTTTGACTTTGTCTGCATTGACCGGAAATCGAATGCCAGTAATAACAATATCAGCAAGCGAGTCAGACCAACTTTGTCGTCTGATTCCAAGAAAGTAGCCGCATCAGTAAGAAGCTGTGGTTTACTTAAAGTGGATGTACTTGATACAGAAATTCATTGTTGATTTGAAAAAGAGTACTGCATCCCTGTCGTCGCAGACCTACTTGTTGAGGGCTGTGGTTGTGTCTGCAATTACAACGGCACCATCCTCAGAATCCGATGAACAATGTTGCGGAGATTCAAAATTATCAACGTGCTGCTCGTATTCTTCGTCTGAAATATCAGAATATTCTCGGCTGGTGGCGAAACTGCTGGCCCACAATCACGCTCAACGGCAGCAGTGGCAGAGAGTTTTGTAACAGATGTGGCTAACTCTCGCATAGTCTCTGCCTGTTGCTGCATACATGTATGATAATGCTGCATCTGTTCTTGTAAACCATCGTTAAATTGCACCTCACGTGTAGAATTGCTGACCAAGAAGTCACAGAAGGCTGACATGTTGCTCTTGAAGTCTCTCGAGAAACCACACAAGACGTAGAGGCTATTGACGTCATGCATTCATTTACATATAACCTAACCGAAGACACTGGCGACCCAGTAGTGGTCACATTTTCGGGTGGAATTACTGTCAGTAAGGCCACTATATTACTTGTGGTATTTGGCGATGAATTGGATTGTTTCCCCGTTGATTTCTTCTTGCTAGATTTGAGTTTCGCAGTTCTCCACTTTGGCAGAGTAGGGACGGTGTAATTAGAGTTATGTTCGGAGTTTGTCGGTGCCCCTTGAGAAGTTGGCTGTGCGCCACAGTCCGCCATTGTTTCAAAACCTCACCCGCAGGAGAAGGTCAAAAGACAATCACATGTCAGAGTGAATCACGTCAATTCATCCAACCATGAATTTGGTACCAAAAGTACGAAAAAAACACGTATATTCAAAAGAAGGTATTATTTCCAAATGAAGTCATGGGTAAATTGAAAGAAATCAAAGAATAAAATCCAACAGGGGCTCAGGGATAATCAACGTATCACTTGGACTCCCGCACTGGCTAATCACGTGACTCGACGTCATCTCCTGTATGGAATCCGTGGATTTAACTCTAGCATTATAAACTTCATGTTAAATTTGCGATCGATAAGGTATTACTATCGAGTCCATAACTATATGTCGCTCTGTTCCCATTATTTATATTTCTATGAGGTTATGTGTTTAAAACATACAATACAAGTGATAAGCGTCTTCTGCATCAGAGAACTTAGAAAGGTGTGACAGATCACGGCATTTAGTTTGGCATTCTTTCTTAAACAGACACTGACACTCTAAGGAAGGGCACGGAAAATACTGCGAAAAGTATTTCAGGTCTATAGGTACGGGACGTTTGCAAATTTTAAGGAAAACAGCTTAATACCACCTAAAGGCTATAAAACAGGAATAATAATAATAATAATAATAATAATAATAATAATAATAATAATAATAATAATAATAATAATACTTTCTGCAACAACGACTACATCTCCTGCAACCAACTACTACTACTACTAAACGTGTTTTCAACTATAGAAGTTGATTCCTTGTTTTGTGAATAAACGATCATATTGTAAAATAGAAATATTGATAAATTTTTTGTCATAAAGACCTGTCCATTCAAAGGTGAGCAAATGATAAACATGCAAATGCAAGCTTGTTTGCAAGTATTTAATTTTGAATAGCTTTTCCAACAACTGCCGTCTTCTTGTCTTCAACTGAGGTAGTGACAAGCTGACCTGACCTCTGGTTATATAGATAAAAAAAACACGCAGAGAGAGAGAGAGAGAGAGAGAGAGATCTGGCATAAGCGAATACTATCTCACTCCATTTCCGCTGCTGAAATAATTTTTGTGAGCTAGTATGATTTCAGAGAGTCCAGATTGATGTGGTAGTATCGTGACTTTGTTTGGACTCGAGGCTTTCCCATTACCGGGCTACATAGATATGGTTTGTCTGTTTCTGGCATATAAACAGCCATTGAATTTAAAGTTATGAATCTCTTAACAAATATTTGTTTTTCAAATTTTCTTCATGTATGTATGTATGTATGTATGTATGTATGTATGTATGTATGTATGTATGTATGTATGTATGTATGTATGTACGTGGGAACCGCGGTAGTTCAGTTGGTTGGGCGTCGGACTCGTTATTCAAGGGCGCTGGTTCGATACTCGCCCAGGATAGACCTGGTCAGCTATGTCGGTGTGCCCGTGGAAAATGCACTTAGTTCCCATTTTCTCTGCATGATATACCAATAATGTGTTGAATGTGCCGCTAAATAATCAATGTATGTATGCATGTATGTATGTATGTATGTATGTATGTATGTATGTATGTATGTATGTATGTATGTATGTATGTATGTATGTATGTATGTATGTATGTATGTATGTATGTATGTATGTATGTATGTATGTATGTATGTATGTATGTATGTATTCATTTATATACATAACTTTTACCCTAGTTTAATAGGTCTGAGAATAGTGCCACGCCTGGCACCATATTCTCTAAACATTTTCACCAAGAAACTCCAGCTCGGATTCAAATCCCAAATATCAGATATTATACTTGGAGGAAATCTGCGTACTCGAAAGTTATTAGTGAAATCAAAGTTAAGAAGATTCTGATACCTGTATACGTATCACTGCATTCAAATGAAATTTGAATTTTAAAAGTTTCCGACTCTTAACTTGGGTTAGAATTTCTTGCTTCAGTGTTTCTAGAATACATATCCTGGTTTCTGACAGGAAAAGAAAATGTCTGATAGTATGATAGTAATGAAGGATTATGATCATCTGTCTATTAAACTGACCTGTGTGTTACTTTCGTTCTTTTTTAATTAATTTATGCTGATCATATTTCTAGAATACTGCATTATGTATTCTGGAAAACACCATAAAAATACTGCATATAATGCATCAAAACTTATATTTTTCTTACTATTAACGTTAAAATGACAAACATTTCCATAAATCATAAATATGCAACTTACAAATGACCAGACCAAGAAAGTCCGTTACAGCATCTTTATCGCGATGTGTAAAGATAAGCACGCAATGTACCAGAAATACGTGCAGGTGCACGTGAAGAATCTTCTCTAAAACTGAAAACTTCTCTCTGAGTATCGCATGACTACATTAAGAGCGATTGATGAGAGAGAGAGAGAGAGAGAGAGAGAGAGAGAGATCATTAGGCACAATTATTTTATTAGGTTACGTACATCTGCAGTTGTTAATAAGGAAATGAATATTCTTTGATGTTGTATTGATGATTCTGCAATTCTTTTGTATACCACTATTTTGCATTTATTATTTCCTGTAGCCCATTTAAGATGCTGAGGTTGAAATTTACAAAATTGCCTGGTTGACATACAATTAGTTTTGTGCCAAAAGATTTTTTTAAGGATACTATTAGAAGGATATTAGAATTATTAAAGCACAGTCAATGCAAGTTTCAAGACTGCAGCTGTTACAGCGAATAAACAGCTTAAAAACTGATAAAGCAGTTACAAATTTCACACTTGTGTGGATTAAGCTGAAAGTTGATTTAGCCAACAGAGGTTTATCAATATTATAGGATATTTTATAGCTTGATACATTTCAATATTAGGTCGTGCAAGTTCCGTTTGTCTATGCTTACTTTTGATGTTATGCAAGACAATAATGAAGAGACACTTGAATCTTCAAAGAATTAATTATTATTACCGTACAAGAATTATTTAGCTTATAATAGCAGACAGAACTGTTACACCAATCGTGCTTATTTATCGTAAGCAGGGTTCATATGCATTTTTACAATTTTATCGTTCCATACATTTATCTATCCAAATATTTGCTGCCTAGTTAAATCCCCCATAGATGACGCCCTCTACTTTTTTCAAACCTTTCACTCAATGACGATCACAACAAACGTAAAACAGTCGCGTTATATTGTTGGCAAGTTTTAACTGCATACAAGTGTATTTGCATAGTACTAACGTGTGATAAATCTAAATGTAGTTTTTTAACTACAAAATTAAAAAGGATTTGAACAGAATGGATAATTTTGATGAACAGATAAATAAAGAACATAATTTGTGTGCTGTTTAATTTACCCAATGCAAGTCGTCCACCAAATCAGGTATAGTGATTTTTCCAACTGAAAGTATAATTATTAATTGGTAGTAGGCACCGCCAGGTTCTTGCCACCATTTGAATGTCCTGCCAACTAAAGCGTTACCGTTACAGGTCAAATTCAGCACTGGATTGATGACGTATGGTGAAGTCCCTATCCAACCAACTATAGGTGAGCCGCATATGGCAGTACATAATTCTTCAAGAGAGATAATCACATAAAATGAGTTTCATTTTACCTAACCAAATTTAGATTTGGGTTTTATTGCACACACAATTTTCTGAAAAGCCGGGGATGGGGGCTTTGGTGGGGGTTGGGGTGGCTGATGGTGGTGGTGGGTTAAGTAAACAATTTTAATTGTACATGAACTATAATTATGATCAGCTAGACGCGTTTGGCAGCATCCGCACACATTAGGTATCTGTTTTTAAGACGCAGTAGTGTGCAATTAAAATCATATTGGTTCTTGTCAGAAAGAGTGATCTAAAAGTAAGTTTCCTGCAGCCAAATTGAAAGCCTAGATTGTGATGACAATACTGTTGGCCTTACATAAGATTTTGAATGTGGCGATAAAGATTATTGCAGCCATCGATTGTTGGTTCTCACCTTCTTTGCTATCTGTTTTACTATGTTTCTGAGAGACAGAACACGGCACATAGAGGTTCTGATGCCAAGAGCAACATTCCTACGAAACATTTATACCATATTTGATTATATCAAATTTTATCAAAATTGGTCCAGCCATTCTGGATAAGTCGACAGTAATGTTAGCATCTAGTAAATGTGAATTGTTTAAATACCTATTTCCTATATGAGAGTCATCGTTGTTATGGAGGCCACATTTGAGTTTGATGGAGAATGTCGCATGAAATAATCTTCTCGAGTTTGATCGAAATTAACGCAGGAGGTACAGGAAAGAAATAACAAAGAGCAACTGTTGATAAAAGGACAGCGGGACGCACAAAGGACGCAGGCACATTCACAAATTTTCATGGCTTTGGCATAGTTAACTAAAATGAATTTACATAAAAAGCTACATCTCACGCGTTGTGATCGTTTTAAATGCGGAAATATAACCGTAAAAATTAAATTATTGTACAATTGTTCTCTTAAGAAAAAGTTGTATTTTCAGAGCGACCTTTATGAGAGCTTAGTTATCTTATTTTACATTTGAGTTTTCAATTCGAATCTATTTTGTGTATGTCAACGTGAGTTTTCAATTCGAATCTATTTTGTGTATGTCAACGTGAGTTTTCAATTCGAATCTATTTTGTGTATGTCAGCGTGAATAATGCAAATGGTACATTAGAGGATCGTAAAATTATACACCCGTGAAATCATTAAAATGACAACAAAATTAAGTCTTCTTAAAAATGGAACAGGTGACATTTGAAAAAAGTCTTAAAATACTCACTTACATTTTCGGGGTCACGTCGGTGTTTTAGGTGCATGTTAAACTGTTCACACGGGTAACGAGGCCGTACTGTGCCACAGTTTCGGTTTTAAGAGCGCTGTGTTATGTATAATGTTTACATATTTGACTTTTGTCCTGTATATTTAACTTTGTCCTTGATTGTAGGATGTAAACAAGTTGTTTACTTAGAATTCGAGGTCAGAGTTACTTTTGCTTTACAATTAGATTGGTTTTTCCACTAGAATTACCGATTTCTGTCATGCAGGCATAAGATTTTCTACAAAATTCATTCAGGTGCTCTGTGTTTATATATAAGAAGTTTGGTAAACAATATTTCATTCTTGTTCTATTGGTCAGTCTATGAAGAATCATTTTAATAATCAGATGTTTATAGTTGTGTTGTGAAAATCAGAGCAAATTCAGAGAGAGGAATTATTTATTTAAAATATTAATTTGAATTATTAAATGCTCATTCTCATTTTGGATTGATACATGATTTGGGGATTTTTGTGAATTCATTCAAAGATATTCTGGATTACATCGTTCATGCATATCAGGACATTCAAGACTACTGGCACATCGGGACACATTTAAGGCTATTCGAATTCATTCTGAACATTATATATATTTTTGGACTTGTGATTAGGACACTTAGTATTATGTGGACTTTAATTCGCGTTATTGTAAGTGTCTTTTGAATTTTCACTTTAATTGTCTAGAAATAAATTACTTGTTGATTTTACTTGATTTTGTTGGTTTCACTTTCTTTCTGTTACATATTGTTAGGCCATAAAGTCGTAACAACGGTATACAATGATCTATTTATGTTCACGCACTAAAGAGTAAAATTACATTATGATTTTCTCCATCCTTAAGAAGTTAAATTAAACATTATTATAAAAGTATAATATACTGAAACATCTGGTTATGTGAATGATTTATATCCCTTCCCTTCTTCTATCCTCTCTATTGCCTTTCACATCATTTCTTATAGTAAATTAATCAGTGTAAATTAGTCTATATAATTTGTAATTGAATGCAATAGGTTAATTCATTGTTATATATTGCGACTATTGCTTATTATATGAATATAAATGCAAATCATGCTCATGGGATATAGTATTTATAGGCATATGAAATACATAAATAAACGTTTAAAATGTACATACCTCACTTCCAAACAAAACCTATACTTGGCGTTAATATTCCTCAACAGAAGTTCTCCAAAAAACTATTTGATATAAATTGTTATATACAGATCAAGTGTTTGTCAGTGAGAAGAAATAAGGTTTTCGTGTCCAAGTTTAGTCACCTTACCGAATATCCTAAGTTTAGAAACAAAGCCAAATCGTATTTATTTGCTCATTTTCCACTAACAGGATCCAGCTGGCCCATGGTAATTCAAAAATATAAAAAGTCATGCTCGCATTTATTATTTTACCAATTCTTCAAAGACCATCATTTGAACAACATAGTTTGTAATGGTGTCCCTCTGGCTTTGTTCATTGATAAAATAGAACACATTATTCAAAATTACCCCCTTCTCTATACAGAACAGATAAGTTACGCTCGCCGATAAAGAAAATCGCTAATAATTTCTACAGAATCGTTTATTGCACGAGCAGAACGAGTTTTCATGTCAATACTGAGAATAGTCTGTTTCAAAAACATAAATATGCTTGGTACTTACGAGGCAAGTGTTATTTATTTTATACTGAAATATTAAATTCAGGTCTTGTACTTCGATAACAAAAAAAACTTTTGTGTATCATTAGCATTTATTCTGTAATAAAACGGCATATGTCGTTGTACTCTCTTTTATGTTGGCTCACAGGTGTATGCTATCTATTAATCACTTTGCACTATGGTCAAATCACCTATACTGAGAATAACGTCATCTGAAATATCGCAACCCCCGTGGTAACGTATCTGTTTTTAAATCAAGATCCGAAACAGAAGGAAACTAATTCCACAATTTTTGGGCAAAGAGTTGAAATGCTATAAAAGTAAGAGAAAGGGAATACAGACAAATCAAGCGCAAAAATGTAACATCGGTAAAGAACTCGTATGGGTGGACAAAGTGCCTTTAATTAAAAGACAGTCCTTAAGGTATGTATTACAACAATAAATGAAAGGTACCTAGAGAAACTACTCTATTAAAACTCTCTATCACTGGTACTCGTCACACTTTTTCAAGAAATTTTAATAACCGCATTTTTGAGGATATTTTGTGACAATCCATCCATTAATATTTTCCTTGTAACCTGCACTCATTCTATACTTATTGAGGAAGAGTGTTCACATTTGTATGCTGTTTTATTCTTACTAATTTGGAACACGGCGTCCTCAACAAACACATGTTATTTTCCAGAATCTTCTATGACCATGATCTTGACGCCAAGGTCAAAGGTGCATGTGAGTGTGTCGCATTAAGAAATTTACTCTGCCTTATAATGAATCATTCCAAGTATGAAAAGAATTCATCGAGGGGTGTAGGCAATATAAGCATATTAAGAACTTTAACCCAACTTTAACCAACTTTAACCAACTTTAACCGCCAGAAAAGTGACTGCTGTGTTTTCCACTAACGTGAGCTTCACAAACATTCATCTGGTAACGAGAATCTTAATATAAAATGGCATGGTATACTTCATGCATATGTTATTATAAAATGGCATTGTATACTTCATACATATTTGAATATAAAATGACATGGTACACTTCATACATATTTTCTTGGTAAAGTATCTGTCTGAAAAAAATTAAAGGTGCAATATAAAAACAAATTGCCACTCGCAATTCTAAGGTTTAGGATAGGTTCAAATTAATGAAAACCTGGTAATGTATGTGTTCTAAATATCTTATAACACATAGTATTAAAGTTGTATACACTGCTGAATAAAAGGAAGTAAATAAGAAGTGGTTATATACTTTATAAATAATTTTGAGGAATCAAACGGCTTTCCAAATCTCCTTGAATACGTTTGGATACACCGTGCTGTACAAATAAACATGTGACCTCAAAATGTGGTAACGTATCTGTTTGAAAATCTCAGGCGTGAAATGCACTACTCTCACTAAATGACATACGTAAAGAATCTAACTACGGTATATGTCAAGGCATTATCTTTCAAGGCATTATCTATGGTATATTTCAAGGCATTATCTATGGTCTATTTCAAGGCATTATCTATGGTCTATTTCAAGGCATTATCTATGGTATATTTCAAGGCATTATCTTTCAAGGCATTATCTATGGTCTATTTCAAAGCATTATCTTCTGCATAACATTTTAAAGTATGTCAATTTTGATGCGGTTAGTTGAGTATCAATGCGGCTCTCGTTTATTTCAAGATACTATAGGCTTTCGACAGACAGATATCATGAAATTCATGTAAATCTGGCGTGATTTTGAGGTATTTAATCCGCCATAAAGTCCTGCCAAATAAATCACTTCAGCAATCTGATTTTACTTAAGTTAAAACGTTTTTTATACATATTTTATTTCATTTCTGGCTCCCGTCAGACACAAAAGTTTGTAAATGGTGCCTGTTAGGGAAGAATGAGCTTATAACAGCTTACTTGTCTATAGTTCTACAGCACTGGAACATAAAGCATTGGGACAGCATTGGGACAGAAAGCATTGGGACAGAAAGGGCAAAATGGATCTGAATCGACATTTTCCGCCTTCAAATATATAATACAACCAAATCTACGATTGTTTGAGTAGATATAAGAAAATATGTCACAAGTGAAGTTGAAACATACAATGTTCCACTTTCTTCGAGACCTATTTTCTAAGATACAGTTCTGCATATGATAAAATGAACGACTACCATGCTATACAAAAGACTGCATACTCCTCTAATCCCTTCTTTACGAGCTTGCACTGTGATGTACAAGTAGCTTGCACAGTGATGTACAAGTAGCTTGCACTGTGATGTACAAGTAGCTTGCACTGTGATGTACAAGTAGCTTGCACAGTGATGTACAAGTAGATATTTCCTTTTTCTACATGAGTTCATTGTCAGATATGCAGAGAAGTACGAAAGTACTGTTTATGTCCTACATTTGGTGCCTACATTATTTTGCATGTTGCGTTTTTTTTATATAAAATATACGTTTTCATGTTTCTTTGTTCCAAACAAATGGCTCACAACTCATGAATTCACCGACGAAATGAAATATGGTCTTTTGACATTTTGATTGAGTCAAAAAATCTTATTTTGACAGAAAGTCAATATATGTGACTTTTTATTATTAGACAGATAAGTTTGTTGTTTGGTCCATCAATTTACTAAAAAAAACAATTGAATACAACTTATATAATTAGCGTCAGACATGGTACATTGCACAGGGGAATATTATTCATTCGCGCAAAAGTATAT
The DNA here is from genome assembly GCA_029931535.1 of Margaritifera margaritifera. Taxonomy (NCBI): domain Eukaryota; kingdom Metazoa; phylum Mollusca; class Bivalvia; order Unionida; family Margaritiferidae; genus Margaritifera; species Margaritifera margaritifera. Next base: position 2,518,600 of record JAQPZY010001516.1, read on the forward strand.
GGGTTTTTAATTGAAATTGTCGATTTTTATTATTTCGTCTTTTTTTTTTTTTCTTCAAAAGACCTACCACAGCTTGTGATTTGACGATGCAAGATGTCTAGATCAATAATTCTAAATATTAGAGTCGTTATTGAACTAATTATTTTGATTTCAAAAGATTCCTATCGATTTACAAACTTAAACCATATCCTGTCAGCTTTTATTTTCAGCAGTCTTGCACCAGGTCAACCTTGCTGAATTAAAGTTGAAAGATTTTTCGAGGTACATTTAAATGTTAACGTCAGTTTTGTGTTTATATTTATATCGGGCACTCAATGATACATCGGGATTCAATAATGCTCGACCTTGATTTTCAACAGTTGCAGAACGGTGAAAACAAAATGTGTTTATGAGAATGTATGACCTTAGAGCGGATAATATGAATACTGTATGATCGTGCAAGAAATCAATATGTTCTATAAATGTGACTTGGACAGCAAACATTTGATCCATTTCAGCGTCTTATGTTTATGATCCAGACAAACAAAAATTGTGTGGACTCATTTGTGAGTTTTGAAAGAATATATAAATTTGATTAGGGTGTAAAATTTATATATAAATTTTACTAGGGTGTACAATGTATAAGATATTATTAGGAATCTTACTTGACAACAGACGAACAATTAGAGGTTCATACCACTTTTTTTATTGCAATATTAACAATCATGATTAATATGCATACGGTATGAGCTTTCATTGGTACTTTTCCTTGGCAACCACTTGTCCAGCATCCAGATTTATGATGTTTTATTTTGGCTACTGTTGGGAAGACAGTGATCTAATAAGCTCACGCTTTCTACTGAATCCTAAAAATCCTATGTTTGTACCTGCATTTGACAACGTTTCTGAAATATATATGATTAAAACTAATGGCTACACCAAAGCAAAGAATATTGCTCTATCTTTCCATGAGGATGTAAAAAGCGCACTTTTCGGTCCAAACACATTTGTCTAATTGTCTTGAGAAATCTCCATGAGCTAACATACTTTGAGGAAACTCATTCATTTAAATTTCCATGAAATAATAATTAAAAATTCTTTAATTATAGGGAAATAAAACATGATTACTCACAAAGTTTAAAACAAACCAACAAAAGATGAATGTGATGGTGAAGAATAACCAGGTTTATCAAGGTGCTGGTTGGATTGGCTTCATACCACCCGTTGATGTGACTCATTTATTCCAAAGTGTAACCATATCCTCCAGATGGCTCACACAACTACTTACTATGCAAAGCACTAAATTAAATAAGTATTGAATAAAATCATAGGGTAACATAGGAAATAGACATGATGATGAACATTTTGTGTCAGAAACAGATTCTGCCGACAAAATTATCAATGCTCCAATGCTGTTGTCAATAATTTTGCAAGACGCAAGGGGTCTAACAGCACCTCTCTACCAAGTGAATCAAACAATGTCGAACGCCTGCGTGAATCTGACTTGATGTCGATGTTTACCCTATATCCAAGGACCTCAAGACAATGGTCATTGTCAACTGAAGGGTTCTTTCGTGCTAATACCAAAATTAATTTTCCTCTAATTAACTAACTATCACACATTCACGAGACTCTAATTTCACACTTACATGTTTTTTCTTGCTTTACATTGGTATGATTTATCAGTACGCTTTTCTAAGTTGTAGATCAGTATTTTATGCCACGTACTACCAAACATGACCCAAACACCGAATACGCAGAATAATTCCTATATAAAGTGATGAAACACTTATACACGAGAATATCCCGAGAATTCCTTATGTTGAGAATTTAGGAAGGGTTCATTTTACGAAACTAATCCATGCTACCATAAAGTCTCATAAATACTGTACATGATGACGCCTGCTTCTAGTAATCATCTAATTACTTGGTTTGAGAAATATTTTTCCAGCACCGACCCCCTTAATCAAACAAATAATCACTAAAATCTAACAGACGTAAATACAGCACATACCCCAGGTTTGTTACAATACTTTGGATTTGGGTTAAGATTGAATACGTCCATATTTATTTTAGCATCCAAGAAGTGTGTATAAGAATGCTATCAACGAAAACAATATTGGAGCATTATCAAAACTCATTTGAGCATTATCAAATTCATTTGATCATTATCAAAACTCATTTGAGCATTATCAAACGTATTTGAGCATTATCAAATTCATTTGAGCATTATCAAAAGTCATTTGAGCATTATCAAACGCATTTTACGTCTCTGGTTACTAACAAGCTTTATGTCGCGGAAGAAGAGAACGAGTGGGGAGGGAGTCATCAAAATTTGTTTACGAGTACACAATTGTGACATTGAAAAAAACTTTTAATCTTTTTTTTTTTTTTTTTTTTCTTAAAAAGCTTCGATGTCATTGCGATGTCTTTACAAAATATCACAAACCCTGTTTCCAAACACAAACTTATGACATGACGGATTGTGGTCCACCAGTGACTCATGGCAGTTATTAAAGTACCGTTGTATTTGTGTCGTCGATATGTCAACTAAAATGTTGAAGAAATTCACTGAGTGTAACATTTAATTGCCATTATTACTCAGATTTTTATAATCTGGTAAAATCCATATGATTTTTGAGAATAATGCGCCTTTCATTAAAGACCAAATTTCAGTTTTGTTGGTTTTTTTTCTTCAAATCTGATATGTAAGTGTAAATATTAGGATATGTTCTTAAAATTCCAATCTTCATTTGAGTAGAATCCAGTTGCCTCTTATATAGCAATGCCATCGATGTCGGAATAGTGATATTTAGAAGGACAAATATAGATGATATAACGATATATCGATGATATAACGATATATCGCAATAGATATGCATCCAGTTAGACAATACAAACTGTCTATATCTTAATTATTTATCAATCACGGCAGCTCCTCTATTGACTGCAACAAAGCGCAGGGAAGAGGAAGAAGATGGATTAATCCATATGATATACAGAAGTTTTTGACAATATTGGTTCCACTGATGATTGGTAAAGACTTGTAATTGTTTGTACTGATTTAACGTTCTTTTTATTCTGCAATGTATTATTGTTTGGTTAATTTTGATTGCTTACTTCGTTACAGACAAGGTTTAAGAAGAAGAAACAGAAATAGAAGGAGAAGAAGAAAGAAAGAAGGAAGAAAAAACTGAAGAGAAAAGATAGAAAATAAAAGAGAAAAAAAAATAAGAAAGAAAAGATGAGAAAGGAAATTAAACGTTGTGTTTTTTAATCTATGAAGGCCATTATTCAATAAAATGAAACATTGCACCGATCTCGTTCACGTTTGGGACTAAGTTAAATCTACCTTTTAAAATATATTCAGAGTGCAGTTTCAAATGCCGTTCAAAGTTGATTTTATTCAGTATTTTTCACCTTCCATTTATTCTATTACGTAGCTTTTATGAAGTTAAGTATACAAAAATGTTGTACTATTGCCTTTTTAAGTACGTTTTCAGTATTGTTTCATGGACGTTTGTTTTTATATGATACGTTAGGCTGGTTTATCGGTTATTCGTTGACGTTCTAATAAACAAATTATGGTGAATTTCCCAGTTTCCTTATTTCTCGAAACTTGGATGTTAACTAGTCCATTCTTTTATTTGGGATGATGTTTTCAACAGTAACTAATTATGAAATGTTCTATAGCATCTACGTATTGCTTTAAAAAAATTGAAAGCAAATATTCGAGATATAATTAAGATGAAATTGATATACATTTCCCATCTTCACCTATAATTCAATGTCGTTAAGGCAAGTGCATGCACATATTTGGTGTCAACTTCGCCAGAGAACGTAGTTTTTGCATATGAATAGATTGTGTCAGTAATATATTTAACTTATGAAAAGAAGCATTAATATATGTATGACTTGATAGAATAGAGATATACAAAATCCCATACTTAAACACCAAAAATGTTGAGGTCTGTTTGTCTGAGTATATTGGCTTGGGGTAATACTCATGGTTTTGAGTACACATGACACAGACAGCCAGGCTGGTGTTTGCAAAACAAAGTTGGGAGTACACATGACACAGACAGCCAGGCCAGTGTTTGCAAAACAAAGTTGGGAGTACACATGACACAGACAGCCAGGCCAGTGTTTGCAAAACAAAGTTGGGAGTACACGTGACACAGACAGCCAACCTGGTATTTTGAAAACAATTTCAGTGCTGTTTGCACAGACATGTCGTAAATGTTAACCGGAACCCATAATTTTGATGCACGTAAAACGTATAATAACACCCAACGCCCCAAATGAAGTCATGGCATTATGTAAGACAAAGGCGTCAAGGCCTCTGATTCCTAACGTGTATAGAAGTCATTTTAAGATATATTTCTGACTTTCGTAAAAAAAAAATCGCCCAAGCTCGCAAAAGATGGAAATTATTTGACTCTGTTCATAAATGTAATTTGAAATAAGAACTCACATAAGATTATACCCCACAACAAATGAACCCTTTCACTGTTGAAATCTATGATGTTGCATGCACTTATAACCATAATTCTTTAAATTGCATCATATTAAGACAAAACCATGCACACCCAAAAGACGAATGCAAATATGCATCTGAAATAGACCCCCCGCTCCCGTCCTCAGGGACTTAGCCAAGTGGCTAAAATTTGGGCTGGGATTCCAAATGGTTGAGGGTGGGGATATTTGTATTACAAACATTGGATAGCAACTAAATATATTTCATTTTACATCCAATAATACTTGTAGTCCGAGAATATTTAAAGTCAGTGCGCATAACTTTGTTAACAACGAGGCTTAATTTAGATACTGTTCTATGCCAATTTCGATATGCACCGATTGTCTAAATTTTTTTGAACTATTCCTATATTGATAAATAGCACAGGTTTATAATCTTGAGTCCTGTATTAACAGATCCTGTATACGAGCTGTACTTGCATACTTGATAACAGTCGAATTTTCTACCACCCAGTGCGACATCGGCCGGTTTCCTTTTTGTTTTTCACCCTTTGGCGAAAACAAATAAGGACTGATCTGCAATCATCGTCTCAGGCTTGATCTATTGACATGACAGGACATATTCTTTCTTATTTGGGACTTTTTGTCAGAAGACATAGATTAAAATGCTGTACCAGGTTATTGACTAAAAACACCAACAAAGAAATTATATTTCAATTGACCGTATTCCAAATTCAACATCCAAAGAGGTGTAAGGTTACAAATGAGACTAAACAAACACAGATGCTCCCCTAAGCTAATCACATTAGCTATGCATGCACATAACAGTATACTACTTACATTACCATAGTTTAGTAAAACAGTATTATTTTTTAGTAGTTAAATTTAGAATATTCCATGAAGAAAGAGAAGCTGTAAATACACAACAAAAAAGAGATTGAACTGAATAATGCATTTCAGCACATGACTTCCATTTCTTTTTTCTTAGGACCTAAATCATGGACGAAAGAAACTCCATTTCTACGCATAAATTTGTCTTTGTTAATGGTTTTAAATATTCCACATTAAACTAATACAATATTTTCTTTAAAACATTGGAGGGGATTTTCTTTTAAAATTTCTACATTCGAAAATACTTAGAAACTTAGCAGCTCATTTATTTCTTTATATTTGTCAAGCAAAAAAAGAAAACTATCTATATGGGTTGCAGTGATTGTAGAGTTTAATTAAATCCTAATGATATTTATTACTTTATTTCCCCCAAGAAACTAATCAGTGAAGGACAATCTCTAAAAATATGATCAACATGATCTGTACAAAACAAACATGCTGATATGCACATTTAAGATCTTATAGACAGTTTGTCCTTTTGTCAACACGAAAAATTCACGTGATAGTTTTTAAATTTCTGTTTAACGTTTCACCGAAAATGTTCAAAGTAAATTCATTTCTTAATTATTTTGAAGAAATATGTCTTTAAAAAATGCATCAATTTTAACTCAGACTTTTCGTGCCAGAGGAAGATTTTATGCCGTTTTTACAGAATTTGAAAAAGCTTTTTTGATTGAATAGAGAGAAATCTGTAATACCATAAACTTTGAAATTATAATATAAGTACCAAAATGTTACGAATGATTAAAGAAATCTATAAAACAATGGATCCGAAATATGGGGTTTCCATGAAGCGCCTGATATAGAAAAGGTTCACTTTGAGTTTTGTAAATATATACTGGGTCTGTCAATAAATCCGCCACATACTTTTGTGTATCATGAATTAGGAAGAATGCACTTGAAAAACGTTCAATATTTTCGAATTCTTAAGTAATGGTTCAGGTTTTAAATATGACAAAAAACACATTATCAAAACAATGTTACAATTTACAGTGAAAATGGGTTGAAAAAAGTATTTGTTGGGCAAATGATGTATAAAGGATATTATTACACCATGGATGTGGTAATGTTTGGTTAAAACAGGGAGTAAAGATATTAGACAGTGATGTAAAATATTGTCATGCAAGAACTGTCTGATGAGATTAATGGAAGGGATAGATTACGTTTTGATAAGTGTATTAAAGGTAACTTTACACGGCAAAAGTATTTAGATGATCTAGGTGAAAAGTACTTATGTAATTTCATTTGGTGACTAAGAGCAGGAAATTTACCAATTAAATCAAATGCAGGAAGGTATGATACATTCGCTATGAAGATAGAATATATCTGATATGTAACACAGAAATAGATAACGAGTATCACTTTATTGTGGCATATCGTACTTATGCTGAACTAAGGAGGAAGTATCTAGTCCTGACTATTTGCAGAAATCCAAACAACCAAAATTTATACTAATATATACATATGAGTAATAAGAGTCTACTAATATATACATATGAGTAATAAGAGTCTACTAATATATACATATGAGTAATAAGAGTCTACTAATATATACATATGAGTAATAAGAGTCTACTAATATATACATATGAGTAATAAGAGTCTACTAATATATACATATGAGTAATAAGAGTCTACTAATATATACATATGAGTAATAAGAGTCTACTAATATATACATATGAGTAATAAGAGTCTACTAATATATACATATGAGTAATAAGAGTCTACTAATATATACATATGAGTAATAAGAGTCTACTAATATATACATATGAGTAATAAGAGTCTACTAATATATACATATGAGTAATAAGAGTCTACTAATATATACATATGAGTAATAAGAGTCTACTAATATATACATATGAGTAATAAGAGTCTACTAATATATACATATGAGTAATAAGAGTCTACTAATATATACATATGAGTAATAAGAGTCTACTAATATATACATATGAGTAATAAGAGTCTACTAATATATACATATGAATAATAAGAGTCTACTAATATATACATATGAGTAATAAGAGTCAGTTAATATCAAATTTAGCTAAGTTTATTTGTAAAGCTATGATAATTAGAGACCTGTCTTAAGAGATAACTAGGTATGCATTAAACTAGACAGCTATAAGAACTGATGACATTTATGACTCTTTTTACGAATATCAAGTTACTTGCAGATTCATGAATTGAAAAGTCTAAAGTGCATGTAAACAGTAATGTTATACCATGCATATATGTCTACCATGAAATGATGAACCTCATTTTAAACTATATGTATGTTTCCACTTCATGAGTGAAATATTTCCTTATATCTACTCAACAAATGTAGATTTTCTTATTATTATATATATTTTAAGGCGAAAATCTTCGATTTGCATGGATTAGTTTCTCCATTCTGTGTCAGTGCGATTAACGGCTGCATTTCTACATCGATAAAAAGAAGTCCGAAATTTCGCTACAAAATTAGCACAGCGACTTTATGAAAATTTAGATTGTATATATAACGTTTCAATTTTTGTATTTTGTCAAATTAATGACTGTTTTCATATAAAGATAAAGAGATTTTTATTTTCGTTAATACATTTCTTGCGCGGATTGATAAAGCCAACATGACAGAACGGTCCAACAGACTTCAGAGCGTAACATCATTAAACAACAGATTTTAATGATTGTGAGTTTACTTGTAAAGATTTTGGTTTCTATTTTTGTTTATTTCTGCATTCAGACGTGAACGTTTGTGTGTTGGCAAGCTTGCAGTCTATTTGTATAACAGACGCTGAACCAAAATTTCGGTTGTCACATAATTTCGGTTTGCAATCGATACTAATTATTGCCAGTTTTCTCCATCGTTTTCAGACATGATTATGATTGTGATGATGTGATGACGGTTAAAATCTCTACTTAAACAATTTTACTACTATATGTAATTAAGAGTTTTTCTTACAAATGTGTACCGTTTGTCGTTGAGTGTATTCGACACTGTATGGGTGACATAATATCGAATAGCAACAGGTCATGTAAGTTCAGTCGCTGAAAATTTGCATGATTCATGTGGAAAACTAATTATAAAAAAGTTAATACTTGAAGCCTACTTTTTATTGTTTGGGGTTCATTTTTAGGCATTCTTGATGGCACATTCTCATTGATTACATGGATGTATACAAGAGGGCCAATGGTCTTGACACATTTTAAGATCTATTCTGGTGGAGAGAGAGAGAGAGAGAGAGAGAGAGAGAGAGAGAGAGAGAGAGAGAGGAAGGGAGGGTTAGAGAGAATGAAAAGAAGAAGAAACTATGAAATAGGCTTAAATATGGAAATACAGGTCTGAATAACATACATAAGGGCAGATATACTTCCTAAATGACAAAGAAAGTAGTTCCAACAGTGATATCGACACTCTGGCGATAAAAGTGGTGTCGCCACTGTTGGCGATATAATTTTTCTCCCACTGATATATTTCAATATCTCATTATGAAATATATAATATATAGATAGTACGTTCATATTGGCTGTGGCTGGTCTCAGTCACCTGACACACCGGTGGCTGCTGAGACGGTAAGTAGGTCTATTTTTATTTGGTCTAGCGGGATGCTGTCAAACTCGAAATTAATCGCAAACGTAGTTTCAATTTGTTTAGTCACACGCTAACTTTAGGTAATTAGTTCAATTCTTCCAAAGCTCCTGATCGTCTATAGCCCCATTAGGAAAAGATGTCGTGGCATCATTGATTCCATCCGGGTATCTGCCAGAGGTACAAGCGCTTCTATCACCACCACCACAACAACAACACTATAAATCTATATAAATCGCATGTCTTTCCTCGGGAAAATATTTACGAATTCTGCACAATGATCTGCTAAATTTATTTTACAAAATTCCGAAATGAAAATGTCCTTTCATTAGGCTGGAATATAATTCATAGTATTGTAAATGGAATGGAAAAACATTGGCCTACATACGGTTACTCCTTCCCCTTTTGTATCTGTACAATCTTATGGGTTGAACAGTCAATTGAACTGTGTTTATCTTACCATTTCTATTAATGATTCATTATCTTTAGAAAATTTTAAAATGACCCCGTCGTGTGTTCTTATCGATGAAAGGTACGAGGCATTGTCGCAAGCCACTGGCGAATATCCGCTACGCTCCTTTATTAGCCGTGGCTGCCTGTGCTGAGACTTCCTTGTTTTTCGTGAATATGTATAAACCTGCTTAACCAATCACTGCGAACGCGAGTAAAATGTTCTCGCCATTGTGACCCAATGCGACATTTACGCTGTTTCAATGAGCCAATCAAAGTTCGGTTCCAAACACAGTCACTTATCGATCGATAAAACGGGCACGGCCATTGATGTACATGAGATTGTTACACTGTGTTGTCGATGAAGCATTTTTGTTTATGCGTACACATGAAAAAATTAAGTGCAGGCAGCCATGGGTGATAAAGGAGGGTAGCGGATTGTTGCTAGTGACTTGCGACGGTGGGTATGCGGTTATTCTTTTTTTTTTTTTCATAACAGTAAACTTCGTCGAACAATGATTTCCCAAATTAACTTGCACCCTTCAACACATCCTAATTGCCGATTATCTATATAATAATTTTGTGTAAGTTTCTGTTATTTCCATCTCTGTCTTCTGAAGATAACCGTATCCTTCAGTTTATCTAAACTTTTGATCCACATGAGCTTGTGTAAATATGATTTTCCTTTGACCTATTCACGCAGGTTTGCCTTCTCTCCTGCAATTTATTTAAGATTAAAAAACTGTAGATTTTCCAATTGTTTGCCGTTTTTTATGGGTATGCATCAATCACATAAGATTGACTTACTTTGTATTTACTATTTACTTTGTTAAGGCAACAAGGTTAGTCATTGTGTCTACTGTAGCAAGATCGAGCATTTGTACCTCTGGCAAGGACCCGGATGCAAACACGTGACGTTACAGCCACCTTTGTATTTTTTTTTTAGGCGGCCATTCTATCAGCCTGTCTCTGGTCGCATATTACTTTTCACACAGATATAATCGATTTACGACCACTTTCCCTTTATTGTAGATTCTGACAAAACTATAATTACCTGTAAGATGTAGACGTAAAGATAATTGTCCTTTTATAGATATCTGCAAAAACAGATAAGTATACTTTTAAAATTATTTGTTAGATATTTTGAAACTTTTCTTAAGTTTGATCAAATGTTTTTAGGTAACTATGCAACTATGAATCTATGAGGATGTGATGAAAGCAATTTGTAGCTTTTTCGAAAAGTCGATAGAAAATTTGAGTATTTCATCGTTTTTATTTACCAATACCAGGGACTTATTGGAAAAAGACCATGAAAAAAGTATATGGAATTACATTATTTTTAGGGGCATAACGTTCTAAATTTTAATTTGTACTACGTAAAGTAAGGCACTTTTTTCGAGCCACTTTGAATATTTTAAGTAATTTAATCAATGACTATGTATATTCATGGGGACTTAAAAAGGAAACGTCGACAGCAATTTGACATCAAAGCCACTTACGAAATTGGTTCCTATAGCACGTTCTATCCTGTCATAATTTGTTCAGGCAAAGGCAAAATTTGGAGTGACAAACTCGGTTCAAAACACTTCACTTTATCAATCGATGAATATTTTGGGTCTCATTTGCATTAGGAATTTGTTGATGCAACAGAAAATTAATTTATATCTCACGTTAAGTTTTCGGCACTTGGAGAATAGGAGTATAAGGACATTGACATGTGTCTATAGTGTCTATTTCCCGCCCTGTACTTCTTCAAGTGTAAAAATCTCATGTCAAATGTTTTGTCGTGAATATTGATATTAAAGTCTGAACGAATCCAAGTGGATGGAAATAATATATTTCAATATCTATAATAATGACTTTGACGTATTTCATTTTTGCTTCCCATGCGGTACTTATTATACTTTGCGTCCCATGCGGTACTTATTATACTTTGCGTCCCATGCGGTACTTATTAGACTTTTCGTTCCATGCAGTATTTATTAGACTTTGCGTTCCATGCGGTACTTATTAGACTTTGCGTCCCATGCGGTACTTATTAGACTTTGTGTCCCATGCGGTACTTATTAGACTTTGCGTCCCCTGCGGTACTTATTAGACTTTGTGTCCCATGCGGTACTTATTAGACTTTTGAAATTGAAAATATCGCATTTTGCAAGTCATCATCAGTAATATTTTCTCTTTCTTAAATACGTGAGATTAGTTTTATCAACGAACAACTTGTCACCTTCAGGTCATTTTTAATATTAGGGTATTTGTGATACCTTCAGTCTGTAAATGTATTACTTAATGTTTATATTTAATGTCACTTAGATTCACCTAGAAATGAAATATTTCCCATTTTTCAGATGATCGGGGGTGTGTATTAAGCTCATAGTTGCAAAAAACGCTTCAAAAATCCAGAATATGAACGAGGGTACGATAGTGAGACCAAAAACTAACATTTTGCTGTGAATCAATGGTACAAAAAATCAATGACACGATAGTTTTTTATTTAAAGGCTGTTAAAATTTTAGATCACACACGCTAAGTTTGCATAACGAGTGTAAAAATAGAAAAATATGAAATGATTTAATGATAAGTAACGGAAGCCGTTTGGTCTTGTCGAGATATCAGATGAAAAACCTTTTACCTAATTCCTGATTTAGAAACATTTGCACAATTTAGCCATAATCAACGTCAGGTTTGTTTACAGGACCATTATATGTCACGTAACCAGTATTTGTCAGGTTTGTTTACGTGACCACTATGTCTGTACGATGGCATTTGAAATTAGATAGTTTTTGTATGTAGATATAATGTTTATAATGATGTATATTTGCTGTGATGAAAAAGAAGCTGTCGGTATATACGAGGCTTTTGACACAACTGCCCACATGATACACATACAAAACCAATGATAACGTTTTTGCCATTTTTATATAACCATACATTCAAGACATGTCTAACATTTATAGCTTTCAAAACGATCATTTTGAAAGAAGCTTGTCAGACCTGTTTATAAGTGACATCTGTTTTATCAGATAGAATGGGTGATGTTGATTTACAGCGGTGATTTTACATGTTCATCCCAGATGCGTTAGTTCAAATATTGACAGCCATAGTAACAATTGCGAAGAAACAGACCATCGGATTTCCGAAAATTGGACGCGAAAACCGGGTCTACTCTGTATGCATATTTTCCACAGCCATTCAGAAACGGAGAGCTTCGCACGAGCTTCAGTGGTACAGTATTTTAGAATGCATTATGCAATTGTCTGGGGTCAAAATCAAACTTAATTAATAAAATAACTTTTGTTTAGTATAAAATCAAGGACTAGTCTTGAATGGCACCATTGAAACAAACATAATTTCATATGCATAAACCGCACACATTAGTCAGACACCGACTTTTTGGCTTTTATACATTATCATCTCCGAAGTACCAACCCTTCTTTAAAACTTACGTTTTCCCGTGATAACAACTGTATGCAGATATCAGTGCTCATTGGGGTGAACACACAAATTCTGCATACAAAATTGTAACTTTCATTCCCAGTTAAGGTTCGAAAGTAGAATGAATACTGGCAAAGCTGGACCACTCTTACAGTTTAAATTGGTTCAAAAATAAAAATACAGAATGATCCACTGGTAAATAATAATTACCGAACTGTAAATTTGCCTACTACTTACTGAGCTATGTATGTGACAGTCCTCGACCGCTTTAAATTTAGTAAATAAAATATTTAATGTCTCGTATCTTACACGAGAGCAATTCTGAACCTCTCAGTTATAAAATAAAAATGAGACCGTCGAGTTCCTTTAACGTAGTGATATTTAAGAGTTAGAAAAACTTGTTGTCTATAAAAGGAAAATACGCTCGAGTTCCTTGTTCTTAATGTGATGGTTATACTGTTACGAGTTCCTTCCCTTTTAGCTGAGACATTATCGATCCTCGCCCACCAGTCCCAAAGTATTTTGTCGTTCTAACATTTAAAAAAAAGAAAAAAGAAAACGACAACACAGAAACAAACTGATCAAGTACAAAATTAAAAACTTAAGAAATGCAAATTGCCTATTCTTTGCTTAAAAGAATTTCAGAAATGGCTTGCACACCTCAAAATATATTTGACAAACAATACGTATTTAAATGAACCACACAGCACTGAAAAATTAACGGTGACAAAAACAAGAGTGAATTTTGATTCCAAGGTGAAATTAAGTGACTATCAAAATTTGGGCATAGCGTCTGTTACCAAACAAGATAGCAAACTTGCGAAGGCAACATATTTCACAAGCTGAATGCAGAAAAAAACGAAGTAAGCAAAACACCAATAGGTAAGTTCACACTCATTACAGTTTTTAGTTTAAAGATGTTACGCACTGAAGTCTTTAGGATATGACCGCTCTGTTATTTTTGTATCCCAAATCCAACACTTTCACTGTATCAATCCGCGCAAGTAACGTGTTAACGAAAATAATAATCGTTTAATTTTTGTGTGAAAACAGTCATTAATTTTAGAAAATGCACAGTTTGAAGTATTATTTTGAAACTTTTTTTTGTTTATTTAGTAGTACAGCCATTAGTAGTTATATGTGCCATCATAGAGCCCAACGGGAACTAACATTAGCCTATATTTTACGTTGGTGTGGCATCCTCGAGCCAAACGGGAATTTAACATTGGCGTGGCACTCTACAGCCAAACGGGAATTTAAGATTGTGGGTTTCTGGAGCTAAATGGGAGTTTAACATTGTGGGTGTCTGGAGCCAAATTGGAATTTAACATTGTAGGGCACTCTGGAGTCAAACGGGAATGGTAATGTTAACATTTTTAGTTACAATCCAAACGCACACCCTACAATACATCAACTGCTTTTTGATTACTATCCAACCCCCCCCCCCTTTATCCAAACACCCCCCCCCACTATCACACAAGAGGGGGTAGGATGTAAAAGAAGGGGGATGAACTAGACGCACACTCTCACACAAACATACAAACATACTATCACACAAGAGTAGGAAGTGTTTATAGACACACTACTATAACCTCACACACATACAAACACAAGAGAGGGGTAATGGGTTTCAAGTTTTAGTTGTCAACATAGACATAAAACATACACAAACATAAAAGAAACAATTAGCAAATGATTAGTATCTCTCCTTTCCAGAGATCGGGGGGGGGGAGGGGGCATGAAAAGGGCAGTTGGGGTTAGTTAACGCAAGAGACTTAACACAAGTAGCATCGCTTCACTTGTCTTCTTCTTCTCAAGTTTCTTCTCACGGCAGGTCCGTAGACCAATACCTGCTTCAGACACCCTTGCTTTTCCACATAATGTCTGCGCTCACGATGCCTTCACATACATCGGGTAGTCCGGGTTAAACAGCATGACCGAAACAATGGTCGATGACTCTACTCATCTTGTAGGGTTGTCTTGAGAATAGATGAAACCGTAGGAGAATGTGCTTGTATATATAGCCTAGGATCGGATTAAAACGGATTGAAATGTTCCGCCAATCGAAAAGCGCGTTCCAAATTCAATCAGAGCGTGTGGTCTCTTCCAATCAGAAGAGATCGGACGCGTGATGTCATTTTCAATATATATGAGCACAAAAGTTCCTATGGTTTACCTTTGGGGAACAGTTCAAGCGCAATACCTATGTCTGAAAAAAAGAAAACAGTATATTGGGGTGGGCCTGCTGCAGATACATCGCATAGCGATAGTCCCATGACTACGACTACTACTGCGGCTGTTGCCAGTATTCTTCTTCCAGAAGAGGATGACTTCAATTTAACTTTGGCTGATTTCCTGTCGTCTCCGCAAGAATTTTTCGCCTGCCGTTTTAGTACTACCTTTACCTCCGTCTCCATCATTATCAATGGTTGATGATTTCAGAAAAAAGAAGGAAGAATTGGAAAGTCTTTTGCAATGACAGAAAGAAGAAGAACAAACATGTTCTCAACAACAGGAAGAAGAGGATCAAAGAAAGCAAGACGGAGAAGATAACAGGAAAACTTTGAACAGTGAGCAGAAGGAAGGAGTGAAAACAAAAGGGTGAGTTTGTTACAAGACATTTTGGCGGAGTTAAAGTATCTGAGAGAAATGTATCAGACTTCTTTAGTTCAACCTAAGAAAAAGAGACCTTCACGATCCAAGACTTCGAAACCTTCTATCACTGCACCCACTCTCATCGCCACTGAGATGCCAGCAGCAACAGTTACTACTACCACAACCAAAGCAGCAACAGCAGTAGGAGGAGAAGTAGGAGTTGGCTATTGAAATGGATTAAGACAGTTAGATGATAATGTCAAGTCCATATTTTTTTTTTTTTTTTTTTTTTTTGTTGTTTTTGTTATTAAAAACAATGAACGTCAACGGTCCTTTTCAGGGAAACTTATAACTCTTAAGAAAGAGATAATGCTCAATGATTGCCAAATCAAGTAAATCTTAAATCCCTCCATGATAGTATATGTGCATGTGTGAGTGTGCTTGAGTATCTTATCCGTACGAAAAGCAAAACAATCAAGACAAAGAGACACTTACGTTTTCTTTGGTATATTCGCTTTGAATAGGAATCACAATGAAATTTCATAACACATCACAAAAGTCCATTTGTTTTAACTTCTTGACTGGCATGGGTTCTTCCTCCTCAGTGTCTTCTATTGATCTTGCTTTCTTGAATTTCTTGACGGGTATGGGTTCTTCTTCCTCTTCTGTTTCTGAAAAACGCTTCTCCTCTTTCTTCTTCTGCTTGTTCTCTTTTTTCTTGAAACACTCTGAAGACCAATGTCCTTTTTCTTGACATTTATAGCAGTTATCTTTCCCTTTGCCACTCTTTTCTCTTGTCTTTCCTTCTCTTTGACGTTGTGGACATTCTGGAGCCGACTGTCCTTTCTCTTGACAGACATAGCAAGTATCTTGACTTTTATCCCGTGTCGAGTAGTATTATCGGAAGTGTACTTTAGAATGACTCTCTGTAAATCTCCGACGAGAAGGGCGATCTGTTTTGACTCTTCCATCTTCTTCACAGACTAAAAGCTGGATGAATATATTCTCTTAGGGTAAGAAGATTTCTATATATAGGAAGAGAGTGTGTAAAACTAAGTAAAACACAATTTTTGAATTAAGATGAAACGATCACACCTTCCTGAGAAGAAACCAGAAGAAGAAGACAAGAGACGACGACAACTTTCGGTGCCACCTCATACGCCAAGTGAATTGTTAAATCAAGTTCAAGCCAGTGATTTTGAAGATGACACGAATGAATCTGAACCAAAACCCTCTACTTCTACCACAAGACCGAGAGAGTCAAGATCCGCCAAGAAAGAAAGTCGTTCAGTAGCTTCCGAAGATTATTTTCATATTTGAGAGACCCCAAAAGTGACTTCCAGAAAATGTAGAACTACTGCTTACACGCACACGGTGAAAGTTAAAGAGTTCAAGTCTGCAGTGCCACCAGAGAAAGCAGAAGGTTTCATTATAGATTTTTGGGATTCATTGTTAGAGACATTGAAACGATATTGCCACGCTAAAGATGACGATCGTTTGAGACTATCCATCAATCACGACAGTTTGAAGTCTCCTGTTTCGATCGAGTTTAGTACACCGGCAGAATTAACACCGTCCAAAATTATTGATAAAATTCAACACGTTCAACAATCTTATGACGAGTTAGAATGACAAATGGAAATGCCAGTCTTAATATGACCCGCGTTTCACCTTATAGAGGTAGCGGACAACGCAGAAAAGTGTTATTGGTGGATGCAATTCGCAGTACCAAAACAGGTACCGTTCAGATTAACAAAAGCCAAGACGAAACGTGCTTAGCCCGTGCCATCGTCGTGGCTCTAAGTTATGTTGAGTAGAATGATACAACAGAATGGAAAAGATCATGGGCGTGTATACCAAAATCGGACAGACCACAACAACGAAAAGAAGCAGAACTCCTTTTGAAGCAAGCAGGCATTTCCAAAGAGACAGTGTGTGGCATTCCTGAAATGCAGAAACTTCAAGGCGTGTTGGCCCCTCGTTATACCTTGAAAGAATATCCTCAAGTCGTTCGTGGAGCTCTCGTGTATCGAGGACCAGATTTTCCAGATGGAAAATACATTCATTTGTATTATCATCAAGAGCATTTCGATACCATCACAGAATTTCTCGGATACGGATATTATTTTGAGAAATGCGACCAATGATTTGCCACTCGGGACCAAAACATTCATTGTGGAGAGGGATGTCGTGGGTGTTTAACTTCCAGACCTTGCATTTATGAAAGAACAGAACGAATTCATTGCTTTACTTGCAAGCGAACCTTTGTCACTCCCACTTGTTACGAACAACATCGCATGAAACAAGCTCAACAACAGAAAAGTGCTTGCCAATTATTAAGAATGTGCTCCACTTGTGCATATCTTATTTGAACCAATAACCCAAAGGCACACGTTTGTCCAGGAAAGAAAAGAAGATGAGGTTTTGTGACCAAGTTGTGGAGAATCAATCATACATTCAAATATATGACAATGAAGTCGAGGAACAATTAAAGGAAGAACAGAACAACAGCAAAAAGAAACAAGTGGATTTTATCTCTTTTGACTTTGAATGTGCACAAGAGACTGGAAATCACATCCCTAATTTTTGCATAGCTCATCGTGCTTGTGATAAGTGTATAAAAGAACCTATTTGTTTTCACTGTCCCAAGTGTAGTAAGATTCCAGGAGCGCTTGAAAAAAATAATTCGGGACTCTCTTACTTTTCCCGATTTTGCCGAATGGATTTTAGACCCTACTGACGACTCTTGGAGCGAAGAGGACATCCAGCGTTACGACGACTGCCATCGATATGCTACAGTCATGGCTCACGTTAGCTCGAGATACGACGAACAAATTTCTTTCGACATATTATTCTGAACAAGGTACACAGTGCCCAACAGTGACCGTGAATGGAGCCAAACTCATCTACATGAAAGTGGGACAAGTGAAATTTAAAGATTCCAGGAGTTATTTGGCCGTGCCTTTAAGCAGAATGCCTAAAACGTTTGTAATGAAAGAAATGGCAAAAGGTTATTTTCCATACTTTTAAATATCGAAACTAATCAACACGCCGTGCTCCCACATTTGTCTCACGTTCGATACAACGACCCCGACGGTATGCACATAGAACAACGAGAAGCATTCTACGATTGGTGCCTAACTCACTCTTCACCACCGTTTGACTTTCAAGAAGAAATGTTGAAATATTGCCGATGTTATGTGGACATTTTACTACGGTGTTGTGGAAAATGTCGACAAATATTTTTGGATCACGGAGTATCAATCCTTTGAAGGAAGCTTCAACCATCGCTAAAGCGTGTGGATTATTCTATCGAAAGAAGTTCATGCCTGTGAAAAAAACTAGCTATCATACCCCCTTAGCCGTCGATACTCCGCCAAATCTTTCCGCTGGCTCCATTACATGTGTGAAAGTTAAAACGAATGGATACAGCATGCTAGAAACGGTGGAGAAAAGAAAATTGAAACTCTTTTTGTGGATAATTGGGATTTAGAAAAACCCCAGACGGTGTACGAATTCCAGGTATGTTTATTTAACGGATGCCCCACTAGTTTTCCTCAACGTAACTTAAAAAGTCCTTCCTCAGATAGACTCAGCATGGAAGAGTTGTACGAGCAAACATACCAACGACGCTTGAGGTTATAAAGTCAAAGATACCAAGTGATAGAAATATAAGAACACGATTACGATCGACGATTCAAAACCGATCCAGAATTTAGACGCATTGCCGAAAGTTACGACTTGGTGGATATCGAACCTTTGAATCCACGCAACAGTTTGTTTGGAGGACAACCAATGCAACACGCTTGCTGTACGACGTGGACGAATTTCAAGAAGAAGAAATCAAATACATCGAAGTGTGTTCCTTGTATCCTTTGGTGTGCAAATATGCTCGATTTCCTACCGGCCACCCTGAAATTTTGACAGAACACATCGACGTGGAACACATTCGTGAATACCAAGATTTAATTAAATGCAAAGTCTTACCACTGACGAACTTGTACCATCATGTGCTACCACATCATTGCCAAGGAAAACTGATGTTTACTTTATGCCATACGTGTGCTAAAACATGTAATCAAGACCAACTTATTGCCACAGGGATGAAGAACGCACTTTGACAGGAACGTGTGTGAGTGTCGAATTGTTTCATACTCTCGATCGCGGATACCAACTATTAAAAGAATACGGAATTTGGCGCTTTCCTGCCACAGAACAATATCGAAAGGACAACGACTCTAATAAAGTATTTTTCAGGCTAGGTCAACGAATTCCTAAAATTGAAGCAAGAAGCCAGCGGCTATCCTTCTTGGCGTCAGACAGCAGAAGAAAAAGACACATTTAAAGAACGATATCTAACTCAAGAAGGCATTACTTTTGGAACACGGGGAAAAGAACTAAGGAAGACGACCGTGTGCCAAAGTCATGTTGAAGTGTTTTTGGGTAAACTGGCTTAACGTCCGATATTGCCTAAGACGGAATAATTGCAGATCCAAGTCGCTACTTTTAACTTGTCGACGACAAAGGAAAACTCACGAAACACGTCCGGATCGTCCATGAAGATTTGATCTTGGTAAATTACCAAGAAGTGACAGAGTTTGCACCCGCCGACGAGTTTGGAAATGTCCTCATTGCAGCGTACATGACAGCCAAAGCCCATTTAAAATTGTACGATGCCTTGGAACTTTTAGGAGATCGAGTCCTTTACAGCCGTATGTACAATGTACATCAATCGCCCTGGTAGCGATCAACCAGACATCCAAGGGGATTGTTTAAGAGCGTGGACTGACGAGCACCCAAAAGACACTACTGTAAGTTTTGCTAGCGGTGGCTCCAACAAGTGCGGACACCTATGCCGAGACCGACATAGACAAGTGCATTTCAAATGCAAAGTCAAAGGATTGACGCTCAACTATTGTTCAGTCAAGTAGTCGACTTTGGCTTTTTAAAAGAAGCTTTAGAATCAGAGCAAGATAAAACTTTCGCGTGAAAACACTGGATCCACACAAAATTGTACGTTTACAAAATCACCAAATCTTCAGTCGATCTTTCGAACAGTGTATCAAATTGTCTACCAGAAACGAGTGCGACTTCCAGGCCACAACACTCTACCGAACGGACAGGCCGATCTACAATATAACAAAATGGAGAGAGTTCTCAGACAAAACACTTCAATGCGTATACAAACACCGGCCTTGAAAGATGAATAATTCAACACAGCAACAGAGTGAGGTACCCACTGTGGACTCCAAGTTCAATTTTGAGGTCAACACATTTTCACCGATAATGGCGAATTCGACACAGCGACCGAGTGAGGGACTCGCTGCGGACTCTAAGTTCAGTGAACTCGAGTGTGATGCTGTACATTGAGACTGATGCCGTACTCTGCGATATCAGCGATGCAGCACGACCTTGCTGCTTCTTTATCACTATCGAAAGCGATGCATTTCGCGTGCCTAGCCGCTCTATTAGCGAATGCGATGCAGCACGACCGTTCTGCTTTAAAGGCAAAAGTGATGCCGTACGTGTACCTATCTATGGATCTTATCCGTGCACTCGCAAGCCACTCTGGATACCATTAGCTCATCGAGATGTACAAATAAAAGAAGACTGCACGTTTCTCGTGGCTTTGCCTGGCTATTGTGACTTTGAAAGTCGACTCGAGACGTTTAAACAATGGCCCAAAAGATCTGGATGGATTACCCAGTGCCAAATCTTTAGCCAGAGCAGGATTTGTGTACTCCAGACGAGGAAACCAAGTACAGTGTTTTACTTGTCGTCTGAAGATCCACGAATAGGATTATAAAGTTTCAGCTATCTTGGAACACGCCAGCTGGCCTCCGTGCTGTCGCTACCTTCCATTTAGTGGGGCATGATTATTATCCACATGGATACTTTAGAAGGAAGAATTCGTAGTTTTCCTCCTGAGCTAAGAGAACGCATTTACAGAGAGTTCGTACAGATTTACGTGAAACGCAAAGAACAACTGCGTCATTTACGCCATAGACTTTTAAATCAATGGTGCCTGAATGCTATAAGAGGATTTAATACTTTGAAAGTGTTCAAACTGTCAGACGTTGATCAACTTCCTAGAAGGGTTTGATGCCACGACTTCTACCAACAAACCTGGAATACTGCAAACAATTATTCAAGAGGATGAAGACTTAGAGGATTACAAAACCTTTTAAAGAAGTGTCACCTCAAGACGATACTTCTTCAAGACGTGGGATGTGTGTGTTAGTGACCCAAACATTTCTTTTCCAATCTTTACCAGTAGATACCCTTTGTAAAAAAGATAACTATTTCCTCAAAACAAAGGGATTCCTGTGAAGGACTAATATAAAAGCTTAACATACTACGACTGTTGTCCTCAGTGTTGCAAATTCTGTGGAAGGAAGTCAATGGCAGTGTTCAGGAATTAGAGGATTACCAAACACTTTTACAAGAACTATTTCCACATACGATTCCTGTGCACAAGACATTCGTCGTACTTTATCCACGCTTCATACTTACCTACTACTCCCGATTATTTGAGAGTTCGTACCAATTTGTTTAACATTTGGCGACAAGAAGGAGGCCATGCCATTTACACGTCACCTTTGGCGTCTGTCTGAAAAAAACCCTATAAAAAACATACTTCACTTCTTTTCTTTCTAACAGTATTCAACATGACTTCCTTTCAATCTCATTCTCCTGCCAAATTGATTCGTGCACTGTATGCCATCATGTTGCGACAAAATGCTCAAGTACGATCACATTTGTTAAAAGAGATTTTCAAAGAATGTTACGATGGTTTACTTTGACAGCATGGTCAATTACTACAAGGCATCATTCGCATACCACATCAAACAAAACGTTTTTTTAAAAAAAACATTAGGTACCATTGTCACAACTGGCAGATCCAAGAATCGATACTCAAACAAAAAAAGAAAAAAAAAACTAATTATTTTGAAACCTAGTTGAAGTGGTTCCTTAGGAGGTGTCATTGTTCATTCACTTTACAATGAAATTCTAATGCCAAAGCTAAAAAAAAGTCAAATCCCCAAAAAGACGGCAGACCAAAACGAAAAGTGGTGGTAGCGGTGCAGCAAGTTCGTACTCTAAAAAGAAAAAGAAAATCCCCGCGAAAAAAACATTTCCTGCCAGAAAGATATAGGATTTCAACTATTTTCAGCGATTACTTTGGATTTACCTGGCCGAAGTATACAGATCGAGTGCCGTAAAATTTCTCGAGCTTAAATGGATGTATTCTCACGGCGGAACGATGGCCATTCATTTTTGTCCTGGTTTGTTAGATATTCTGGGTGGATACACCTCTCTAGTTCCTATGAAAGACATTCACAACAACAATCGATTCTACAAATATTTTCGCTACTCAATTGAATTGAACGAAGGACTGAATTTGATTTTTGTGTACTCTGATGTCGTCGAGTACAACGCGGTAGGAAACATCGCTGCTCCGTTGCTGAGAGTCATTCTTTTCAAAGTGAATTCAGCCATCGCTGCTTACGATGAAGGAGGAAACACGTATCACGTTCACTGAGAATCTGAAACCAGATGGTGACTCGAGGATTGCATGCTTTAAAAGATGCAGCTTTCACGCAAGGAAAAGAATTTCTTCAAAACGTTTTCATCAGCAAACAACATCCTAAAGAAGCCAACATGAAAGCAGAAAAAAATGTGTTGCTTCAAACTAGAAAAGGACCATTGAGTCGCCAAGACACCCTTATAAATTCCCTTCACACTTCAGGCCAAGGCATTACTTCTTCCTCAACGCCACAATCGGAAAAAGAATAAGAAAAGAAGAACAGGAGCTGTCAGAGAATTGGACGTTTTAGATTACTAACTGAAAAACAAAGGAAAATGATGCACCGAGATTCTTGCAAACATTCCAAAACAGAACTCCATCTGTTTGCCACGCCACCGACGATGATGACGATGCAAGAAACCCAATGGGTAGAATTTCATCCTGTCTCGTCTTTGACACACCTCAGCACCTATGGAATTAGAACTAAAAGGACAAACCGAAGATGACATTGATCTGAATGGGAGTTACTTGTACCTGAAAGCCAAAATTCTTAAAGTGGCCAACAGCGATCAAGGAAAAGAGGCCAGAGTAGTTCCCATCAACAATTTCGTACTTTCGTTGTTCAGCGAAGTGGACTTGTGCTTGAATAACAAACTAGTCAGCAGCAGCATGGATACTTACTCTTACCGCACGGAAAAGAAGCCAAGAACATACATACAAGAACATACATTTGGATGCATCCATGGTATGGTATGGCATGGAAACCTGACTCACTGGATGTCTTCAACGACACAGAGTTCACAGAAGCTGATGATCCTCATGTTGTTGGATTTAACGAAAATCAGAAAAGGACGCAGTTTAGAAATGATGGATCGTTTGTATTTGGACATGTAGTTGCAAGACAAGTGTTTGTTGAATGGAGTGGATGTACGCTTGAATCGAACTAGTACCGTGATCCATTTCATGGATAATGCTAACGAGTACAAAACGAACATCGAAGAAGCCAGACTTTACGTGCGCCGTGTGGAAGACTTACCTAAAGTGGGAAATGACATCAGTCAAACAATGAGGAGAACGACAGCCAAGTATCATCTACGACGAGTGGAAGTGAAAACATTCACCATCGCCTCAGGACTCCGATCCAAGATAGAAGATCATGTTTTCCAAGGTCCAGCTGCCAAAACGTTTGCTCATTGGCATCAAAATCCTTTCGAGTTCCAACACTTCAACGTATCCAAGATAGAAGTCACCCGAGATGGTCATACATTGTGTATCAGACCCTTACTTGAGATCTTACTTAACACTGTTTGAAGCCAGATGACAGTCAGATTCCAACAGCAGCAACGGTATTTTGTACGAGGATTTTGCAGGAGGAGATGTTTTGTGGAGTTTTGATTTCACTCCAGATCAAGGCAGCGAGGAGGGACATTTCCACCTAATAAAATCGGGCCAGCTTCGTGTGGAATTTCAGTCTGCAGTAGTTCTGGCAAATAAAGTGAACGTCATCTTGTATGCAGAATTTGATAATGCTCTTGAAATCAACAATTTGAGAAAAGTGATTATATAAGACAATTAGAAGAAAAAAAGATGGAACACGAAGGACCTATGGACATAGGCAATGAGGATGAATTTTAATAAAGAACAAGAAGACAAAAGTACATTCATGGTGTCAAGATGGCCAGAACAAGAAGAGTACTTAGTCTTCTGTTTTGCTGGTGCCTTGGATGATAGAATCACAAACCTGACCAGATAACATTGTTATGGATGTCAAATCGATCATCTTAGTCAGAAACAACACGACAAATATTTGACGATGAGTCAGGAAGAAAAGTTGGAAGAGTATCTGGAATAGGCATGGACTCTCATCTCAGAAGAAACGATTTTAAGAAAGTGGTATAACGACTTGTGTGACCATTCCTTTCCTCCATTGACTTCTTTAGAGACGAAATGCATTGAAACTCTCTTGCATCAGAGTACAGAGACTAACCGTTGTTCATCCACATACTTGACAAGGAAAAAGTCAGTTGAGAACTGATGACATATCATTACCTGTTAAAAAAAGAAACAAAAGAGAAAATGGATACCAGGGAACCTCATTACCTTCTGACTCACAGTTCGTACGCACACAGCTTCTTGGAATCCTGTGTTGTGTGTTAAAGATGAACTTCCTCATAAAAAAAACTAAAGATTGTCAGGCCTCTGTCATCAACACAGATGACAGTCATCGACCAGAAACCCCTTTGGGTAGCCGTCTACTTTCCCAACAACCACAGTGTAGAATATTTTGATTCGTATGGATTACCTCTTCTGGAAGACGACATCATTGACTTTATGAGAAGAAATGCTGTCTCTACTCAATTCAATAATGTGAGATTACAAGGATCCGATTCCATGGTGTTTGGGCAATATTGTGTGTATTTTCTTCATCAATACAATCTTGGGTTTCCCTTTGAACATTTAGTGACTTGTTTTGATCGTGAGTATTCTAGAAACGATGCTAAAATAGAAAGATGGTTTTGTGAACATTATGGTTACCTCTTTTCTTTAGCTCAGAAACGAAGTGTGCACCGATGGCAAGATGACAGTGCCTTAGATCATTGGATGTCAAGTTTTACTCCACAATGTTGCTAAACCTGTAAATACGTTCATTTTAAAAATATGTGTTTGTTTGTGTTAGAGCAGTTTCTTAATATTATTAAACATGTTGATTTTGAAAAAAATGGTGTTGTCTTGTTTTTTGTTGAAAACAAATTGTATTGACATGCTCTTTCACATTTCTCCCTATCGATCTTGGTCATATTTTCCTTTACGTCCGCGTACCAAATCCAAGAGATGTTTTACTTCATGTTTGCCAGATTGAGTGAAGCCATGGTGCACATACACCAGGTGAAGCAACACTTGATTCAGTAGAGCACTGACAAGAAGACGCCCATCTTCTTAAAAATGCCGCAGGACTTAGTAGAAGATGGCCTGGGCGAAGAAATCATCAGGGAGAAAGAAGATTGGGAGGAGAGACAGAGACAGCAACAACAACAGCAATAGAGCAACAACAACAACAACAACAAGGAGAAGAAGAGATGGAGTGTAGAATGGAGACGTAGGACTTCTCGTTCTTCTTTAGAAAGAGAAGACCCTGTGCTGTGGTGAGGCCAATGGTGAAACGTGGCAGTCCTGCTAGAAGATAAAATCCAGGACCACTCACCAAACAAACAAAACGGCCCTTGTCTGGGCCACTCAGGTCTCTAGAAAATAGATATACTACTCAATGATTGCCAAACATTTGTTTTATGTTTTTTGTATATGTGTGTATGTTTGTGTATATCTTTGTCTCCCCCCCCAAAAAAAAAAAAACCAAACAAACAAACTGAAATTTTTTTTAAAAAAATCCCTTATAAAATATGTGTTTGTGTGTGTAGTGTATTTGCGTGGGTATAGAGTGTGTCTATAAACACTCTTTACCCTTTTGTAAACCTAGGTAAAAAAAATCAGAAGAATGGTTTCTTTTAGGTCAGCGCGTTTTCTGTTCCATTTGTATTCTGTGTGATGGTTGTATTCTCTGTGAGGGATATTTTCCTTTATGTCCCGGCTTCTATCATAAAGCGGAGCGTTCGCCAGTCTCGCCGTTCATCGTCGACTAGTGTTAAAGAACTAAGAAGAATGGCATACCACTGTAAAGTTTGAAAGTTGCGAGACTCCATAAGTTTATTGGAGAGAGTAGAGCACCTCTTGGGTCGGGTGGAGGAGATGAACTGATATCCCCACAAACTTCATCTGAAGAGGGAGACGACTTCCCTAAGAAAAGCCAAGGAGATGGTGAAAGAGATGACGGATGAGGACGTCGACAATATCAAAGCAGCTTGGGCGGAGGAGAAGAAAGAAAAGGAGAGACTAAAGAAGTAGAGGGAAGAGGAGGAAACGAGAAGAGAAAGGGAATTTGACCGGTTAAATGCAAACCATATGAAAATCCAAGAAAAGTTTAGATGATTGGGCCATCCAGATTGGATGCCAGAGGAGAAAGAGGAAAAGAAGAAAGACTGGGAGAAGGAGACCAGCTAGCATAGTTTTATAATCGTGGTCTTCTCGAAAACATCTTGGAGGAAAAATGAAAAGAACTGGTGACAAAGATGTGCAGCCTGCGGTGTCCGATCTGGTAGGTGCGACTACTGCTGAGGAAGATGAGTTGAAGAAATCCAACGGCCCTTTTTAGGGCCAGCCAGATCTCTGGAAAAGAGAGATACTAATCATTTGCCAAAAATGTACGTTTGTGTATGTGTTTGTTTATGTTTTTTATATGTCTATGTTGACAACTAAATCTTAAAAACCCGTACCCCTTCTCTTGTGTCTGTATGTGTGTGAGGGTATAGTAGTGTGTCTATAAACACTTCCTACCTTTGTGTTATAGTAAGTTTGTATGTTTGTGTGAGAGTGTGTGTCTATTTCATCTCCCTTCTTGTACATCCTACACCCTCTATGTGTGATGGTAGGGGAATGTGTTTGGATAGTAATCAAAAAGCAGT
This sequence comes from Margaritifera margaritifera, assembly GCA_029931535.1. NCBI lineage: Eukaryota > Metazoa > Mollusca > Bivalvia > Unionida > Margaritiferidae > Margaritifera > Margaritifera margaritifera. The sequence goes on from JAQPZY010001516.1 coordinate 2,546,051, forward strand.
TGCTGGATTGTGGGGTGTGTTTGAATAACGATCAAAAAGCAGCTTCTGGATTGTAGGGTGTGTGTTTGAATATTAATCAAAAAGCGGTTGCTGGATTGTAGGGGTGTGTGTTTGGATAGTAGGGGAGGGGGTGTTTGGATTGTATCTAGACATTTTAACTTTACCATTCCCGTTTGGCTCCAGAGTGCCCCAATATGTTAAATTTCCGTTTGGCTCCAGAAACCCACAATGTTAAATTCCCGTTTTGGCTCTAGAATGCCCCACAATATTAAATTCCCGTTTGGCTCTAGAATACCTCACAATGTTATATTCCCGTCGGGCTCTAGAATACCCCACAAAGTTAAATTCCCGTTTGGCTCTAGAGTGTCACACCAATGTTAAATTCCCGTTTGGCTCTAGAGTGCCACACCAATGTAAACCTATGGGCTAATATTAATTTCCGTTGGTACTAGGGTGCCACATATAACTACTGCCATTAACCGCATTTGCACATAATGGAAAAATCAAAACAAGTCGACGGCAGTGGTAATATGGACCCCCGTTCTGACCCCACATGATGACAGCCCTTGGTCCTGAACCGGATTTGATCAAGGAAACCATGCCATCTGGCGATGGCAGGATCGTCCTTGGTCAAATCTCACCTCCAACACCACATGACTAACATAGTGAGGGCAGTACGGTGGTCCCTATTACTACTGTCCTTGTTTAAATGAACGTTTACCAGTCAGGGTCGTCGCCTGAGTGGTTTACATAACATTTTGCTGTTGGACTAACCACAGAACAATAATGAATCTTGACCAAGTACTGAAATAGTTCATGAGTAGTCCCAAGACCAAGCAGATGACCCACTAGTGGTATCAGCTGTTGGAGACAACGCTAGGAGGGTCGGAATTAGCTGCATTTATGGGCTGTTGTCTTTTGGCCAACGTGGATGACATTGCGAAGAAGAAAGCTACAAAACAAGAGTTCCCGGCGACGTTGTCTGTGGGGAATGATATTTGAGCCGGTATTAAGGTATTACACACACCGATTTGCATCAAACGTATTCCCGGATTCCGATACAGCCCTGATGGATACATCATCACCAACAACAAGATGGTGCTGCTGGAGTATATCCCCACATAGGACGAAAAATCTACATAACACGGAATAATCCCTAGCGTAGCCAACCTGGCTTAGATCATGATTTGCAAAATATCCATATATAATTGTGGTTATATTAGTATATTTGGTACTTTTCTATTCAGTAATTTTCATCTGATTATTATTTTATTGTTTAAAAAAATAAAATTAACATTGCTATAGATTTTCACTAGCAGGTATCGTTAAATTTATTTGTTAATAATGGATGTTGATTCTTTAGGGTCTCTTATGAGAAGGACTAATATATTGTGATTAGAAACCCCTTTGCCCCCGCGTACCTCATTTATAGCAGCCCCTTTGCCCCGTGTACTTCAGGATTAGAAGCCTCTTTTCCCCCGTGTATCTCATGATTAGGAGCGCTTTGCACCCGTGTACCTGATGCTTTTTTGTGCCATGGGATTCACATTTGTACACACATACAACAAAAAGGAAGAAAGCTATTTGATAGGTATACTATAGTTTGGTCAGCTTATTCAGAAGCGACACAAACTGAGAAATATATCTAGGTGATGCTGAAATTGAACACTTGCAAGAAGACAAAAAAATGAACAACTTTTAAGATTATTCAAATGCATGGTCCGCGTGACAATCACTACCAGTATGAACAACGTAGTAAAGCTAGAATTTGTGTGTTACAAACCATACGAATTGTTATAATTACAAGTCGTAAAATGTTTATTATACAAACATAACATGGGTGTATATACATCATTCTAACAGGATTTTGTGGGGTCCCTTCTCTGACGACATTGCATCGTGTGACCGGGCGGCTCATTAATGTTCGGGCGAATTGTGTGATTTATTGAAGTTCATACATACATACATAGATACATACATAGATACATACATAGATACATACATACATACATACATACATACATACATACATACATACATACATACATACATACATACATACATACATACATACCAAGTTTCGAAATATATTACCAGGCGATGTAACAATACTGAATTACAAATATATATGTATTTATTGCATATATATCCTCTGAGCTTATATCATTGTTCTTTCTTATTCTCTTCCTCCATTCTTTCTTGTAGCCTTTATTGTGGAAATACTTTTGTTTTGTTTATTGCAATGAATTTTCATGATGGTCACTGACAAGATTGCTGGTGGATTATTTATCACTCTTTCAGCATTTCCGTTACATTGACTTCACGGTTCTCTTTACGAGGTCTGTATACTTTTCTTCCCAAACCGAATCATTTAAAAAATCGAAGCACAGGTAAGAGAAAACATATCTGTTTAGGAGAAGTCGTTCAAATCTGCTTATATCTCCACCTACACTCACGCTCTGTTTTCAAACGATTTGCAGCGAGTTTTGGGTTTTCGTGCATGAACTTCTGCTTGTTGGGCCATCAATACGGAGGAAGTATCCTTGCCCAGTAGATGTGTCTAAATGTAGATCAATGGACTCGGTTAAGCCGTTGGGTATCATGCCATGCATTTAATAAGGCAACACAACGTCCTATCACAAATGCTTTTGTGCAAATTATCTCTTCAATGAAACTTTAATGTTTTCCAGCTTTGTTTGTTTCAGTTGACAGAAGTAACGGATTATTCATGGCCAGTCAATGTTTCTAACATAAACTTTCTGAGTCATTAATTTACACCGTCGTTGACCTTGAGGGACTTATTATTCTCTACACCTTGAACCTAATTACCTTGAACCGAATTATCAACTATGGACTGGTCTAAATGTACCCTTTATCAGCTATGGACTGGTCTAAATGTACCCTTTATCTTGACCTGCGTTTATTATGTTATTGCTAGGAATGATGAAGTGTGTACCACCGTTATTAGTGTCAGTTCTAATTGAGCAAATCATTTAGCCCTGTTGCTTCCGAGACCAGACGTATCTCTCATTTGAGTCTAAGTAGATATTAAAGATTTATTTGCAATCCAAGTGAAAAGGAAGTAGAGTTTGGTATTATACAGGACAATCATTTTGCAAGGTCTTAAAGTCTCAGGCAACAGTTCCAATCGATTAATGTGGCCCTGCTACTCAAGGATATATTTGGATTATAGGATCTAAGTTGCTCTGAAAAGCCGAATGTTTTTATAATGGTATAAGAGTGTTCTTAACAGCTCGAGGAAGCGGTCTAAGGAAAGTTTACATATTGTGTCTTTTTTAAATAAATATTTCTTTTATAAATGTGCGTTTTAGAGTGCTAAATCACCAATCAAGTGGTAAATAGAAAATACAACATCTTAAGGTGTATGCCAAGGTCAACTATAGTGGCACGGCCCACAACAATAAAACATAAAAGGTCTATCATACCATAATACAGTCAGCTTATACAAACCCGTCCACACACCGACTTATTAATGTTAGTCCGACCTGTCTAAATAATCTAAGAATGTGATTTTGTTTAGGAAATAAAGTAACGTCACTAACTATACACTCAAATACACAGAAGCCAATTTGACGGACCGGTTTGCAAAATATGTGAAGATTTTATGCCAATATTTCCCTTGATGCGATAGAAAGATCTGATAGAATATGCATGAGTGAAGTTATATCTGATAGAATATGCAGGAGTGAAGTTATATCTGATAGAATATGCATGAGTGAAGTTATATCTGATAGAATATGCATGAGTGGTAACAGATATGTACGTGTAATACCTCAACTCTCACGCATACTGTATCATCATCTTACGACGACTGTTAACATCAAATCTTTATATTTAGCAAATAATTTTGAAGATAACAAAATGTGACGAATGGGTTGAACCACAGTCTTAGTCTTTGAAAACTTGATTTGAAAGATAAGATATGTCTGTTTTAATTGGAGAACTACCAGGAACATCAACATCAACCTATATATTTTTAAGTGAGTTTTGATTGCATGATACATTATATATGTATACAAAAAATAATAAAAATCCAGTTTATAAAAAGGTAAGTACTCCAACATTTCACAATCGATCATTCTTAAGGATAAAGGCCATTCATATGCTTTAAAATATCAGAACCTTGGTAAATATAGTTGGAAACGGTCCACGTCACGGATGGAATAAAATCAATGAAAACATTCAGGAAAAGTTCCTTAACGAGGAAAAACATGAAATTACAATTGCTACTTAGAATATTGCTTTCAAAATCAGCTCTTGAATCCCGAACTTTTAATAATACAATGCAGAAACACGTTCATTGTGTCTTATTTGGGAAATCTAGATTACAAAAAGTATGACATTATAGTCAAGTAGTTACGAACTTGACATTTATTGCTGTTGAGTCGCACACATATATACTAAACCACTCCACCCATAAAACCATTCAGAAATCTCTTTTTGGCAGGAAGAATAAAATATTGTTTTGATGAAATACTAGCAATAATCCCGTGATATTTATATAGTTAGCATTTTCTCTTCCAAAGTGTGATGGTGCCAAATAAACTTTCTAACATTGTACATATATGTCTGTGCAGGTTAGCATAACTTTGAGAATAATTGGATACACTGGCTCCTCCACATAGCTTCTATATTATTCTGTACAACACACACTCTTTATAAAATAAATATTAAAAAAATTGTCTATTGTACCCAGCAGTTTTATTACGCTGCATTTCTGAGTCTTGAACTTTAACGTATATAATTTTTATTTTATCATTCTTACATCAGATCGATTTATATTATAAGGGGATCAGAACCTGCACACGGTGTAAAATAAAGTACAAGTACAAGTACAACCTGTATACAGTGTAAAATAAAGTACAAGTTCAAACTGCATACAGTGTAAAATTAAGTACAAGTACAACCTGCATACAGTGTAAAATAAAGTACAAGTACAACCTGCATACAGTGTAAAATAGAATACAAGTTAACTTCATGTCATTTGAGAAAGAAAACTTTGGGCAAAATGCGGTTAATCTATACAATTCCTTTACTTTTAGGTTTGTTTCTTTCCATCTTTTTGTCCATTGGACGAGAGAGAGAGAGAGAGAGAGAGAGAGAGAGAGAGAGAGAGAGAGAGAGAGAGAGAGAGAGAGAGAGATGCAGTCTAGATTCCATTCATGCATATCTGAAAGATCCCTCTTTTTCTATTCATCGGTAATTGAATGTAATAGCGTTTGCTTTTTTCAATATCAACTTTTCAAATTCCATCGGAAGCTTTTCGCATTTTTAACGATGCCGCAGTTTTGCTATTCGAAACAAGCTCGTGTAGGCAATGAAGTGACAAACGTCTTTGTTTCAAGTTAGCAAGCTCGTGCTACGATATTCACTTATTCACTTAACATTGATGGATTTGTTATTCTTCAGCTTGGAGTAGAATAATATAACAAAGGCAGTTTCAGAGGCGTTAGCGCTTAGTTTTCAAAAAATGTTTATTGAAACATAAATCAAAATTCTTTTGTGCACCTGACGGAATAAGAATGGCGTCTGTGCGTGAAAGCCAAGTAATTAAATATTTGGCATCCAATCTGCTGTCCTGACTAACAGTTGTTGTTGTCTTTTTTGTTTTTGTTTTTTTGTCGTTGTTGTTGCTATGAATGGTGCAAACAGCTTCTCAGCAACTTTAGGCTGAAGTCTTTATCATCTCTAGGAACTTCCCTTCAGACATTTTAATATAATTTCAATGCAGGCCAGTGTGAGTTTTTGGTGGTAAAAACTCGTAATACATATGTTCATCAAAATTTAGTTCTTTTTAAATAAATTTAAGCCACACTTTCAAGTCAGTCGTCTGTATCCCAATATTCCACCAGCAAGATTCTTACATACGTGTGGTCTCTTCTGTGTATACTCTAAATAAGATCGTAAGGTTCGAATAAACATATATAAATACTGATAATAAGTTAATAACCTGTGTATTGAAAAAGGTAATTGTTTATAGCATGTAGCATAATGTGGTAAATGTTTATAACATGTAGCGTGATTTCGTAATTGTATATAACGTGTAGCGTGTTGCGGTGATTGTTAATAATATGTAGCATGCTGTAGTAATTGTTTGTGACCTGTAGCATTATGTGGTAATTCTTTATAACCTGAAGCATCATGTGGTAATTGTTTATCATTGTTTATAACCTGTAGCATCATGTGGTAGTTGTTTATTACCTGTAGCATGATGTGGTTATACTCAGTAGCATAATATTGTAATTGTTTGTAACCTGTAGCAATATGTGGTGATTATTTATAACCTGTAACTTAATGTGGTAGTTTTTATAGCCTGTAGCATACTGTGGTTATTGTTTATAACCTGTAACATAAGGTGGTAATTTTTTGTAAAAAGTATTATAATATCGTAATTGTCAACAAGGTTTGGCATGATACCACAAAAAGTCATGTTTTCTACATGGACGATTAATTGACAAATATTTTACGATCGTAAAGTAAAAAAGAAATTAATGGTATTAATCTTGTGAAACAAACGGACTTATTTTTATTTACAAAACTATTCTACATTACTTCCAAGGTTTAATGAAACCAGCTGGATGCTATTTTGTAACTTTACACATTAGAAATATAGGGTGTGTTTTAGTCTTTTCTTGAAGGTCAAGGTCACAATTCAAGATTATATTTATTTTAGTGTGCTGGTTGTAACTCTGAAACTGATAAAGATAGTGGTAAGAAAATTAGTAAACTTTTATATACATGTAAGTCAAGGTGTCAAATTTACCTTTCACGGTTCATACTTTAAGGTCAAAGGTGTAACTCAAACTTTAAAACCAAATAATAAACATAAAACATGGTACAGCTATACATCACGACTGGATGTTGTCACTTAGCACTTTAATTGACCTATCTGTAAGACCAGGCCTCATGCTAATGTTTTTTGTTTGGTGTCCAAACTGTCGCCCAAAAACTCTTAAGTTGTTACAGATAATGGAATGAAATCTTTTACGTTGTAAATATCATAGCTCGAGGGTGTATCTTGTACCTGTCATGTGTATCAGTATCGATGTCATAGCAGCAATGATCAAAGTAATATGCAAAGTTTACTCACTGTTTGTACTAGGGCTGTAGCTTTAAAGTCATTGAAGGTAGTGTAATGAAACGTATGCTTACGTCATAACTTCTGAATGTATCATTTATTTACCACAGTATTTTCAACAACTTTAAAATCATAGATCAACATTATCTATTTTATTTTCAGAGCTCTTGCTCAGAAATTCTCAAGGATTGTAAATGGTGAAATGAAACTTCCAATATTCATGCATCATGACCTATGTCGTGTAATATAACACACATTTATGATCCAATTTGTAAGGGCAAGGTCATTTGTCATAGCTGGGAAGTAGCTAAGAAGTTGTTTAAGCAACGAAAAAGAAATGTTTATCAATGAAGTGTCTTAGACCACTATTAAGATTCAGTTTGCAATGTTAAGGTCACAGTCATCTATCTCAAGGTTCCTTACTTGCAATGTCTTGGTTCTAACTCTAAAGTCAATAAGGGTAGTATTATCAACACCGTACACTTTTGCATCTTGACTTTTTAGTGGCTTTTATCATTTGAGCCTATACGTCAACGTCACATGTCAATGTACAGATTTATCTTGCCAAATCTTGAACTACAAAAAGCATATTTAGAGAGATGAAACTGAATATGATCATATTCAGGATGACCTGACAGTGTTATCATATATTTTATTTTCAAGATCAAGGCAGTCAGTATTTTATATCTATGCTGTAGATCTGAGAACCTCTAAGATATTGGGAGGAAAGTATGTATACTGGTATATAATGTTTAAAGAGAGTGTTTCACCACATGTTCTATGTCATTTCTCAAGGTCAAGGCATGAACATTTAGTTCTGGTGACATGTTACTCTAATGCCATGTTAAATTATGACATGAATCTTGATGCATTTTATACGCCGGTCTTAAGTCAGGCATATTATGTTAAGGCATTATCCATCCATTCTTGTTAGCCTTTGCTTGTCCAACCCATAACTTTGTAACAGCTAAAGAGATTCTCATGAAACACTGACCATGTATATATCATGATATACCATAACCAAGCTCCCCGCCTCGATGTTAAGTTCACTGGAAGGCAAAGGAAAATGTAATTTTGTGACTTGTAAATTGTATGGAGTATACCTCTTGAACTAACGAGTATAACATTTTAACTCATGAAAATATTCTAATGAAACTTTTGACTGCTATATATGTGTAGACTTGGCAGTGTCTCACGTATTCACTGTCATAGAATCTGTCAATAATGTCTGGGTGAAAACAAGGAATAATTGTAAGACCATGACCTGTTTCCTTACCAAGACTGTCACTTTTCAACAACTACAGCTCTTTCAACGAAACTTTACCCAGGTTCGCACTTTATGATGCAGTTGGCATGTTTCTAGCCCAGAGATCAAGGCCATTGGTAGGGAAAAGGTCACTAGATGGGCATATAATGTGCTGTTTGCGGTACTGTTGTTATTTAATGCATCAAGGTTTTGTCACATCTCATAGATTTGGTCCCACCTTCAAGTTCAAAAGTGTAGAATTTTAGGTAATATTGTACAGGCTTTTGCTTGTTGACACATATATCGAGAGTGACTTCAACTAATGTGAGATTGCTGAGCTATTTTGTGTGTTTTGAGTATGTGAGCCTTTGCCTGCAAATTGTTTTGATATCTGACTTTTAGTTAAATGTGAGCTTCGTGAGCTAACTCGTGCGCACTTGGACCTCTTTTTTATCTTCATTGTTGTTGTTGTTGTTTTCTTCCTTTTTAATGTATGTTTCATTAACCCCTTATAAAATGCACATCATTTTTTTTAAAAAAAGACAACCTTTGAATAATGGCAATTGTTCGAGAGATGCATTCTTTTCAGAATATTTCTTTTTTATACCGTGATGTCAATACGTGGGTCGTATATCAGATATACTTTGTCCATCTGTTTGTGTCCATCTGTCGGCCTTTCTTGTCCATGGTATAACACATATACTACTTCACTCAATAAAATCAAATTTGCACAATGGGGGAAGCTGAAATGAACATGAGTTGGGCACCAAAATTGGGTCACTATGACCTAATTTCCAGGAATTATTTTTAAAAGGGCTAAATAATGTATCTGGACTCTAATTCCAATACCGTTTCACATATTGGCACCAAACGTACACTAAAGGTGCATCTTAGGATAGATGTGTGCTGCTGCTCAGCGCTAGACTGCTCTGCATTAAAATCCTGAATTATTGAAAATTGCTCCAAAATTGGTTCCATCTTTGCTGTCTGGGCTATAATTTTGAATATGTTTTTGAATAAAAACTAGCAATATTCAATTAATGCACTGTAGATAAACTACAGATAAAGTAAAAGGTAGAAAGATACATAAGATCCTTCATCATTACAGTTACGCTCCTATTAATTTAAGTTCACCACAATAAGTCTAAACAGCCAAAAGGTTTTGAATCTTAATATTTTTAAACTCATTGCCTGGCCTCTACAATGTTGGCTTGATTAATTATGTTAAACATAGATTTTTGAAGGTGCTTTTTGTAATGTGATACCTGAAAAAGAAAACGAAAAAAAAATCAATCTGAAATGAATGAGGAATATACGTTAAAACATATTTATTAAGTATGATGCCCTTCTAAAAGCATCTGCAGTACATACAATGTGCAAAGAAGAAATATTGAGTAAAGCAATTGAATTGTTGTGGAACAGTAACAGTTGCTACTACTACTACTACTATGTATGTGCTATAATTCACAGTTATTCCATCTATCCATCCGTCTGATATCTGCATTTTCTTAATCCTTTGTCTGCGTACGTATCTTCATAATAATGTATCTGCTTTGATAACGGAGGGACTGATGGTTATAGCGTTTCCATTATAAATATGTATAATGTATGCATGCAGTTATGAATTTCGTAAGTGTGCGTGCGTGTGTGTATGTTTGTCTTTCTGTGTCCTCAGCTATGTTTATTATTATTTTTCTTTGAGACGCAATGGGGAAAACATACTTCATCTATTATCAACTTGGACAATTATACATAGGCTTCTTTACAAAAGGAAAAAAATATGGTAAACAGAATAGAATACAATATTTTAAAATGTAGTACTAAAATCTAGTGCATATGTAATCATTGATTGTTTTATAACTAAGCAGAGTACGACAGGCAATGAACAGTCATTTAAAACATGCGTCTGTTGTCCATCACTGTGAGAAGCCAATTAATCAAGCGAAGAAGGAATGTGACCAATATGCGTCATACATAATACTATAATCAGTTAAATCCATCAAGACATCCCTACAGTCAAAATTGAATTGTTACAGTGGTCTTACAGGTACAAAATCCCGCAATTTGTGAGCAAAGTCAATCAGTCAGAATTATTTTCGGCGCAACTCCACGTCCCGCTGGATAATCACTGGTATTAAAAAAACAAATATTACTGATGTAGCACTTACATTATCGACGAAAAGTCCGACTATATTGAAACAAAAGGAGGCGTACTTATTCTCATATGGAGCTCGACATATATTCCCCCTTGAAACGTTTTAGTCATGGAAATGGGAGAGCAGCTCCGTCTCAAAGATATAAAAAACGACCCTATATGTCCACAATTGTCTTAAGATAGGAGATGTATAAGCTGGCTCTGTCAGTCCAAGGGCGCTCCGATACGAAGTGGCGTAAACTTGAATGCGTTAGGTATTACGACTTTTTTAAACAAAAAAACTGTTACAGAAATTATATGTATACAACTAAACTTATGTTCAAGAGTAGTCCCAAAGGGAGCGTTAGGTCAAGGTCACATCCAATATTTAGGACAAGCAGATGTTGTCATCTCTGTTATAGGTTCAAGGGTACACATTGGTGTCTGAGAGTCACAGACAGGGCTGACCTTCAGGCAATATTGACGTAATGTATTTTACACTTAGGCCAGTGCACCAGTTCAAACCTGACCATTCTCTCCCAAATAGTGTAACCTGTGATGTCACCAACCCCAAAGCTTATGTACTTTATTAACCAGGTCATTAACCCAGATTCAAACTAAGTCAATTAAGGCCACTCCCAACAACAAGTATTCAAGATCACTCCCACTCACATGTGTGGCCTACGACGTCATCAAATAGCACTTGATGACCCCCTTATATAGCCGCTCCTTGATGATTCGACACGTAATGAATTAGTAGAAGTTTGACGACCGGTTTTACTAGTCGCCCTGATGCCTCCAAAATTATGATATATCCTCTATATCAAACTTGGCATTAATCAACTAAATTTCACTTTCAAAACTAACTTGAAATAGGTCTTATAGAGTAAGGACAAAAAACAACCAGCACGAAACAAAGAAAAAGGAAATTGATTATAGCATACAAGAAGGATGTTGTACACAGTGAGCATGAATGGTGTAATTATTGGGGGATCTTGTTTGTTATTAATAATACTTCAAGGCGAGACAAGGTGCGATGAAGCGGAATATTAGCAGCAAAGCAGAAATATAATACTACTAATAATAATAATAATAATAAGCGCGAAAGCAATAAGATGAAGGCGAATATGCACGTTATAGTCAGTTTTAATTTTACAATCACAAACAAAGAGATGTTGATAAAACGTCGTTGATCGAAATAGTCGATCTTGCGCTAAGAAATAATACCAAGTCGACAACAATGGCGACATTAGTGATGTGGTTTTAGTTCACCTTGTTAAGAAAGAGGGATGCAATCTGTAAACTCTCTTGATTACAACAGGGAACGGTGCAGAGGAATACAGATTTTTGTTTAATTCAAAATAGAGATAAAGAGTTGAAGCCTTCAATTTTATATTGTTTTCCATCAATTGTATAATCCAATTTCGTTTTTCTAACGTATATTTGGTGAAGCTGTTTTAAAATTTTACTTTTAAAATCGTCGATATCGGATGCAAAGTCGACCGATACCTTCCTATCTAAATATTCTTGGACGTTTACAATAGTTTATTGAATATTGGTGTATATGCGGTTAGCAATGCTCAAAGCTTTCTGGAACACGATGGAACGTTAAATCTGTTGGTTTTAATTCTTTCCTAAGGTGTCCGGCAAAAATTTAAAAGGTTATATGATGTCAAATATCTTGGAATAACCATTTGCTTCTCTCAAGTCCCTACGTCCAAAATATCCCGCATTTTCTAAATAATGCGAAAGATTGTAGTATTTAATAATAAAACCAACAAGCAGTATAATGCTGATAGAAATAAAAAGGAGAAGATAAAAATAGGAAACGACTACCAGTAATGACTAATTTTAACAAAAGGTAGGTAATAATGAGCATGGAAAGTAACACTAACATTTAATCTTAAATGCTCTGAACGACTTTGGAATCTATAATATTACTACTCAACAGAATATCAGGCAATAATTTATAACATATGCAAGAGAGCACACGATTTACAACAGACAGTGAATTTGACTTTTTTTATAGAAAGGGTCCTCCGATTCCTCCTTGTTTCTTCTTGTCATCATCATTTTCATCATTTTGCAAGAACATCAGAATATGTACTTACTGTAGTTGTAATGGAATTAGTAGTGGTAGTAGTTATTTCAGTATCACAAGTAACAGACTCAGCATAATTCTGCATGACCATATTGGCGCATATTTTACTCGAAAATGATACCCACTTTAAATAACACGTCGTCACTTTATTGCCCTTGGTTCACATCATTTATATCGATTTAATATTCTACAGTGACGATCCTCAATTATTAGAAGTAATTATCCCACTTTCTTCCTCGTTTCCGTGCTTACTCTGTCATATTAGTGCTCGAGGATTGATGCGCAATCACCTAATTGACAGCTAATCCGATTGGAGACGAAACATTTGCTTACGTAGGAGATAAACATCCACTATTGGGAATTGTTATAACATATGTATGAGATAAATGTTGCAATTTATGTAACCAGGAATCAAAACTAGTGGAAATAGTATGTGTTTAAGAAGGACACCGCTATGTGAAGAAAGTGATACACTTAATGAGTTAAGGCATATTTATGCAACTATAAACAGGAGTGAATAAATAAGTAGGACAAAGGAAGCTGTGTGGGTGTTTAGTTTAGTTGATTCAGAAAAAATACGGGTATTATTTGTAAATATTTAGAACACTAAAAGAGGAAAGTTAGTGGTGCGCGCATAGGCACACCTGTTCAGACAAAATGACGATATGTGTAGGGAACGGGAAAGTGTAAACATGCAATCAGGAAAGGAAATAATGATGAAGTCAAGTCTTTTCCATAGGTAGTGGGTGTAGCTCTTCTTTACCTATCTGAAAGAGTACTGTGTGAGAAGATATATTAGCTGGACATTTTGATTGTCCATGTTCAAGTCTCCAAGGATAATGCAATTCTTGATATTGAGCATAGCTACTATTTTGCTGCTTTAAAGAGATTGTTGTACATCAAATTTGATTGAAATCCAATAAAACGTAAGGGAGTTATCACGCATAAAGAAAAGTGGATGAGTCCGACAATCGGGGGCCATAACTCTGCTAAAAGATGATACAGTGTGCTGAAAATATAACTCAGCAACATCAACAATTAAACTCAGCCGAAGTGACACAAGTATCGAGCTGTATAATAACTTTGTTTCTTGTTATTGTGCTGAAACGAATGTTTGTGGGTCTGATAATACGGGGTAGTAGTTGTGCTAAAGGGTGACATAAAATGCTGGGAATCAAACTCGTCAGAGGCGTCATCTATATTAAACTACATACCAAATTTAGTTGAAATTCAGTAATACGTAAAAGAGCTATTGTGCTAAAATAAAGTGAATGCGTCGGACAACCAGGTGCTATAACTCCTCTAAATAATGATGTAGAAAGCTGATAATCAAATTAGTCCAGTGTCGACATGTCTATCGAATTTGGTCGAAATATAATCATAAATGAAGGAGTAATTATGGGAATACGAATGTGAGTGGGCTCCATAATCCGGGTCCATAACTTTTGCTAAATGATCAAGCAGAACACTGTCAACCTCAGCTGAGCCTTTATCAATATGAAGTTGCCTACATCATTTGCCTAAATATAATAGTGCCTAAGGTTGTTATTGTGTAAAAATAATAGTGAGGCAGACGGCAGTATGAAAGGACGGACAGACGGAAAGTCCCGATATAATATTGTAATAACCTAGCGATGTGCTATTTTATTTACGTCTCCGTTTATAGTTTTGTTAGGTTTTAGTGAGTATTTGTTGATTATGGGGAGTCGGTATTGGGAAGATATTTCTCAAACCGTGTAATTAGGCAATTTCTAGGAGCAGACGTCATAATGTACAGTATTCACAAGACTTTATGGTAGCATGGGTTAGTTTCGTAAAATGGAGTCTCCCTAATTTCTTAACATAAGAAATTCTCGGGATGTTCTAATGTAAAAGTGTTTAATAATTTGAGATAGGAATAATTGTTTGTATTAGGTGTTTGGGTCGTGTTTTATGGTGCATGGCGTAAAGTATCAATCATCGGCTTGGAAAGGCTTATTGAAGAGTCATACAAATGTGAAGCGAGAAAAACCATGCAAGTGTGAAATTAGAGTTTCATGATGTGTATTCATTAGGTGGTTGGTGTAAAATTATTTATAGTATTTGCGCATTTAAAAACCCTTCAATTGACAACGACTGTTGTCTTGAGGTCGTTGGAAAAAAGGGAAACATCAACCTCAAGCCAGGCTCACGCAAAAGTTGTTTGATTCGCTCGGTAGTGAACCCCATTGAATGTTACAATATCTCCAGGTTTCTATGAAAGGCGGGCAAATATGTTGTGAACATCAGAGCACCGAATTGTATTATTATTATTATTATTATTATTATTAAAAATAGCCATTACATATTTGCATAGTGTACACACACACACACACACACACACACACACACACACACACACACACACACACGTTGAATCCAAAGTCATTATATTTCTGGAAAGCATTCTTTGAGAATCTTGCAAACATATGTACTCTTAAAAGTTTTGTTTGAGTTTTTCGTTGGCTTGCATTAACACCTATATGGACTCCGTTCGTACTTGGAATGTACAATTGTGAAACAAAGACATTAGATTGTTAGAGATTTTAACTACAAAAGTCAGTTGCTTGGAATAAAAATAGGTTTACGGCATGGAAGAAAAACCCTGTAACTCTGATCTGCTAATTTTATCCCAAAATGAGGCATGAAACAGAGCGGCCACTACGTTGCAATCCTATCGGCAACTCACACTTCAGAATAAGGGATCTTTGGAGTCCTTTTACTTTTCCTGTCATACGTCTCTTCTTTGTCATGTTGTCATGGCAACACCAGCGTACAAAAAATCATAAATGCGATAAATCTTGACTAGATGATAGGAGCAGATGCGAGCCTTGTTATAAACACCTCTTTTTAAATAGTAACTATCAATCTTTGTAAAGCAAAAATGGAATAAAAAAGTGTTAATACTTTTTTTAAATGTATATGTTATGTACTGAAAGTATTCATATATATGGGTCTTATGCGATGCTAATAAAGGTAGGTATCCTTTCGTTCCTGTATTTCCTTTATATAATACTATGTATATTAAAGGTGAATATCATTTTGTCATTGTATTTCCTTTATATAATACTATGTATATTAAAGATGGATATCAGTTTGTCATTGTATTTCCTTTATATAATACTATGTATATTGTTATGTATGATGTTTATATAATATTGTGAATATTTTAGGAAATTATAAATGTTTCTTCACTTTAATATTTGCTTAAATCTTTATGTTTATTAGGAAAAACATGTATAACTAGTGTCCTTGAATTAGGTTGTTTTGATCAATATGTTTTCTCAATTTGAAGGTCAAGGTTGATTTTTGTTTACAAGTAAAAATTCCATTAAGATGACTCATGTTCTAGAACATTCTGTCATGTGACCAATCTTTATATATACCATGTTTGGTGGACATTTATTCAGTTCGACATTATCATCAGTCTTGTAAAGAGCTATTACAGTTGTGAAAATTCATTCCAAATTCTAAGAGAGGAATTATTTTAAATATTCATTGGATTATAACAGTGCTCATAAACTTTTGGATTTTGGATTTTTAATTGACAATTTTGGAATTTAAGTGAACTTATTCAGAGATTTTGGAATACTTCATTTTGACATCAGCACATCAAGATTTCTAGTACATCAGGACTTTGGAGACCATTAGCACATCATAACATTCAAGGACACAGCCGTGAATTCGGAACATTCTATATTTAGGACTTGTGATTAGAACAATCATTCTTATTGGATTATTAGGATTTCAAAACACATTACTGTAAGTGACTTTTTGATTTTTCATTTTAATTATCTAGTAATAAATTGCTTGTTGATTTTTACTTGATTTGTTGGTTTCACTTTCTTTCTGTTACATTTTTCTTAGACCATTGAATCGTAACAGAAATTGCGGGCTCGTCCGGGATCTGAATTTCTTTAAAGCATATTAGAGATATTAAATTTATCTTTGAAATTCATATTGATTTTGTCTCGGAGAATTTTTTTGTCTTTGGCAAAGATTTTTAAATAGAGAAATTTTTGTGTGTGAAACCAACAAGCATTTACAATGGCATCTAATGTTCAGAATTTCATTTCAAAACATACCCAGGACAGGTTAGAGTGCATGAGAAAGGATGAGTTGCTCGAGCTTGCCAGAAAATACAGTCTATCTGAGGCAAAATTATCATTGACAAAACAGGAGATAAAGATTATTTTGATTCAGTATTTAGTAGGAAAGGGAATTTTTGAAAATAGTGCTTTAAGTTTGAAGAGAAAGCCTGTATCTGGTTCTGACAGGAAATTAAGGGAATTAGAGTTAAAGAACCAGATTGATTTAGAATTGGCAAAGCTTCAGATTCAGAGAGAGAGAGAGAGAAAGAAGAGAGGCAAATGCAGATGGAGAGAGAGAAAGAAGAGAGGCAAATGCAGATGGAGAGAGAGAGAGAGAAAGAAGATAGACAAATACAAATGCAGATGCAGATGCAAAGAGAAGAAAGGGAAATGCAATTTAAGTTAAGAGAATTAGAACTGGCAAACAGAAAACACTCCACTCCTTTAAATACAAGTTCAGGTTTTGATGTTACTAGATATATTAGGTTAGTACCCCCTTTTCAGGAAAAAGAAGTAGATAAATACTTTCTTCATTTCGAGAAAATAGCTGAAAACTTGAAATGGCCCAGAGAGCATTGGACTTTGTTATTACAAAGTGTACTTATTGGGAAAGCTCGTGAAGTCTACACTTCACTGTCAGTACAACAAAGCACTGATTATGATGTGGTTAAGGAGTACATCTTGAAAGCTTATGAGTTGGTACCAGAGGCATATCGACAAAGGTTTAGGAATTGTAGAAAAGAAACTGGACAAACTCATGTCGAATTTGCAAGGGATAAAGAACAACTATTTGATAGGTGGTGCTCAGCCAAGAAAGTTGATCAAGCTTATGATAACCTCAGACAGCTCGTATTAATTGAAGAGTTCAAGAGGTGCATCCATAGTTATGTTAAAACCTATCTTGACGAGCAGAATGTGGAAACTTTGGAAAATGCTGCTCGTATGGCTGATGATTATTCCTTGACTCACAAAATTTCATTTGGCAATAAGTCGTCCTCTCAGCAGTTTTCTGGTAAAAAAACCATTTCAATCTCATTCGAGTACTTCCAAATTTCACAACACCACAACTGTTAGGAATCAAACATCTGATAAGACTGATAAGAAATCCTTATCTCTTCCTACGTGCACTTATTGTAAAACGAAAGGGCACGTTATTTCTGATTGCTTCAAGTTGAAAAATAAGCAACAGAGTAAAGACAGAGCTTTTCCAAATGCTCTTATTTCTACGAGGTCAAGGTCACGGTCTTGTATTGAAAGCAATACATTTGTTGGGTCAAACAAACCCCAGTCTGATTCTATTTTGGAGGCTTATGAACCATTCATGTCAGAAGGTTCTATATCACTTATTGGTGATTCTGCCAAACCTATCCCAATTAAAATATTAAGCGACACTGGAGCTTCTCAGAGTCTTTTATTATCAGGTACTTTGCCTTTGTCTGAGGAGTCTTCTTCAAGTGAAAGTGTTCTTGTTCAGGGAGTAGAGTGCGGCTTTGTAAATGTTCCTCTCCATTGTGTAAATTTGGCATCAGACTTAGTTTCTGGACCTGTGACTGTTGGGGCAGTGACTTCTTTACCCATAGAGGGTGTTCATTTATTACTAGGCAATGACCTAGCTGGAGATAAGGTTGTGGTTAATCCACTTGTAACTGACAAGCCTTGTTTGGATCAGAAAGTTGATCCTGTCGAAACTGAAATCCCTGATTTGTACCCTGCTTGTGCAGTTACTAGAGCTATGGCAAAAAGAACTCTTGAGAGTGATGTTGATCAGGATATTATTCCTTTAGCTGACACATGTATTGGTCAGTCTTTTGATGAGGTCACTTTTTCCTCAGGTATTGATCAATCAAATGGTATTGATCACAGTGATCCTCTTTTGGCAACTCATTCTCTTTGTCCTACTCAGGGTGACAAACGACAATCTCTTGTCGTTGAACAGGAGCAAGATCCCAAGATATCTTGTTTGTTTCAGAGGGCTATTAGTGAAACTGAAGCCACACAAGTTCCAGTGTGTTACTTTGTGAAAAATGGGGTCCTTATGAGGAAATGGAGACCACCTGATGTACCCGCTGGTGACGAGTGGTCAGTGAGCTATCAAATTGTTGTTCCTAAGTCATATCGACAGGAAATTCTTAATTTAGCCCATGAAACTCCTTTGGCTGGTCATTTAGGAGTCCGTAAGACTTATCACAAGATCTTGAATCATTTTTATTGGCCGAAACTCAAAAGTGATGTTTCTAAATACTGCAGATCTTGTCACACTTGTCAAATGGTAGGAAAACCCAATCAGAAGATACCTAAGGCTCATCTGCAACCGATTCCTGCATTTGATGAACCATTTAGTAGAATAATGGTAGACTGTGTTGGTCCTTTACCTAAAACCAAGTCAGGCAACCAATACTTGTTGACCATCATGTGTGCATCTACAAGATTTCCAGAGGCAATTCCTCTGAGAAATATAAAAACAAAAACTATTGTGAAAGCTTTGGTGAAGTTTTTTACACTTGTTGGCCTTCCCAAATCTGTCCAGTCAGATCAAGGGTCAAATTTTATGTCTGGAATTTTCCAACAAGTTATGCATGAATTAGGCATCCAACAGTTTAAATCTTCTGCCTATCACCCTGAAAGTCAAGGTGCTTTGGAAAGATTTCATCAAACTTTGAAGAATATGATTCGATCATATTGCTTTGATACAGAAAAGGATTGGGATGAGGGTGTTCATTTGTTGTTGTTTGCTGTTAGGGAATCAGTTCAAGAGTCGTTGGGTTTTAGTCCCTTTGAGCTAGTTTTTGGTCATACTGTCCGTGGACCATTGAAATTATTGAAAGAGAAACTTCTTTCAAATGAAGATTCAAAGATTAATCTTCTTGATTATGTTTCTGATTTCAAATACAAGTTGTCAAAGGCCTGTGAAGTAGCAAGAACTAATCTTCACACTACTCAGTCAAAAATGAAATTAAGGTATGACAGAAATTCACAGGAAAGGAGTTTTAAACCTGGTGACAAAGTTCTGGCTCTCTTTCCCATACCTCAGAATCCTCTTCAGGCTAAATGTTTTGGTCCTTATACCGTTGAAAAGAAAGTAAATGACTTAAATTATATCATTAACACTCCTGGGAGACGGAAACAGAAACAACTTTGTCATATAAATATGTTAAAGGAATATTTTGACAGAGATAGCTCAGCTAATTATTCAGTTAATTTAGTTGTACCTGTCCCACACAGTGAAGATATCAACGATGGAGTACAATCAGACTATAGTGACTCTGGTATAACCAATCTTCGGAATTCAGAAATATTGAACAACCTAGACCAGAAACTTTCACATCTACAACAACAGGAAAGAAATGAACTAAAACAGCTATTACATGACTATGAGCACTTGTTTCCTGATGTTCCAACACGAACAAGTAAAATTTATCATGACGTTGACATTGTAGATTCTGCGCCTGTGAAACAGCATCCTTATAGGATGAATCCTCTCAAACAGAACTATCTGAAGAAAGAAATTCAGTATCTACTGGAGAATGATTTCATAGAACCAAGTAAAAGTAACTGGAGTTCACCA
Organism: Margaritifera margaritifera; assembly: GCA_029931535.1. Classification (NCBI taxonomy): domain Eukaryota; kingdom Metazoa; phylum Mollusca; class Bivalvia; order Unionida; family Margaritiferidae; genus Margaritifera; species Margaritifera margaritifera. The sequence continues at coordinate 2,566,305 of JAQPZY010001516.1, forward strand.
TGTATTCTTGTTCCCAAGCCAGATAATACATTCCGTATGTGTACTGACTATAGAAAAGTCAACAGTGTCACCAAAACTGATTCATTTCCAATCCCAAGAATGGACGATTGCATTGATAAAATTGGAAATGCGGAATATGTCACCAAGTTTGACCTTTTAAAAGGATTCTGGCAAATTCCACTGACGGAAAGGGCAAAAGAAATTTCAGCATTTGTAACTCCAGATGGACTTTATCAATATAAAGTTATGCCGTTTGGAATGAAAAATTCGCCAGCAACGTTTCAATGTCTGATGAACATGATAACATTTGGTCTTGATAATTGTGACGCTTATATCGATGACGTCATTATCTACAACAACACCTGGGCAGATCATATGGAAACCATTCGAAAATTCTTCGATCGACTCAGTGATGCGAATCTGACAATTAATTTGAGCAAAAGTGAGTTTTGCCATGCTTGTGTCACATTTTTAGGACATATTGTGGGACAAGGTCAAGTTAGAAGCTAAGGTCAAAGCTATCTCTGAATTTCAAGTTCCAATTTGTAAAAAGCAACTGATGCGATTTCTAGCTATGGCTGGATATTATCGGAAATTTTGTTCCAATTTTTCCAAAATTGCTGAACCTTTGACAAGTTTATTGAGTAAGAAAACCAAATTTCATTGGTCTGGCAGGTGTCGGGAGTCTTTTGACAAGTTAAAGGCCATGTTTAAGAATGCACCAGTTCTTTCTGCACCAAATTTCAGCCAATCATTTAAATTATCTGTTGATGCAAGTGATGTAGGGGTTGGTGGAGTATTGATTCAGGAAGACAAAAGTGATGTGGATCACCCTGTGTGTTATTTTTCTAAAAAACTAAACAAGCACCAGAAAAATTATTCCACAATTGAGAAGGAATGTTTGGCTTTGATATTGGCTTTACAGCATTTTGAAGTGTATGTTACCTCAGCTCTTTCTCCAATTATTGTGTACAGTGATCACAATCCCCTTACTTTCATCAACAAAATGAAAGATAAAAATCGGAGATTGTTGAGATGGAGTTTGATATTGCAAGAATATAACATTGACATCAAACACATCAGGGGAAAAGACAATGTGATTGCAGATGCACTCTCACGTGCCTAGAAATGTAATATTGCTTGATGTAATTAAGTCTAGTATCATAAAACATGTTTTTATGTAATTTGGGTTATTGTAGTATTAGATGTATATTCAAAAGAAAGCTTTATTATATAAATCTTTCTTTTTCTTTATGAGGGGAGGTGTTATGTATGATGTTTATATAATATTGTGAATATTTTAGGAAATTATAAATGTTTCTTCACTTTAATATTTGCTTAAATCTTTATGTTTATTAGGAAAAACATGTATAACTAGTGTCCTTGAATTAGGTTGTTTTGATCAATATGTTTTCTCAATTTGAAGGTCAAGGTTGATTTTTGTTTACAAGTAAAAATTCCATTAAGATGACTCATATTCTAGAACATTCTGTCATGTGACCAATCTTTATATATACCATGTTTGGTGGACATTTATTCAGTTCGACATTATCATCAGTCTTGTAAAGAGCTATTACAGTTGTGAAAATTCATTCCAAATTCTAAGAGAGGAATTATTTTAAATATTCATTGGATTATAACAGTGCTTATAAACTTTTGGATTTTGGATTTTTAATTGACAATTTTGGAATTTAAGTGAACTTATTCAGAGATTTTGGAATACTTCATTTTGACATCAGCACATCAAGATTTCTAGTACATCAGGACTTTGGAGACCATTAGCACATCATAACATTCAAGGACACAGCCGTGAATTCGGAACATTCTATATTTAGGACTTGTGATTAGAACAATCATTCTTATTGGATTATTAGGATTTCAAAACACATTACTGTAAGTGACTTTTTGATTTTTCATTTTAATTATCTAGTAATAAATTGCTTGTTGATTTTTACTTGATTTGTTGGTTTCACTTTCTTTCTGTTACATTTTTCTTAGACCATTGAGTCGTAACAATATTAAAGATGGATATCATTTTGTCATTGTATTTCCTTTATATAATACTATGTATATTAAAAATGGATATCATTTTGTCATTGTATTTCCTTTATATAATACTATGTATATTAAAGATGGATATCATTTTGTCATTGTATTTCCTTTATATAATACTATGTATATTAAAAATGGATATCATTTTGTCATTGTATTTCCTTTATATAATACTATGTATATTAAAGATGGATATCATTTTGTCATTGTATTTCCTTTATATAATACTATGTATATTAAAGATGGATATCATTTTGTCATTGTATTTCCTTTGTATAATACTATCTATATTAAATGTGGATATCATTTTGTCATTGTATTTCCTTTATATAATACTAGGAGAGAAAGTAATATATCTAGTAAACGAAAAGACCAAGCATATTCAGGTTTAGAGAGCTGATTTATTCATATGATCAATATATTATTCAAATCATTGCATGTTTTGTCCGTAAACCGTTTGAATTGAAAAGTGATTTTCTATTTGATAACTGATTTGTAAATTACATGTGGATCTAATGTACTCTTTAAATTAATAAAACTTACATTTATTAGATGACTGTGATGTTTAAACTCGCGATCAAGTGTCTCTACCTTGAAAAGAATTACAATTTTTTTTAGTTATGACCCTGTTTAATGTTATGGCTCATATCTGTTTACAAATCCTTTACCATGTACATTAGAAATAATAACATATTTATCACTTTGTGTTCGTGACTGGAGCCTCCCCCCCCCCCCCTCCTTTCCCTTATCGAGGTAAATTGTGAATCATAAGTGTAGCCGTTGAATTGTTTTGAATTTGAATTTAAATTCGAAATTGAACTTGCGATATTTTGACTGTTGGGGAATTTAATTCTGACGTGAGAAAAATTGCTCGATGCATAAACCTAAGTATAGTCCGTTTATTGTTTGATTTTCTTTTTGTCATCAACTTATTCTTTCCTTGGCAGATATACCTAGGTCACTTGAGTTATAGATAGCGTCAAGCATTATCTGAGGTAACTCAGATTTTTTTATGCCCCTTACGTAATATATACGTCCTTGTCTTTTTTCTTTTCTTTTTAAACCTTGTGTTGAGTATTCTGTGATTATCTATCAAAATCTTCTTCGTACCAAATTTATTAGTGATTCACAATCTGCAAGTCCTGATGTATCCACCTTAAACAAATATACTTATCTCATTCTTTGGTCAAAAAGGCTGCAAGTTTGGATACTTTATGTTGCCGTTTGCTTCAATTGTACATTGTAATTCTTTGTTGCATTCACAAGGACAGTTTTGTCTATGCGAATATTGTGATTTATGATTAATGTGTATATGTATTGAGAGCACAAAGGCGCCTTTCTTCATATGTAGCGAATGTAAGCTGCTGGATTAGTATGTCATGTTTGCAGACATTTTTGGTGCGTTATCTTTTTAAATCATAATCTGATAGAAAAATGTAAATGACAAAGCTTGGTCAGGATGAGTGTCGCCAACTTCTTTAATAAATGTCACATCTTTACAAAAAATAAAATAAAATAAAATAAAATAAAATAAAAAAAATAAGCTTGCTTCGCAAATCTGACTTTTGACATTTTGTTTCAATTTCGCAGAAAACCTAAAGCCGTAAACCACTACCTATATCTACATCATGTCTAATGTACTAAGTACTTTACGCCTAAATAATATCAGACGAGATTAGAATGCACTCAAGAACGTTATCACGACAAAAAGACCAACCTTTATCTGCTTGAATAGCATGTGCTTTTTTCTTCGTTTCTAATTAATGATGATGGGGCATCAGCTTAAGAAGAAGAATACTTAAAGTTTTACATCGAGAAATTATTCATATTTAAATAAGTTGAAGATTAGTCCTTAATAAGTGTGTCAAAATAGACAAAGAGGGGATGGGGTGCTAACAAAGGGACACCAAACCTGTTTCACATTTTTACAATATGTAAAACTAATAAGTGTTACTCTAGACTTGGAAATCGTCCTCGAAATCGACATATGCAGCCCTTTGATTGTTCAGAATTAATGACGGAGGCGGAGTGTATATAAATTCTGAAATGGTAATTGAATCACAACCACGAAAAAGAATATTCACGTAATGTTTAAGATTAAATCGGATTTCTGTACTAAAAACAACGGTAGTAATAATGAACGAAATTCCTCGTTCAGCCCGACGGAAGAATATTACTGGGAACAGTTGCAAAGTTGAAATATATGTACTTTGTATCACATTATTCAAAACTAATCAGTATTGGGTGTAGTTTACGGTCCTGATTTTTCTGCAAATTCGTGAAAGAATGTTGAATATTTTAAAATCTGTTTGAGATGTATGATTACTTTGTATGAAGATAGGACCTTTTGAGAACTTGACGGTAGTGGTCCTGAATAAACTGTGTCACTGATCTTTTCTAATTAATTACAACTAAACAAGTTATCCACGAAAACCATGTGCATAAACGTATTCAGACATTCTTTAGTATGAAGGGGAATTAGGTATACTGGGCCCATATGAAAGTTTATCTGAATATATGGGCGGACTACTATCGTCCTTTTTCATTTCTGTTCAGGACATTTTTAAATACCAACAGAAAAGCCTTTGCGATAACCGGATTGCAGATAGTTACTGCTAGTACAACTTTTAATGTTGTTACGACTCTATGGTCTAAGAAAAATGTAACAGAAAGAAAGTGAAACCAACAAATCAAGTAAAAAATCAACAAGCAATTTATTACTAGATAATTAAAATGAAAAAATCAAAAAGTCACTTACAGTAATGTGTTTTGAAATCCTAATAATCCAATAAGAATGATTGTTCTAATCACAAGTCCTAAATATAGAATGTTCCGAATTCACGGACGTGTCACTGAATGTTATGATGTGCTAATGGTCTCCAAAGTCCTGATGTACTAGTAATCTTTGATGTGCTGATGTCAAAATGAAGTATTCCAAAATCTCTGAATAAGTTCACTTAAATTTCAAAATCATCAATTAAAAATCCAAAATCCAAAAGTGTATGAGCACTGTTATAATCCAATGAATATTTAAAATAATTCCTCTCTTAGAATTTGGAATGAATTTTCACAACTGTAATAGCTCTTTACAAGACTGATGGTAATGTCAAAACTGAAAAAATTTCCACCAAACATGGTATATATAAAGATTGGTCACATGACAGAATGTTCTAGAATATGAGTCATCTTAATGGAATTCTAACTGTAAACAAAATTCAACCTTGACCTTCAAATTGAGAAAACATATTGATCAAAACAACCTAATTCAAGGACACTAGTTAAACATGTTTTTCCTGATAAACATTAAGATTTAAGCAAATATTAAAGTGAAGAAACATTTATAATTTCCCAAAATATCCACAATATTATATAAACATCATACATAACACCTCCCCTCATAAAGAAAAAGAAAGATTTATATAATAAAGCTTTCTTTTGAATATACATCTAATACTACAACAACCAAAATTACATAAGAACATGTTTTATGATACTGGACTTAATTACATCAAGCAATATTACATTTCTAGGCACGTGAGAGTGCATCTGCAATCACATTGTCTTTTCCCCTGATGTGTTTGATGTCAATGTTATATTCCTGCAATATCAAACTCCATCTCAACAATCTCCGATTTTTATCTTTCATTTTGTTGATGAAAGTAAGGGGATTGTGATCACTGTACACAATAATTGGAGAAAGAGCTGAGGTAACATACACTTCAAAATGCTGTAAAGCCAATATCAAAGCCAAACATTCCTTCTCAATTGTGGAATAATTTTTCTGGTGCTTGTTTAGTTTTTTAGAAAAATAACACACAGGGTGATCCACACCACTTTTGTCTTCCTGAATCAATACTCCACCAACCCCTACATCACTTGCATCAACAGATAATTTAAATGATTGGCTGAAATTTGGTGCAGAAAGAACTGGTGCATTCTTAAGCATGGCCTTTAACTTGTCAAAAGATTCCCGACACTTGTCAGACCAATGAAATTTGGTTTTCTTACTCAATAAACTTGTCAAAGGTTCAGCAATTTTGGAAACATTGGAACAAAATTTCCGATAATATCCAGCCATACCTAGAAATCGCATCAGTTGCTTTTTACAAATTGGAACTTGAAATTCAGAGATAGCTTTGACCTTAGCTTCTATAGGTTTAACTTGACCTTGTCCCACAATATGTCCTAAAAATGTGACACAAGCATGGCAAAACTCACTTTTGCTCAAATTAATTGTCAGATTCGCATCGCTGAGTCGATCAAAGAATTTTCGAATGGTTTCCAAATTATCTGCCCAGATGTTGTTGTAGATAATGACGTCATCGATATAAGCGTCACAATTATCAAGACCAAATGTTATCATGTTCATCAGACGTTGAAACGTTGCAGGCGAATTTTTCATTCCAAACGGCATAACTTTATATTGATAAAGTCCATCTGGAGTTACAAATGTTGAAATTTCTTTTGCCCTTTCCGTCAGTGGAATTTGCCAGAATCCTTTTAAAAGGTCAAACTTGGTGACATATTTAGCATTTCCAATTTTATCAATGCAATCGTCCATTCTTGGGATTGGAAATGAATCAGTTTTGGTAACACTGTTGACTTTTCTATAGTCAGTACACATACGGAATGTATTATCTGGCTTGGGAACAAGAATACATGGTGAACTCCAGTTACTTTTACTTGGTTCTATGAAATCATTCTCCAGTAAATACTGAATTTCTTTCTTCAGATAGTTCTGTTTGAGAGGATTCATCCTATAAGGATGCTGTTTCACAGGCGCAGAATCTACAATGTCAACGTCATGATAAATTTTACTTGTTCGTGTTGGAACATCAGGAAACAAGTGCTCATAGTCATGTAATAGCTGTTTTAGTTCATTTCTTTCCTGTTGTTGTAGATGTGAAAGTTTCTGGTCTAGGTTGTTCAATATTTCTGAATTCCGAAGATTGGTTATACCAGAGTCACTATAGTCTGATCGTACTCCATCGTTGATATCTTCACTGTGTGGGACAGGTACAACTAAATTAACAGAATAATTAGCTGGGCTATCTCTGTCAAAATATTCCTTTCACATATTTATATGACAAAGTTGTTTCTGTTTCCGTCTCCCAGGAGTGTTAATGATATAATTTAAGTCATTTACTTTCTTTTCAACGGTATAAGGACCAAAAAATTTAGCCTGAAGAGGATTCTGAGGAATGGGAAAGAGAGCCAGAACTTTGTCACCAGGTTTAAAACTCCTTTCCTGTGAATTTCTGTCATACCTTAATTTCATTTTTGACTGGGTAGTGTGAAGATTAGTTCTTGCTACTTCACAGGCCTTTGACAACTTGTATTTGAAATCAGAAACATAATCAAGAAGATTAATCTTTGAATCTTCATTTGAAAGAAGTTTCTCTTTCAATAATTTCAATGGTCCACAGACAGTATGACCAAAAACTAGTTCAAAGGGACTAAAACCCAACGACTCTTGAACTGATTCCCTAACAGCAAACAACAACAAATGAACACCCTCATCCGAATCCTTTTCTGTATCAAAGCAATATGATCGAATCATATTCTTCAAAGTTTGATGAAATCTTTCCAAAGCACCTTGACTTTCAGGGTGATAGGCAGAAGATTTAAACTGTTGGATGCCTAATTCATGCATAACTTGTTGGAAAATTCCAGACATAAAATTTGACCCTTGATCTGACTGGACAAATTTGGGAAGGCCAACAAGTGTAAAAAAACTTCACCAAAGCTTTCACAATAGTTTTTGTTTTTATATTTCTCAGAGGAATTGCCTCTGGAAATCTTGTAGATGCACACATGATGGTCAACAAGTATTGATTGACTAACTTGGATTTAGGTAAAGGACCAACACAGTCTACTATTATTCTACTAAATGGTTCATCAAATGCAGGAATAGGTTGCAGATGAGCCTTAGGTATCTTCTGATTGGGTTTTCCTACCATTTGACAAGTGTGACAAGATCTGCAGTATTTAGAAACATCACTTTTGAGTTTCGGCCAATAAAAATGATTCAAGATCTTGTGATAAGTCTTACGGACTCCTAAATGACCAGCCAAAGGAGTTTCATGGGCTAAATTAAGAATTTCCTGTCGATATGACTTAGGAACAACAATTTGATAGCTCACTGACCACTCGTCACCAGCGGGTACATCAGGTGGTCTCCATTTCCTCATAAGGACCCCATTTTTCACAAAGTAACACACTGGAACTTGTGTGGCTTCAGTTTCACTAATAGCCCTCTGAAACAAACAAGATATCTCGGGATCTTGCTCCTGTTCAACGACAAGGGATTGTCGTTTGTCACCCTGAGTAGGACAAAGAGAATGAGTTGCCAAAAGAGGATCACTGTGATCAATACCATTTGATTGATCAATACCTGAGGAAAAAGTGACCTCATCAAAAGACTGACCAATACATGTGTCAGCTAAAGGAATAATATCCTGATCAACATCACTCTCAAGAGTTCTTTTTGCCATAGCTCTAGTAACTGCACAAGCAGGGTACAAATCAGGGATTTCAGTTTCGACAGGATCAACTTTCTGATCTAAACAAGGCTTGTCAGTTACAAGTGGATTAACCACAACCTTATCTCCAGCTAGGTCATTGCCTAGTAATAAATGAACACCCTCTATGGGTAAAGAAGTCACTGCCCCAACAGTCACAGGTCCAGAAACTAAGTCTGATGCCAAATTTACACAATGGAGAGGAACATTTACAAAGCCGCACTCTACTCCCTGAACAAGAACACTTTCACTTGAAGAAGACTCCTCAGACAAAGGCAAAGTACCTGATAATAAAAGACTCTGAGAAGCTCCAGTGTCCCTTAATATTTTAATTGGGATAGGTTTGGCAGAATCACCAATAAGTGATATAGAACCTTCTGACATGAATGGTTCATAAGCCTCCAAAATAGAATCAGACTGGGGTTTGTTTGACCCAACAAATGTATTGCTTTCAATACAAGACCGTGACCTTGACCTCGTAGAAATAAGAGCATTTGGAAAAGCTCTGTCTTTACTCTGTTGCTTATTTTTCAACTTGAAGCAATCAGAAATAACGTGCCCTTTCGTTTTACAATAAGTGCACGTAGGAAGAGATAAGGATTTCTGATCAGTCTTATCAAATGTTTGATTCCTAACAGTTGTGCTGTTGTGAAATTTGGAAGTACTCGAATGAGATTGAAATGGTTTTTTACCAGAAAACTGCTGAGAGGACGACTTATTGCCAAATGAAATTTTGTGAGTCAAGGAATAATCATCAGCCATACGAGCAGCATTTTCCAAAGTTTCCACATTCTGCTCGTCAAGATAGGTTTTAACATCACTATGGATGCACCTCTTGAACTCTTCAATTAATACGAGCTGTCTGAGGTTATCATAACCTTGATCAACTTTCTTGGCTGAGCACCACCTATCAAATAGTTGTTCTTTATCCCTTGCAAATTCGACATGAGTTTGTCCAGTTTCTTTTCTACAATTCCTAAACCTTTGTCGATATGCCTCTGGTACCAACTCATAAGCTTTCAAGATGTACTCCTTAACCACATCATAATCAGTGCTTTGTTGTACTGACAGTGAAGTGTAGACTTCACGAGCTTTGCCAATAAGTACACTTTGTAATAACAAAGTCCAATGCTCTCTGGGCCATTTCAAGTTTTCAGCTATTTTCTCGAAATGAAGAAAGTATTTATCTACTTCGTTTTCCTGAAAAGGGGGTACTAACCTAATATATCTAGTAACATCAAAACCTGGACTCGTGTTTAAAGGAGTGGAGTGTGCTCTGTTTGCCAGTTCTAATTCTCTTAACTTAAATTGCATTTCCCTTTCTTCTCTTTGCATCTGCATTTGTATTTGTCTCTCTTCTTTCTGCATTTGTATCTGCCTCTCTTCCTTCTCTCTCTCCATCTGTATTTGCCTCTCTTCTTTCTCTCTCTCCATCTGCCTCTCTTCTTTCTGCATTTGTATCTGCCTCTCTTCCTTCTCTCTCTCCATCTGTATTTGCCTCTCTTCTTTCTCTCTCTCCATCTGCCTCTCTTCTTTTTCTCTCTCCATCTGCCTCTCTTCTTTTTCTCTCTCTCTCTGAATCTGAAGCTTTGCCAATTCTAAATCCATCTGGTTCTTTAACTCTAATTCCCTTAATTTCCTGTCAGAACCAGATACAGGCTTTCTCTTCAAACTTAAAGCACTATTTTCAAAAATTCCCTTTCCTACTAAATACTGAATCAAAATAATCTTTATCTCCTGTTTTGTCAATGATACTTTTGCCTCAGATAGACTGTATTTTCTGGCAAGCTCGAGCAACTCATCCTTTCTCATGCACTCTAACCCCTCCTGGGTAGGTTTTGAAATGAAATTCTGAACATTAGATGCCATTGTAAATGCTTGTTGGTTTCACACAAAAAATTTCTCTATTTAAAAATCTTTGCCAAAGACAAAAAAAATTCAGAGACAAAATCAATATGAATTTCAAGGATAACTTTAATATCTCTAATATGCTTTAAAGAAATTCAGATCCCGGAACGACGAGCCCCCAATTTCTGTTACGACTCTATGGTCTAAGAAAAATGTAACAGAAAGAAAGTGAAACCAACAAATCAAGTAAAAAATCAACAAGCAATTTATTACTAGATAATTAAAATGAAAAAATCAAAAAGTCACTTACAGTAATGTGTTTTGAAATCCTAATAATCCAATAAGAATGATTGTTCTAATCACAAGTCCTAAATATAGAATGTTCCGAATTCACGGACGTGTCACTGAATGTTATGATGTGCTAATGGTCTCCAAAGTCCTGATGTACTAGTAATCTTTGATGTGCTGATGTCAAAATGAAGTATTCCAAAATCTCTGAATAAGTTCACTTAAATTTCAAAATCATCAATTAAAAATCCAAAATCCAAAAGTGTATGAGCACTGTTATAATCCAATGAATATTTAAAATAATTCCTCTCTTAGAATTTGGAATGAATTTTCACAACTGTAATAGCTCTTTACAAGACTGATGGTAATGTCAAAACTGAAAAAATTTCCACCAAACATGATATATATAAAGATTGGTCACATGACAGAATGTTCTAGAATATGAGTCATCTTAATGGAATTCTAACTGTAAACAAAATTCAACCTTGACCTTCAAATTGAGAAAACATATTGATCAAAACAACCTAATTCAAGGACACTAGTTAAACATGTTTTTCCTGATAAACATTAAGATTTAAGCAAATATTAAAGTGAAGAAACATTTATAATTTCCCAAAATATCCACAATATTATATAAACATCATACATAACAATGTTCAAGAAACTAAAACAATTGTCCAAACTGTACTGCTTATAGTCAGACTCCATCAAACAGTAGTGTTCTTATGGCTTTAAAAAGAATGGGTTAACAGGCAATACGTAATGAGATCTGGCAAGTGTTGGATTAATGTACACATATGCAGTTACTGGCACATAATTAAATAATTAATGTTGATAGCAACAATAAATCTTACACATTTGGATGTAATGCTGTTAACATTAGATCTGCATGTGACATATTTATTATATTGTCTCAAAAAGTTATGTGTGTATCTAGCTTGATAATTATTCTAAAGCAGAAGTAAAGTTGTAGAAAGAGGGAAATGATCAAGAATTGTTTTATGGATGGTTACATAATATGGAAATAAAGAAACTATTGCTGTGTTATTGGAGTCATCCATGGTCATGTTCTATGCATCAATCTTGCAAATGCATCCGCAGTTAATAACTAGTGAACAATTAACAAGTTAAAAAGTTTACGTTGTCCTTTATGTCCATTTTCAGCCTCCAGGTCGGGTGTTGAAAGGGTATATTTATAGCAGGACTGCGTACGTTTTTTCTACATATGCATGAAGCCACAGCTACAAATCACTGAGGAGACCATTTTTAAGTTTTGTTTTGCATGTTGGAGATAATATACATCTTTTGCTGAATATATGATAGTTCATGACCGCATGTAGAATATTTGGCTGTCGCATAATTAGATTGCGTGGCAATGTTTAGCCAAGTCATATATGGCTCAGTAGGTGTCAGATTGTTATCTAAAATTGGATCACGTCCTATGTTTAACAGTTCTAGTGATGTTAGATTTGTTTATTGCTAATACGATTCTGTGTCATTTTTAGCATCATCTTTCTCGTCACCACGCTTGCTAACATTATTTTTGGAAGAATATATGACGCCAGAAAAGCATCTTGAACACTTGCAAAAATTAGATTTATTCCCATTTCATTTGAAATAACCTTTGAATCTTCAGAAGTTATTATTAACCTGATAATGATGCCCATTACATTATATGTCTTTAATAGAGTAATGCTTCAAGATTGACTCATATGCTTTGCTGCCAATTGATGTGTAAACATTTTGTTTGCTTCCGCAAAAGAGAAGTCTGGATTTTGGGATTTTAGACATGCCCCAACAAGACAGGCAAACAATTGGGTTTTGGACATGAACCAACAAGACAGGCAAACAATTGGGGTTTTGAAATGCCCCGACAAGACAGGGAAACAATTGGGTATTTTGACATGCTCCGACAAGACAGGCAAACAATTGGGGTTTTAACAAGACAGGAAAAGAATGAAAAGAAGAAATACTATTTTGTCAAGAATCTGCACAAAACATACTGAAGGGAATATATATATATATCAGTAGACAGACTACGTCATACTGTGTAAAATCTTAAAGAAAAACAAAATTGGTGGGCATAGATCAAGCCCGCGCGAATGCAATATAATATATTACTATCTTTATACAACTCATAATTATACTTCAAGGTTAGATCATGGTTTTGTGTTCACGGTTTTGTTTTAAACAAGTACTTTGTACCAAAGGTGTGTGAAGGTGCTATTCTTTTTTGAGATATTTTTCGTTATAAATGTAACAAAATTTGCTTCCTCTTCTTTTTCTTCTTCTTTTCTTCACTTTGATCACGCCGGTGGAGATTTACAATTTGATGGAAAACGAAATTAAATTAATTGCGCTACTTTTAGGCAACAAACAAGATCGCCACAGTAGGCAGACGCTCAGTGCAAAAGTATTGTGATTTCAGACTAAATTGGGTTTCAAAACTATGGTGTCGGTGTATTAGTTCTCTTCTTTTCAATAACTTACTGCGTATGACATTGATTTCCACGTCATTAGAGCGCTAATGACCCTAATCATAACAATTGTCGTGTCGAGAAGATTAGTACAGCATGGTACAGTAATTTGTTTTGATTTACATTCCCAAGAAATTGAACTGTAGCTTGCTAAATTAACACACCACACGTATGACCCCACAAATAGGACCTCTCTGAAAATAAGTTCTGACAGATTACTTTTGCTGTGTCTTCTGTCTATACATCTGTTATTGTGATTCAGCTTGGTTTGCATTTTACAAGAGTCAACACTGTACCTATCCTATCTAGTGGTCAGAGCAGGTATCATAAATTTCCCGTCATCGCTGCAAGTTTCCAACAAGACGAAGTGGATGAACAAACATTGGCTGAGGATGCCTTAGGCCTTAGGGCTGATTTTTGACTTCTTGATTTAGATGCACTAATGTCAATGACATTATTCAATCTTACAGGATTCCCAGATTGCTTAGATCTGGAAGTTTGCAATAAGATAAAGTCGTTTAATATAACACGTACATCAACTTCACGAGTATGTTTTCGAATAACTTTGAAGCATATTTCTGAATAAGGAGACAAAAGGGTCGAATTTATTTACCTTACGAGACTTTCGAATCTGCGCGAGATATACCAATACAAAACATGGTTGGGAGAGTAAATAAAGCTCAGCACATAGTTTTATACAGCTGCTCAAGTACAAAAAATAAAGAATCTGTATCTCACCATATCACAGGTGAGCTGAAAAACGATAACAGCATACCTGTAAAAGTTCTTGATGACAAGTTTTATTTTAAACGTTCTATCGTATTGGAAATCTCCAGATCTGAGCTATTTGGAATCAAGTAAAATTTCATTGTATAATGTTATGGATCTTAAAACCAACACAGAATGTCACAATTAATAATCCAAAAGGCGGTCTCAGCTAGGTAATGGCATATTTGCCAACATAGGATATTAAGGTATCTGTAATCGTGCAGCCAACATGTTGTTATATTAACATACAAGTATGTATGCACGTTCCATCACTATTGCAACTCCGACTGCCTTGAAGTATATGTCGAACGCTCACATGAATGAAAAATTATATATGACTACGAAAAGTCCACTTTTATTTCCCTTCTCTAGCCTTGTCAGTTTTTCTTTTATATCAACAAGAAACCCTTGCTATATAATTTGAGACAACAACTACCTACGATGACTCAGAAAGGATAACAGCTAATTAAAAAGCATGGGACGTATCCATTTGCATGGATTTTGTCTTCCACAAACATTCTGATTATAAAGGGTTTTTTTTTAAACCTGATAATAGCGACAATCACTTTCTTTCAAATAAGAAGTTTTAAACAAAGATGCAATTGCGATATCGAGGCAACTTTTTTTGTTTAATAAACATTCGTACGTAGAAAATAGATGGCAAATGGAAAACAGCATCCTTCAAATTTAGCACATTTATTCTGTGATTTATATGGCTATGACGGCAATTAATGCCATCCTAATGTTTAAAGTGGTCATTATAGGTGATCTAGAAAGAGAGAAACTGTTGCCACTGGTCCCTGATCTTTGTTTAACAGTTTGTTTTAGGGGTTGTTAAGAGTCTATACGAAAAGAGAAAAAAAAACGACCTCCATGGTATATGAACATATTTGTACCTATGAACACAAATGCTTGTACCAGTACCACATTTTGAAAATTCCAGATTGTATTTAGAATGTAGACACTGTATAACTTTATTTAGGAATTTTCATTATAAATGTATGCTTTGCTACTTAAACCACTATTTTGCCATCACTTCAAGCGCCTGATTTACCACCGTCATTATGATGTTGTCCACTGTTCGATTTTGTGGATGCACAATATAACTCCTTTTTCGACAAATTACTGGTACTTAGCAAAACACAAGTTGATGATGCAGCAATCAATTATTTTCTTTTTTTAAATTTGCCATATGGAATGCCTGTCTACAGAAGTGACATACTTTTCGGGATGGTGAGATGTCGTTGGCAATGAAAACAAAAGTTTGCTACCGTTTATACCTTCACACCCCACACGAGGGGATTCTAACTGTGCTTACTTTCATTTCCATGTTTGCCAATCGCTAAATCGTTTCCTCTGATCAATTTTGCATATTTTAGAACGTACATCCTTACGTAATACATACAAAGCATCATGCAGCAAATCATTTGAAATATGTAGACGAAGCAGCATGAAATTTGATCTTTGTTTGAGTAAATTTATTATGTCCATGAAGTCTTCAAAAACATAAAAATCATCATCTGTTACAACACAATATCTTACCTAATATCTGTTCTTTCTTTTCCTTGTCGGCATGATAGACTCCATTACACTTCATGCGTATTTATTTCAACACATTGGACGACGTCATCACGACCAAATATATACAAGTACTAGAAAATAGGTTACGATGTGGTTCTAAGACGTCATATAAACACCTAACAAACTTGGAAATAGACTATATATTCTTGGCGAGAATTTAGGGCAACGTAATGACTTTGTAGCTATGTTTACCTTATGTCATCTAGTGTGCCAAAAGAATGGCTTTCGCAGCGAAAGTTATATATTAAAGGAGTGAAAATAAACAATCATATGGTTCCATAAAGATAGTTATTCGCTAAAGGGAACTGTAGAAATTATGAATGTAAATTATTCAACAGTATCCAAGTTTCTTATTTCTGGAGTGTTATCATTCAAGTGGATCAGATGAAAATAAGCGGCGAAGTGGAAGGAAGATTTTGACAGGTGATTGATTAGGGTGATATGGTCATTTTGAGGACAGTGAGAATAAATAGGAGTCATTGTTTAGCTGATTTGACTCATATTATTAATTCATCATTCCCGGTCCTAATTTCAGCTCGAACTGTCCGGAGAAGATTGAAATATTTTATCAACAGTAAAAGACGAGTTAGAAAGACATTTACCATTTCAACAGTCAATCGGAAAAACAGAATACACAAAATAAACTTGTGTATAGACTAGCATGGACTGTTGATTGGCATTGGAGAAAATTAATATTTTCTAATAAGATCCAGGTCGTAATCGGACACGACTTGCGTGTATCTGTTGGAAAACGAGTGATGAAATTTGGAGACCCCAGTGTTAAAGGGTGCGTCATGGATCAAAAATATCAGTGTTGATTTGGGGTTGCATTTCGTGCAAAGGAATCGGAACATTTGTTGATATAGACGGAAACACTGCATAATAACTTCTGGACTGTTATTGTCAAGAATCTTCTGCAAGGAGACTGGATTTTTCAGGATGACCTCGCACTTTGTCGCAGATCTTATCGAGTGGTGGAGTGGAAACCACAAAATAGCAACTCGTTTTCGATTTGGGATTACACAGTATCCTGACATTATTTTAGTTGAACATGTGAGGAGAATCATCAGAATTCAGCTCCGAATAGGATCACATCAATAAAAAAAATCCGTACCCAGCTGGTACCGGAGCTTAAGCATATCTGGAAATATCTGAGGCAAGTCTGCTTTAGACGCACGCACACATTAATGCCCAGACGTCTGGGGCATTTTTTAATCTCAAAAGGATATATTGCCATGTTCTGATGTTTTCAGATAGTTGCGATACGTTTCTACAAAGATTTTAACATCTTACAGCAGGCATCAACTTTCTTACCTATCATGACGTCGTCAAAGGTGTTAAAATATAGCTGACCAGTTACGGTATAAATAGTAACAAGCTCCAATCTGAGGTTGACAATACTAGGCGCACATACTAGAACAACAAATGACCCAGATACGCCAATAACACGGAGGAAGAGGAAGTACCTGAAACCGCATTTAGAGACAGATATAGGTATTTGCCTGTCCTGATTTTTGCCGTACAGCAGAATGTAAAATATATTAAGATTTTACAAAACAGAAGGGAAAGCGAAAAACACTCCAATCGCAACCTGCATGTTACCTTTACAGATCAGTGTTATTTCGCACTAACGAAACCATAATCGAGTTAAATTTATGTAAAATATTATCGTATATTTATTAATAGAGTGTTCAACTTTTGTCAAACAACAACAACAACAACAACAAAAAGGTTTTCAGTCGCATTAGCAGCAATAATAAAATAATAATAATAATAGCCAAGGAATACTCCACAGTTGACCAAACATTTTAGTGGTAGACAAGAAGAGGAACTTAAGCTATATGATAGACATAACAGCATAAGGGGGCTTCTTTTTCTTATGCGAACAATTAAAGAAAGTAATTAAAAGGAGTGACCTGGCCAGAGAGTTAGAAATGTATAGAAAACTCAGACAGCGGTTATACAAATTTGTGCGGAGCACTATGAGTAATACCACTCAAAGTAGCAGACAGCCTAAAGAAGCTAGGAATAAAGCTAAGGAATGACATCCTACAGAACTCGGCACTCCCCGTAATTGCAAGGACATTATAGAAGGTCCTTGAAATCAAAAACCACGGGAATGGTCTTATCTCAGGAGAAAAGACCAACCGAAAATATTATCAAGAATCTGTGGAACAGAGAAATAATAACGAAGATAAGAAAAGGATAAGAGTCGTTGCATTCTACTTGGATTAGGAACAGAGGTTGCCTATTCGAGTGCACTGATTTGTTTGTTTTTCTCTTTTGTGGCATTCACGCACATTTTTCGAAAAAGAAAAGGGATTAATATGACACACGAAGTTTGATTTCTAAGTGAAGGAATACCACATCTGAAGCTACTGTATTCAATTAAGAAAGTGGTACAAAAGTGTTTTAAATTAAAGCTAGAATTTCCTGTATTCTATGTTGCATGTTTTCTTAAAAAATCTGAAATAATCATGTGACCTATCTAACGCATACAGCTGTTTTTTTTAGAGTTCAGCAAAAAGTCAAATTAAATATATTAAAGGCAACTGCTTATATCGGACAGTCAGTGCGGTTTGAATTTCAAGGCTTTGAAGATGAAACGTCCTTGTAAGATCCCTGCTATGTCTTCAAAATGCATTAGAATTTATAATGGCAGAAAAAAAGTGGAGATCTAATGTTCTTATCTACTTTCTTTTAATTTTGAAGTGGCATACCGTGACAACAAATGAAGATGGCCACAGATACAGACTGAGATATACAGATATATTCATTCATTATTTATTTGCACCGTATGTCTTCTCGAGCTGCGGAATAGTAAGGTACTCTCGCAGACCTCGTTTCCATGATAAATTATATATTGAAGTTTTAATATGACATTAAAATATGCATTTTCATTCAAACTTTTTGCTGTTCTGCATAATACAAAACCAATTTGCAAGCCTGTTCTGAAGATCTATCGGACACTCCTTCATGTGGTTATAAAAGGATGAAGCCGGGTTGGGATTGGGTATATCGAAGACACTGAAAGCAATTTCGTGAATGAGATGTGTATTTATAATGTAATTGAACAATGAATGAATCTGACACCATACTTGTGCGCATAAAGTCCATCAATGGATTTAACAGAATGATGCGCACCGAGTTCACCAACTGATATAAGGAAATGATGTCGCTAATAATCTTATAACAACTTCAACGACTAATCAACAAGAATCAAGGCATTGAACCTACAAACAAATATGATTGATATATGGATCTATCACCATGGACGATCAATGTATAGAATCTATACAAAAATATTAACCATGTATGATTCTATCACCCAGGGTGATCAAAGTAAAGAATTTATACACAAATATGAATAATGTATATTTCATGCACAAGTAGGATTTATGTATTATTGATTTTCAATCATATTGCGATATTGAATAATGGATTTCCCTCATAGTGATATCGAATAATAGTCATTCAAAAATTGATCGTATGTGTCTCGTGGCGTCCAGTTGACGATCACGATGTATTTCCGGTTCAACTGCTCTCGTCGAATGGTCAAGGAGCCAACACGCATGGCTCACCCCTCCCAGTCTGCCGAAGGATTCCTAAAGATCCTCCTTATTCCATGCAGAGCCGCTGGTGCCGAAGCTTTGGTCACTCACTGGGGGGTAAACCAATATCGTGCTCCGAGCAAACGTCACTATCGACCGCACGAAACCCCACAGAGTTCTACGACTCCCGGTCACAAAAACAGCTAAAAATATAATGACTAAGCCGTGTAGTACACGAGACACGGTGAAGTATGAATACAATAATATATATTACGCATACGCGCACGTGCTTCGTTACACATGAAATTGTTTCATCAGAACTACCATACGACATTATTATTATAATAACCACGTTCGTACATGAATATGTGTCCGACAAGAATAATCTTACTTAATTATTTGAACTAGAACATTATTTGTCCTTTAATGCATGCAATGTATAATTGAATTCAATTTGTCTGTTCAGTTATAGAAATGGCTCACATGAAACAGATAATAGTCTATCTGAGAACATGGCGTTATATGACATAGATCTGACTCCCTGTGAAATTTAGAATAAATACTGAAACATCCAATATATAAAACGGTTTTATAATATAAAATGGGTAGCAAGAAAGAATGCAATTTTATATTTCACATACCTCTACAGATTGCTTCCGTAAGGTGGACAGTTTCCTGACAAGACTCGTTGTATTGTCATAATACATCGAGATCTTACTCTATAAGTACCCTGGTTATGGTGAAATTCACCTCCAGAGAACTTAAGGTAATAGGGTTTCTCACTGCGTTGACTTTGTTCGTGCAGCATTGGGCGAACCGAACTCAGTACTTTGAAATAGCTAAAGTCGAAAACAAACCATCCTCGGGTTACGCTGTACGCGGCAACACAACCCGAGTATATTTGTCTTAATGTATAATGCATTGACATTAAGCACACACAATTCCGCAACAGGGGTATCCAATGCCATCTAAAGGCTCGAGTGTTTTGAGCCACAAGACCATGGGTCCATTGTTGCTCAATATTTAGTCAAGGGCCTATATCCAAATTGATATATTCTACAGATGCGAAACGATTCATGTACAATACAACAGGATGTTTTTTGCAGCCGTTTTTTAGGAGTTTTTATATATAAAAGGAGGAAAACTTGATGCATTTCACTTTTTAACAGTTAAGCAGAGCTATGTATGCTCAAGGTTTTAATTATGTTTTGATTGCATTATGTAACACTAGCTAAATCGGGACGTAAAGTGTTTGTGTTAGGGTAATGTTTCTGCCCAGTCTTTTCCAATATTACAATTTACTTGTGCTCATTTCAGAGATGTGGTTGCAATTTACAAATTATCTATATGACATAGGGGCAACATTATGTCAAAATGCTTTTCCATTACTCAGCTAAAATAATGAAGACATTTATCAACCTTTCGAAATGTGAATTTTATGCCAGCTTTCAGATTTCAGCGAAGGCAAGACAACAGCTGTTTTGTTCAACACAACGTAAAAAGGCAATAAAGCAGTATAACAGTTCCCTGGATGAACAGTAAATTGCAATATGCCAGAACGACGCAAATCATGATCACTATCCATCAAGAACTAATTTCAGCAGATGCGTGAGTTTTTGTTTCGTTCTTATTGCCCCCCCCCCCCTCCAAAAATACACAAGAAGCAGAGATGTCAAGGTTAGAGGGCCTTCAATTCGTTACTTTGGAAAAAAGCAAGACGATTGAATTGAACGATTATTTGCATTTAACAATAGAGTATGATAAGATATTAAAATATGTTTATCGTGTATGAATATTTGACACGAAAACATAGATATACTCAACGCATTTTCATTTTCTATCATTTCTCTTATAAACCCATCATTTATTACTATTCGTAGAGAGACAGAGAGATAATTATGAACAAATAATATTTCTAGCAACTTTTTCACAGGAGTATTACCAATATTCTTTGGCTTACAACACTATTTAATATTTATTCTAATGTTCGCTAATTACATAAAACTGCTTCTTTCTATATACATTTAATAATTACAAATTGATTCGAAACTTTAATGTGTAAACAAAATAACTAATTTGGTATAAACAATACATTTGGTAAAAATGCGAAATTTCAAATTTAATTTGAGTAACAAAAAAATGGCACGCATATTTATTATCACTAGTAATTTAAAACGTAAAAATATAACCTCAGAAACATATCAAAAGGAAAACAACGTGGCCTACCTGTGTAAATAACTCAAGGTCATTCAGTGAAACAATCCGCCACTACCACAACTGAGATCAAATACCTAAATTCAAACCAGGATTAAATCTTTTTTTATTTAAAGTGAGTTCAAGAGCGTCAGTCACATTACGATATGATTATAAAGCGGAAACAAACAAAAATGGAACATACTTCACATTTCTGTCAATGTTTAACATTTGAAAGCTTGAACATAATGGAAAGAAGTATATAGGAAGAAGCCATCACGTATTAAGACTCAAAAATATTCATATATTTTACATAACAAATGTATCTACAACTTTATTTTGTCCAAGATTGCTTACATTCATTTAAGAAGCACTTGATATTGCATTATATTAAAGTTAAAGCAAGGGTAAAATTGTATTATTGTTACCCATTTTAATTTTTAATCTGTTTGCGCTACGCATTGACCGAAGCTACCATTGCTATTGAATCTTCGAAAAGACAAAATATAGTCAATACTGCCTTCCAATTGTAAAGCCGTAACTCAAAGCATCGCCTAAAGTCTGCGAGTATGTCTTTCTTGAAAGTTTGAAAGAAAAATCGATTCCAGTTAAATCGTCTGCACCTTGCTGAATTAAACATTGATCTTGATAAAAGAGTTTAGTTTTAGCTGTACTAAAGTCTCAAAGCTGTACTATAGTTAGTGTCATAGCTGTACTATAGTTAGTGTCATAGCTGTACTATAGTGGCAATTTGGATTATTTGGCCTAAATTGAATAGAATCAAAGGTTTAGGGCATATTATTACATCTGTATGCGAGAACTGTTGGACGGGAGCACGTAATTTGATTTCAGATGAAGTCTGACCGTTAAATCATATCGATTTTAGAACACGCAGTTTGACCTTGACTGTAGTAGTTATGTCTCTCGTACCTGAGTACCCACTTCGTTTCTATTGTACAGATACGCTTTAGATCTGCGTTAACATCCTATTTATATGTTGCAGCTAACATGTCATTTAAAAACTGTATTTCAAAACTTACCAAGATAAGAAAAACTGATAAAGGGGCAAAGCGCCTCAGACCTTATTCAAAATTTTATTTAAATCCCGACAGGCAGATTAGCCTTCGATATATCAAAGGTACCGTATTTTTCCCAAAATACTACAGTGCTGTAGAAACGTTAGTCTAAAGATGAGTAGGATCGACTAAATCTGTAACTCTCAATAAACTTGAATATTGCTCTACTATTCCGTCTGGATTTATGAAGGGTACTTGGTAGCTCAGAGCTTCAAGCGGTGTTCCAAATCTCTCACGAAAGCTACGAAAATTGTAGTATTTTGATGAAATGTACTTACGGACTTCCCTTGGATTGAATTTATAATCACCTTCTAAATTATTCCAAATCCTAAAGTTTTAGATCACAATCACAACTAAAATTAGTAGGAAATATGCATAAAGCATATTTTGACTACCCCACTGTTTATCTAATTTTCAAGTATGACAGTTAGTCTAAATACTAATGTATGTTTATCTCTGTGTGACTGACGAAAAAGACTGAAATGTCCCAGAATACATGCCAGAATACTGTTGTCTAGGTCTATTAATGAAGGTACATATGGTAGCTTGAAAGCCCCATCGGCTATTATGATTTCAATACATAATAGATGGGCGATACAGGAAATTACTTGTGTGTGAATCTATATATTTGACTGAACAAACTTCAAGCTTGCATCTGATCTCTACATACATATGAAGCCCCTCTACATACAGATGAAGCCCAGAGTACACCTACAAACATTGTCGTGAGCTCTTTTAATATACATATAAGGAATGAATTCGATCGAAATCAAACAAATACAATCCATAAATTGTATTCCTATGTAGCTGATATGTAGTTGTAAATGTTCTAATTAAAATAAATAATAAAAACAGTAGGATTGATAGGTATGTAGCTTTCAAATGACAAAAAATGTCCTTGTAAAAGAGGGGGAAAAGCTTCTGTGCTGACACCATTAGACAAGAGACAACAACTTGTCATCATTATAATGCATCCAATATTTATACATCTTATTATGTACACAGACTATTTGGATATAACTATAAACGTTATTAACAAGTGTTTGGTTGTATCCAATAGGTCACCATTATCATGAATGTTTGGTTTTATCCAATAGGTCACAATTACCATGAATGTTTGGTTGTATCCAACAGGTCACCAGAACCATGAATGTTTATATTTACATAAACTCACAAACAAATAATAAAAAACAAACATTTAATATATTTGGACCAGGCAAAAAGTATGTCAGTTTTAAATACTATAACAACCGATTTACTACCAGGAAGAAAGAGGTAGAATGGCTTTACATTATATTATCAAAATCTGAGCTCAGCGTATCAAAATGAGCCTACACAAATGTTATTTTATGAGGATCAAATCGGTGAATTAGAGTTTCATATACACTGGTTTGGAATCGCTGTTGTAAATAATAAACAAGATCAGTTTAAAATGTTTTATTCGCAGACTTTTCGCATAGCAATTCTTGTATTTAAGTCACTTTATTAATTCAGAAAAGATCGACCCTAGACTAAAAAATAAACAACATCATCTCTCATTGCCTTGATTCGCAACTTCACACAATGAACAACACACAGAGCTTATAATGTATTGCATAATTAAACTTAAAGCAGCATGTATGTCAGTATTGTAAAGCAGCATGTATGTCAGTAATGTAGTATAATGAAAGTGATATAGAAATAAACAATACTGGTACGGTTGTAACGTTATTGACAACTATATGTCGAAATAACAGTGGTTAGTAAAACAAATATGGCTCCTATTCATCTGCACTGTGTGTCCTAATGTAAACATGAAGCTCAGTTCAACACAATTCTTGCAAAACATTGCTTCAGATTTTGGATGAGATGTCTTACATTGATTAGCAACATATGCATCACTACTTAGAACGAGATATCTTACATGGGCATCAATATTTAGAATGAGTTGTCTTACATGGGCATCCCTATTGTGAATGAGATGTCTTACATGAGCATCAATATTTTGAATGAGATGTCTTACATTGGCATCACTATTTTGAATGAGATGTCTTACATTGGCATCACTACTTTCAATGAGATGTCTTACATGGGCATCAATATTTTCAATGAGATGTCGTACATGGGCATCAACATTTTCAACGAGATGTCTTACATGGGCATCAATATTTTGAATGAGATGTCTTACATGGGCATCACTATTTTGAATGAGATGTCTTACATGGGTATCAATATTTTGAATGAGATGTCTTACATGGGCATCACTATTTTGAATGAGATGTCTTACATGGGTATCAATATTTTGAATGAGATGTCTTACATGGGCATCACTATTTTGAATGAGATGTCTTACATGGGCATCAGCATCACTATTTTGAATGAGATATCTTACATGGGCATCACTATTTTGAATGAGATGTCGTACATGGGCATCAATATTTTGAATGAGATGTCTTACATGGGCATCACTATTTTGAATGAGATATCTTACATGGGCATCAATATTTTGAATGAGATGTCGTACATGGGCATCACTATTTTGAATGAGATATCTTACATGGGCATCAATATTTTGAATGAGATGTCGTACATGGGCATCACTATTTTGAATGAGATGTCTTACATGGGCATCACTATTTTGAATGAGATGTCTTACATGGGCATCATCATCACTATTTTGAATGAGATGTCTTACATGGGCATCAGCATCACTATTTTGAATGAGATATCTTACATGATCATCAATATTTTGAATCATCTACTAATGCTATATGGTAATAGTAAGAGGATTGATTGAAAGTTCTAAAACAACTGCAATATCTTCTAAAGAAAGTAACGTCATAAACATTCGGCCGTCTATGATTTAAAAACGTTCCAATTTAGAAATGATGTCCTTTTTAAGCTATTACGTCACAGGATTAGCGACGTCATCTTTTTTACTTCATATGTGTAGACGCGGTGGCAGAATGGCAGATGAGTCCGTCTTTGAACAGAGACTGATTACAAAACTGCATTCAAATTTAGGTAAATCCTTTGTACAGATAAGAGCTGACTTGGATGTTGTTTATATACCTAAAGCACTTGCTAAATCTGGAATCAGTAGATGGGTGATACGTTTTAGTGATGGTGGAGACGGTTACAGATGACAAAAGAAAAGTTAGGCCAAGGACATCCGTTTCGAAAGTAATAGTCGATTCTGCGGAAGTATACGTAAAGGATGACAGACATGTTGCTTTTTCGGGAGATAGCAGACAATTTTGATGTTTCTTACTGAAGTGCAGAGGAAATTCTGACCAAGGAATTAGGAATGCACAGGGTCTGTGCCCGTTGAGTACCTAGATTGCTTCATAAAGAACAAATGGGTTTAAGGATAAAGATCTGCAGGGAATTAGTATACAGCACAAAGAAGAAGGCTATAATTTCTTAAATAAGATCTTTACATGTGATGAAACTTGGTTACACTATTTTGAACCCGAGAATAAGCGACATAACAGTTTATTCTGGTACACAAGTTCGCATTCTCTTATAAAAGTATGTCTTTCCAAATCTGCTGGAAAGGTAATGTGCAGTATTTTCTTCAACACACAAGGAATAAATTTGGTATCAGAGAACACCACAATGAATACACAACGTGGCTATTGTTAGGTTGGCTTCGTTTTGCATCAGGATAACGCCCCAGCAAAAACATGAAAATTTCTAATGCAAATCTTAACAACAACAAAAAAATTCCTTGAAACCCTAAATCAACAGAGCTGTCAAGAGTCTTTAAGTATCAGGAGTGAGATGGGGGTCGGGAACATGGAGCGAAGCCCCGGTGAGGGGTCGGGGGGGGGGGGTATAGTTACATCAGAAATCAATTTAATTCTTCTCAAACATAATTTGTTGCTACTGAGCCTGAAATTTACGATAAATATGTTGAAAACACACATATAAAAACAATACTCACCATATAGTTTTAAGATTTCATATGTTAAAAACATATGTCCAGAAATATTTTTTATGAATGCGTGAGAAAATTCAAGAGTTGCGTCTGAACGTGATTTCTGTACAAAATACCTGTGACTCACGCGCAATGCGTGAGACTTGACAGATGTTAATCTCCCACCATACAGCCTAGATTGAGCTCTTTGCGAGTTCTGACTTTTTCCAGAATTGAAAGATTCGTTACAGGGAAACCATTACGAAAGCAGAGAACAACTATGGGATACAATCACTTGGCAGCTATACTGATGTCACGTGACGAGCACATGTTCAGGACATGAGTCTAGATGGGAGATGTGCATCAAGTCAAAAGGAAGTTATTTTGAAAACGACTACTAAAATTATTGTAAACAGTTAGGTAATTTTTTTTTTATTATCGAACTTTTTAATCAAGCATAGTATGTGTATATTTTACATCAATACATTTTCTGTCCAACCTGACAAATAAGAAAAGGACCGTCACTGCCCTTATTGTTCGAGCGAATGTTCTCGTCTAGCTACAAAAATAGATAAAATTTGACTGAAAGTCAGTCTCAGAGTGAATCATATGAAATCATGTAATCGATTGTATTCTATATGGATTGTTTTCAAAAGAGATAAATTTGAAATGTTTTGAAAGATTATTGAATATATATTGCTGTGAATACATACAGCATCGTAACGAATTTTCAGCCAGGAAATAAACCTTGAAGCCACCCAAAATAAGTTCTAGTCCAATGTATATACTAAAGATGGGAGCGAAAGCGTGCGATGACCCTGATGTGTTACTTTCTTTGTCATTGTTATGACCGAAACATCTTCTCTTAGGACAAAACTCATTCAATGTCTTATCATGCAATTTAATTCTTTATTCCTGTTCTTTCTTTGTTCCATTTTCTCTTAGAACAAATTATATCAAAATTCTTACCATGTACATTTTTCTTCCTGTTATTATTTCCCAGTCTCTTCTTACTAATGGCAGATAACAATATGTATGATCGATATGTTATTCGGTAATCGTTCAAACTAGACAGTGGAAGACGCGATTATTAGTTTAAAGTCCTGAATAGTCCGTGTCAGGAAAAAGAATGTGTTTAGTGGTTCCAGTTGAGAATGGCTACAGTTTCGCTCCCTATTGGGGCTGCATCGAAAAGAATGAAGCAAACCAGAGAAAGGCAAGTGGCACTGAAAAAATCGTGAATAAACCTTCACCTCCTACGTACAATCTTTATCATGTAGCGAATACCTATAGCGGAAACTTTCACATCCTACGTACAATCTTTATCACGTAGCGAATACCTATAGCGGAAACTTTCACATCCTACGTACAAAACGTTATTGAAATATCAGGAAATATCTTGTGTCCTTTAAAGTAGGATTAATTCATTGTACAAAATGTCACAATATCTATTCTTCAATATGATTGGATTGATTTTATTCTGGTGTGGTTCTTTAAATCCTAAGAATTCAGAGTTTTATTTGCTCACTGTGCAAGTATTGCTCTGAGTGAAGACAACTTATGGGTTATGTTTCATGCACTCGACATCAATAATTTCTTCATTGTCATTATTTGCAGTCGTTCAATCTCTGACTTTTCAAGGTTATAAAAACCATTAGTACATTAAAACAGGCATTGTTTTATGAGTGTTGTTGACGTTAGAGATATGTTCTTGAGTTCGTTGGAAACATTGTAATAACCTGCCACAAAATGTATAATCTGCAACGCAACGGATAGTTTACCATTTCTCTAATCAACAGAATTGGTAAAATAGATTTATTTCTCAGTGAGCCTTCTTTTATAATACAGCTTTCCATTTGTAAAGGAGCAATTTATACAACTGAAAGTTACAGAATTTCTCTTTAATTTGTGCCATTGGTTGCAACAATGATAGATTCCCCTTTTGCTGGAAGCTTTTCCAAAATATCTTTTTTTTCTTCAATTTGATCCCTTCTCCAAAAATGTCCTTTTTAACTCCTCAGTAGATTGCCTTTCAGTGTTGTTTAATTTCTTCCTGACTGATTGTTGTATGCCCTTGTAACTGTATACTCGGCAACTATTAAATTAAATTCCTCATGAATAATTTCATTATCACTTATTGCCCTACTCACGATATCTTCAATACTGTTGTCAGTATCTCATCATGTTTTAAAACTTTACTGTATATCAACTTTTATTTCAAAGATTTTGCAACAAACTATAGGAAAGTAGCACCAATCCCTTTAAAAACCAGACGGATGATAAATCCAAGTGTCATTCTTGCGATTTCTAAACTAGTAGCAGCCACATACCCATACCATCAGAAATGGTATCCACGCTAACATATATTTGATTCAAAACCACATATGATATTTTTTATTTGTTTCTGAAACAGTGTTCGATATTTGTAACCAAATCATTCTAATTTTGTTAATCTCTTGCAGCCTGCAATTAATACCATTGTATGTCGCCAGTATCAGATACAAAGGTGGTTCACTTGGTATTTTCTCTCCCAGATATATATATATATATATATATATATATATATATAATATATATATATATATATATATATATATATATATATATATATATATATATATATATTTGTAATTCTCTATAATAACTTCTATATACCTTGAAGAGAGTTAAGTACTGGGTCGACATGCGGGTATGTCTGCTATGCACGAGTGCTTGTACCACCGACTTTGTAGCATGATTCTTTGGTGATGTGTGCATGGTCGAGATGGTATATAGGTTGCTGCTAACAGGCAAGGCGATGGGTGCCGAAATCCGCGGATCCGGGTCCGAATATCCCTAGAGAGAGAGAGAGCGAGAGAGAAATTACAAATATACACCAAACAGAGCGGAAAGCGTTATCCCTGTTTCCTACATGAAAATGCTTGATAACATAAACATAATTTTTAAATACGAAAAATAATAGTATCATACATGGTCGAGATGGTAAAGGGATTGATGCTTACCTGCTAGGCCATGAGGCCGTAACCCGAGGATGCGGGTTCGAATCTCCGTAGAGTACGAAATAAAGTTCTCTAACCTGTATGACATTATATTTATTTACGCATATATATATATTTTTTTTTGCTAGGTACTTAACGCTGACATGTAATTTTCCTGAATCCCACTAGTACGCATTTACTTCATTATTTAGTCTGATAGGATCCCGTATGCTATAAAGTATTCAACTGTAGGATCCCGTATGCTATAAAGTATTCAACTGTAGGATCACGTATGCTATAAAGTATTCAACTGTAAGATCCCGTATGCTATAAAGTAGTCAACTGTAGGATCCCGTAAGTTATAAAATAGTGAGGTAGGACCCCGTATGCTAAGTAGTCTGGTAGAATTCCGTATGCTATAAAGTAGTCTGGTAGTATCCCGTATGCTATAAAGTAGTCTGGTAGTATCCCGTATACTATAAAGTAGTCTGGTAGTATCCTGTATGCTATAAAGTAGTCTGGTGGTATCCCGTATACTATAAAGTAGTCTGGTGGTATCCCGTATGCTATAAAGTAGTCTGGTAGTATCCCGTATGCTATAAAGTAGTCTGGTAGTATCCCGTATACTATAAAGTAGTCTGGTAGTATCCCGTATACTATAAAGTAGTCTGGTGGTATCCCGTATGCTATAAAGTAGTCTGGTGGTATCCTGTATGCTATAAAGTAGTCTGGTAGTATCCCGTATGCTATAAATTAGTCTGGTAGGATACCGGATGCGATAAAAGTAGTCAACTGTAAACTGGCTCGATGAAATAGGAATACTCAGCTTTATCACTGCATCAAATTTCATTTTTGTTAGTGAACCGATTGACATCTTCAATATAATTTTTAAAAGCCTATTGTGAGCGACTGTACGAGTTGAGTTTAATGTTGCAGCAAACAGTGTTAATTGCAATGTTTGTCTTACTTACCATTTATTGCTTTGAAATTTCATTACATATGTGATATTACTTTGATATAGTTGCTAATTTGACTGGTTGTATTCTAACAGCCTTCGGAAGACAGCCAACTTTGTTTTGTACATTAACTAAATACCTAAAACCAATATTCCACTGCATAATATTGAACTTGTTTGAACTTGATTCAGTTTGACTTTCAGCATGACTATCATGCAAATGTAATTTCTCTAGGTTCTGTTTTATCTTAACCACTCTGCTCCGGCTTTTTAAAATTAGTTCAACACTACTTCGATATTTTCTCCTTGGGGAAGTAACATTTTCACCTTTAGCTTTGGCTTTGTCTGGATTATCTTCCATTTATTTGCAACACGATTCTTAGGCTAATTGCAGATTAATCGACACTATCATTTTAGGTGATTTGAAACTTAAGTTAATTTTCCCATGATAATTTTGACGTGATTAAAATGCTAATACAGTTATCGGCAAAGTAACCTTTACATTGACTTTAACTCTGCGTATAATGATGCTGAAAAAGTAACAGTAGAAGCATTTGAATAGTATTAAAGTTATTGAAAATGAACAAGGTCTAGCCTAAATGATGGATATTAAGAGATGCTCAAAATGTGAAGAAGAAAAGGACATAACTGTGTTTAAAGATACTTGTAGTTATTGCAAACCTAATTCTGTTTCAAGTTTATTTTGATCCATTTAACTGGCCTGAAAATGGCAAAAGGTGGCGTGTGTGATTTTGATCAACCAGTTGATAAAATCCAGTTTACGATGAGGATGATTATGATGTACAAGAACAAGAATATATGCAAGTTGACGATACAAAACATATTGCTGATAAGTTTAGCAAAGAACAAGAATTTACTCCTAAATACACATTGGAATCACTGAGGAAATTAAACCAGCAAACTGTATCAGAGACGATCGAAATAAAGTTTGAAGATGTTCTTGAAAATGCTTTAAAATTGGTCAATGCAAAATATTCCACAAATTACCCTTTTATCAATTGAATATACATGGTTAAGAACAAATTAATCATTTGACCATCAAGTAATACAACAGAAACTATAATAGCTGATTATCAATAAATAAGTAAAAGTGGAAAACTTCCTTCTACATATATCCTAGACTATTTTACCCACGGGAGAAAAAATTAACTAAAAAGCTATGTAAATGTTGTAGAGGTTGGAGAATAAAAACTATGCTGTAAGACACAGAGGTTGGAGAATAAAAACTATGCTGTAAGACACAGAGGTTGGAGAATAAAAACTATGCTGTAAGACAAAGATATGAATAACATTAAGAAATGTATTGATAAAGAGACAGGCAAAACCCAAAACAGTTAATTTGCAAGAACAGTGCAAAGTGTTGAAATTAAAATAGTACAATTACTTGGACAATTAACTGACCTGGAGACACATTTTACGGACGGCATTGAAAGAAATTCAAAAGTTAGTAAAGAAAAAAGTTACCATTTAACGAATGATTAAAAAGATTGTTCAAAGCGAACGTTCTTCAATTGTCACAATTTTGCAGCTATTTGGGATGACTATATCAACTGTTGCTGTATCGATAGTGGAAGTGGAAGAGGTAGCACCGAGTCATCTGCAAAAATCACAAAATACATTTAAAAAAAAAAAAACATTGGGAACTATTTCTTCCAACTATCCATAATTGCCTGGAATCATTGGCACTTAAATCGGCTGTCTTTTAAAACAGCGAGACAGGATGTTTCGTTTTTGTCTGATTACGTCATTTGCTCGGTCTAACATTTGTTGACCTGTTGTTTTGCACTTTTGAGTAAAGGCGTAGACACCGCATCAAGGAGGATCAAACATTCACTCTCTATTTCAAAACATAGATTGGGCATGCTCCTGCAACCAACATAATGATTATAAATGAGTTTTTCTTTGTGTGGGATCGTTGTCTTTAAATCATATGCAGGTGTAATTACAAGACTGTCACCATATCTATCCTCCTTGTATATGCTCTCTTCCTTTGTTCTGTTGTCCATCGTTTGATGAATTGTTGCGGACTGTTTATCAGCTACGTGAATCATATATTTAATAACTCGGTTGATGCGTTGAACCCCGACCTAATACTATCGGATTTTTTTTTTTTTTCTGTGAATTGTTGTTGTAGCCAATAATACTATCCAGTTTCATCACCGTATCACAATAAATATATGTCATGACCAACTTAAAACATTGCCTAGTCTAACTTGTATATCTGGAATATATGGCTAAGGTCTTATTGTGATGTTTTCATTTGAATCAAATCCGTGTTGTCTAACAATCAATATGTATATTAATCTTTTTGCTGTTTCTTGTGTAATAGATGTTCTGTTCTGAACTTATACACATAAAAAATGCATATGACCTTACATACTTATTTAATCTCACTAGTCCCTCTTCTGTAAGTCCGTTGCTATCTTGCAGAAAGAATTAAGTCCATTCAGTTTCTTTACAATAATATAAATAATGCAACCTCACTCAATACCAACACCATCCAGCGGCAAACATTTATTTTGACCAGTAAAATGACCTTCGTCGCAGTCATTTAGGTGCACGAATTTCTTAAGATGGTAAAATCCCTATTTTCTACTTTGAAAGTCCTTTTCGTGTACGGCTTTTTAATACATTCCATTATTTATTGTGTCTTATTCTTTCCTCCTATATATCTCCAGGCACGTGTTGGCGCAATTTTTAAATTATTGCCGATTATGTTACACTGTTTCATATGAATGCTATTATTGACTGCATTATATGCTTGGTT
The DNA here is from genome assembly GCA_029931535.1 of Margaritifera margaritifera. Classification (NCBI taxonomy): domain Eukaryota; kingdom Metazoa; phylum Mollusca; class Bivalvia; order Unionida; family Margaritiferidae; genus Margaritifera; species Margaritifera margaritifera. The sequence goes on from JAQPZY010001516.1 coordinate 2,599,279, forward strand.
ATCTTGTAAAATAATTGCGCATTCAGAAACAATTTACATATTTGGAAGTATATATGAAACATTTAAACTGATTTAGCTAGCTCAGGTATACTTTACTCTTTCTAAATGCCAGTTTAAAATTCCACAACCAGCTGGCGCCATCAATACTGCCCAATTAAAATTGTTTCTGCCCAAATCGTGTATATCATTGTGATCTGTATCTATCATCACCATCTGTGTCATGAATCGTAAATACATATTTATCAAAACTATTTAGCGGCTTGTATGTGAAATACTTGATTTCGGTGAAATATATTTTGATTTCATTAAAAAGGCTTTTAGTCATTGGATTGACTGGATCATCAAACACAATTGTTGGATAAGGATAAAGTGCAGTGTTTATTAATTTGTTAAATCGTTAATCATTGATAAATATATTTTGTAATGTTTGTTCGGCCGGACAATACAATTCCTATCTGTTCACAAACATAGTTAAACGTAGATCCACTTGCTTTTCATATGTATACTGCTTGCATAGTCGATCCATTTGCTTTTAATATGTATACTGCTTGCATAGTAGATCTACTTGCTTTTCATATGTATAATGCTTGCATAGTAGATCCATTTGCTTTTCATATGTATCCTGCTTGCAGAGTAGATCTATTTGCTTTTCATATGTATGCTGCTTGCATAGTAAATCTATTTGCTTTTCATATGTATACTGCTTGCATAGTGGATCCATTTGCTTGTCATATGTATACTGCTTGCATAGTTGATCTATTTGCTTTTCATGTGTATATTGCATAGTTAATGTTTTGTTTACGTCTTACCATTTGACCATCTGAATTTCCAACATTGCACACATAATTCTTTCTTGTCGTCATTTATTACGATCACATACTTTTAGTACAGTAGTAGAAATAGTTGAATATTAGTTATATAGTTACTTATGCCGGGTCATCAGCTTCCTATTGGCTAACGTTTGCATTTTTGTATTTTTTATAGCAAACCCATCACTACAAATTAGTACATTAGTACAGTAGAGATAATTGGTGGCCAGGGATAAATAACTATAGGGCTACTAATTCACGACGCATCCTCTTCCTCTTTCTTTGTCATGTCTCTCTCATTTTTTTTACATAATTCTAACTTTTTACAAAATTGACAGGACAATATCCAAAATAAAATAATATGCGAATGAAAAATGTGTAAAATAAATCCACTTGTAGGTACTCAGCATAAGATTCACTTTCTAATTGTTTTTTTTTTTCCTGAATTTGGACATCGGTCTCCATTTGTTGATAGGGGATGTTTTTATTTCTTCTAAAATATTGTCGATAATTTCACCAAGATTTGTGTCACATTTTTCTTTCCGTTAGATAATTATGCAAACTCCTTCCTTTAAATTGACGAAGGCTTTATATTCTCTTAAATATAATATTCCCCTACTTCCATTGAGAAAGAATATGAAATTAACATCATGTGTAAAGAGGGATTTAATAGCATGCCTGCATGGTCTGTGATGCAATGATCTGCCTAAAGCCAATCACCAAATAACGTAAATGTGCCATAGCATCTATGTGTTTATCGTGTTCATGTAAATCAAACAACTACAAGTCATATTAAACTGCATATAAAAACTGTTGTTCATATACAGACGACAGAAATGATTAAGTTTGATCAGAGTTGATAACCTCATCGTAATTTCAGAGCTAGATTCATTACTCCATCGCCATAGTCTGACCAATTTCCCGCCCACAAGCTGCGACTTTATTGGACACAACCATGGTCTTCAATTACTGTAAAGAAACCAAATCAGGTTTCGTTTATCGATCAAGCTATCAAAGTCATATATATATATATATATATATATATATATATATATATATATATATATATATATATATACACACACACATATATATATATTTATATTTATATGTATATAAAAAGAGAGATTTGAATTCGATGAGGTCAGAACAAGAGACGTTGCGACACCGCATACAAATCGAATTGATATATATATATGTTGCTTGTCCTCAGAGTCAGTATGGAAATAATGTATCCTCTTATTAACTCTATCATCATCCACGTTTTCATCATCATTAAATTTATTTTGCATCTTCATTTGTCAAATAACCCCTAACCTATGCTATCTTAGTACCTACATAGATACCATCTTAGTACTCCTACAGATTTGCTATCTTAGTACTGCTACATATATACTATCTTAGTACTCCCACATATATGCTATTTTAGTAGTCGTACATATATACTATCTTAGTACTCCTGCATATATACTATCTTAGTACTCGCACATATATACTATCTTAGTACTCACACGTGTATACTATCTTAGTACTCCCACATACATAATATCTAAGTACTCCTACATACATACTATCTTAGTACTCCTACATACATATTATCTTAGTACTCCAACATACATACTATCTTAGCACTCCCACATACATACCATCTTAGTACTCCTGCATACATACTATCTTAGTACTCCTACATATATAATATCTTAGTACTCCCACGTGTATACTATCTTAGCACTACAACATGTATATTATCTTAGTACTCCCACGCGTATACTATCTTAGTACTCCCACATATATACTATCTTAGTACTCCCATGTGTATACTATCTTATTACTCCCACATATACTATCTTAGTACTCCCACGTGTATACTATCTTAGTACTCCTACATATATACTATCTTAGTACTCCCACATATATACTATCTTAGTACTCCTACATATATACTATCTTAGTACTCCCACGTGTATACTATCTTAGTACTCCAACATATATATTATCTTAGTATTGCCACATATATACTATCTAAGTACTCCCACGTGTATACTATCTTAGAATTCCTATATATATATACTCTCTTAGTACTGCCACATATATACTATATTAGTACTCCCACGTGTATACTATCTTAGTACTCCCACGTGTATACTATCTTAGTACTCCCACATATATACTATCTTAGTACTCTCACGTGTATACTATCTTAGTACTCCTACATATATACTATCTTAGATCTCTTACATATATACTATCTTAGTACTCCTACAGCTATACTATCTTAGTACTGGCACATATATACTATCTTAGTACTCCCACGTGTATGCTATCTTAGTACTCCTACATGTATACTATCTTAGTACTCCTACAGATATACTATCTTAGTACTTTCACGTGTATACTATCTTAGTACTCCTACATATATACTATCTTAGAACTCCTACATATATACTATCTTAGTACTGCCACATATATACTATCTTAGAACTCCTATATATATACTATCTTAGTACTCCTACAGATATACTATCTTAGTACTCCCACATATATACTATCTTAGTACTCCTACAGATATAATATCTTAGTACTCCCACGTGTATACTATCTTAGTACTCCTACAGATGTACTATCTTAGTACTCCCACGTGTATACTATCTTAGTACTCCCACATATATACTATCTTAGAACTCCCACATATATACTATCTTAGTGCTCCCACATATATACTATCTTAGTACTCCCACATATATACTATCTTAGAATTCCTACAGATATACTATCTTAGTACTCCTACAGATATACTATCTTAGTTAGTACTCCCACATATATACTATCTTAGAACTCCTACATATTTACTATACTATCTTAGAACTCCTACATATATACTATCTTAGTACTCCCACATATATACTATCTTAGTTCTCTCACATATATACTATCTTAGAACTCCTACATATATACTATCTTAGTACTCCCACATATAAACTATCTTAGTACTCCTACAGATATACTATCTTAGTACTCCTACAGATATGCTATCTTAGTACTCCTACAGATATACTATCTTAGTTCTCCCACATATATACTATCTTAGAACTCCTACATATATACTATCTTAGTACTCCCACATATTATCTATCTTAGTACTCCTACAGATATACTATCTTAGTACTCCTACAGATATACTATCTTAGTACTCCTACAGATATACTATATTTTTCTACGTTTTATTGGTAACTTATCCACTACTTCAAAAGGATAAACGATACATGGTTACAATGTCGGCATATTTTTTAAAACTTGTATGCATTTAAAACAAGTCATGCGAAGATAAAGTTAGACTTCATAAGCATTCAAAGCATTAAATCAGTCCACAATAGTATTTTTTATTTTACCATCCTAGGACAAGCAATGAGATGTCAGTCTTTCTAAAGCAATGTGTAACAAAATGTGGCTGATATATCTATATACCTTGATTTCTCTAGTAGGAATCCAGATGGGCTGTGTACTTAGATGAGAATTAATTACTGGGTCGACATGCGAGTATGTCTGCTGTGCACGGATGCCTATACCAACGATTTTGTAGCATCATTTTTTGGCGATGTGAGCTTGGTCGAGATGGTATGGGGTTGGTCCGTACAGGCAAGGCGAAAGGTGCAGTCACCCGTGGATCCGGTTCGAATCTCCGTAGACTACGAATTAAAATTTTCTAACCCACATGATAATATTATTTATTTGCATTTGAAAAATTCTGCTAATGTTAAAGTTTCGGAGGGCTGGGAATGCTTTATTTTGGTAGATCTAATATATATAACATAAATTATCACCGCTTGATTTTCAGAAGAGAGCGATAGTTCACTGACCTGATGTTTATAGAAATATTAAGAATGGTTATTTGCATGAAATTACATCCTATATTGAAGATGTGGCGAGGACCAAACCACTGGGTATGATAATCAAATGGGTCAATGAAGTACGTTTACAGAACGAAATAGTCTTATTGCTGGTCTTGTACTAAACAGATCTTCACCTTTAGTCTTGGCTTTAATTCAATTTACAAAGTTACGGCGTGTTCATGACAATTCATTAGTGACCCAAAATTTGTTCGAGTCATCGACTTGCAACATCATTATCATTAATTGAATTGTTATAATCCTTTATCAACAAGTAATTTTCTGACTTCGTTCAGTGTTTTCTGTCCAGTTTGGTCAGTAATGATAGTGTGGCACCGTCATGTAGGTCACGTTAACATAAGGTAAATGTAGGCAATAAATAAATAAATAAATCCAAAGAGGTAACAGTTTCTTTCTTTATTGCTTGTGAAACCAGTGTTAGCACCTTTGGGTTCGAATGAAGAAGACCCTCAAAAATATAAAGATTGAAATAATTCAGGAAGGTAAAAGACTGAAAAATTGGAAGATAGCAATAACTAACAAATTAAAATATTATTTAAAAAATAGTTAACAACACAAGTAATTACCATGTAATTGCTTTGGCCAAATCATTGAACGGTCATTCGTTTCATCTTTAATCTTCTGAGGTCATACTTTTGTGGCTTGCTGACATTTAGTAATTTGCAGATATTGGGGCATATGTTGAGCGTTACTTAAACTTGATGTCCGCAGAGATTTAGGACGATGCGGACAATAGGGCCTCCTACATATGTATATACATACGAAGTGATTATGTTTTGGGTTGACGATAATCCCAGGAGTCACCAAAAGAGTAGAATTCCAACTAAAAAGCCAGATTAAAAACAACTTTTCCCAGAGGATGTGTAGACTGCCCATTCATTTTTCATTTTTGGACAGATTAAACTATCATCTCATATCTGTAAATATGACTACCAAATTTGAGATGATACGGTGCAATTTACTTTCACAATATATATATATATATATATATATATATATATATATATATATATATATTATATATATATATATATATATATATATATATCGAGAGAGAGGATGGAGGGAGAGAGAATACATACTATTGTTGCAAGAGTTATTTTCATTCAATCTTTATTATAGAGAGGATATTTGCTTGCTCCGAGTGAATAACAGATATATTTCATCGAGTGCGTGAAAATACTTAAGTTTTTCACCCACGAGATGAAATATATCCGTTATTCACTCGGAGCAAGCAAATATTCTTTTTATTTTATGCTCAAGCGTATTGTCTAGCAATTTGTATAAGACACTGAAGTATCTGATTTCTTACTGCAGCCCGCGCGATAATGTTAGCAGTTTACCGTTTATGTTCTGCTCTGTTTTGTGTATATTTGCACATAAAATATCAGTAGTTAGATAATGCTCCTTCCCAATTCAAGGTAACATAGCAGATAAAAAGAAAATGGAAAAAAAAAAATATTGCCCAATATTGGATTTGAAGTCGGTTCGCCTGCATGCGAAAGAACCATCTTAGCCTTTACACCATGCAAGCATATTATAAAGAGTTTGAAATTTTTTAGTTATAATGTTATCAATGTCTATTGACGGCCAGTGAAAAAATATTATATTTTTTCACTGCAGTGAAATATCACAATTATTTCACTCGGAAAATCCAGTAATTCACTGCCTAGCACAAAATAAATATAAATCGTTCATGCAAACAGAATCTTCGCAGCAGAAACTTGAGTGTATATATGATATGTTACATTTCGTGACTATACCATTAGCAAATTAAATTTCCAGTGCATGCAAGACAAATTAAAATCCCACCAGATTTAGTCTATAATCAACTGTTGTCGATGTTTTTTTTCGTGAGAAGAAAATGAATGACACGCCAATAGATATTTCTTGATTAAGGCAATGCGCAAAAAATCATAATCAAATGGCAAACAGCTGGTCTGAATTAAAGTGGATAGAAGCAAGATAAGAAAACCAAGGAAACCGAAAAAAAGTCAAAATTAAAAGAAATCAATTAAATTATATCCATAGAACGCCGCCAACAGCATGGATAGAGACTTGAGATACAAAATTTCCTCTGAAAGATGACTAAACGCTAAAGGAAGAAAGTTAAATTGGAGCAGACTTTGGTAGTATCTCCTCGAAAGTTTCACCTGTTCATCGATCACAGATATCTTTTATTGCAGCAAACTTTGGGTCTAAATGAAATACTCTTGGAGGCTGATGTACGAGACATACCAAAAAAGTGTACGCACAATAGGAGGAAACATGAAAACACAACATTACCGCTTGAAGTCATAATCCATCTCCCCGGCTAGTATGAGTTTGAAATTATCGTGAATTTGATTTTAGAAACAATATGCTTGCAAATTACATCGAAGATGTTATACATCAACTGTATAATAAATGCTAGAAAACTACAAACACCGAAGTAAAATCAAATTAGAACCAGTCGTAACAATTAAAAATTGTAAATCAGAAATCGAAAAGACCACAGTGCAAATGACATTATATGAAATCGCATCGGTACGCTTGAAAAAACTACTCTATCGTCTGTGTTATTCTATCTAGAGTGACATAATCGCTCTATTTCAAAGCCAAGGGACACTCATATCAATCGCTACGTTCAAAGTATCATTGCGATTTATCATTGTATTAGTAAATGTAAAAAGGAAACCCAGTTGTCTACGACTGTTTTATCCTCGATTACTTGAAGGGGTTGATTTTATTGAGCTAGGGTCGTTTAGCAAACTAAGTTCTATAATAAAGTAGGAGGATTGTACCCATAGAACTAAGTTCTATAATAAAGTAGGAGGATTGCACCCATAGAATTAAGTCTCTATAATAAAGTAGGAGGATTGTACCCATAGAACTAAGTTCTCTAATGAAGTAGGAGGATTGTACCCATAGAATTAAGTTCTATATTGAAGTAGGAGGACTGTACCCATAGAACTAAGTTCTATATTAAAGTAGGAGGATTGTACCCATAGAACTAAGTTCTTAAATGAAGCAGGAGGATTGTACCCATAGAACTAAGTTCTATAATGAAGTAGGAGGATTGTACCCATCGAACTAAGTTCTATATTAAAGTAGGATTATTGTACCCACAGAACTAAGTTCTGTAATAAAGTAGGAGGACTGTACCCATAGAACTAAGTTCTATAATGAAGTAGGAGGATGGTACCCATAGAACTAAGTTCAATATTAAAGTAGGAGGATTGTACCCATAGAACTAAGTTCTATAATGAAGTAGGAAGATTGTACCCATAGAACTAAGTTCTATATTAAAGTAGGAGGACTGTACCCATAGAACTAAGTTCTATATTAAAGTAGGAGGATTGTACCCATAGAACTAAGTTCTATAATAAAGTAGGAGGATTGTACCCATAGAACTAAGTTCTCTAATGAAGTAGGAGGATTGTACCCATAGAACTAAGATCTATAATAAAGTAGGAGGATTGTACCCATAGAACTAAGTTCTATAATGAAGTAGGAGGATTGTACCCATAGAACTAATTTCTCTAATGAAGTAGGAGGACTGAACCCATAGAACTAAGTTCTATAATAAAGTAGGAGGACTGTACCCATAGAACCAAGATCCCTAATGAAGTAGGAGGACTGTACCCATAGAACTAAGTTCTCTAATGAAGTAGGAAGATTGTACCCATAGAACTAAGTTCTATAATAAAGTAGGAGGATTGTACCCATAGAACAAAGTTCTATAATGAAGTAGGAGGATTGTACCCATAGAACTAAGTTCTCTAATGAAGTTGGAGGACTGTACCCATAGAACTAAGCTCTATAATGAAGTAGGAGGACTGTACCCATAGAACTAAGTTCTATAATGAAGTAGGAAGACTGTACCCATAGAACTAAGTTCTATATTGAAGTAGGAGGATTGTACCCATAGAACTAAGTTCTATAATGAAGTAGGAGGATTGTACCTATGGAACTAAGTTCTTTATTAAAGTAGGAGGATTGTACCCATATGACTAAGTTCTCTAATGAAGTAGGAGGATTGTACCCATAGAACTGAGTTCTATAATGAAGTAGGAGGACTGTACCCATAGAACTAAGTTCTATAATAAAGTAGGAGGATTGTACCCATAGAACTAAGTTCTCTAATGAAGTTGGAGGACTGTACCCATAGAACTAAGTTTTATAATGAAGTAGGAGGATTGTACCCACAGAACTAAGTTCCATAATGAAGTAGGAGGACTGTTCCCATGGAACTAAGTTCTATAATGAAGTAGAAGGATTGTACTAATAGAACTAAGTTCTATAATAAAGTAGTAGGACTGTACCCATAGACATAAGTTCTATAATAAAGTAGTAGGACTGTACCCATAGAACTTAGTTCTATAATGAAGTAGGAGGATTGTACCCATAGAACTAAGTTCTCTAATGAAGTAGGAGGACTGTACCCATGGAACTAAATTCTATAATAAAGTAGGAGGATTGTACCCATAGAACTAAATTCTATAATAAAGTAGGAGGATTGTACCCATAGAACTAAGTTCTATAATAAAGTAGGAGGATTGTACCCATAGAACTAAGTTCTATAATAAAGTAGGAGGATTGTACCCATAGAACTAAGTTCTACATTAAAGTAGGAGGATTGTTCCCACAGAACTAAATTCTATAATGAAGTAGGAGGATTGTACCCACAGAACTAAGTTCTATAATAAAGTAGGAGGATTGTACCCATAGAACTAAGTTCTACATTAAAGTAGGAGGATTGTTCCCACAGAACTAAATTCTATAATGAAGTAGGAGGATTGTACCCACAGAACTAAGTTCTATAATAAAGTAGGAGGATTGTACCCATAGAACTAAGTTCTACATTAAAGTAGGAGGATTGTACCCATAGAACTAAATTCTATAATAAAGTAGGAGAACTGTACCCATATAACTAAATTCTATAATAAAGTAGGAGGATTGTACCCATAGAACTAAGTTCTATATTAAATTAGGAGGATTGTACCCACAGAACTAAGTTCTATAATAAAGTAGGAGGATTGTACCCATAGAACTAAGTTCTACATTAAAGTAGGAGGATTGTACCCATAGAACTAAATTCTATAATAAAGTAGGAGAACTGTACCCATATAACTAAATTCTATAATAAAGTAGGAGGATTGTACCCATAGAACTAAGTTCTATATTAAATTAGGAGGATTGTACCCACAGAACTAAGTTCTATAATAAAGTATGACGATTGTACCCATAGAACTAAGTTCTACATTAAAGTAGGAGGATTGTACCCATAGAACTAAATTCTATAATAAAGTAGGAGGACTGTACCCATAGAACTAAATTCTATAATAAAGTAGGAGGACTGTACCCATAGAACTAAATTCTAAAATAGAGTAGGAGGATTGTACCCACAGAACTAAGTTCTATATTAAAGTAGGAGGATTGTACCCACAGAACTAAGTTCTATAATGAAGTAGGAGGATTGTACCCACAGAACTAAGTTCTATATTAAAGTAGGAGGATTGTACCCATAGAACTAAGTTCTATATTAAAGTAGGAGGACTGTACCCATAGAACTAAGTTCTATAATAAAGTAGGAGGATTGTACCCATAGAACTAAGTTCTATAATGAAGTAGGAGGATTGTACCCACAGAACTAAGTTCTATAATAAAGTTGGAGGATTGTACCCATAGAACTACATTTTCCTTCTTCTGGCGTTTAGCTATTTTCTTTTTTTAAATCGCAGACTGAAAAAAACAGTAAAGAAATGGCAGTTTTCTGCCAAAGCGAAAGTTCTGTCAGACACACTGTCCGCCGACACCGTCTACGTGATGTCAAAATTTTTTGTTTCGTGACTTTAAAATATGACTTGTTTATCCCCTTCTACACACACCACCACCCACCCTGCCCTTTGTTCTTGTATATTCTGAAGTAGTAAGCAGAACACAAATCTGTTAAAAAAAAGTTACTGGTTCTCTTACTTTTATTTTAAAACTTTTGGAGACGATAGGAATATTTTTTGTGCCTTTGTTTATTTTTCCTCATTTTGCCACCTTAAGCTCACTTAATATCCTAGTCCAGCGTAGATTCATGTAACTGATTGTTGAAATGTTTCACGGAAAACAAACTAAATGACCATTTTCTATAAGCGTCTGCCGGTAACTGAAGAAAATGTCCTGACTTAGATCCATGTGTTTTCATTTCGTTGATTGTGTACATAAACTTTAAAAGCTGAAGATCCGCTTCAACCTTATCATCCGAAGGGACTTTGCTTCAAATTTTATATGTAGGTCACAATTTAAAATCTATACTATGTTGGTTTATATGTAGGTCACAATTTTAAAACTATATGCTGTTTAATAGATCACAATTTACAATCTATACTATGGTGTTTGAAACTAAGGAGATAATTGTCTCAGAAAATATTGTTGTTATCAGACGCTGGCATCCCTTTTTTTAAGTAAACTGTTTGGATGCTAATATTTTCCACACATATAGATTTTCTTAGATTAGTATAAGATTAACCTTGTTTTGTATTGTACTCGGTAACTAATTTTCGTTACAGGCTGGCCATACATACTGGTATTTCCTTATTACTGAAATAGTTATTGTTAGCACCTTGTAAACCTAGCTAGCTGCAACTATCAATTCATATTTCATCAAGTTGAATGTATCGAAATTCTATAAATAAATAAGATTTCCTCGCCATAGTTAATGGTACACTTCACTCTAATGTTAATGCAACCAACGTCTGTAATTGGACCTCTATATTTTAGATGTTACATTTTATTTTATTTTATTTTTCATCTTCTTTAAGATAGGATAAGTCCTGGTGATGCCTACCGATAATGGTATATTAGGAAACTCAGTGAACTCAGTGTGACTGTTGTTAAAATGTTGCGTAATATATGACCAAAACACACTGACAGAATTAACGGTAAAATAGAATGTCTATATTGCATATGTGTTTTTGTTCACGAATTTCAATGACAACTCAAGGACGAAGAACCTCTGTGCACACATGAATACGCAAAGTCCACTTAACCTTCTATCCTAAAGTTGTTTTGTTTCAGGTTAGTGCTGGTATTCCCGCACCCTAAACACTGGCCATTATTAAAATCGCATTAAGTTAAATGCGCTTGATACGGTTTTTTATCACAATGAACTTATGAAAACAACAGTTACAACAAACTATTTTTTAATCAGTAAGCAAGCCCGATCCGAACACCTCCCCCGTCCTATCTCATGGTGAAGAGTTAAAAGGTCAGTCATTTAATCTCACAGAATTATTGATAATGTCTTATTCACTCGCATATCTGCTCTAAACGCAGAGACCGCTTTGTACACTCAAATATTTGTCTATCCGCTGAGAAGAGTTTAATTCATGATTTGAACTAGATATCAGCAAATACTTTGGTGATTAATATCCTCGGCATCTGCTGCATCTTGAACCATAAATCACCTTCCAATCACATAACTGGTAATGACACTCTGTTAATGGTATTGAAAGAAGGCAAAGAAACGGCGCATAATATAGCAACATGGCTTATCGACGAATTTTCTCAAAGTGGTTGGATTTTAGAGTTGAGATACGTGTGTAAAATATTCGAGTTGCCAACACAGAGAAATCGTGATCATAATAAATCTGACAAATTCTATTTCAGATATTGTCACTGCTAGATAAATTTAGACAGGTGTTTGGAGAGAGAGAAGAGAAGATGTAGATGTCTAACTTTACGTTTATAGACAAGTTAATAAGTATGTATCAAGAATTGTTATTGGCATGAAATAACGTCCTATATTGGAGACTTGGCGAGGACCAAAGAGCTGGGTATGGCAAGCAAATGGGTCAATTAAGTACATTTGATGAAAGAAATAGTCTCTTAAATTGGCTTGTGTTAAACAGATCGTCACCGTTAAGGTTCGTTTTAATTTAATTTACATTAGTTACGACGTATTCATGGCAGAACAATATTGCAAAAAATACTTATTTCGAAGCATCAATTTGCAACATCATTATCATTGATTGAATTGCTATACCATTATCATTGATTGAAGAGAAATACCATTATCATTGATTGAATTGCTATACCATTATCATTGACTGAATTGCTATACCATTATCATTGACTGAAGTGCTATACCATTATCATTGATTGAATTGCTATACCATTATCATTGATTGAATTGCTATACCATTATAATTGATTGAATTGCTATACCATTATCATTGATTGAATTGCTATACCATTATCATTGATTGAATTGCTATACCATTATCATTGATTGAATTGCTATGCCATTATCATTGATTGAAGAGCTATACCATTATCATTGATTGAATTGCTATAAAATTATCATTGATTGAATTGCTATACCATTATCATTGATTGAAGTGCTATACCATTATCATTGATTGAAGTGCTATACCATTATCATTGATTGAATTGTAATAAATAATCGATTAACCCATTTATCAATAAATAATTATCAGAATGTTACTCTAACTTTGTAGGATGTTCCTTTTTTGGTGTTGGTCAGTAACTATAGTCTGGCAACGTGTTATAGGTCACGTTGACATGTAATTTCAGAAATGAAACAATACAACAACAACAACAACAACAAAACTGCTATGAAGTTGGGAAAGATGAAATGTGTGCCTTATTCCAAAACAATACCATTTCTCCTTAGACGCACTTTTGTTCCCTGTAGCAGCACAGAGGCTTGATTAACCTAGCATGAGAGAATCACACATAGGTTTGATTAACCTAGCATGCAAGAATCACACAGAAGTTTGATTAACCTAGCATGCAAGAATCACACAGAGGTTTGATTAACCTAGCATGAGAGAATCACACAGAGGTTTGATTAACCTAGCATGAGAGAATCACACAGGCTTGATTAACCTAGCATGAGAGAATCACACAGAGGTTTGATTAACCTAGCATGCAAGAATCACACAGAGGTTTGATTAACCTAGCATGAGAGAATCACACAGAGGTTTGATTAACCTAGCATGAGAGAATCACACAGAGGTTTGATTAACCTAGCATGCAAGAATCACACAGAGGTTTGATTAACCTAGCATGCGAGAATCACACAGAGGTTTGATTAACCTAGCATGAGAGAATCACACAGAGGTTTGATTAACCTAGCATGAGAGAATCACACAGGCTTGATTAACCTAGCATGAGAGAATCACACAGAGGTTTGATTAACCTAGCATGCAAGAATCACACAGAGGTTTGATTAACCTAGCATGAGAGAATCACACAGAGGTTTGATTAACCTAGCATGAGAGAATCACACAGAGGTTTGATTAACCTAGCATGCAAGAATCACACAGAGGTTTGATTAACCTAGCATGCAAGAATCACACAGAGGTTTGATTAACCTAGCATGAGAGAATCACACAGAGGTTTGATTAACCTAGCATGAGAGAATCACACAGAGGTTTGATTAACCTAGCATGCAAGAATCACACAGAGGTTTGATTAACCTAGCATGCGAGAATCACACAGAGGTTTGATTAACCTAGCATGAGAGAATCACACAGAGGTTTGATTAACCTAGCATGAGAGAATCACACAGAGGTTTGATTAACCTAGCATGAGAGAATCACACAGAGGTTTGATTAACCTAGCATGCAAGAATCACACAGAGGTTTGATTAACCTAGCATGCGAGAATCACACAGAGGTTTGATTAACCTAGCATGCGAGAATCACACAGAGGTTTGATTAACCTAGCATGAGAGAATCACACAGAGGTTTGATTAACCTAGCATGCAAGAATCACACAGAGGTTTGATTAACCTAGCATGAGAGAATCACACAGAGGTTTGATTAACCTAGCATGCAAGAATCACACAGAGGTTTGATTAACCTAGCATGCGAGAATCACACAATGTACATATGTAGGCAGCTTTATTGTCCGCATCGTCCTTAAATGTCCCCGGATATTAAGCAGCGATCGAAAGTGGAATTAATGTCCACAAATTATTAAATGTTATAAGATCGAAAAAGGGTCGGTCGACTCAGAAGATTTCAGTTATTAGCAAAGCATTCGTCATGAGTTGCCAATATCTGAAAGGGGTATTCTGTTTTATCTTTAAATGTTTTAGGTGACTTCTTTCCGATCTGCGGACAACTAGGTGACTTAGGTGACAGCGGACAAGTTGTAATTTGAGGTTATGAAGGCATTTTTTCAACCGTTCCTTAATGTTCGCAGGGATTAAGGGCGATGCGGACAATACGGCTACATACTTATGGATACATAATAAGTGATTATGTTTCAATCTGAGAGAAAAGAGAAAGTATTGAGGAAGATTTCTATTAGGAGCTTGACGATAACCACAGTAGTCGCCAACCAAGAGTAGATCTGGTATCAAAAGATATTTGAGTACTCGGTAGTTCTCAATGGAAGTATGTTCATGTAAATATGTAAATGTATTCTGCACAGGTTGGGGAACTTTTAACATAGGACAATTTCCTCTGTGTGTGTGTGTGTGTGTGTGTGTGAGAGAGAGAGAGAGAGAGAGAGAGAGAGAGAGAGAGAGAGAGAGAGATGTAAGAGTTAGTCTCTTTCAGTCTTTATTATGTATATTATAATTTCCTACAAAACAAGCGTTTACATTTGATGACTTAAAAGTTCGTTACTATATAATTTGTAAATGAAATTTCCTATGCATGCAAGGCAAATTCAAATTCCACTAGATTTAGTACACAATCAACTGTTGTCGTTGTTTACAGTGAGAAGTAAATGAAATGACGCTCGCAATAGATATTTCTTTATTAAGGTAATGGGCAAAAAGTCACCATCAAATGGCCAACAGCTGGTTTAAATTAAGGTGGTTAGAAGCAAGATAAGAAAACCAAGAAAAGCGAAAAATTCAACAAAAAATAAATTGAATGAAAGCATTGAAGTTGTATCCAAATAGGTCAGATTTGGAAAGCTCGATGAGAGAAACGGTGGCTCGCCATTTTGTGACTCGCACACACTTTCCCTTCTGTAAGTAAATAAAACTTAATGATATAGAAACAAAATCGGTGCACAAAACGATTGTGTCGCCGACTACATTGTAATCTGAGTCGTATTCTGAAGTATATCATACTATGAATATTACATTGAATATAGTACAGAACGCGCCAACAACATGGAAGGAATTTTGAGACAAAACTTTTCCTCAGAAAAGTGACTAAACGCTAAAAGAAGGAAATACCAGTCGCTTTTTGTCCTGATCATACACTTACACACACACACACACTCACACACACAGACACACACACACACAGAGATATATATATATATATATATATATATATATATATATATATATATATATATATATATATATATATATATATATATATATATATATTCCGGACCACCTCTCCGTCTCCCTGTCACTCGCCGCCTGGTCGCCGACTAGGTTGCTCTCTGGTCTCTGACTCTTTCTCTCTCATGTCGACTATCTCGTCCCGTGAGTCGCCGACTAGATCGTG
Source organism: Margaritifera margaritifera (assembly GCA_029931535.1). Lineage (NCBI taxonomy): Eukaryota > Metazoa > Mollusca > Bivalvia > Unionida > Margaritiferidae > Margaritifera > Margaritifera margaritifera. The sequence continues at coordinate 2,615,476 of JAQPZY010001516.1, forward strand.
TTTTGTGTAGCCGACTACATTGTATTCTGAGTCGTCGACTGGTCATGGTCTGAGTCGTCGTTCCTTCAAGATTGACAGAGAGACGAACAGAGACGAGGAATCTTTAATAACGATCTGCATTCTTGGAAAATACATGTGTAATACAATCTCCATCCTTTCTTAACGGTCCTTAAAGCTCCATTTCTCTGGTCGACGAAAAATCTAATCCTTAACCTTTCCAGATTCGTAATTCGGCATTATCCTATTCGGCGATCTAAGGCCAAATGTGAATGCTCCTGCTGGGTCACTCTAGATTCAAATGGGAAATAACATTACGCAGTAGGTTTACATGTGTTGACACTTTGGACTCAAACGGGAAATTCTATGTTAAAATTGTCCATAGGCTTAACATTGAGGGTAAATGGTAATATTGTTAGAAGTGGTTGACCTCAAATGGAGCTACACTGTTACATTGTTACATTGGGGCGGTATGGCACTCTGACCTCAAACGGGAATTTAACATGGGGGGGGGGGACACTCTGGCCTCAAACGGGAATTTAACATGTGGGGAACACTTTGGCCTCATATGGGAATGGTAATGTTAAGTTGTGGAGTGTTATAGGCCGTTTCCGTGTAAAAAATGTCTGACTTCATATGGGAATGTAATGTTAAAATTTTTTTTATTGCAGTCCGACACACACCTATACTGTCCAGCACCCGCTTTGTTTACTACAATCCAACACACACACCATACTATCCAGCAGCCGCTTTTTTATTATAATCCAAGACACACCCTACTATCCATCACCTTATTTTTTTATTACAATCCAACACACATACTACTATCTAACGAAAAGGGTAGGAGTTTTTATACACATGCTATACTTACATACATACATGCAAACATACTATCCACTAAAGGGAAGGAGTCATTATACACACATTATACTTACAAACACACGCACATACTATCACATAAGAGAGGGTAGGATGTAAAAGAAGTGGAATGAACTCACACAAACATGCTATCACACCATACCAAAACTTATGTTCGGTACGCGGACGTGAAATAAAAAATCCATTCAATTCGGTACCCGGACGTGAAAGAAAACATTTTTTTTCTAAAAAAAGATCGATAGAGAGAGAGTGTGTGTGAAAGAGCATGTTTAGTAATTAATTTTTCGGTATAAAAAATAAGTCAACACGATTTTGTTTCTGAATCAACATTTTTTGTTTAATAATCCCCGCTCACTAAAGCATCAGATATGACAAGGAAGGATTGGGGCACGTGCCTTCCTCTTCATTTACAAAATACAATAAAAAAGAAACATTAAACATGAACGTATGTACAAGTTTGACAACGTTGTTGAGTCACACTTAACTTCCAATGATCTAATATGTTGTCATTTTGCCATCGATGCACACTTCGTTTCTGAGATAAAGAAAATAGATAGTCATACTGTTCACAAAACATCCTTTCTAGTTTATCATCGATTCTAGAGTAGTCACGATTGAAACAAGTCACTAAATGTGCTAAGGGAAATCCAGGACTGCGTTGATGAAGAAAATACACACAATATTGTCCACACACAATGGAATCAGATCCTTGTAATCTCACGTTTTTGAATTAAGTATATAGAGCATTTCTTCTCATAAAGTCGATGATGTCGTCTTCCAGAAGAGGTAATCCATTCGAATCCAAATATTCTACACTGTGATTATTGGGAAAGTACACGGCTACCAAATGGGTTCCTGGGCGATGACTTTCGTCCGTGTTCATAACATAGACGTGAACATCTTTAGGTTTTCGATGTGGAAGCTCATCTTTCGAACACACCACTGGATTCCAAGAAGCTATGTACGAACTGTGAGTTAGAAGGTAATGCAGTTTCCAGGTATCAATTTTTTCACAGGATATCGTAAGTCATCAGTTCACACCGTTCACACCTGGCTTTTTCCTTGAAAATATCTGTCAAGTAAGACGATGAACGAGCAGTCTCCGTACTCTGTTGTAAGAGAGCTTCAATGGATGCAAAGATCGCAGAGTTACCCTCACCACCACGCGTAGTAAATTCATGGGGTAGATACAGTGGAATATTAACCAAAGAAGGATCTGAAAAATATGATGTTAAAGCAAATGGTCGACTTCTTTTCGTTACTCTCGGGGATGGTTTTGATAAACCTAATCGTAATATCTTAAAAGTGCGTGAGTCTGGATCGTATTTGTTTATTATAAACGAATATAGAGGTGTGTGGGGTGTAATGACAATAGTGATCAATAATTCCCTGCATCGTATATTAATGGCACGTATTACAGAAGACAATGTTAAAGAAAGTTTCATATATACGATATAATTATCATTAGTCGCCGCAGGTGAAATTCAGTTTCAAGGACTCAACATCTATCCGGAAGTGCATTTAACCGTCTTTGGCGTTTGTGTTTAAGATTTATTATTACATATAAGTGATGGATTCTGACGAGCCACGCAGTGACGATGTTGCGGAATTTACCGACCTGGTTTTGGACCAGCTGACAACGGCTAACATTGATAGCTATATTTGTCCACTTGTTGATGAATATCTGCTTCAGAGTGGTGTTAACAGACCCTCATATACACTGAAATATAATCTAAGCGAGGGTAAAATAGAAATCAATAGTTGGGACCACCCTAATGCACCACTACCAACTCGAGACCAGCTTGGAGTCATAGCATTAGCACGTGAAAACACCAGAAAAAAAGATACGTCCCCGTCAGGCGTGAAATCAGCTAAAGACTGTTTCTACAACGATGAAGTGAAATTCACCGCCGAACCCATCCCGGTTACATTCCCCATTAATTATATTAGACCAACATTGACCCAACTAAAAAGAGAAAGATCTCGACTGTTATTCAACAAGGACGCACTTGTCCGCGAAACAGTTCTTGGACGAAAACGATCGTTAGAGGCACAAAGCAAACGCGTAATCGGTGTGTTTTCTAAATGAACGTGGTGCCAAACCCCAGGAACGCACAATCGCCGGAGACTTAAATATTCCCCCGAAAGATATTTTCAATGATTGCATGACGGTTGTACCAGTGAAGAAAAATGCCTGGTTGGAAGTGAGTGCGTGTGTTGCAACTGAACAAGGCCATCCTGTTGAGCAATTACTCTTCACAATGACAATATTAATAGAAGAACTATGATAGACCCTCAAAGCTACCGATGCGTGAAAATAATCGAAGCGGAACAACAGCTACGATATGAAATCGCCAAGAAAACCATTTTACTTGCGAAATCCAAACGCGTGTGTGTGGTTGTAGATGCTATTTGATCAATCTCCACCTCGACAACCGTTGGCCTTCGTGTTGCTGACATTGTGACCACAGCAACTATCATTGGTATACCATTCGGATTTGCTGTCGGGGCTATATAGCGACTGGTGTGGCTGGCGGCGCTGGTAAAATAATTTCGTTACGGTTACATTCACGAATACGTGTCTATTCAGAACTTCTCTCGGCGGCACAAAGTAGTCTCAGCACGATTGCAAAGCTGTACCCGATGGTCATAGAAAATTAAACGATTAGCATGTGTGAGTTTGAAATGGTGCTGGTTGAAATGGAAAACCACCGACGTCTCCCCTCACTGATAAAGTCATCTGATAAAACGTCCGCGGAAAGCTCCGCTTCCTCAAAGGAGTAATTTCCTTTTCAAATGTAAAATAGTAAATAAATGCCAAGAAAACAAGCAGACCTTCCGCCACAAATTATTGAGGAAATACAACTGCATGGTTCTATTCCTGCAAAAGAGGTCCAAGAAATATATGGAATCAGCTCAACCAGATTATATCAGATATGGAATGCTCGCAAATATCTGAATCAACCAGAAAGATCTACAACCTATAACTAATAGTATTAAGTCACTAAAATTATCTGATATCAATAAAAAAGATCTACAGCCCGTAATTGATGGTATCCAGATAACAATGGTTGAATTCGATGATGTGCAAGATAAAAAAGCATCGCTGGATTAAACAAAATATGAGAAACCTCAGACAATATGTTAATGCCATTAAAATAAACTCTTAACGCTTGAAATGGTTTCAGCAGTATCCGGACGCATTATCGTAAAAAAACCGTAGAGCATGTTATTGAACAAAGATGGTTAAAAGCAGGCAAGAAGTTTACAAAAAACTTGATAGATGAGATCGAGGCAGAACTGGAGACCGAATAGGTTTCTTGTTTGGCCAGAGAGCCGCAGATCAATAATAACAGTGACAGCAGAAGTATTGATCTGCCTGCAGAGGCGCCTCATGGGGATTTCGCCGGTTACAATCTCTCAGACCTCTGTTCAAAAATCATCATTGGGTAAAGGTTACGGGGTATATATAAGGGATTTAGGGATCATGAACCGTAATTGGCCGGACAATCTCAAATACCCATTATTATACTACTCACTCTCTCTCTCTCTCTCTCTCTCTCTATATATATATATATATATATATATATATATATATATATATATATATATATAGAGAGAGAGAGAGAGAGAGAGAGAGAGAGAGAGAGAGCTTCTCACCCTAAGAGAATATATTCATTCAGCTTTCAGTCTGTGAAGATGGAAGAGTCAAAACAGATCGCCCTTCTCGTCAAAGATATACAGACAGTCAGTTGAAGGTACACTTCCAATAAGTCTACGGACTACTCCACTCAAGATAAAAGTCAAGATATTTTTGCTATGTCTGTCAAGTGAAAGGACATTGGGCTCCAAAAGTGTCCACAACGCCAAAGAAAAAGAAGCACAACTGAGACAGGAGAAAATAAAGACAAAAGTAAAGATACCCCTTATCAATGTCAAGAAAAAGGACATTGGTCTTCAGAGTGTCCCAAGAAAAAAAAAAGAACAGGAAGAAGGATAAGGTGGAGCGTTCTTCAGAAACAAAAGAAGAAGAACCCATACTCGTCAAGAAATTCAAAAAGGAAAGACCAATAGAAGAAACTGAAGGAGAAGAGGAAGAACCCATACCAGTAAAGAAATTCAAATAAAGAGACAAACAGTAAAAGTAAGAAAAAAAGAAGAAGAAAATGGTCTTTTGTTGTGCTATGAAATTACATTGTGAGTCTGATATCAAGAGATTATACGAAAGAAAACGTAAGTGTCGCTTTTTGTCTTGGTTGTTTTCTTTTAGTATGGATAAAATACTCAAACACATTCACACACGCACACCTTGTATCACTGAGGAATTTAAGATCTACTTGGTTTGGCAACCACTGAGTAGGATCTATTTTCTAAGAGATATAGGTGACCCTGAAAAGGACCGTTTGCCTTTTCTTAATAACAAAAAAACGTATGGACTTGATATCATCAGCTTTAACCATCTTAATCCTTTTCCACGGTCAAGTCCTAATCATCCTCCTGCTCTTGTTGCTTTGGTAGTGGTAGTAGCAACTGATGCTGCTGCTGGCGTCTCAGTGGCGGTGAGAGTTCATGTATTCATAGGAAGTTTAGAAGTCTTGGATCGTGAATGTCTCTTTCTCTTGGGTTGACCTAAAGAAGTCTGATACATTTCTCTCAGGTGCTTTAACTCCGCCAAAATGTCTTGTAACAGACTAACGGTTTTGTTTTCGATCTCTTCTTTCTGTTCATTGTTCAAAGTGTTCCTCTTCTCTGCTTCTTCTTCTTCTCCTTTCTATTCATCTCGCTTTCTTTTTTCCTCTTTTTATTACTGTTGAACAAATACTTGTTCTTCTTCTTTCTTACGTACCAATAAACTCTCCAACTCTTCCTTCTGTTTCATTCTCAAATCATCATGCACTGGTAATGATGAAGAAGGTGGTAGAGGTGCTAGTACCGTCGCAGGCAAAAATTCTTGTGGAGACGATAGGAAATCAGCAAAACTAAATTGAAGTCATCCTCTTCTGGAAGAAGAATGCTACCTACAGCAGTAGTAGTAGTAGTAGCCATTGTACTATCACTCCGAGTATATGATGTATCCGCAGCAGGTGCACTCTAATACATTGTTTTCCTTTCATATATATATGTATATATATATATATATATATATATAGAGATATATATATATATATATATATATATATATATATATATATATATATCGTTTTCCTCCTTGTAGGAAATGACGGTAAAATTCTGGCTCTAACTTGGGTAGAAACTTGGTAGGTATATATAATATATATATATATATATATATATATATATATATATATATATATATATATATATATATATATATAGATCGTTTTCCTGCTTGTAGGAAATGACGGTAAAATTTTGGCTCTTACTTGAGTATAAAATTGGTATATATATATATATATATATATATATATATATATTATATATATATATATATATATATATATATGTATGTATATATATATATATATATATATATGCGCACCATGGCTGAAAGGAAGACAATGTATTAGGGTGCAACTGCTTCGGATACATCATATACTCGGAGTGATAGTACAATGGCTACTACTACTACTACTAATACTGTAGGTAGCATTCTTCTTCCAGAAGAGGATGACTTCAATTTAGTTTTGGCTGATTACCTATCGTCTCAACAAGAATATTTGCCTGCGACGGTACTAGCACCTACACCACCTTCTTCATCATTACCAGTGCATGATGATTTGAGAATGAAACAGAAGGAAGAGTTGCAGAGATTATTGCTACGTCAGAAAGTTTTCTAAACCCGTATCACCATACTCTCAAACGAAGCTGGAACTACTTTATCCTCGAGGTATTCTGGTGACAATAGCAGCGCCCCTAGCGACGGAATGCCAACACTAGCAGTAAACAAAGCTCTCACAGCGACGTTAGTTAAGAAACCTTGCGTTATATGTAAAATATCTGAAAGGTCTAAACCATGTTTTTGTCACAACAACAATAAAAAAGCATTTATTCCTTTATTTTAAAGTAGTAAAAATATAGCCAAAATGTTCGTCTGAAACAAGATTATATTTGGAAATCGCGTACCAAAACATTACAGTTGTCCAGTAGAACCCATTTACGGAAATTCATAAATGGTAACGTTAGCGAGTTTCACGTATAATGGATGAATTTGAAATTATAAATGAGTAACATTCTCTGCAATAAATCTGTACCATCAAGTTGCAACAATTTCTCCAATCCTGTTGTAAATAACTGTCAAAATAATGTTGTAATTCCCGTGTCAAGTTCCCATCGGAGCCTCTCACAATGTTGTCCCAGAAACAGTTCAACCGCATTCAACCTGACTTCCAGTCATTCAGCTTGTGAAAACTTCCGTGATGCAAAATTTCAGAACTGCACAATAACTGTAAATCACATATATGAGTCTGCTGCCCCCAAGCGTCGAAGAATTCGTGTTATTGACAGTGATGGTAATCAAACTGAGTGAGCGTTGTTTTACAAACTTCATTCATAAAACTAATATTCATGCGCATGTCAGCCTTTCAAAAAGTAAATCGGTTTATGCTTTAAGATGAAGATCGTTTTCAAGAGGTTGAAATATTTAGCAATTTATTGTGTTTTTCAACTACATATTGTGATTATATTAAATTATCTGAAAATTGAGAGGTATATAACAAAAATATCATTATCACATTAATGCGATTTTGATTGCTAGATCACGTCTCGTTGTCAGCATAAAAATCCGGATCATAACTCGACGCTTCGCGTCTCGTAATGATCCGGATTTTCTAATGCTGACAACTCGACGTGATCTAGCAATCAAGATCGCGTTACTGTGATAATATTATATATATATATATATATATATATATATATATATATATATATATATATATATATATAGAGAAAGTGACGTCACGCATCCGCTGTCTTCTATTTGGAAGAGAAACAACACGCCCTGACTGAATTATGATACGCGCGTTCTGATTGGTAGAACATCTAAACCCGTTTCAATCCGGTCCTGGGGTATATATGCTGGCGCATTGTCCCATTGTGTCACTTATTCTCAAGACAACCCAACCAAGATATATGCCAGCGTAGAATCACCATCGTTAGCAGTATGCTGTTCAACCCATACTAACTGCTCTAAGTAAAGTCATTGTGAGCCATCACGAAGATTACGGAGACATCCATATGGAAACGAAGGGTGTATGTGGAGAAACAACGATGCCTGAAGCGGGTTTTAGTCTATGGACGGGCAATAAGACGAAGTTTGCGGAGAAGAACTGTGAAGCGGTGTGTTATGTGTTAACCCTCTTATTTGGTTAACAACCCCAACAGCCCTTTTCAGGGCCACCCATATCTCTATAAAAGAAAGATACTACTCAAAATTATTGCGAACTGTGTTCATGTTTGTGTATGTCTATGTTTACAAGTAAAACTTAAAACCCCTTACGCCCTTCTCTTGTATGTGATAGTATGTTTGTATGTGGGTATAGTGTGGGTATAAACACTCCTACCCTTGCCTGCTTGTGTGGTAGTATAGTATGTTTGTGTGAGGGTATGGTGTGTCTATAAACACTCCCCATATGTTAAATTCCCGTTTGAGGCCAGAAAGTTTTTACATGGAAACGGCCTACAGCACTCTACAACTTAACATTACCATTCCCATATGAAGCCAGAGTGTCCCCCACATGTTAAATTTCCGTTTGAGGCCAGACAATTTTTAAAATGAAAGCGGCCTATAACACTTTAACAAATTAACATTATCGTTCCCATTTGAGGTCTGAGTGTCCCCCACATGTTAAATTTCCATTCTGAGGCTAGAGTGTCCACCACATGTTAAATTCCCGTTTTTGGCCAGAGTGCTATACCGCCTCAATGTAACAATGTAACAATGTAGCCCCATTTGAGGTCATCCACTTCTAACAATGTTACCATTTACCCTCAATGTTAAACCTATGGACACTTTTAACAAACGATTTCCCGTTCGAGCCCAGAGTGTCCCCACATGTAAACCTATGACGTAATGTTAATTCTCGTTGAGTCTAGAGTGTCCCATATAACTTCTCACATCCCTCCACACCATCACAACCACAGGTTAACCATATATTACCGTACAAGAGAGATCACGCGACCAAAAACTAAGAAATATTACCGTACAAGACAGATCGTGCGACCAAAAACTAAGACAATAAAAGGCATTACAAAGCCTGCTTACGGTTAGAATCAAAGCTGTAACATTAAGGAAACGAAATTTTAGTGTCCATGTGTTTTTCTCATTACAGTATTTTGGTGAATTTTCTAAATTTCAGTCGCTAAATCCATAAATAAAATGTTGTTTTCGAAAGTAAATCAATAAAAGATACATTAGGACCAGACCGCAATAAACCCGATAATCCATTTTAGGTATGGGAAATGACTGATGTTATACACCGAATTTATGACTACTAATAAGAATTTTGAAGAGATCTTCCATCTCGCAGTGAAACTGATAACATGTATAATAAGGTAACTATTTCAATAAACAGACACAGGCAAATAAAACAACAGCAGCAAAAATAACTACAACTACTACGACTTCTACTAATATCTCTTTTGCTGTGGCTACTACTTCTACTACTATTTCACAATAGCGCCAGCATCCGTGGCAATAACAGCAGCAGCAACAATAACAATGGTGATGGCGACGATAAAAGCAATTAAAGATTAGGTACCAAAAACAAATATGTTGTTGAAACGGAGGAACAGTACAATTTTCAGAATGATGATGACGATGGTGTGTTGTCCCTTGGTGTTGTTACTAAGGCCTATAAAATCTCTTAACATTAAATGGAACTTTGCAATTAAATGTAGCTGTCATTTAAAGCCAAACGACAATTATGCATGGATCCGTATGCTATTTTTAAAGTGCTTTTGATGTCTCAGTTATGATCAATTTCTTAGGCAATTGGCTTCCATCTTTTTGGATGACGTTTTCAAATTCGTGTAGGCATCAGTTGTTGAGTGGATTTCATGTAAAAAAGTTGATATTGTTGCTTAAATCTATCACTTAGGAAAATAAAGATGCTGGAAAAATTCTTACCTTCCATTTCTGAATTAAAGTTGCAGAATATGGTAGATAATGAAGTGACTTCCGCTGCTGATAATTTGTAATATACACTTTTGATAATTTACCAAATATCAATAAAGGTATCGTATACAGTTTGCTGAGTTTAAACATGAGCAAAGATTTTATGCTTAATATGAAACATGATAGTTCAAATTCTGTCTGAGTTTTCTGTCAAAACCTTTAATTCCTAACAAAACTATTTACAAGTATAACTCTTCCGCGATTAATCACTTTATCCGTTAATTGGATTAGAAACTGATTAGCAAACGTACAAGTGCGACTTGGCTCTTTTCTCTATTCATTGTTATTTTTACTTACATATGCCGCTTGCATCAGTTGCTCCTGAGCCAAAATATATATATTAACAAATTGTTTTCACACTGTACGTGGAATACCGATATTGAAAAACTTACGGCAATAAATCATACGCTTTCAAACTGTTAAAACGGCAATAAATCATACGGTTTCAAACTGTTAAAACCATACTCATTATTAAAAAAAACGGTTATAAAACACTTTCATAACGTGAAGGAAACTTTTGAGTAAGAAATTATCCCTGTGTTATAATGTATTTGCACCCGAGTGCGATGGTATATGCTTGATGAATTTAGATCAAAATCGAAAAGAAAGCATGCACACAAGGGCGGAGACTAATTGAGGGGCACGTGGGCTACTAAAGGGTAATGTCAGTGTGAAGACGTTAGAATCCAGTCCATGATCTCGGTCACAGCGTTTAGACTGAATAATAATAATATTGGCTAAAATACTGATCTCTGAATGTTAACAGTTTTTAGTAATTTTTGCATGATTATGCTCGTTCATAAAATGAAGAAAATGCAAACGGAATTATGTCACTTTGATTCTCGTAGGTATTAAGAAAAACTCATAGTCTGTAGTATTAGTCGTTTTCGAACATCTCTGGCACCTCCATACTCACGTAACGTGTCAGTTGCATGTCAACTGCACCCGGAATAAGGGGAAATGGAACTCTCAATCCCTAAGCACACGTTGTTCAAATTAATTTTCATTTTTTTCTAATGCACGTGGGATCGCGCACGCCCTTCAAAATCAATCCCGCATACATACAATAGTATGTGTAGGGACAACTGGGCAGACTCAGTACATCCGTTTCGGCCCATGCATAAGTAGTCTGGTGCCCTGCTTTCTTCACTTCAGGACTTACCTAGTGAAGAAAGCAGGGTACCAGACTACACATTTTTAATGTATTCCATACAACATGGCGGAAGGCCGTAATAGTTGCATTCCGTTGCGAGAATGAAATATGTATAGTGTAAGACATACAATGTTCTACAGTTCAACTTAAAACAACAGTGAGTCTTCGGTGAGCTGGCTAAATCAATGATAGATCCTATTTAGTGAAAGGTTGCCTGCTAACTGTAGCACATTGTAATCTGCTGGTCTTTAGACGCATGCTATGAATACCCTGCTGTTAAAAGCACATTATATATATATATATATATATATATATATATATATATATATATATATATATATATATATATATATATATATATATATATAAAGATTACTTGTAATATAACAACAACAAAAAAATGCCACAAATTGAAAGCACCGGAAATAGTATCAAAAACATACTACTTTTGAAGTACAGCATAAACAGTATTGCAGAATATGTTGTTCGATTCTATGAGCTGCAGAAAATGTCAACCAATGTCTCCTAGTTGTATATTGCACTGATGCTTACAAAAACATGTATCATATTAAAATTTTCATATTTAGTATAGGCCAATTAGAGGTAAAAGTTAAACAATTTTGCAGAATTTGGAAGAAAAGAAAAACAATTCATGTCATTTTTGGTGAATATAAGTATGAATATTGTCATAATGAAGAACAAAAAATAGATCTGTAACGTTTCTCTATTTAACCAACATAATTATAAACATTTCTTGAGAACCAACTCAGTGCCAGTTTCTTCTTTTTCCGATTCCACATTTTAACACTTGCCTCTACATCATTAACTGTGTAATATTGCTCAAAATAATGGTCACAATTATTTATTTATTTTTTTTTTTTTGGGGGGGGGGGAGGGGGGTAATTGATATTATTTTAAAGATATAAAAATGTCCCAGAAGTATCTTATCATAACTTAATTTTAAAATGGAAACTTACTAAATTGTGATTTCAGATCAATGTATATACATACAATAATGTCTGCGCACTATTGGTTTTAATCGTAACATATAATCTCAAATTGTGCATGACTCAAGAATATGGTATTTCATGCAAAAATGTTGGGGGGGGGGCGCTTGATAAAAAAGCACAGAAAGGCTTCAGAAGTACCTGAAATGTAGAAAAAGTAATTTTATTCTTAAAGCTGAATGTTCGCAAAACATTTATATAACCATATATAAGAAATATGCAAATTTCAACATAAAATTATTATTTATTTTACATATCTTGGCTGGACAAATCCACTTTCCTGACTCCTGAAGCTCAAATTCAGCTCAGACAAGCTCAAGTGTGGCAAGGTGCTTCCCCATGTCCAAGTCCAAAATAACTGAGAGAGAGACAGAGAGTGAGAGTGTGTGTTTGTCTGCGTGTGCAGCTCATAGCACTTTATGTTATATAAGTTGCATACTCTGGTAACTAGCCACAGTACATATAACGACACATTTATTTAGCATTTAGATTATTCTGTTATATAAATGCCCGCAGTTTCATTTACAGTTTCATTTATTTCACGATTCACTGGCAGAGTCTGTCACTTCCATATTGTAGTCAATGTCAAGGTTAGTCTAGCATTTGTTTCGTGCAGACATGATAATGGGAATGTTTACTAAGTGAAGCAAGTTTTGACCAATAGGGAATATAAATAATTACATGAATGAAATAAGTGTTCTCAAATCATTCGGGTTTGTTAAGAAGAAAATAGTTACAAAATCACTCTTTTCCGTGTCAAGCTTTTATTACTGTCCATGTATTCGAAGAGATGAGTCTGTTTGCAATCTGTCTGGCCTTGCATGAGTATATTAGCTATCTGCCTGGCTTTTCTATTCTAACTATCTATGTTTGAGTCTGTTAGCAATCTGCCTGGCCTTGCTATTCTAACTGTCTATGCATGAGTATGTTAGCTATCTGCCTGGCTTTTCTATTCTAACTATCTATGCACTGAGTCTGTTAGCTATCTGTCTGGCTTTGCTATTCTAACTATCTATACATTGAATCCGGTAGCTATCTGTCATTACTTTGCTATTCTAACTATCTATGCATGAGCCTGTTAGCTATCTGTCTAGCTTTACTATTCTAACTATCTATGCATGAGCCTGTTAGCTATCTGTCTAGCTTTACTATTCTAACTATCTATGCATGAGCCTGTTAGCTATCTGTCTAGCTTTACTATTCTAACTATCTATGCATGAGCCTGTTAGCTACCTGTCTAGCTTTACTATTCTAACTATCTATGCATGAGCCTGTTAGCTATCTGTCTAGCTTTACTATTCTAACTATCTATGCATGAGCCTGTTAGCTATCTGTCTAGCTTTACTATTCTAACTATCTATGCATGAGCCTGTTAGCTATCTGTCTAGCTTTACTATTCTAACTATCTATGCATTCTACTCTCCAACACTCATTTCAAAACATTCTTTTTTTCTTCCTCAGGTGGACATCTATCTAAATGGACTATTAGAAGTATAATTTTAGATAACGTTAATTATTGCTCTATGTTTTTAATGTGCATAAAAAGGTTAAAAGAAAACAAAATAAGCCGTTTATTTGTAGAATAAATAGAACACTTTTTTTTAAAAAATCCGATACTTTTTTTTACCTTTTTTTTTAAACTTTGTTCTGATATTATGTTGTCACATATTTGGACAAGCCACATTTTCCAGTCAGCTTACACAGAGCTAGCTGACTTTTATATAATTTGTCTAATCCTGCATTTGTCAATAAGAATTCCACATATGTGAAAACGAATTTGACATGTGAAGAAAAAAAAGAAAAAGAAAGAAAGAACAAATCACCTCTGTAAAATAAACCTTTAGTTCACATATTTAAAATTCCTTTTCACATAAGTAAAATAGTTTTCCACATATATAAAAAGAGGAATTAATTTAGCCGCCGGAATATTGTCTTCTTTCACAGTTTCTTAGTAGGGGTCAAGTCACAGTCCACCCTGCTATTTTTAGATAAGAGGTAATTACGCGCTACGTCGCATCCTCTTAATTCGTAACCAGTCTTATTTTCGTGTTTTCTGGACTCTAGTGTATATTTTGGCACCTCTGTCTTACTTTCATCAGGTAAATTTTTGTATGTCATATTATAAGTTCAACACTACTTAATAGCCAGTTCAAAATGTATTTACATTGCATATATATATATATATATATATATATATATATATATATATATATATATATATAGTGACTTTGTCGGGTCTAGGGGATATGGTATATTAACATACGCAAGTAATTTTGAGAGTTTATACTTCATTAAATATAGGAATCACTCATCTGCATAGGATAATCAAATTCCCTTTTGCAGCTGTGAAACTTTGAAACTTTGCCAAAGATGCATTTATACACATTAATAATGGAGTTTTTTTATATAAAAAAAGAAAGATCATAATGTCTGGCAAGCTCAAGCAACTCGTCCTTTTTCATAGACTCTAACCTTGAAACAAAGTTTTCAACCTTAGATGACATTGTGAATGCTTGCTGGTTTCACTAAAGATTTCTCAAATGGATGAAATAAAAATCTTTACCAGGTACAATGAAAATTCCAACACAAAGTCAATTTAAATTATAATTTTAAAAAATTCACATCCCGGAAGTACCCCTACTTTCTGCTTCGACTTTATGTCTTAAAATATGTAACAGAAAAAAGTAAAACCAACAATGTAAGTAAAATCAACAAGCAATTTATTTCTAGACAATTAAAGTGAAAATTCAAAAGACACTTATAATAACGTGAATTAAAGTCGAAATAATCCTAAGTGTCCTAATCACAAGTCCAAAAATATATAATGTTCCAAATGAATTCCAATAGCCTTGAATGCCCTGATGTACCACAGTCTTAAATATCCTGATATACCACAATGATGTTATCCAGAATGTTTTGAATGAATTCACATAAATCCCCAAAAGTCCTAAAATATATTACCACTTTAGTATTTCCAATGAATATTTTAAATAAATAATTCCTCTCTAATTATATCTGATTTAAACAACACAATTAAAATAGATTTCTTTACAGACTGATCTTTCAGAACCGAAAATCTAGGATAGGAATGAATTTCTTTACCAAAATCTGTATATAAATACACATGCCTACATGACCTATGTCACTTCACAATATGATAAATTCTAATGGGAAATTACTTTGTATACCTGACTTTAGTCACAACAAGACATGGAAATAACAGTCTAGCTGATATATATATATATATATATATATATATATACCAGCCAATCGGATGAATTATATTAACTGTTGGTATCATCGTAGTCTGTTTGCTGACAGTGCAGAGATGGTCTATACCTGACTTCTTACCTATAAGCTCAGCTGATTCGTACTTTTGACACAAAGATCGAGACAATCCAGCTACTATAAATCTACTATCTACTAGTTGACCAACAAAAAACATTTCCTTATAAACCGGAGTTCGTTCTATTCGAACATGAAGTAAAGTATATGGTGAAAATATATCGCAAAGTATATAACCTTCAGTTTAAATTTAACACATTTTTTAGTAATTTATTGGCACTTGCGGATTGTCATACTTTCCAGGGTAAATAAGAAAATAGATAATATTTAAAATGCGCGTGTTTATTATTGATTGATTTTCATTGATTCATGAAATAAGATATAAAAAAAATTAAGGTTTAACTATATATATATATATATATATATATATATATATATATATATATATATATATATATATATATATATATATATATATATGTATATGTATATATATTAGAACAGTATATACAGAAAGGCATCACATTACCATCGTCACGGCTAATAAAGTAAAGTGCCAGATTATTCTATTGTCATTGTAACGGGAAATCCCGCGGATTAGATCAAAGTGAAATTATCATTGTCAGACATATATTCGTGTTCTGTGAAACAATTGCGTCAATCGATGCCGACTTCTCTCCAGTATTACAGGCAATTTGTGTAACAATTTGTTACTCCAGGCATGGAAAAATTGCTCGAAAGGTACAAATGCAGCCTTTTGATCAGTCAGCATTTTTTCGAGTAAGATGTGGAGTCGAGTAAAGTTTTATTAGCGAGAGGCCTCGGGATTTTTCCACGGCATTTCAACAGAATAATATACCTACAAAGTACTTAAATGGTATTTAAGTGTCCGACAAGAACCAACTTAGCTTGCTGACTTTTGATTCTTAAACCAGGTAATATATTTCTGTTGAAATGGTATTGTGAGGGGAGGAAACAAAATCCTGCGATAATTAAAAATAAAGATATTCGTTGATTTTAGCAATAACGTCAGCAAAATGAAACGGTTTTAATTATTAAATCTGTTGCCACAGGAAATGAAAACACTTTCAGGGACTAACCATTTGATACGTTGTATAGACTCATAATTAATTTATGAAAAACAACAGCTATGACAAATTAGCTTTTTCAGTAAGCAAGCCCTCTCCTCCTCTCCCTCCCCCTTTCCAATAAGTACGATTAACGAAAAAATGAGAAACATGGATTGGTACAAAGAATGCCAGCAGTGCAAATTAAAAAGTGTATTTTGTCTGGATTAGCGAATAAAATGTAGATAGTCATCTTTGCTTCTGCTCTCGCCCTGGAAAGGCTAGACATTGCGAGATGTGATCACAGTTTCAATGTTTAAAAGACAAAGAAAAAAAAATTGTCTCTTTTGCACAAAATTTGTCAACATCCTGTTTAAATCCACAATAATGGAAACATGGGTCAAAGTTACATGTAATAATATGCGATTAAATTGTCAGACTAATACTGTATGTGTCTTTAAATGTCTGTTAAATTGATTATAGTTCAGACTTTATGTATGTTTTAATTTACCGTACGTGCTCTTTCATGAGTTACTTGTACATTCCTTTATTGAAAAATGTGAGATAAAATTGTATATTATTCTATACATCATCATGATATTTTTTTTCATTGGTTGCTGCAAGGGATACGATAATTGAAAAATCTTTCATTTGTTGCAGCTATAGGTAACATAAATGGAACTGTTTACAATAGCTGAATGAATGACATGTTCAATTGATGCTTTTCTAACGCTAATATGTATATTTAGATTTTTAGCGTTCTTAACGGCGAATGGAGATATTGTCCGCCCACGAGAGGAAGATAATAAATGACATGTCCATTGACTTCATGCAGAGGGGTAAGAAGCAGTCCTATTCATGTATTTGCAAGCTAAAACATAAAAGAAACAATCTGAAGCCATGATAAAAGCTGAGATGGATACTAATTGATACATTGTATTAAAATCGACCAATCGTTAACAATACAGAACAATATGCAACTTTTCTCAGTCAAAAGTAACAGACATAACTTGTTAAAGAAAAAGTAATTGTTTGGCTGTTGGGTGAACTTATGTGGCTGTCGCATATAATTTACGATGGGTACAGATGCGGACTAGAATGATTGCGTGGCCCAGTTGAGGCACGAAGCAAATTGTCCAGAAGGGAGATTTTTGTGCATTCGAGCATATACGGTTGAATATTAAATACACTGTGTGCCTGCATAGATTCTTTAAATTCATACACAAATATGTATGTGAGTACATACGTGCATACATACATATATATTTGTCTACTTATAGAAATATGTGTATGCCATTTAACGCGCATTAGTAAATTAATTAACATGCTTGCTTAATTTATTTATGCGCAACATTTTATTGATGATTTAATAACTACAAAATCCAACCAATAAGTGAACTTACTTTTGCGCTCCCCTACTATCGTGCTATTTGAAATTTCACTAAAATAGATTGAGATAATAAAAATGCTACAGTTGTGGCACTCACCAAACCTGATTCATTTCAGTTAATGTTCACTAGCGCAGCTGCCAAGCTGGAGTGGAACGCAACCGCCATGGCAGCTAGCACGAAATCAGATGTCTTGTGCTAGTATACGTGTAAAACTTCATAATATTAAAATGTAAGTAAATGAGGTCGTTTTACCAGGCATCATGCGCAGTTCTTCCTTTCGATTCTTACCAGAGGTCAAATTTTGTTTTATATTTTTGATCATACCTACTCTCTCTCTCTATCTCTTTGATTCATCTTCAAGTATGACAGTATAGTTGAGCTAAAGGACTTGAGTTTAATGAGTATGACATCCATTCAGTGCCAAGGCTATGAGTTGAAATTACTTCAGATGACAGAACATGTGAAACTGTGGTGCACCTTAAATCACTGGAGACGGTTTCACCATGCCCACAGATGAATACTTCTGGAGATCCTAACCTTGGGGCTCCACGGTGGGTAAATTATATTATGCAATTGGAATGATTCAGCTACATCCCTGTTGATTTTGACGTACGAAACAAACGGCGACAAACCTAACAATTCACCGTAAGAAAAGAGATGGAACCTGTTGCTTCGGGGGGTGGGGTCAGATAGATCTAAACTGCAGAGATGGCTGCCCAAGGGATTGACAGACCAAAGAGAACAGATGCACTTGTGCTAAAATGTATAATAAAGGTCAAAAGTTAAATTCAAAGACGCATTAAAAATAGTTAAATATATTTTTAACTATTTTCAGCTAAATAGATCAAAATGAATACTTTGATACTTGATGCACTAGTACCGAAACAAAAATGAACAAAAAACACCCACTTTAATACATCTTTAAATAGAAAGGAATTAAGGAGGATGAACAGTCAGAATGTAAACAGAACCATAACTAAAAGACTTAGAGATTCATTTAAAATAAATGTAAAAGAGTAAAGGTTTCACGGTATCAACGCTCAAGATTTGTTTGGATTTTTCAATGAAATTAATTCATATTTGAAGACGATTATCATTAGAAAAATTACACAACTTAATTCTGTAAAAGTATTGCTAGATTTGGTGATCAGACTTGTGAAGAAACCCACTCAAGAAGGAGAAAACATTACGCATAGAAACTACTACCATAGAACTAGACATATTAATATAAGAAGTAGAGGAGATTAAATATTTTACATAACGAATTTAAACAAGGAAATAAGCAAAATTACAGGATAGATGCTTGATAGTACAAAACATATTTTTGAAGGTCATGAACTAAAGAAACAATCATTTACAATCATGAGGATGGTTACAAGAGTTTTTAAAATTTACTTTTTGAAATAGGCTTTGAATTTTTTTTCTCCATTTGATACCGTGTCTACACCTCTGATCAAAACTGCAAACAACAGGCCAACTAAATCAATATTAAGCAAAATGACATGATCAACTAAAAGTGTCAAAACGTATACAGCATTACGATTAAATCAGCATATTAATTTCAAGTAATGCCATACAATGCGGCTACAACCCTTTTGGAGATTTCGAGTAAAATAGTAGTCAATATTTGTCATGCCTTTTGTATCCTTTTCCACGAATGACTCTGTGCCACCTTTTTCACCACAACTACCACCAGCACTTGTTCCTCTACCAGCTCCAACTAAACCTTTAACTGCAATATTGGTGGCAATTATGACACCTTCCTCTTAGAAAAATCGTTTCATCCACTCAGCTAACGGTAATATTTTTTCTAATTTTTGAATCGATTCGCTCAACGTCACCTCTAAAATGTCTCTTCAAATCTGTTATTTGGTCAAATAAATTGTGCTTTTTTAATGTCAACACTTTCCAGTAGTTCTTGAAATTTGACTTTCTTGTTTTTATCGGTCTCCTGATTTGTATCGTTTCTTATGCACACAATCGGTTTGGTAGACATTTCAGTATCTAATTTCAAATAGTTTCTCTTTTTGAATTGATCACCTTTACAAAATCTACCTGACTTCTGTAATTCTTTTTCTTCTTGCAGAGTATATAATCTGTGCTCTCAAGATCGAAGTTCTCCACTTTGAATTATTCCGTCATAATAATATATTATAGTTTTGCTTCTCTTACCTTTTGATCAAACGGTTCATTCGCGTTTTTAGGTTGCATCTCATTTTTCCTACCAGTTGTATTATTTACTGTTTTTGTAGATCAGTTTGTACTAATGGATATCTAGGTTGTGTTTCTTCTGTTCACAGTGTTATTATCCATTTTCCAGATTTCTTTCTGAAACCCATCTACTCTCAAATTCACGTCCATTTATACCAGCTTAGTGCTTACATTTTCTATTCCACAATGAGACACTATTCAATCTTTTCTCTGTCACGCTCTTTATAATAGAATGCTTTAACCTTTATAATACAATGCTTTAACCTTTCTTTATGTTGTTAATTCTGCCTGTTAACTCATTAAATAATGCTTAAATATGTCATATTTAGAATCGTCTGTTTATAGCGTCTTTGGAAGAGCATCGTCCTAAGTGATATCAATTATTTCTGATACAATTTGTAGTTTTAATTCACTCAATGATTCTGGTGTGTTTCTCAGAGTTTGTGCATGTCCTTACATAAATTGTTAGGAAGATTATCTATATCGTCATGTTTTACATTTGATAATTCTTCGTTGTCAACTTCATTGTAAAAAGGACTTTCATATGTTTAAACGAAAATCTTCCACAACACCTTTTACCATTTGTATACTATTTAAATGGATAAAGGTCAATTTTAAACAAATTATATTTCACGGAAGAGAAAAATATCAGTATCGTTATTAAGCTTAAAATTGAAGAATACAAGCAAAAGTTGAAAAAACTATTGCAAACGCACCCCCACCCCTTGACAAATGGTAAATGACAAGTATATGTTAAAGATGGACGAAATAAAATAGATAAAGAAAACCTACGAAATATTTATTAATATAAGATCAGATAAAATGTTCAAATAATTCTCAGATATCGGCATTCTGGCAATAACATTTTGTATTAGCACATTTTCACCCATTGATGATTTCAATGGATTACAGAGCTGAAAGAAGATTACTTAACATCAACTTGTATTAGATACTTCACTGGGCTTTTATCATTCACGTGTGGGGTTATTTCTATCAACACTGAGTGCTAGCTTGATAACAATTAAGCACATCAATTTCAAACAGTTGATGAGGAAAAACAAAATACATAAAAAATCAAAAGAATGCTTTCTGGAAGCTTAATTTGTGCTGAATTTGTCCCTTTAGTCCCAGTTGTAACAACTGTTGTCATTACTGGAATGTATGTCCATTATGTAGTTAAGTCTGTAATTAAGTCTTTGTGGGAAAGAAACAAAGAGACAAACAGACTAAACAATGTTATCCTAAATAGTTTCACTGATGAAATTGACTGTTTTGAAACTTCGACGTTTCTATTATACTCTCGTATCTTTTGGATAGCATTCTCGCATTGTTTTGACTTGTTGTCACTGACTACTATATTTCGACCAGTGGAAACATTTTCGCTGCCGTCCAGGGTGTGATAAGTAAATAGAGTCACAATGAGTAACATGATCTATGTAAATTTAATAGTAGGATGTTATTGGCTATTTTGAAATTTTCTCCCGTTTCGATCTATATTGCATCTATGTAATGAATCTGCACGAGCATATAGGTCTATAGAGTGCCTCACTGAGGAGCTTTTGATCGAGTCTTTCCATGAAAATATTGGCATACGAAGATGCCATTTTTGTGCCCACTGCAGATCCGTTAATTCAATTGTACCACCTTTGTATCCTATACTGTGGACAGACAATGTAAGTATTTACCAAGAAGGCATTAATATTAATTGTTTACACAGTGTACATAAAAAACTACAACTCTAAATTGTCAGGATTAAGTAGTTAAATATACATATAGACATCTGATGAAGTTTGTAGATTTGTGAAACCGCAAAATGTATACATTTTCCTCAAAAAATTACTCCAAAAATGACTATAATTGTTATTATTTCTGTTTTCTAGAGTCTCTACCTGTTAGAAATGTGTTTCATGGTGGCTTTGTTTCTTACAACTTTAATGGTCATTACAAATTATTACAAAGATGTGCTTAAAGGGTAGTATTAAATATAAAGCTGGAAATGTAATAAATTTTTCTACGGTATGCCTGTCACATATGTTTTCCACGTTAAATAAATAGGACATAAGTCTTTAAGAGGTGTTAGTGATCTTAGTTTAAAATCCGTTGAGAAAAAAGAAAGATGATGTCAAACTAGACCAGTAAATAAAGCATGACTTTAACGTGAATAACCACCGTATTACAAATTTAGGTGATCTTGTTAAATTAAAATCCTCAGAATTATCCAATAGCGCGTGGTCATCGTTCTCTAAACGATCTGAATTTTATTCAAAGGTATTGATGAATTGGTACTTAAATTATTAAATATGCTTTAATATTTTAATATACTTTACCGAAGCATAAAGATATTGCTCAGCTGCATTTATTTTAGATGTACATGTAAATATTACGCCCTCCAACGCCCGACCCCCTCAAACACCCACCATAAAAAATACGATATTTATTGTTTCTCTCTGTCTCTATCTCTCTGTCTCTGTCTGTCTGTCTGTCTCTCTCTCTGTCTGTCTGTCTCTCTCTCTCTCTCTTAAACATACGCACACACATCAATGCCTTTATACCTTAGTTGTAAACAGGAAGTCAAAAGTCACTGTTACCTTTTCTTCTTTTAGTTGACGGTAAAAGCGGCAAAGCTAAACGTGTTAATTAATAAGATAATGTGAGTTTTTACCAAAGGCGGCAATATATTTACATGCGTTAAACAACATTGCTGAAAGTATGTTGGTATTTTAAGAGCTAAGAAACAACTTTTTAAAATGACAGTTGGTATAACTAAAGCAGGAAATAAATAAATAAAGAAACAAACGAATAAATAAATATAGCATTTGTTCAAGATTATGCCGGTCTAAAGAAACGTTGACCCCAAAGACAATTTAACTGAGCTATAGTCCGTATTTTACTTAAATTAACTAAGATTTATCCAAACATATTTATCAATGCTCAAGACTGCAGTACTTGTTGTTATTTAACCAATCTGTGTTTATTAAATAAAGTGATCGAAAATGTTGGGAGAAAATAGATCAATTACGCTCTGAACATCATAGATGTCTTTTGTATATTCTATTTTTTTAATGTAGATTTTATTCTCAGTGTCATAGATTTTAGTATCGTAGATTGCCTGTTTGTTCTGTTTGCCTTTTTAAGTACGGCGATTGACGTCTCGCGACCTTAGCGATTAAATTTCAAGTCACGTGATAGTATAGAAACTATTTTAAGGCCTGAAAATCTCCAACCCTTATTTTTCAGTTTTTCGAACTCGATTTTGAGTCGGTATGAGAGGTTATCTGCAAACTCTACCATTCCATCGGCGCGGCCTCGACTAACTTATCCACAACTTACCTATCCGGAAACGGGTACGACAGAAAAATAATTCGAAGGGACTGGCATCCAGTCTACATATATAAGCGAATTCGATATAAATATAAAACCAATTTACATATCACTATATCACATTAAAAAGGGTTATTTTAAGCATCAATGACTTTGCCATTTGCAGTTCACATAGGAATTACCAGTTTATAATATGGATATACGGCAAAGTTTGTTAGGAGAATTTATTTGAGTAGTGTCCCTTTCTTAAAGTCATTACGATCCTTATGCACTTGTTCAAGTGAGTTTTGAAAAGATAAAAAAAAATTAAAACATAAGCATCTTACTTTTCTGTGATTGGATTACCTGGCAAACATATAGCGTTAGTTTTTTGGACAGGGGTCATAGTAAGATGGTATAGAAAAGGAGAAACTATGGTTAACTTCCTTTAAAAATAATTCGACATACGTGTATCGAGGACACAATGAAGAATTTACAGAAAATTTAAAATTGTATATCTTACAATTTATTCCAATTTATTTGTGCCCATTGATAGAAGTATATTATAGATAAAAAATATAGATAGACAGATATATAGATACTTAAGTGTTTGCATGTTCTTTTATATACGAGGGGTATTTGAAAAGTTATGAATATTTTGTTATAAGATTTTTGTTTCTTTGAATCTGTCAATAAATTTAATGCTGATCAATAGACAAAATAACGTTCTATAGAATGGTCTGAAGCTGCAAGTACAGCACGCCGAACACCTGCATATATATGCGTGTGAGATAACATAGGTAAATGACAGTGAGATAAAAATGTCGGAGAAGGAAAACAATTCAACTACTGAGCGAAGAGCAGACTAAATTCAGGGCGCTCTTAGGGTACCCTCTGACTGATATCAAGGCCGACTTGGATAAAGTTTACGGATGCAATTCTCTGTCATATCAAACAATTTTGACGCGGTTTCATCGTTTTAAAGATGGTCCCGAATCCATGGAAGATGACCCACGTTCTGGAAGACCGTTGTCTGCGATTGGTGAGCTGGACGTGGCTGCTGTGAAACGAACAATTGATGAAGATGCTCGCTACATACACAGTGGAAGATATCCTCTATTATCACAGGCTTTAATTTGTCAGCTGTTTTTAATATATTAAAGAATCATTTGAAGCTCGGGAAGGTATGTGCAAGATGGGTCACGCATTTGTTGACAGCTGATCGAAAACACATTAGGTTTGAAATTATCAAAAAGCTACTCGCCAAATGTGAAAAGACTGACCAGAGACATTTGAATGTGATTGTCTCAGGTGATTCAACATGGATATACTCTTTTGAACCCGGCTCTAGAGAAAATAATACAGTTTGGATTGGAGAAAATGTGCAGTGACCACATAGTCGGACTGACAAGAGATTGTTTATGCATTATTTTTTGACGCAAAATTCCCAGTCGTCCAGGCACCTGTGCCTGACTTTACTATTGTCACTGGACATTTTTGTGTCTCTGAAATGTTATCAAAAGTTGTGGAACACTACCGAACCACCCGTCCGATTCCGGTACCCGAGGTATATCTACTCCATGATAACTCATCGGCGCATAAATCCGCTGTCTTGACATACTTCCTGAAGGAGTGTAGCATCCAAACTTTGCCACATCCTCCAAACAGCCCTGATTTAGCTCCAAGTGGTTTTCGGCTGAATCCCGTTATCAAAGATTTGCTTAGAGGCCGATGATTTAAACCCGCCATGCGGTTGGAAGTACAGTTTTCCAGTGTATGAACAACATACCAAAAACTGAATACAAAATGGAATTTAGCAGTTGGACAATCAGACTGAAAAGTTGTGTAGAGATGCATACTGAATACTTTTGAGGGGATGCACTGAAGTACTGTTCACTAATAAAGAACTTTGTTGTACAGCGCAATAATATTCGGAACTTTTTAAATACCTCTCGTACAAACTCTTTTTGTTGGGTTCGCTACGATCTTTACAATATTCGTTATCATTCAAACTGACGTATTAGTGGGGTGACAAAATCTGAAAAGTCAAAAGCATACTATCTCTCATGGCACCCATGCTATAAATTATATTTTACATTGTGCATACCCTCTGGTGTGGATGTAACCTCTGCTTTTGGCAATTTAGGTCTTTCAGTGACCCAAAGCTTGGTGCCGCGAAATTCTTCAGATTAATTAATTCAGCTAGACCCTGTAGAACTCATAATGTCGATGTTTCATGCATTTAGTTTACAAACACCTTATAAGTGTAGTTGAAGCAAAAGTTTTTGGGTATAACCAAAGTGCCTCAGGACATCCCAAGGTGAGCTTGCTTGGTTGAGTCGAACTCCTGTATTGTGTGGTTCAAAAGGTTTCTTAGGCTCGTAAAAAGGAATAAAATGAAAATTATTGTGTCAATAACGGAAAAAAATAAAACACCTCAATATTTTAGAATCAAGTCCGTTTTCTTTCCTTGTATTTATTATGTAGACAAATGCTCCAAACATCCTGCGGACATCCCCAAAAGGGAAATTACATCATGTAATTTAAAATATGTAAACGTATTGTCTCGTCAGGGACAATATCGATGCGATCTTAATTACACACTATCAAACCGACCACAGTTACCTTTACCTCTGACCTTTACAAACTTCCAGAGCTGATTCATCTCCTCTGTTGAACTTATGTGCCAAATCCTATAACAATCCATGTATGGAAACAGAAGATATATCCTCTTCATAAAGTTCGCAAACAATATACCTCAAAAGCTAAACAAAACTTGATGATGTGACCTTGACCTTTGACATTTGAAAGAGTCAGCCCCATGGATATTCAGAGTCTAATTCTTATCTAGGACTCTTGAAATGCTATTTTTTTTACCTTAAAGCAACTGGAGAATGTGACCTTGACCTTTAACTTGTTGACTTCCAAAGTGGTAGCGATTCTCTATATCCCATGGTAAACCTTTTTATTATATCTGATGACAATTCATCCACTGCAGTAGTGGATAATACTGCCAGATCCACAACTTTTAACAATTGACTACTCAATTAAAATTTTGAACAATTCCTATCTGGGGCCTTGACCTTTGATCTTCTGGCCCTTAAATCTCATGCAACGTTCTTTTCCAACATGCATTTATGGGCAAAGTCTGATGATGGTTCATGCACGAAAACCAGGTTGTCCTTTAAGAAACTTTAACCAAAAAATTGACACCGTACAGACGGATGGACAGATGGACCGCTAGGTTTTGCCTTTTGCGACATTAATCGCAGGCGAAACAAAAAGGACATACGCACATGGATTATTATCAAAATCCTGTTCTTTGTTTTAAACTCTAGACGAAGATTGTTTGCTAAACGGTCTTTATAAATCAGACAAACGATTAAAATGATTGCTTATAAATTTAGGTTGACACAAAAATAGTTTCATCCAGTAAAGCCTTCGTCCTGCCCGAAGCAACACTGATTCATTTTTTCTTATATTTTTATATTTCTATATTTATATTTATCAGCCTGCAACTCAGTGTTAGTCTAATAAGTGATCAAACCAAAACCAGGAAGGAACACCGTCATAAATATACGGCCCAATATGAAGTGGTAATCGAAATTTGTAAGCTCCTCTAGGTCCGGACTTATGTCACCACCTGGGCATGCGCTTGCAAAGTCACCGTGAGCAAGCTTGTTTATCTTGCATGCACACTACGCCATAAAATCTGCCATATGTCCTGGTTAGTAATAAATTCTGGGACCAGTACCGCAAGGTATTTCTTGTATTTTCTTACTTTGATTTGCAATGATAACGATCGCAAATATTTCAATAATGCAATTTTATCCTGTTCAATTTCAGCATCTACTTTTCCATAATCATGTCTTGAATATAATAGAACATTGCTGCAATATAACTAGCAGTAAGGACGCTTTATACAAAATATCGGGAGTGCTACTACTTCCATTAAAATTACTCAAACCATAGCTTTTAGATAAGAAAATTATATACCATTCAAATACATTTTCATGAGAATTCCGTGTCGGTCAAGAACATTTTAGGCAAGCTTGAGGCCAGAGAACACTCCCTGTATATACAAGTTCATTTTTGTACACAGAACGATGTATACAATTTTAAGTTGTCCTGTAGGTCTTCCTAGATGCAAAATTGTATTTTGTCACTGTATTTTTGCTGTTTGTCATATATCATTCATAAATATTTGTACATTCTCAACATTTGTAGCTGATGCACATGTACTGGATAAAACAAGTAAGATATCCAAACATCGTCCTCTTGCCAATTAACTCTACAAGTTAATCTGAGAGGGAAATACTATTACAAAATGTTGGAAGATCATTATGTTGGATTAGAAGTGTATCATTATGTTGGATTAGAAGTGTACAACCTATGTATGTTACTACTTTTTATGACCTCCTTTAAACATTCATGAAAGTGTTCTATTTGGCTAAATGTTATTGACAGACTTTATCAAGAATCTTTTATGGATTCATGAAAGTGTTCTATTTGGCTAAATGTTATTGACAGACTTTATCTAGAATTTTTTATGGATTTATTCACTCTATCTTGCAGTCACTTTCAGACTGCTTTTTCTTCATTTTCCACTAAATGAATTTTGTCTCGTGGCACTTAAAAGGTTATTACTCATTAGCAAGATTCCCATTGCTTCCTCATAGCTTTATTACACATGGTGCTACATGGATATTTTCAAATAGATCCTTATTTTCTTAGTCTACTCCTCAAATTCAGAAGATCTTGACCTTGCTTTTGAAAGAGTCCAGTTAACAGATGCGTGTTTATTGAAATGGTAATGCTTTTTCATACCACCGAGTACGCATGAAAACAACTTTAAATTGTGTCACAATTAATCATCAAATATAAAATCTAAAATTTACCGATGAACCAGAAACCATCATGTTTAAACGACATTGACTGCATCATAGAGACGGACATGGTGAAATTCATGTATAAGTTATTGAATTTAATTATGGAAGAGGAGTATATATAAAGACAGAGACAGAGAGTATTTCGTCAACCAAACGGTAAATATCAGAGAGAACCCTGACGCCCACCAGAAACATACCAAATGTGACTGCTCATAAGCATTTGCTTGTGCAATGAAGGCAGACTCCAACATTATGGTTTCTTTCCCTGAAAAATAGTCTGGGTTTTTTTAAATCAAATTTATGCTATTATTTGGTAATGTGTTTTGAAGAATCTCCTCTTAGAGTCCCTTGAAACCCTTACAAGGAATTTGAAAGTGTGGCATCCACTCTCGCATTATATGATGATTTTTAGCACGGATGATACATTGTACTATCTCTTTTCCACTTTCTGCAAACTTCAACTTATGTTTTATTTCAGTTTCTGTTTTTTATCGATGTATTATCTTATTCACGGCTTGCTTTATTGTCTATGGACTTGTAAGTACCGTAAGACATCAAATCATCAGTCAGATATGGCATCTCTCATTACTTCTTATTTGACGCATGGTAGCAATGATTAGCAATGTCACGAGAATTAGTAATTGCCGTCGGCTGAAATATCCAGACGCATCATACTTCCGCTGTTCGATGACAGATTTAAATTGCAAGCTCGGAATTTATTTACATAACGCATGTTTTGGGAAATCAACAGGCATTACCCAGCACTCTGTAAAAGAGTAAAGGCTATAAAATACATATACAATACGAAAAGTAGTAAATATGATGTAATTATGAAAGTTCCAGGCCCTGAAGCAAATTGGCTTTTGCTATTATCAAGAATGATAGCAAGAATGGGCTATTGCTATTATCAAGAATGATAGCAAGAAAGAAAATGCATGCGACATAGCAAGAGAAGACGAGAAAATCATCAGAAAAAGCAAATGACATTCTGCTTCACACATGTAAGTTCTGATGTCAAACTCTCTTGATGAACTCAATTAGTCTATGTACGGATTTTAGATCCAAATGTTCAATTTGATTTAATTTGACTGTTGGTTTTTTTCGAGGGGGGGGGGGGGGTTACAATGCTCTCTTAAGGATAGCGTCGATTCTGGACAAATTCGGTATTACAAAATATTAAAAGAACTATTGGAACAAGACATCTTAAGACGTTAATAAAAGTGAAGTGATACATTCCACTTTGACAATGAATACTGTTTCTGCACAAGCAGTTGTGTGTAAGTGTAAACTATTTGTATACTGATCACCACTATATCTGTCATGTTTTGAAAAGTACATCAGCAGCGGTCACAAATTTGCTAATATTCAACAAGGCATTCACCTGCGGATAAACAGAAGCAATAATGTACTAGCTCACAAAATGTATATTTATTTTGTTTCAGATGCTCAGCTACATTCAAAACAATCAACTAAATTTTATACTGTTTTAAGGAGTTCACATAAACATAAATGGATGATGAATTCTATTTTGAGATTTCAGATGGTTGTATTTCTCGTGAGCACGACAGATGTAATATGAATGGTGCAGTTGAGCAAGAATGTATATAACGGTGCGATATACAGTTTTGAAATACATAACAAAATCTGAAGAAGAAAGGTTACAAATTGATCCACCTGTAAACTGTAGTGAGACATCTATTATCCACACAATGCTCGGATGCATTATGAAGGACATTGCATATTCAGAAAAGGATGATATAACATAATCTTATGTTAATTCCATTATATTCCTAAAAGGCTAAAAGGTAGTTAGAACATAAAGGGCCATAAACTAGTGTGCGAGATAGTAACATATTCAAGATTAATGAAATAAACAGCAAGAATGTTGGTCTGAACATTGAGATATTTAAATCAGTTGCCGAATGTGCGCAAATCAGATATGCCGATTAAGCCATAATATATTCCTTTTTCCCGGGCAAGAGAT
This sequence comes from Margaritifera margaritifera, assembly GCA_029931535.1. NCBI lineage: Eukaryota > Metazoa > Mollusca > Bivalvia > Unionida > Margaritiferidae > Margaritifera > Margaritifera margaritifera. The sequence continues at coordinate 2,645,772 of JAQPZY010001516.1, forward strand.
GTTTCATGTTTCATCAAGAGAGTTTGACATCAGAATTTATATGTGTGAAGCAGAATGTCATTTGCTTTTTCTGAGGATTTTCTCGTCTTCTCTTGCTATGTCGCATGCATTTTCTTTCTTGCTATCATTCTTGATAATAGCAAAAGCCCATTCTTGCTATCATTCTTGACACATCTATAAAACTCTCCAACACAACAATTGCCATAAATACGACAGGCATTTCCAGATAACGGCAATGCTAACAACACCTTGGATGTTGATGCCCACACAAACCATTTATCCAGCACTAAAATGATGTATACAAAAGAACCCCATAACTTGACTGTATGTGGTGTAATAAATTGTGGAAAGACAAAGCTTACAATAGATTGGATAGAAACCGAACTTCTTTGACTGTGTTTTCATAACCTGTCCAACATTTGTATGCTATGCATCAAATCTTACGGCAGTGTATGCCTTTCTAGAGACGACAATATAATGGTGAAAGATCTATAAATCAGGCAAGTGGTTAGAGTCCTTCGTTGGTGTTTGGTAGGACGCGAATACCTTGTTTCTGATCGACTAATATGACGACATACAGGATGCAAAACTGAAGGTAACTAATCGAACCCATTTAGCATTCAGTGGTAGGCATTACAGAATATCTGTCTGGTTAATTGTCCAAATGTAAATTCAGTCTTAGAAGGTTTCAGAGAATATAAAAGGGTTTCTCGTTTTCTTCTGTCAAAAAGACAAGATAGCATTAGACAGCGTTTTTGAAGAAAACCATGCGGTGCCTGGTTGTATGAAGGAAGAAATATTACATACATTGAAACAGAAACAAATATGCGAATTTGACTTGAATTTCAATTGAATACAAGGTGGTAGAGTAATTATATGGAGGTGTGTTGCACAACGCTTACATATTCATCAGCTAAAATGTTATGATCTCAATTTTAATTTGTGATGGCAATTTATTCCTATTCATGTTTTCTTTCTTATGTATCAACCTCACATATCTCTAGTTGAAGCAATTTCTTTGTTCCTCAGGATCAGACAAATCGAAAATAGAACAAGGAATTAAATGATCACTACGTGGATTTTCTGTACTTGCGACTTAGAGAAAACTGTAATTAGTCTGTCAAAAACTGACGAGATGGAACACCAAAGAGATTGAAACTATTGTCAGATTTGTAATGGTTTGTAAGTGCGTCATGAATGATTGTGCGACACAGAAATTATGTAGTTTGTGTTTTTTGTACTTATTATTTCTTTGTTCATTGCATCTCTATGCCAACTTTTATACTTTTTATTGTTTTCTTTGAAGTATGGGTCTATGGTCATGATAATACTTTCTGTTCTATTACTTTTATCAGTCTTTACATTTTGACTGATTCATTTTAAACTCATTTATCAGCTCACTCTATGACACCTATTACATGTTTATCTATCTATTTATTGTGATGCTGTCATTTTCAATTAGTAGTATAGTCACTATTAGATGATGTAGCTATGATGTCAATAAGGTAAACCTTTTCATCGTATGCAGACAAAACAAACTTATACACTGTATATAGTATTCACCTGACAAAAAGATCGTATCAAATTCATCTCTTGGTAATTTTCAGCTTGGTTGACAAGACATTTCTTGTAAATGTTACATTTTTTAATTCTTTCTGATCACGCATTTATTAACACACACCACCACCACCAACACCACCACCCAATACATTTTTCTCGTCATGATCGGTCCTAAAGAAAGAGACGTTATTTCCAAGACCACAACATTTTTGTATAAGAAAACCACATAATTCATCTTTGAAAGGACCCAGCACTTTCTTATTCATTTGAGGGACACTTTATTTTCATAGAGCTGGATGCTATCCTTTATGCCATTGTAATAGTTACCTGTCTCTACATGAATACATAATGAATCTGTATCAGTCATTTTAGCATCACATTCGATTTTGCCTTGTTGTAGTATAATTCACACATCAACCACTTGGATAACTCAAACACTATAAATCTTCCATAAATAAGCTTAGTCAATTTTTTCTTTTTGTTTCTTAACTAACTAACTTTAATTTTTTGTATCTATTATTGTTCTCCTTTTTGGTATTTGCAAAACATGTTTTCATCAGCTCAAATTATTACCTAGTTCGTTGATATTCCTTCTGTTTATCGAACACAGTATCATTCATCAATTTGAAAATAACCATCTTTCTCAAAATTATTGTCTGCCTTTTGTCTCAGACTGTTATTTATTCTATACGGGATTTTAATCATGGCCGTTGATAGAATAATATTACTCTGTGTATCTCTTTGAATTTCGATCCAAACTTAACATTCAACTTCAAATTACCATATCGAAAAACGCATCTCACTATGTTTCTGAACGCACAATAACTTGTGTACCAACGGTTTTATACCTTTGTAAACAGAAATTAGTTTCTTCTGCATTGGTGATATGACATAGGTGTAGAATGAGAGTTTTTCAGATTCTAAAGGGTAGTTTTGAAATATTCATGTATTCAAATGGAACTCCAAATCTGCCTCTACTATAATATCTATTGTTTCGTCATCCTCCTATTTTATTAAATTGTCTTTGATTACTTTGATTTCTTACTTGTTTGCCCATCTAAAGTTCTTGACAGGCATCAATTGGTTGCTGGCATCTAGGTACGTAATGGATTGCGTTGACCTTGACCTATTATATTCCCCATGATATTAAATGCTATCTTTATCATCGACATAAAACTCGTCATTTGCTTTCGCTTTACTGTTTGGTTTCACGCTGATTCCTTCTCTAATTCTCAACTCTATCATCATAAATATATCATATTCTTTAAGTAATTATAATTTTACTACTTTTATCACACTTAAATCATTAACTAGTCCAAGTCCACTGTAATTATAATTTAACATTTTCTTTTAAAACTCAAATCATTAACTAGTCCCGGTCCATTCAAACTCTAATCATTAACTAGTCCCGGTCAACTGTAATAATGCGCTGAATCTAGTTTGTAATTATTGGCGTGGACAGAAATAACATCTTCAAAAATATTGGGGCCCCACCGCTGTCCGCGTGGGTTCGAGTCTCGGACTTGGCCAAAGTGGGTATGTGAGAAAGCTTGCCAGTAGCTTCCTGTGGGTCGGTGGTTCTTCCCGTGGTTTTTCCGGGTTCTTCCGCCACCAAATATACTGGCCGCTGTGTATCGCCTATCATGTGCTGAACAAATGTCGTTAAACCCATAACAAAAACAACAAATACAAAATTTTACACAGTATTGAAGAAATTTTTCTTCAGATACTTGAGTCAGATATAAGTAGCTAAGATAGATTAAATAATGTGATGGTTGATGATGTCCAGACTATTTCTTTCCATCGGAAATTTTTATATGTCCGAGGGCGCAAGCCCTCGTATTAAAGTAGTTCCACAATAAACCTTGTATATGTTTGAGGGCTCAAGCCATCGTAATAACGTAATTCGGGTAATTCAAAAAGTCCCAAGCCCTCGTAATAAAGTAGTTCCACAATAAACCTTGTATATGTTTGAGGGCTCAAGCCATCGTAATAAAGTAGTTCCAGTAATTACAGAAATTGGCTTGACATCATTAACCATTACACTAATAAAAAGTTAAAACTGCATGTGTACAAGTTAACCATAAGATATACAACAGTCTTGAGGTCGTCCCTCCAGCAATATATATATATATATATATATATATATATATATATATATATATATATATATATATATATATATATATATATATATATATATATATATATATATATACAATAACATGCTTTCTTTCACCCGGGCAAACATTCTTTCACATTCATTTTCAGTCCTCTTCTTTTGGCGCGTGTATGGTTAAGCTTCAGTGTGCAAGGTTCATGATAGGCCTTTTCGGATATTAATATAAACTTTTGCTTTCTTCCAAATGAATGTTTTGTTTTTGAATTTGAGAAAAAAACATACTTCATCTATGTCGATAATTCAATGTTTAAAAATGCATTGAAGAAAATGATTACTTGATGAATGTTGTAACGGGGAATGAAGCAAATAGTGTATTATGTGGAACTGAAGTAAATAATAATTGAAAATTACTGAAGTAGGTTGTTTTGTAGTGGTAGAAAAGGAGAAGTCTGCATGAAAGTCAGTCAGCAGGAATCTAAAACCCTGTAAACACCCATTGTACGAAGTTGGTTATCCCAACTATTTCAACGTGCGGGTTTATATCGACAACAATAATGTAAGCCTGTCAATGTTTCGGAGTTTGACAAAGTCAAATTTAGAGTCTTTTCCAACATATCAGAAAGGATAAATATCCAATCAACAAAAGATATGTTGGATGTTATATCATATGCATTTTCTTCCTACATTAACGATTATATTCCAAATGAGCTAAAAATTGCGCTTTAATGAATTCAAGACAACATTACAGGCTAAAACAGAAATGTTGCAAAGATTTATTTTTCGTCTCCACAGTTCTCGTTAATATATATATATATATATATATATATATATATATATATATATATATATATATATGTGTGTGTGTGTGTGTGTGTGTGTGTGTGTGTGTGTGTGTGTGTGTGTGTGTGTTGTAACGCTCTAGGGGTATAAAAGCAGCTAATATAAGTTCACCTCAAGACTGAGCGAAAAACAAAACACCATCAAATCCACTGCGTGAGTTGGGGCCCCGGGTGGCCGAGTGGTCTCACCTCTGTCCGCATGAGTTCGAATCTCGGCTCGACCAACGTAGGTATGTGAGAAAGCTTGGCAGCAGGATCCTGTGGGTCGGTGGTTCTTCTCGGGGTCTTCCCGGGTTCTTCCTCTACCAAATATAATGGCCGCCATGTATAGCCTAGCATGTACTGAACAATGGCGTTAAACCCAACAAAACCAAACCAAACCACTGCGTGAGTTTGGCTTCAGATTGATGTTTCCCCTGTTTCCTATATTTTTAAAGTCTTGTAGGGTCCATAAGCGGGTAACAATGAAATACGTAGGATACAACTGAGAAACTTTAATAATTAATTCAACTTGCCCTTGTAGAAATCATAATGACAATGGTTCGTATATTTAGTTGACAACAAACTTACAAGTGCACTTGAAGCAAACTTTTTCGGGTGTAACTAAGTGCATTAGATTATTTCAAACTTATTTAGCTGAGTGCCACTCTTGTGGTGTGATTTAAAACATTTCTTGGGTTCATGAAGGATTAATATGAAAATTACGGTGTTAATATTAGGAAAAAAAACTCAGCTGTATATTTTAGAAACAAGTGCGTTTTCTTACCTTGTATGTATTATGTAGACCATAATCCAAAATGTCCTGGAGATGTCCCCAAAGGAAATGCTATCGTTTACCAAAAAAAGTCCATTTATTGTCTGCGACAAAGTAGCTGCAGCCATAGTATCATTCGGTCAAACCACCTCTATGACCTTGACTTCTGACCTTATAAATATCCCCTTTCCATAGCTGATTCGTATTCTCTGATAAACGTATGTTCCAAATCTGATAAACATCCATGTATGGAAACAGACGGTATTATTTAGGTAATCGGATGATTTTGATAAACATCCATGTATAGAAACAGAAGGTATTATTTAGGTAATCGGATGATTTTGATATGTTTTTCTTGAATTCATTTTTTTCTGCAATTCTTCTAAGATGTATTCTGTATTTTTCTATCTTCATTTTTACCATATGGATCAAATAATTGAAAGATAAACTTACTTCCTATCACTGCTACAGCATGAGCAATAGCCCCACCAATCATAATTACTGCTTTTGCCATATTCAGTGCTTGCTCTTTTCAATGGTAATAAATTTGCATACTGTTTCCGATATCAAATGAGACACTAAATATTTCCTTTCTATTATCAACTCTTTACGTTGAAAAAGCTAAAATATTTCTCTAGTGAAAATTATATGTTTCTGATCAACTTTTATTGAATGTTTTTTGTTTACTAAGTAAGCAAAATTTTTATTACTTGCCACTAAGATAATCTGTGGTATTAATGTTGAAGTTCAAGTTTAAAAAATATAAACTGGATTTCTATATCTGAATGACATATTAATGTGAGTTAACCATTGTGTGTAACTTGTATAAAGTAAAACGTGACGGAACATAATCATATCCATAAATAATAGCTATTGTTTGTGGTGTTGTGAAACAAGATAATAAGCCCAACAATTGTGTTTCTTTTTTCGTTTATATTAGACTACTTGTTTCATATCGACTTAAAAAAATATACCCCATTATCTGTTACATTGCGAAAATAATAAACAAATATAATTATATGCATTCATTCTTTATCTAAGTTATCATACCTGTTTTATGATCATATAAACATTTTTAACTTGTTAAATTTTTTATTTATTGCAGTACTCTTTATACCCATTTCTGTGTTTAATTCAGTTTTTTATCTCTCTATGCTTACTTCTATTCTATCCATTCTTTCATTTAGTGCTAGAGTCTTTTTATGAATACTAGTACTGGTTGCAAGACGTTTCACTATCTGTTTACAAAGCATCTGTTTATGTTGCTATTGTCTTGTTCAATGTGAATTTAATTCATTTCTTAATCGTTTCGCCCTTTTATCTAATCGCCACAACTTAATTGCACCACACCTATATTATTTTTCGGTTTTTGATCAACGCATCCATTGATATCTGTTTTTGATTCTTCAATTGTAGCAATGGGCTCATTGAACCTTTACTGCTTTAATCTTGTCACGTAAGTTAGTTACATTTTAGGTCGCTCTCGTAGATCTAATCATGCTTTTCACTCACACTTATGTTTTTGTTATCATCTGTCTTGTTTTGTTAGTCCTGTTGAATCATTCTTTTAAGCAGCTGTGACTAAGTATTAAGGCTAGCAGACATTTGATCTTCCAACTTTGTCACACCTGCTTTCAAGTCTTGAACTAACTTTTTAATCTCCTCATCATTCTGATTCTTCTAATCGTTTAATTATCTCTGTAACTGTTAAAGTTGAGATCGTAGAGTATTATAATTAAACAGACACTTTTAATTTTCTCTATGTAAGTCTCTAAGGCAGAGATCTTGATGTTTATTATTTCTTCACTGGGTCGTAACTTTGTTGTATATTTACTATTTCACCAGGTCTCTCTCTAACAGTTTGTAAAGCTTGGAAATTAGTGGATATATTATTTAATCTATGAGTAAATAAATTTGGGGCATCTGAAATCTTCTTTTTGTTGTAGTCTTGTTGTTTCTACAGTCCTGATGCTTTGGTTGTTTTCTTTCTTTTTTATATACATTTGAGCTTTGTTCTAAAGTTGTCAATTTACTGCCTACATGTTCTCTCCATGTTTTGATATCTTTCAAATTATTATCCTCCAAAGTCTTACTTTTCAGAGCCACTTTGTTTTTGTACACAAATTTTACTAGCTGTATCAGATTTTTGCACCAGATTTGCTAAATTTGTAACACGGTGCTTATTTAAGTGTAAGTCATTATTTACTGATTGACCTACTGCGTAATCTTTCTCATCGGTCTTCTCCGGAGATTTAAACCTAAAATCACTACGACCGCTTACAGATATATCTATCAGCGTGCTACTTTCTTAACGTGTAATACATACGTTATAGTCACAGTTTGAAATTCTATCAATTTTCTCTCTTCGTTTTTAATGCTAATATTTAATCTGTGTATGGGTCCGCTTTGCAATTGTTCGTATCGACTATTTATAGCATATGAAATGAAATCAAAGAGAAAAGCATGTTTAACAGGCAATGACTTTAGCAAACAGGAAAGCTGCGATTGAAGTAACGTTCTGTGTTATTGATCTGGAGTAAAAAAAATTATAAAAATTTAGACATTGAAAACCTCCAAAAATGTATCAGATTCAGTAGCTGTCTGTGCAGAACTCTGACTATTGAATCCTAGCAATTTAGAGTTGTAGTTAGTTTGTATCTGTTGTGTTTATATTGTTCGGAGTTACTAAAACTTTTGAATTGTGTTTCAAGCATTCGAGATCAATACTTTCGTCGTTGTCATTATTAGCACTCATTTCATCTTTGGCATAGTTAGTGTACATTTCAAGATTATAAAATCCATCTTTAATTAAGACAGTTTTTGTTTTATTCTAATTGTTGATGTAATATAATATAGAGAGATTGTTTGGCGGGGAGGTTGTTTTCGGGGTATTTTGTTGTTGCTTTCGTTGTTTTGTTTTTTTTTTTTTAATTTTTTTTGTTTTTTTTGCTTTTTTGTGCTTTTTTTCCCCCCTCATTTGAACTACTGTAATAGCCAGCTACAGAATCTATTCTCTGTGACAAACCTGATAATTTTCAATCTCTGTCATCAACTGGATTTGAACAATATAGTTCTTTCTCAGGTTGCCTGTCTATTTAAGTAGCGTGAATTGAAACATTTACATTCAAACAATCAATAGTTACAGATTTGCATTGTACAGCTTCACTAAATACAGCTTCCCTGTTTATTTTTACCGGTTATCATAATAGACTTTTTGTGTTATGTAAGCTTCTATAAAATTTCTTTCTCCTTTTTTTTCTTTCCCTGTTCCAAAACAAATTTTGTTTCATTCTTCAATATTTTGGCTTTCTGTATTACCAACTTTTTTCCTACTTGCATTTGTTTTCTCTTTCTATTTGTTCTACTATGTAACTGTCATATTAAATGTATAATCAATAATTTAATTATCACTTATTGCCTTACTGTCATATTAAATGTATAATCAATAATTTCATTATCGCTTATTGCCTTCCTCACGATATCATCAGTACTGTTCAACTTACTTATAGCAGAGATTATAATCTCATTGAGTTTTAAACCTTTGCTGCATACTAACTTGACTTTAAGAACTTCTGGAAAAAACCCAAAGTTACACCAAATTCACTAAAATCTAGATGGATAATAAGGCCCGTTGTTATTTCTGCGACTCCTAAACCATCAGCTGCAACATCCATATCACCTTAAACAGTTGCCAACTAACGTCTAGCCATCTTAAATCTTCTTTACTTCTTTGTGGTTTTTTGTAACACCTCTATAAAGTTCGATCTCTTATACCAAACCATTTTTAATTTCGCTCATCATTATCAGCATAAGATTCATGTCGCTATCTGTGGCTGGCAATAGTGGACACAATGGTGGTGCACTTGGTATTTTTTCTGCCATTTCAAGGTACGAAATAGATAGGTTAAACTTAGAGCTAGTGCTTGTGAAAACAGTAATTGTATAAGATTTATCATGTTTTTTGTTCGCTTCAGTCACTAGAATGTTCGCTTCTCTTACTACTGTCTTTTGCTCCTAATTGCTTTTTCGATCTGCTTTTTAGCATCGAAATATATGTATCCTCCTCAAGTCCACTAGCACTCATTTACTTACTTAAATATTTTGTGTGGCTGTATCCTTTGTGCTAATCAATTGAAAACTGAGACAATAAAATTGGAAAAATTAACTTTACAACTCCTTCAGTTTCCATTTTTGTTGGTGAATCTCTGGACATCTTAAACATCTTCCCCAAAAGCATTCTATAACTTACTGTAAGAGCTGAATTTAAGGCTGCATGATAAATAATGTTAATTACGATTTTTGTATCACTTGCCCTTTATTTGTCGAATATTGTGTATCAATTGAAGCATTTCTGGAAATGGATTTTCTGTTCTTTTGGCATAACTACTTCTTTATTTTAAGGTTGCTTAAAAGATCCAACAGTTTTTAGAACAGGGATCGTTGGATATACTTTAAACTACATACATCCGAAAAATAAACGGCAGCAACAACACTAGCTATCAAGTAATACATTTTCTTGAAGCTACTAATTGACTTCTTTCAATTATAATCCTGGTTTTATTTTAATTTTATTTTAACTTTTCTGCGTTGGCCTTTTAAATTTTTGTGAACGTTTTATAAGTTGTTTTCCAACTTCGACTCTATGTGGATCTTCTTCTTTTGTGAAGTTATCTCTTCTGGTTTCCCTCCAACCTTATACATTTCTTCATTTTTCTCTCACGAATTTGTTCGCTTCCCCACTTCCATTCATTGTTTTGCAACAAGATAAACAGTTAACATAAGTATGACTTTAAAGCTAATTGTAAATTATACAAAAACTAGCGCCTTGCTCTCTTTGTTCTCTTTTTTTTTCTCTCTATTAATCTCCCTCTTTTCACTGAATTTTGTTTCAACTTTAGCTCATTTTAAGAACTTGCTGAAAAGTGAAAGAAATATAATTTTAGTGGTACCATTTATATGGAAAAAAGCAGTGTAAATTAAATGGAGTGCAAGATATGTTAAAATTCAATACAAAAAGTAATTACAGTGTTCATCCAAAACAGCTTTTGTAAGCAATACTGTTGGCCATATGTAAAAACTTGGAGACAAAATAATAAGAATAATTTTATAAATTATAGGCAAAGGAACAGAAAGAAAACACGTACATAAATATGTGAATCTATAGTATCATAACGTTGAAAAACACAAAATATCCCACTTATCATAAGTTATAATATTAAATGCAATGTAACAAAAAATCAGATCGCTCTGATTAAAGGTTAAAAGTGCTTGTTGTTCCATCAAATGAATTTTACTAAAATTGGTTACATTTTACAAAGCCTAAGGTGCTAATATAAAAGATCTAGACATATATCATGCTTTTCCTTGTGCATTTTGAATTTTTTTTTCCGATCCAGAGCACACAAAAAAAAATATTTTCACTGGTCAAATACAAGATATATGAACGATAGTAAAAACAGGTCTAAAAATGATAAAATGTCATCACAAAAAGAAATAGAAGAACACAATAGAAAAGTAGAGGCTTTAAAAAGAGCTAACTGTATAACAGTAATTGTCTTTGATACGCTTGGCTTCACTCAGTGTGCGTTTATCCTCTTTTGTATTATTTTTGACATCCTTTAATAAATGTTTAACTAGTTATAGCGACATTTGCTACACCAACTGTAAAAGGAACAAATGCATCGATTACATTACATCCAGTACACATTTATTTAACATTATTTTCTGTGTATTTGTTTTCTTCTTCAAAACCTTACTCGCTCTGGTTGAACTTATTCGCGTCACTCTCAAGTGTTTGTTCTTTTTTTTTCTTCAAAACTGTACGTGTTTAAATGTTATAAAACTTGCACTCAATGCAGAGAGAGATAGTCCTAACCCGAATGAGAGGATCATTTAAATATATTATTGCATTTGTTGTCATGTAATCCTCTTTCAATTCTGTCTGTTATTCTTTTAAATTATCAACTGAAAGAAATTCACTCATCAGAGATGTCACCCCTGGTATTATCACACCTGACAATAACTTTGACATTTTAGCTGATCTTGAATTTACAACAGTTTTATAGGTTTTCATAATTTTGTCTGAAATCCTTGTCAGATACACATTTGCCCGTTATTTTCTTGATGTTCCGTTTGCTATAAAAAAATAAATGTTTGCTTCCTGCTTGTATCCTTCCTCTTCATTGCTACAAATTTATTTGCTTTTATAATTACTCGCATAGCTCGTGTTACTGCTATTTTTATCTTCTATAAAACCCACATCTTTTTCAACTTGTTTTGATCTATTTAAATAGTATACAATGGCAGAAATTGGTTGAATGGAATCTGATAATCCTTTTAACAATCCAGATGATTTTGATGACTTTTGCTATAATGATAAAATTGAGAACCAAACTTCGGGTGTAATAATTAATTAACTTTGTATTAATATTTTATCTAATAACTCCTCAAGTGCCACCTCTATATATAGTTGATGAATATTCAAAAAACATATTTAAGTATTGTTTAAACATAGATGAAGATCAATATAAACTAATTAGGCTGTATTAACCAATCGAAGTAGAACATTGTATTACTATGAATTAGGCTAAGAAATTAAACACATTTCTAAAAAGCACATAACTCTATGGCTTTACAAAAAGGTGAAAATGATATTATAAAGTCTTTAGATTGGACAATAGAAGAAAATATACAGAATCTACTAAAAAAAAACATTCCTAACAATATAGAGATTAAAACATTAAAAAGAAATGAGGCAACAGTTAAAAATAACATACCCATAATAATTTATGATGATAGAGATTTGATAGAAGAAGTTTTCAATAATGCAACAGAAATACAAAACGATTTGCCAACGGAAATATTAATTTAAAAAATGAAATTGATTAACTAAAAAGAAATTTAGAAAAAGGTTATGTTCGTGCAGGAAATGTCAATAGATTAATATTACACAAGAAGAAAGAGAATTAAATGGTTATGTAGAAGTTATTGATGTAGTAAATTCAAAAAATTGAAAGATATGACAAGCAGATAGCTGAAATTAAAAAGATATAGGCAATGCAAAAGATGTAAAAAAAGGAAAGCTCAATTGCAAGAAATATTGCAGACTTTTACAAGTAAAATGGCACAAATAGTTGGGCATTTATCAGATTTACGCAATACCTTTAGAGAAAATATTAATAACATTGATTCAAAAATTAAATAAAAATTACCATTAGGTGAAAGACTGAAATAACGGTTTAAAGAATAAGGTGTAACAACTTTTGTTACTTTTATAGCTATAGGTATTATAGCCACATATCTTGGCATAACCAATGCACATTTTATAAAATGCTTCACATGCGCAGTTTTGGTTGTACTACTTACACAAAACTTTCACCACTTTTGTCCTTCTTGTCTACTTAAGTTTTACTGTCGTCCTCTGCTTTATTTCAGTTTCTCTCTTTTGATGAATTGTTACAGACTGTTTCTCAGCTGCTGGAATTCCATTTTTACTTTGTCGGCATTTATAGTTTTATTTATTCATAGGCTCAATGTAACACTAACAAAATGTGGCATAAAGTGGTGCATAACTTTTCTACTGTTTTATTTATGTTCCAATATGAATACGGTCTAAAAAAATTACAGTGCAGGATAGGGTGTTGGTGTTTGAAAAAGAAAAGATTTTGTAGTGGTCTTGGGTTCATAATTGTTATTAATTTAAATTTTGTCTGGTGTGGGTTGCTGGTTTTTGAAAAATTTAAATAAATTTCTTTTTGGCTGAGCTAGGGCTCATTCCGCCTGAAAAAATGTAATCGTGTATGGTAGGGTGTTAGTTGTTATTATTTTATTTTGTGTCACGGGTGCAGGTTATAGGGTGTTGGTTTTTAAAAAAATGAAAATAAGGTGTTTTGTAGTTGTGTCACCTAATAAAGGAACTACAGTGGCTGTACTACTCATATCAATCGGCTAACTTCCCAGTCAACAGTCTAATAAATGATCAAACCAGAGACAGTGCAAAGGCAGATAGGAGCACCGGCATACATATATTGGCCGATATAAGGTAGCTGATCAGATTTTGCAAGCTTCTTTTAGTCAAAGCTTATGACACTTGTGCAGATGCCTGCAAAGTCATATATGAAAAGGCAGTTTCTCATGCAAACCACGCCATCAAAATCTGTAAGATCTCCTCTTGGTACTAAATTCTTCGATCAGTACCGCAAACTCGTAAGTTCGTCAATGATATCATTCTATCGAGCTCAATTTCAGTCTCTGCTATTCTACAGTAATGTCTCCGAGATAATATAAAATTCGGAGGGAAATGCCGATAAAAGTTGGAAGATCATTTTGTTGGATTAAAAGTGTTTGTTTCCGCTCTTTGAGACTTTCCTTGGATATTCATTAAAATGTTCTCTTTGGCTATATGTTATTGACAGACCTTAGCAAGCCTTTTTATATATTTATTCCTTATCACTCTGCCTTCCAGCTATTTTCAGACTACCTTCTCGTCATCTTCTACTTGATACATTTTCTGATGACATTGAAAAGGTTCGAACTCATTAGCAGGATTCCCATATGTTCCTAGAAGCTTTCTTGCCTTTGTTTTCAAGGGTATTTCTAAATAGATCCTTTATTTTGTTAATCCACATTCAGAGTCTACTAAATATTTGCTTGTTTATTGAAATAGTAGCGATTTCAAAGCTACCGGGTAACTATGAAAACAATTTCATACCGTGTCACAAGTAATCACCGAATATAAAATATAAAATTTACAGATAAACCAGAAACTATTATGTTAAACCACCTTGACTTCATCATAGAGCAGGGCATGGTTAAATTAATAAATTCATATAAAAGATGTGGAATATAATTAATATAATAATGCAACATGAGATATATATATATATATATATATATATATATATATATATATATATATATATATATATATATATATATATCACAACTTTGTTGGCCTGATGGCAGCATAACATACATATGTAGTTTACCGGTTTTCGACCGGTTTTTAATTTTGTCTTCTTTCTTCTTCTATTGCTTATCCTTTGTTGTTTTATTTCCCCGTCATTTAAACATGTAGTGTTTGTTTTGTGGATGTAAATTGTTTTTTCCCCTAACGAAGTGTTTGTTTAGCTCGAAACGTTGGGAAACTGTTTTGTATTTGCGCGGTTATCAATTTTTGTGTCATTAGATATATGTAGCATCATTTTTGGTGATGTTTGCATGGTCGAGATGGTATAGGGATTGGTGCTTACAGGCAAGGCGATGGGTGCCGTAACCCGAGGATCCGGATTCGAATCTCTGTAGAGTACGAATTAAAATTCTCTATCCTGTATGATAATATTATTTATTCGTATTTAAAATTGTTGCTAATGTTATCAAGCATTCTCCTGTAGGATCCAGGGATAGCAATTTCCGGTCTATTTAGTGTATATTTGTAATTCTCTCTCTCTCTCTCTCTCTCTCTCTCTCTCTCTCTCTCTCTCTATATATATATATATATATATATATATATATATATATATATATATATATATATATATATATATAGAGAGAGAGAGAGAGAGAGAGAGAGAGAGAGAGAGAGAGAAAGAGAATTACAACAGGCTAGTCTGAAGTTTTTTTTACCATAAAAAAGAACCATCTTTTAAGGCGAATTATTAATAACTAAATGCTTGTAGGTAAGCCATTTAAGAAAGATTATGTTTATCTGCTTATTATCTCATTGTGATTAATGCTATTCATTTGCAGGAAAGCAATCAGGCTGATGATGAAAATGATGATGAGACTGAATGTATGTTCTGTGCCACCTGTCAGTGATGTGACATACCCGGATGTTTTAGGTCTTAACAATCTTAGAGAATAAAATACTTCGCGATTGCTAAGGATGAGCGTTATTTGGCTATGCACAAGAAATGGAGTCATTAACACAAGACACATTAGTTAAAAAAAGATGTAAGAAAAAACAGACATCGATCCATGCCTTCCTCAAGCCAGGATTTTGAACTGTGAACATTATGAATTATATGGAATATTTAAACATTATAAATTTTCATTCATAATTCTAATGGACTTACAGTAAAGTTATAAAAGTATCTCATTCCTCAGCTGTTTCTTGTGACGTGGAGTGTGTTTCTATGTTGAATAACTGTACTTATTTATGTCACAGGATGTGAATTTCGGAAGGAAAGTATGTTCTTCAGCAGTTTCATTAAATATATGTATTTTTTTTAAATAACAGCTTTCTTAGTTTCGTGCACTCTTACACACGCAAACGCTGATGTTTTCTCATAATTACACACACACACACACTCTCTCTCTCTCTCTCTAATC
Organism: Margaritifera margaritifera; assembly: GCA_029931535.1. Taxonomy (NCBI): domain Eukaryota; kingdom Metazoa; phylum Mollusca; class Bivalvia; order Unionida; family Margaritiferidae; genus Margaritifera; species Margaritifera margaritifera. Next base: position 2,661,376 of record JAQPZY010001516.1, read on the forward strand.
ACATAAACGCTTAGAAATATATATATATATATATATATATATATATATATATATATATATATATATATATATACATACATATATATATATATATATATATATATATATATATATATATATATATATATATATCACATCTGTGAAATCCTAAAAAAAAAAGAAAATTATTTTAGTCCCAAGGGTTTTCAGTTTTGAAGGTTTTCACTGTATACATATAGATGGGTCAAAACACTTTGGTCCTCTGCGTGATAGGCACGATACACACTTCTTTGAATTTTTTTTACACAACTTTGATGCGCTGATGGCGGCATAGCATAGATATGTATTTTACCCGTTTTCGATCGTTTTTTAATTTCGTTTTCTTTCTTTCTTCTATTGTTTATCCTTAATAAGTTCTCCTGGGTTTTGTGTTTAGTGCTTGTTTTGTGGAGTGTAAATTGTTTCTTCCCTGACGAAGAGCTTGTTTAGCTCGAAACGTTGGGAAACTGTTTTGTATTTGCGCCGTTATCAATTGTTGTGTCATGATAAATATATATATATATATATATATATATATATATATATATATATATATATATATATTTATATACAGGGCCGTCGTAAGGGGCGGGCGAAATAGGCGACCGGGGGCGCCAAGCCTGGGGGAGAAATTTCGCGGAGTTTGCGGTATTTTAATCTGCGGGGGGGGGGCGCCGAAGGCGATGCTTGCCCGGGGCGCCGTTTCGGTTTCGTTTTGACGGCCCTATATATATATATATATATATATATATATATATATATATATATATATATATATATATATATATATATATGACAGCAATCACATGAAAGGCTAAATATATGTGGTCACCAGGAGAGAGAGAGAGAGAGAGAGAGAGAGAGAGAGAGAGAGAGAGAGAGAGAGAGAATTTGTAGCCAACCAAACAGTCAATAACAGAGATATATCTGACGCCGGCAAGATACCTACCCAATGCAAGTAATGATAAGCATTTAAAGCAGGCTCTAGCCAATTATGGTTTCTTTCCCTGAAAAATAATCCGGGGATTTTTATCAAATATATATTGGCATTTGGCGATTATTAGAATAAATGTTTCGAGACGTTTCCTTTATCAGCATTGATGACACATTGTACTAAATACCATCAAAAGCAGTAAGAAATGTTTTTACGCTATATTAAGCAAAGTAATTTAATTATCACACCCCTATTATTGGATATTATTATTGACCCAATAGACCCATCAGACCTAATGCTTAACAACTAATCCTTCGCAAGAATACTTATTGAGCAGGAAGTAATCGATTAGTTAAGCAATTAGTCGATAGTTGGTCTCCACAAAAACTGAAAATAAAACATCTCGCTATGATAAAAGTCGTTAGATGTAAAACATTTGATATTCTTCCGTACATGCTGGGCATATCGCTGGTACTTGCTCTGCCTACATTGTTTTATCAGCTGTTAAATACTTAAGGTGTGGGGGTTTTCCTCAAAATATTTGCATAATTCCGTTTGAATTTCCCCGATGTAATTGACACTGGCGCAGTTATTCATTTGCATTTTGTAAAACTCTTGGTTTTGTTTGAAATATTTTGTGTAAAGGGTGTCTCAAGACTTTTTGAAGCCTCCTCTAGTTTTTAATTTTCCATTTCTTGTAAACTTCAAGTGTGTTTATCTAATTTATACTTTTTTTATGTTATTGGTTTATTCATCAGTTGATTTGTTGATCTATTGACTGCAAGCTAATTCATAGAAAGGCATCTGTTAATTCATCCTATTGACACACGGTGTTCTTCATGGAAGCAAGAGTGTAGTTTTGTCACGAGAATTAGTAATTGATGTCAGTTTAAATATCCGGACGCACAGCAAACTCCTTGTATCCTGACAGATTTAAATTACATAGCACATGTTGTCGGAAATCAACAGGCAGGCAAGACTAGGCACTCTATACAAGCGTGAACTCTATGCAAATACATATAAGATACAAAAACAAGTAAATATCACGTAATTATGTAATAGCAATGCCCTTAAGCAAACGGGTTTAAGTTACTATATAGATTGATTCCAGGAAATACATAAAATACAACATACGAACAGAAACGGGTATCAGCAGAAACGGCAAATGACACTGTGCTTCATTCGTATAAATTCTGACCCAAAAAGTATCTTGTTTGACTCCATTGGTCATGTACGCATTCTAAATGCCAAATTTCGATTTAATTCGATCTGACTGCCTTTTTGTTGGAAAAAATGCTTTATAACCGACTGGTGTGGATTTTGACAAATAAGGTATTCTAAAATATTACAAGATCTGTCAGGACAAGACATCTTGAGCTGTTCACTGACATGAAGTTCTATAATTTAATTAAACTTTGAAAAAGACTATTTTTGTTTTAAAATATATATAGACGCGTTATTTATTTTCATAATTTAAATGCAAAAGCATGGTTGCAAACGATGGACTTGTGCATCAGGGCTACTAACTTGTAACGTTTCTTTCAGCGAGCAGGAATAGCTAGCTACCTATTACACTTCATAGATTTATTTAAATTTTCCTCAATTCATTTGCTACATGGCTGTTTCATAAATTTAATATTTACAGGTACACACGTCAGACTCGTGTCCTCGAATCTAAACATGATAGTTTTGTTTCCAATTCATTAAACATACGTCAAAATTAAATTGAAGATAGGAATAAATTTATCCTGTTATACTGTTATACTGTTATACTGTTATATACAATTTTTATTGAGTTATCTGTTTATAAAGTAAATTTTTCTTCGCGATTTATTGTAAATTTGAATGGATAAAAACAGATATAATAGGAATATAAGAATTAAAGTATGCAGCAAAAGAGTCGTGGTAACCTTAAAAAAAATCTTCCCCAATCTACTAGAAATTTTCTTGAGCAAATTCATCTATAAAGGGTGAATAAAATCCTTTTGGATTGCAACAAAAATTCTTTGAGTTACAGATAACATTCCTGTGGCGTGTACACGGTAGTGGCTCTGCCATAATGGGCCTTAATTTTGGGCATGACAGAATGGGGAGGTGAGACTGGATTGGCAACTGCATGTATCAGACAAATTAAACACTCCTAAATGCACCTAAAGAGCTATAGTCATTACGCGGTATTAACAACAGTAAGATCGGTACGATTATATTCTCAACTTTACAATTTAAATATCAGTGTAAAAAAGTAAGGATTTGAAAAGTTTGATCGAAAATGATATATATTTTTCTACATTATTATAATAAGAATTTCTCAGACTAAATGTATAAACGTACTATTATATGTGAATATGTTTTGTTGGTTTTTCTTTTTTTTCTAACCTGGATCTCAAACAATAGAGAGCATAGTCCATTGTCAATAAGCAATTACATATATTATGTATTGATTAGATGTCTAATTGTCTGTACAATCATCATGAGAAAACGATATGGATTTTTTTTAAAAATTTAATCTAACCATAACAGATATTACATGGTATAAACTACTTGTGATGAAACTATCTCGAAATAAATCTTAAGTTTTGACTTACACGTGTATGCGCACTCTGCGTGTATCATGGTCACTCTGCGTGTCAGATATGTAAGTTGTACTCTTGCAATTAATGCAATACTTCATAATATAGACAACAATCGACCATGATGTATTAAGCCTGCTTGCCTAAACTTGAAATATTCAGTCACCAAATGGAAACTTTGCATGCTAACATGATAGTCCCAGTACTGTGTCAGTAGTAGATGCCTGCCAACATGAGACTCCGAGTCCTTGTGTCTTAAGTAGAAAATATATTATGCAATTATTAACCTTTTGTGAGGTGAATGTGTATAGGTTATTCACTGAATATTAACAAATACTGAGCCGAGGTCATGTCGCGCAGAATGCCCGAGCTTGCGAGCATTCTGAGTCACATGACTTCGGGACCAGTATTTTTTCAATACTCAGTCAATAACCAATTCATATTTACTTCAACAAAGATCTACAATAATTATTGTTTTGTTACATGATTTAGTGTGAAATTTTGAATTTTAATTTGTTTCAGGAAAGTGAAAATGCCATCTCATCCTCGTCATGTCACAAACATACGTGATGACATCATATAAAAGTAAATTATGTCACGATAGTGCAACATGATGAATTTATCGTTAATCACGTTATGCCGTGTCAACCAATGAAAAACCATCTCTAACAGGAATTGTGTTATTATATATAAGATATATAGGTTAAAAAAAACGCTCTGAATTTAACGTATCTAATAATTTAACATGAAGGATAGAGCTTTTCGTGTAGTAAACCTCAACGGTAAGTGACAATTGAAAAACCATCAACATGATCTGTATATGAAAGTATTCAAGCTCCTGAAGCATAAATTTAATTTGGAATCTTGTTGAGAATCTTCACACAGCAATAAAAATGCAATGATAATTCCACCAGAATCAAACTGAATTTTCGCTATCGTTTATTAACATCTTCCTTAATTCTTCCACTCACTTTTGGACAATAATTGTCCATTTAACGCGTTAGGAGACTATTAAAGTTGCCGTTCCCATGTGCCAAGACCATATTATATGTTTGCAGCTAAATTGCTCAAAGCAAAATTACTTTACACCAAATACTGCCGGGAAAGTTTTAAACTTGGGGAATGCAATTAAAATAATGTTCAATCTTTATTTTTCCACGCGAAGATTGAAAAGTTCTTCAGTTTGCTATAATAAAGAATGTATCACTTTTCACATAGTCCAATGCTTTATAAAATATCATACAATATGCTGTTAAATGCGATACTAAAGATTGAGCAATGCAAGGTTAGGATTTACCGTTATTTCTCTGTGAGTTTTAGAGTAATTAGAAAGACGAATTGCTAAGATGAAGAAAACTACAAATGCGATTCAGAGGCATTTAAGTTTCTTGAAATGAAATAATTCGTTCTCTTTCGATCGCACATCTCAGTAAAGTCAGCTTTTTCCTTCTTTTATTGAAGATAAAGCAAGAAACTATCTTTCAATACTATAACAGCAAATACAATACAGGTTCAATCAAATCAATGCAAAATACAAAATATAAACACCACAAAGATACTGTAACACATTTGGTTCCATTTACGATGCCCTCAAAGGACAAATTTTGATGCATTGGACAGGAAGGGCAAAATTTAGTACACGTGTCTTCCTTTTAATATAAGCTGTACTCGTAATACAAGATAGAAATAAAGATATCGATCCATCATTCAAACAATCAGTGTTCTAAATACATATTATGAAGCTTTTGACTCTATTTTGTTGATCTTCTGACATTAATACTGGACAAATGTTAAAGCTATTGGGTACATTCTTTAAATCTGCGTATGTCCAAAACAGTACTCATTAATAGTGACATGGAAACTGATGATTGACGAAGTGATAAACCATCAACCAGATTCAGAGGATTCCGAAAGTACTGCAATCGTGTTTAAATCTGTATAATTTATCAAAGGCAAAATGACAGACTTATGCTAGTAACAAGTTTAGTTTGGAACTACTTTTAGCATTTCTAAAGACAATGTCATTTTTAATTTCTGAAGCGGAAAACAGAAGGTGACGAAACTGTAATGTATAATTATTTTTTACTTTGAATTTTTATTCAAGGACGCTAATAACAACAAATCTTTCAAACCTAAGCGGTCAAAGTGATTTATGTCTCATTTTAAAAGTGAGAACCTTATAAAATATGCTGGAAATTTCTTGTGATATATGTTTCATGGAATACAAGAAAAGACTCCCGCAACAACGCCACCGAGACTGTGTGGAAAAGGATATATTATCAGATACATTACTTTCAGTTTCAAAGATTTCTCAGTTTTGTTTGGTTTAATCTCATTTAATGCAATATTGCTCTTATCATCCACATACCAAAGACAGCAAGAGGATGGGACTTTATCTGCTCAGTCTCATATGGTGATATACACCATTCAGATAAACTCTTGAAACGCATTTGTCTCTGACTATGACGTTTTGGAAATATTAATTGTTGACTACTGAAAGAGTAAAAAAAAAAATAGTGCAATTAGAATTTGTGAATTATTTTTACTTTTGTCGTCTGGTAAAAAAATTTTTTATGTAATTTATCTAAAACAATAGACGATCGAAATAGTTATAAATGAATTCACACCTTTTTTCAACAACAGACTGGTTTTTTTTTTACTAGCGACAAGATTCCATAATAATGCTATATTAAACCCGTACTCCTCATCCAAAGAGCTAAGTTCTTTGAAACTGCAAAAGCTGCTTGAGGTACTCTGATTTCATACTGACGGCATAGGGAAAGATCAGGTGTATCACTCTTCCCGTGACCTGCTGACAAAGGATAAGGGAATTTCAGGATGGATAATGAGGGAATCTTTGACATCCCTGTGATATATGTTGTCTTGAAAAGCGGACACTAGTATAAAATCAGCATAAAAAGAGGTGAGCGCTTAAGAAATGCAAGTGTATCTAATCATTAAACGAGCTCAGTTTTCCAAGGACTTTCTTTACGATAGGCATTCGTCGATCATTTTCATTATCCAAATCAGGACACTCTCAAGTTCATATTTTTAGTGCTTAAGTTTTTCATAGAGAAATATACTTTGTAAATTCAAAACATCTAATCACATACGACCAGAATATAAATGAATATAATTTAGTACAGATATTGATGAAAGAAAAGAGCCTCCTCATCCAATCGCCTTAATGATGGATGAGTGACATTAATGGAGTAAAACCGTAATTCTCCAAGAATTGATAATGATTTATTTGATCCTGTTGGAACTTGCAGACTCTGGAGGACTTTCCTGATACAAGCAACGTAGTCAGTCGCAACCCTTTCTCCTAAATGGTGCAGCTTCGTGTTGTGTGGGAGGGGGTGCTGTGTCTTTGTGTCTGCGTAGTCTAATTGGAAAGGAAATAAGACATGACATAAGAAGGAAAACCAGGATTGTGACGGCCAATTGGAAACAATTAATAATCCTTTAACAACACTATCGTCTATAATCTTAATGATGTCTCTGCCTGTAAGTGTAATAGGTGGAAAATATATGGTTTGAAACCTGAAAAGCAACGCAATAAAGCGTCTACACGAATAGCCCCTGGATCTTTCATCCAGGCAACACAAACTTGTATATCTGTAAATTGTGTCTTGAAGCAAACAGGTAAATATCAAAAAGAACAAACTGAGCAATAAATATTTCGAAAATTTCTCTTTTCATCATCCACGCTGTGCAATCATTATGATAATTATGAAATATGGATCTCGGAGCAAAGATATTACAAATACTTCAAGGAAAAATATGTCAATTTTAGATTCTTCCGTTGATCCTTTGCCACCAAAATCTAATTTTGGACACTAAGCACCCATGCTAACAATGATCCGTTTCTACCCAGAAACTGACACGTCCCACTAGTTTCTCTTTTCAATCTTGTGGCTATATTTTAATCCACCAATCTAACTGACCCTTTTTTGCTTCTGACAGAATTACACGAGAGTGCTAATCTGTCTCATTTCCCAAGCCTCTAATTTTTTCCCTCTCAAGTGATCGATAATGTAAAGTCACTTCTAAAATGGCACAAAATTCGTTCACTAACATGCCAATAAATGAATCAATTTCTCTGACAGACGCAACCTGTTTCACTTAAATGCTCTTGGTCTAAAAGGAAATAAAACTGAGCCAATTATCCCTCCATGAAAATTTTTAATAGGTACACTGAAATGTGCATCTCTCAGATCAAAGGTGTGAAAAAGTCACATTAAATCCAGAACAAAAGAAAAATTCCCATGCTTAAAATCTTCATAATGCATGAACAAATTTATTTATTTCAAATTACAGGTCTAAATTTTCCATTGGTTTTCGAACTATGAACATGTTTGAAACATATTGATTATTTTAAGGATTTGAATGCACAGTAACACTTTCTCAAGCAAATCACTGATTTCACCATCAACTATTAGCTTTTGTTCACCTGGGAAAACAAATTCACTGGGAATACAAGTTTGAACAAGAATATTCTCAAATTCGATTTTATACCACACGTACAGCCTGAATAACCCAAAAGTAACTAGTCAAAACTTCCCATTTTTAGATAATTATTATGGAGAAAGTTTTGAAACACTATTGGCCTTAAGTTGAGTTTTGATTTGCTTTTGTAAAGGTTAAATTCTTTGACTTAATCTTTCCTCTCCCTTGGGCTGGGAAACGGGTCTGAAACGGTAAATTCTTTTGACGGCGTAGAAAGGGGGACGGGGTAAGACTGTTGGAGATTCATTCTAGCATTTACCCACCCTTGACAATGAAACCTGATCCGTCCCATACCACCTTTTAAATTGTTCCTTCCCTACCTCTACCAAAATCATAAAATTTAAAGTTGACTCGCCTGAGGCGAATACCCGTGTCACACCGTTTAATTTCTTTTGCAACATCCTCACTCCACATAAAAAAGTAATGGTAGTATTCAAGTTGCAGATATTACAATGCTCTTGGAGTAATCTTTGGATATCCCTGAGTCATTAGTTAGTCGCCCTCTTGTTTGTTGCTCACAATATCGCGGGGTTTATCTTGTCACAGTTTTGTGGAGTTTTACACTTGGAAATAATATAATTTTGTTATACACATTGAAGTGCATTCTGTATTGAAAAAATTTGCTAAGGATTATGCAGTGGGAGATCCATTTCAGGGGCTTTGAAACTAGGTAACTTCCCCTTGTCATCCAAATTTTTAATATTTTTACTTTGATTTTGAAAGACAGAGTTTTCACTCTCTGGCCCAAATAAACAGGGTAGGGGTGGTTACCGTCCTTTTATAGAGTACCCCTTTTATAGAGTACAAAACAAAACATATATCATAGTGTAGTCCTGTGACTGATGATTACGAAAAGTGATATTGAAGTTGCCATATCTTCCACCAAACATAAAATGTGTATTCGTTTCTTTAGTAACCATGCCATTGCATAAAAAACAATAATTATTACGTGCTCCTAGGTATTACCTTTCGTTAAATCATATATTATTAACATTTTTGTGCAAACGTATATTTTCCATAACTTTATTGTATATTTGCAAAAAAACTGGGCCAATGAAAGTAGAATCTAACGAAGATCTACAAAATATATTTAAGAAACAATGCTCATGAAACATACCTCACCCCTGCTGCTCCAAACAATGCTCGTCAAGAATACCCCATCCCTGTGGCTCCAAACAATGCTCATGAAGAAAACCTCACCCCTGCGGCTCTAAACTCATTGTGCTTTTTACGAGGATGAGATAACAATAATATATTGTCTACTAAAACTCACTAAGTATCTGGTAGAGGAGCATCTTGAAGCGTTTGCTAAACCAGTCTGAAATCAAAGTTTGTTCCTCCTGTTGTCTCACCAGATTGAATTGAAATGAAATAAAATGTTCCAGATCGACATACCGTAAAAGAGGCAAGCTGTCCTTACATAACTAATGTTTGTCCAGAAGTAACTAAATTAAAAAAATATGTTTGTATTTTTTAGAATAAAGCATAATCTAACACAAACAAATACTAAAACCATTTACTTACCTGAGAATGCATGCATTTTTGACGTTCTAATTTACTCACGTTTTTGCTTACGGTATACACATACTTTTTGATGATGGTAAACAGTGAGAAAAGAAAAAACCGAAGTCTGATTTCTCCAAAGCGTTTTAATTGGTTATTGTCAATTTATAAGGTCATTTAACAATTAATTTGAATTTGTTTGAAACCGCCAGATTTATGTTTGAACCTCTTCGTGACCGATTGTTTAAAACTTATGGAAATTTTGTAAATAAAGAATTCTGGGTTTGTTCAATAACTGCCATGAAATGAATTCTGACACAATTGGCAGTGATTTGGCAATCTCGACTCTATCATATCAGAGTATCCTATCCAAATATACTGCACCTAAATATTTGACCATTGGATTTCGTATCATTCATCAGTACAGAAACCTATTTTACGCTTTGGGGTTGGAAATATTGTTATACTTTCCGTCTGTCCGTCCGTCTATCAATTACCTATCCTGTCATGATCATAATTGCAATGTAAACGTTTATTGAACTTGCCCATATAGTATATACTGGATTGTATTACTTTTACTTACTTTCATGTAAATGAGGTATAATCTGAAAAAAGGAATTTCAAATCACAACGATTTGTTTAAAAAGATTTGTAACTAAATCATTCATATGCTATACGATACATGTATGCAGTTGAAGGATGGTATTGTGAGACTGTCAAATATTGTTATACTGGATTTGTATGTGTTTTAACATGCTGAGTTCCTGCTTTGTGTCTCTTTTTTCTTCTATCACTTATGTCTCTGAAACGACACTGAACAAATTTAGGTATTACAGGAGTTTTCTTTTATTGTTGGTCTGAATTAATGTATTGTTTTCAAAATCTTCTGTTTTACTTATATTTGAAACATAATTTTGTCAGAAATTAATATTTATGTACTGAATAGCACATTAATACTTACATGTAAAAACAGATCTGATGACATGTATGGGTTATGTCGGCTAAAATGTAAATACAATAAACTCCGTTTAAAACAAAATGGGACGCAACGAAATATTGATTTTAACGAATCACATTGCACGGTCCCTTTAGGTTTTGTATGAAACAGTTCTTTGGTTATAACGAAATTCGGATGAACGAAGTGGTTTTGGGGGTCCCGCGGGCTTCGTTGACTCTATTTATCAGTATCCAAATTTGACCAAAACAAAAGGGCGCGGAGCCCTGTCCTCAAATCTACTAGCACTGTCCTTTTTCTGGTTCCTGAATTTACTCCTGCCTTAAGTCATTTGTAATAGTGACGTCCCACCTATTATCTGGTACCGCGCCTCTTCCAGATAAGCTTGTTGTTTGGTCACCGTTGTACTTACTGTGCTCTTTATGGAATCGACTTTTAGTGTGTTTCAATCTTTACCACGAAGGTGTAATTGTCGAAACATTGACAGAAAAAAACGTTTGCATACAAACAATAGCTCTATTTTTAGCGAATGGATTAAAAAGAATGACATCGTCAATTTAAAGGTTTTCAAACTGTTATATTACTTGTGAAGAAGTATCTTTGCTTTAAAAAATTTCGACACAAGCAGTAAAGTGGCAGTCAACAGTGATGCTTGTATAGAAACATGTATCCTTCAGGAGACAAAAAAGGAGCAACCTTTTCAAAAAGAAAAGGCTAAAATTAACACAGTTTATGCAAAGATTTTGCAGTTAAATTTAAAATAGTAAATTAAAACATTGTAGTTTTATTTTTTTCAAATTCTTTGCAGTTAGTTAAGTGTGGTCTGTTTTACATTGATAAAAAAACAATTTTATGCACTTTGTTAGTTTTGGGAGGATTAGTGCTCTGCCCATTTCAGATTTTGACTGGTACTCTATTCATGTAAATTAAAGATGGAATAGCCCAGGAAGATTGTCGTCAGCTCGATCTTCATTCATAATATGCACATTCTAGTCACTCCTAGTTGCACAAGTATACACCAATCAGACCAACTTGACGAAACCAGACTCTGTTTTTTATTATTTTTTAATATAATGATATTAACATTTAACACAATAAATAAGATAAAAATTGCGGCAAACAATTTTTTTCGAAACAATTGTTAGTGAAAGAGAAGCTAGATAATATTACTAAAATAATTTGTTTCCTTATTTTACCCCTATTATGTGGAAAGAAAGTTAAATAATGTCAATATTTTGACAAACGTTTTTTTTAGTCATCACATGAAATTCATGCATGAACTCTTATATTTTTTATTATATCGTCTTTAAGTGAAATATTTTTCCAGGGATCAAGTTATCATTTGCCAATGTTTACTTTGATAGAATTACAAAGAATTTTATAGACATAAAAGTCAGAACGTAAGTTATGCATATTTCAGGTTCAAATAGACGATACTGTATTCATCCTGTACAAACGTACGTACTAGTTTTCAACATGTGAAGGTAACTAGAGAATTAATTGTTTTCTGATTTTTAATACACTTGCCGCAGTAAAATATGCAACATATAAAAATCTGGAGCATGCAGAGTTTGCTCGCTATGACACTGGAGAATCTAGTAAGTATTTAAAATGTACAAAGCATCGTAAATTTTCAAGCTGTAAAAATTACACATGCTTCAGATGTATATACCATCTATAGTTTGAGTTCTTTATAATACTTATTTGAAATTAATATCGAGACAGATTGTAAAGGGAACATGTACGTGGACTGCACGCGTATTCTGAGCTACCTTAGCTGTGTATACAAGTTGTCACAAAATTTGAGACATGTGATTCATATCACTGAGCCATTGACCATTAATTCCTATCGCTACACAAAAACAAATCGCTATCCATCTGTGTTGCTCGTGATTAAGTGAGATTCGCTATTTACATGATATGGGTCATCAGAGTCTCTTCTTGACTACTGTTGATACTTGGAATCACCGATAATCTTTTATGGATCAGATATTTGTAGGACTGTATTCTATAAAGATATGTCTAGAGAAATAATTTATATAAATACAAATGAATCGGCTGAAATTTTGTGACAAAATATTTGCTAAGTTACCATAAAAAAAGACATGAATTGGCACTAATTGTTTATCACAACAGAATACTTTTACCAGCATAATGACATAATAATACAGAAATGGCTATCCATAAAATTACCGGCATAATGATACAGAAATGGCTATCCATAATATTGCCACCATAATAGTATTGAAATGACAATAAATAATGTTACCAGCATAATAATATAGAAATGGCAATCCATAATGTTACCAGCATAATAACATAGAAATGGCTACCCATAATATTACCGGTAGAATGACATAATAATGCCTATCAATAATATTACCAGCATAATGACATAGAAATGACTATCCACGATATTACCAGAACGGGCAGGTTAATGTTTCATGTTGGTGAAAGCATTTTTGTTTATTCTGGCTCTGCTTTTTTGTCCCAAATCGACATTCAATTTCAGCAAATACTCAGTATAAAAGGAACCTGCCACGAATAATTGAAATATGTTTATAAGCTTTCTACCCACTCACCTCCAAAACTTATTCCGAACTGATAGAACACATGTTTCCTTTCGTGCTCCTATTTAACTTACGAGCGGCTCCTTTAGACCTAGGTCTGCTATAAACGAGCCGCCTTTATTCTCCTAAACATAATTAAGAAAACATAATACAAGTTAAGCAAAGTTTCTTAAAATTATAAAATAACGATTGCGCAAGAAACGAGCAAAGTGTTATAGTTGTGTTCTTACTGACCGGTGAGTATACTAACGGTGGAAGAATTTACGGAAGCAAAATGACGTTTAATCGGTTAGAAACAAGATTCTTTGTATTTTATCATCCGACATTTAAATCCCATTTTTTAAAAATCTGTAATAGCAAAGTATCCTTTGATTTTTTAGTCTGATTTAAGCTAATAAAATTTAAGATCATTATATGCTTAACATTTCACTAAAATGGCGATTTTTTTTCTCCATATTAACTGCATTTAAACACATTTCAACAAATGGAATCATTTTGAACATGCAATTCCATATCCCACTTTTCGATTTTCATAGAAAGCTATTATGAATGCTGCAATTTATAGGCAAGATAGTTTGATCTTATATTTTCCGCAAGATGAAAGAATTATAACTTTGGGCCAACAGATTTTCATTTTTGTCTGATGTTAAAGATATATATCCGCATTGAGAACCAGATTTCAACGCAAACGGATGTTTCCTTTATAAAGCAGTAAAACATTATTTGACAGGAACCATTCGTTTCAAATTGTATTATTCTAACATGAATCCATTTCGTGTCCCTTACCAACACATGATATATTTTTTCTGGAGGTGTGTGTAACCAACAGTAATAATTATTATGGCGTATTATGGCGACGTCATCATTGGAGTGCGCGGTTAATGGTTGAGCTAGATGCTCGAGTCTTGTAGCACTAGGCCAACAGAGTGCAATCGCTGTAAAACTAATTAAAAAATTATCTTCATTTGCTATGCTATATTCCAAATAAAAACTTTAAAAGAGGCATCTATTTGAAAAGATAAATATCTCTTTTAAATGTTGATATGTTTTCTTAAATGCATGCAAGCAACTTAGATAAATACGCTGGTTACTATTCGATACATCAATGGAACCGGGTGTTAAGAAAGAAGTATATAAGTCATTGCCTGCACTAGCTCATTTGGCTTGTATATACAAAAAGACCTAGGTCGAACACTAGTTGATTTTGTTGTTGTTGTTGTTGTTTTATGTGTGTTTGTTTGTTTGTTTGTTTTTATTAAAAAGCGATAGCGTTTTCCTCTTATGTATTAACCCAAATAATTATAATGACATCCGTTGCATATTTTACAAACTGTCAATCACAGATGAACCCAATAAATATTAAAAATTGAATGTGTTTCGAAGAATAAATTTGATCATAGGCTTAACTGTATGTTACAATACCTGAACGCCATTAGTGTATTGAAAATGAACCAAAGTTTGATCTTCTTCTTCGATGGATGGGCAAATCGTTATAGTGATCACTCGCTTCCTTAACGTGAAAAGATTAAATGTACGAACATCAATATATACGTAAACATGCCAATACGGCACATTTGAAAAAAGAACTTTCCACAATGTAACAAGCTTTGCGTTTACCGGTTTAGAAAATGAGGCGTCAGTTTCCCAAATGCTATTTTGAAATGTTTTCAGTTTCCCAACTGTCATTTAAAGTCGTCAGTTTCCCAAATGTTATTTTTAAAAAGTCGTCAGATTCCCAAATGTTATTTTTGAAAAGTCGTCAGTTTCCCAAATGCTATTTAAAAAGTTGTCAGTTTCCCAAATGTTATACTTAAAAAGTCGTCAGTTTCCCAAATGTTATTGAAAATGTTTTGTGGTATATTGAGAGTTGTATCAAGTACTTTAGAAATTGAAAGTGGATATCTTCTGAAGTGGCAATAGCTCTATCATGAGTGTTTTAAAGCTCTATGGTAGTGAAAGGTTTATTGTAATCTTCCCTTCTTCGTTACTTGACATGCCAATACCAAAAAACCGTGAAGAAAAATTATAACCACCTTTAATACGTTTTAACTAGAAAAGAATTAGGAAGCTGAAAACGCACGGGCCTGAATGTAAAAGGATTGAAGCAGGGTGGGTTTTGATCTAAACACTTAAACACAATTATGTAAATGAGATGTTTATTTATAATGCATGTGACTAATTAATAAATCTAATACCTTGCACACGTGCATAAGGTCTAACAATGAATATAACAAAATGATGCGCTCAAAGTTCAACAATGGATATAAGAAAATATCAATCCGAAATGGAACTGATCAAAACATGGAATTTCAACAAATAAACACAAATGATCCCGTATATGAACAGATATGATCAACGTATGGAACTATCAACAAATATGATTAATATATGGAATTATAAAGAAGTATTGTTGTCATGTGGATCTAACAACATGACATTATCACTATGTAGGGACACGAGGTGGTGATTACACAAAAATATGACTGCGCAAACTCACTCATAAACCTAACTACTGCGGCATTATCTGTATTTCTTGAAACGTTGCTGTAGGTTATGAAATTGTTTAGATTATCTCTGTAATCTTCTATTAAAAAGTTTTCATGAAGACATGCATCTACTGGGTCATATTCTTTAAGAAGAAAACTTATTTCATCAGTATTTGCTGTTAAACCTCGGCAATTCCATCTATTATTGTGTCAGACAGTTATAGAAGTGATGGAAGTACGGAACTTCTAGGAGGTTTCCCTGGTGCGTCATAGACAGTGGCGGCGCGACGGGGTGGGAGTGGGGGTGCAGTTGCCTCCGAGCGCCAGACGAGGGGGGGGGGGAACGCCGTTATGAGCTTTTGTTTGCTTTGTTTTTGTTTTGTTTTTAGCTGTTACCAGGGCGTAGATGGGGGATTGGGGGTTGGCATCTGACAAAAACTGTTCTCTGTGGCAAAGTATGGGTGCCACTAAAGAACATCTTTGCCCCCGGGCGCCTCCAACCCTCGCGCCACCGCTGGTTATAGATGCTCTCCAGTTTCGATACTTTCTACACTTCCAAAAGGATTGAAGAGCTTTATAGAATCGTCAGATGCTTTTGAAGTCTTGTAGATTCGTTATTTAGCTCTTTTTTGGGGGGGGGGGGTTCGTGCATGCACTTCCACTGGACCCAGCGGTTTGCTACACTTTTTGTGGGCCGGATCTAACTGGATTTTCACTAGTAGTGTTGTCATTACATTTTCCACTGCGACCAGCGCTTTGCTGCTCTTTTTGTTAGCTGGAGCTAACTGGTTTAGCTCGTAACATTGGGGTTACCTATTTGTCACACTGTTACATTGATCGCTGTTTCTGCTTCACTCTCGGTTCGGGTGGCTGCTCGCAGGGGTTTGGGATGCGTCAAGAGTGTAAACTTGGTTTGAAGATTTCTGTGGAGATACACTGATGGGTATCTACACACACATAAATCGCTTTGAGCGAAACAGATTAATAGAGAAAATTTTGTAGCTGCACTCCACAAGTAATTGGCCATCCCCTGCCAAGCCCTTAAATGTTCTCGCACTCACAAAAGGTTATATATTTGTCAGCTTCTGATTCTCATAAGTTGACTCAGTTAGGAGAAGTCATGGTCAATTTTCCTTGACATAAAATTATTTCCTCATCTGAGTAACTGGTTGAATTATTCCTGATCCTTCAGAGACCAGATCTCCCACTGATGATTGATGCTTTGTTGTGTTTTTCCATAATGGAAGACATTTATTTCGTCACCTGTGCTCCCCATCCGCCTCGGAGCCAAAGAAGGGGACAGAAATTAACGCTGATTCATTGCGCTCTCGTGTCAGGGCCAAACGTGTGATATTGGAGTAAAATAGAATCTTTAATCGATTGACCCTTGTAACCGCTCTCAGAGACCACGTCTTTTGTAAGGTTTCACATTACAACAGTCCTTGTTCCCAATGGTGACCTTCAAAAGTCTGTAAATATGTGGAAACTTAATCTGTCATTAGCAGAACCTCTGTAACTTGGCATGACTAACCGATTGATAAGAATGGGCCACCGGTCTAGCCTGAAATTGAAGCCCAAGTAGTGTGTTACATCACAGTAGCAACAACCCTTCCTCTCCAACTATAAGAATCCTCTCCTTCACTGACATGGGTCACAACCTATGGCAAACATTTTGCCTCCATTGGTCTCCTTTTACAACATGCAGTCTATCCTATATCCCTGAGCCGGCAGGGGCAGGTATAGCATTATGTCACTGACATACAGCAAAACTAGATTCTGTAAAATATAAAAGTTGTATTACCCAGGTTACGGTTATTCATACAATAGCTGCCTAGGTATTATATTGAATTTTTGTAGTTAATTTCTGATGATCATATCTACATAATGAGAATAACTAAAGTATAAATTATTTATGCAGGTAGATCTTCTATTGGCATCCATGGGAACAAAAGATTTCTAAGTCATGTAAACTTTAGTGTGAAGCGACTTAATCAGACTGCATATCGTGTGATGCAATCTGGATAGTGCAACATTAGAGTACTTACTTTGCAGCCCTATGAAATCAAATTTCAAACAGATAATTGCTCGAAACAGCAATATATACCCCATAATGTGCAGTTGAACAAGTTAAAATTGAATTTGTAGGTTCGTTGTCATTTCTAAGTTTCGTGCTATTAAACTTGATTAATCAGGAGGCAAACATTCTTATATATGACATCAATGATTCTGGGATGGCTTTACGTATCAATGATTCTGGGATGGCTTTACGTATCATTGCGATTTTCAATTCCAAGATCCCTTTTTTAGACGTGTGGTTGAAATATACAAATTATCAAAATGAAACAAACATGGCAACTTTGTGCCTAAATATTGTTTTCAATGCTAGGCTGATTGTAACGATATGACACGGCATTAATAACCACGTTTTTGAGGCAAGACACTGGCGAAGACAAAAACATATGTTGATCTGATAAAGCATTAAAACTTCAACGAATCTCATAGGAACCAATTAGTTCCAATGTAGATATCATTTTTCATGGTTCACCTATCCTGATTGCCCTCTTACGTCATGCAAAGTAAAAAGATGAATTATTATGATGGTTTCCTTATTCCAATGATTTTCAAGGCTTACGAAACGTTGAAACAAATTGATATAAACATCCTAGGTAAATCCATTGACCTAATTTGATAAATTAATGCGAGCAGGTGTTCAGGAAGAGTCGTTATTTTACGTAATATTTGTCTTGCATTAGATGCCAGCTTGAGCACATTAAACGTGCTGATAAGCGCTGACATGGCTCAGAAGTTGGTTTTTCACACATAAAACTACATACGTGTTTTGTTTCGAATCCGCAAAAATAAACTATTTCCGGTTTTTTGGGGTTTAACGCCATTTTTCAGCACATGATAGGCCATACGTGACGGCTAATATATTTTGGTGGAGGAAGAACCCGGAAAGAACCACCGACCCACGGGAAGCTACTGACAAGCTTTCTCACATACCCACATTGGTCGAGCTGAGACTCGAACCCCCGCGGACAGAGGTGAGCTGTTAGTGATCTGTAAAGCGAGCGCCTCAGACTACTCGGCCATCAATAAACTCTAGCTAATTTCACAGGAACCAATTATTAAAATTTGTAATCATTTTGAGATATCCTTTTCATGGTTCATTCAAATATGATTTTTCCTTATTCCAATAATGTGCCAAGTTTACGAAACGTAGGCACTAATTCATGCAAACATTCTAGGTAAATGAGTTGGCGCCATTTACATCAATTAATGTGAGCAAGTGTTTAGGGAGAGGCATGCAACGAAATCAGTCCTTGTTTTATGTAATATTTGTAATGCATAAGTTTGCCAGCACGAGCGCATTAAGCATGCTAATAAACCCGACAGGGCTAGGACGCAAGTTTTTGCAAAGATTTCGTTTTCCACGTATTTTATCTGAGCAAATGTTCCTTTCCTGGCGCAAATTGCAATTTTGTGCAAACTGTCAATTACGGGTGAATTCAACTTTGACTTTGAAAATTGAATGCGTTTTACAGAATACGTTTGGTATCAAGCTTTACCGTATGTAACAATAACTGAACGTCACACATTTATGGGAAAATGATAGGTATGTTTACCTGCGGCCATGCATCTTTTTGAAAACCAAGGGTTGTTTTGTTTTTATTTTTGTTCTTCTTGTTGTTAATTTCGCAGGTCAGTGTTTCATTTAGGCATGAGAAAATGGATTACCGTCAAGTGGACTCGAACCAATGAGTGCCGGGTTCTGGGCAATATTTATATTCCAACACTCAAACCAACTCGGCGATCGACACCAACATCAGCTGACTTGGAGAAAATTCTGAAAAGTTTATATGTCCGTGGTTGCTGCACAGAGTATGTGCAGTTAATACTTATTGAACTAGATGTTAACAAAGATTAGCAATAAAATATACTGTGAGGCCAAATAACCGTCTGTTCCTTGAATTTTGTCCTCATTTCGCTTGTAGACTACTACTACTACGACTACTACAGCTTCTACTACTACTTTTACTGCTACTATACACATTCACGACATACAATGCAACTACAGTTAAAAATACTTTTACTGCCTCTACTACTGCTATTGTTGGTACTTTGAGATGAGGGCAAATAAGGAAAAACAAGAATTTTCCCCTTCAAATTGCTAGATAGTCCAATTCGTTTATAAAACTATAATTTGAACAACTGTGAAAAAATCCGAATCTAGTGCCAGTCACCTTTGCCTTTTGCACACATGATGTACTTAAGTAGGCAATATGTGAGCAAAAGAAAGATTGGAAAAGATCCGAATACTTTTGGACAAGACCTGCTCAAAGTAGGCCTTTATATTGCGTATCAAACTGACGGGTGAACATGTGTATTTGGGATCTACGCTTGAAATGAGACTTAAATACTTAAATTTATTCATGGGTTACGTTAATGTGTCGAAAAATTGAATAATAAATACACATGAGTCCAACATCATAAGAAATAACGCCAAATAACACAGAAATAAGCTAAACTAAACTTTACTTAATGAATATTTATGGAACTTCGAGACAAAATTTCAGGCCTCTTCGAGCTGAGCATTACCTCTGGATGAACATTGTCAATACATGAATTGTAATGTGTGGCTTCATATAAGACGAATGATATTTGACTGCTTTGATTTGATTATAGTTCTTATTTTTAGTATACATGTTTGATTCTTTCCTCCTTTCATGCAACAGTCGTACAATGCCAAATTCATTATATATATATATATATATATATATATATATATATATATATATATATATATATATATATATATATATATTATACGAATAGGCTATTGTTTAGGATATTCGTCGATTCACAAAATGAACAAGCTATTGTATAATGTAAAATATCTTGGAAGGTCGATATATTGTTTCTGGAAAAGAATGTATGCTTAATTTTATTTAATAGCACATGTGGGAAATAATTATTATTGAATGTTTCCATTCTTTGTCAAACACCAATTGTACTGCGTAACAATAATTAATACAATTAATTCAAATGTCTATATTTGCTACACAAATACAAAACCTAAAATGCCACACTCTTTCCAATAGAAGAGCCACGCAGAAAAGAATGTCTTACAATATTCACTTATGCTAGCTGAAGCACGGGGTAAACAGTGAATAAGGAGGAAGTATATAAAAAAGAATCAATTAATAAACTGAATGACACAGAATAAGCCAATAAATTAATGTTATTTAATTTCGAAACTCAACAATTTGCAACATTCAGGAACGAATATAACCATCAGTTTCAAGTACATAAGTCGGGGAGTGCAAAAAACAACTTTTCTTCTCAGTGTAGGTATCTATTTTCATCTTTCAACTTCAGATTCGAAAATATAATTAACAGAGGTATGGATCAAAATGTTGTTTGTAAAAACGATCGAAATTCCCAAGGTTAAAGAAATGTATGCATCCAGGATTTAACATCTCATTAATACTTGCTTATGATACGGATAGTTACATTCCGCTGTTGTATATATTTTATACGGTCTTTTACAATCTGATAATGATGTATTTTGCAACACATTAAATCTCCGTAACACCATCGCCGTCATCTCCGTCCATCCACTATTTACAATAGTTTGTTATAGGTGTGGTCGTAAAGTCGTCATCAGGATCCATGCACACGTTGAAATGAATAATCTACCGATCAGGTAAGTGAATCAGGAATCTTGTAAAAACATCAAAACTTTTCATGGATAACTTTTTACCGAACCAATACGATTAGTTCATCGTTTAATACTATTTGTATTCCCAATTACACTATTACCTCTCTACTTTTAGATTTTCTGTTCATTACTCTATCATCACCAAACTCAAATTAATGCCATTTTATTTACTGTACTGGGTGGTTGCCTCAATAAATTGTAGCATTTGCTTCCGGAAGTGCTTATGTCATTGGCAGATTATTTCAATATTTGATTTCAAACAAACATAAAAGCTAATGCTAAATTAGATTAGGTGTAGAAAGAAATGTTGCTAAGCTATGCATTCTCTCTCATAGTGTGAATACAGTCGAAACATTAGGCTTCAATCATTTCAAAATGGAAACGAGAAAAAATATTTCAAATATATGTAGTATTGTTTTTCCTTCCAAAAGCAGACCACGGAGAATACCAAGGAAGGTAAGCAATAGATTTAAAGATAAGAAAAAAAAATGGAGACAAATTTCTCTCCGTATTTTTTTTAATGTATTAATGTATCTCTTTTCAAATAAGATGGCCTTGATTAGCAATGATATGGCGACTATTATTTCATTACTCCTTTTCTTAACTACATGGGTACTTGTTCCAAAGCTACACGTTTAAACTACGAACATTCTTTTCAAGTAATTATTGTTTAACGAGTTCTTTAAAAACAAACATTGCTGCATATTAAAGCGATGAAACATTACGTAAATCAGACACATAAAATGGAGTGGCCAATTAGACGTGACATTATTTTTAAGTCTTGTGTGAAATAAATTGGGTAAAATAAGAAAAAGGCATCTAATCTTAATGATCATACATTCCAAATTTGGCATTAGTAACTTTCTATACAGGTTAAAAAATATTATGCATGACTGGAAATACATTCAGTTATTGTTCATTATATAAAGTCCAGTCATGCTGGCTTCAAAAATAGTTTTATCTTTTTTTTTTTAAAGTGTATCAGCTTCTAATATTGTGTATTTGCTTTATATGTCATTATTTTCCTGGGTATCTAGTCAAGAAAAATCGTAACGGGACGACAACCATCTAACCTAAAACTATCTACTACGATTGAAGCATATAAGGAAAAGAAATGAACATAGTTGCAAGTTAGGGATAAGGTCATGTATTAAAGGTAATGGTATATTTACATTAAAATTACTACCGATACTATAATGATAATCAGTACTTATTGGCATCTTGAATAAATATTTATTGGCAATACCTGATGGCAAGCATCAGCTTTTTTGATCGCTCTAACAGTAGTAAATAATTTGAGTTCGGGGGTTGTGTAAGAATTAAAAAAGCAGCAATCATGCGTGAAATGACCAGATACGTTAGTACCAGTAATTGTATTCCTTGTCGATGTCATGCACTTTTTGTGCAAGCTGCACCAATACTCCGTATTTTTCGTCGATTTCTGGATTGGCAGACTGCACAAATGATTTGTGTTCCTTGCCTATGTCTGGTTGCTCCCCCAATGGCTTTGTTTTTTGCCTTTAAGCTAAGTAGTGGAAGTGGAAGCCCTCACACCAGATGATGTCTCCAGCGGCAAACATTGACGCAAATCTAGTTGTAAATCTTTCGAGTGAGACGTTAGCGGGAACGGCAGACTGATTACTGCTGTCATTATTTGCCTGTATAACTCTGTTTATACGTACTGAAAGCGTTGCCCACGTTCCGTAACCACGATTTCCATGGAGGTTAATAAAGTAAAAATTGGTGCCCTGGACGGTGAGTGTCGTTGCTGTTGCTGAGGGTAAAATCACCTAGGTTATACAAGTTTCTCGTTGAATCCCAGCAATAGCAACCAGTTGCATTTATTGCGGTAATTCCGCTGACCGACGTGATACTGTCGGCCGTTAAGTGCTCGACCTTAAAGGCCGCAACAGTGCCTGTGCTTTCGCTGACCGCCTCGTGGCCGAGAACTGCATGTGCTTGTTGTGGATGTGCCATTTTTATCGATATATCTTAACATATACATTTTTTAAAAGTTTAATTTATTTTCCCACTTTTCTAAATTGGAGTTAGTTTTTCTTGTAGTGCACATATAACTTTATTAAAATACCTCCTTGCCCTATTCTCTACTTTCTTCGTATCTCTTGCTACATGTGTACCACCACTACCCACACATAGCCTGTGATCTGCCCATGCTCCTTTACTATAATTCCAGTATGGATAAACCATACCGCCTTTTTTTAAACTGTGACATATGTACACCACAATATTTATTCACACAAATTTTTAAGCACAGTTCTCTGCTCTATATTCTAAGCCAAACACACTTATATTTGCAACGAAACACCACGTTTATTCTTGCAATCGCCAAATATTATAACAAATTATACATATATACTTTTTAAAAAAATTAATAGATACATACTAATCGCATATGTTACCTAACAAAAAACTGCGTAATCTGCGGAGATGGGCACTTTTTTGTTTTGCGGTTAGAAGGTGGGCCTAAAAAAATGTTTCCTGTTGGGAGAACTGTTTTTAAAAGTATAGTTTTGGCACGCCAGGGCGAGCGGGCCGGACTCCATCCATATCTACCCGACCGCTTTGTTTTTTTTCCCATTGGGAGGCACGGCTGGTAAGCGGCCCAGCTACTGCCGTTACAATATAATTCTTTTTTGTTTTCCTTTCTGGGAGCCACGGCGGGAAAAAAAAAACTTTTTTTCTTTTGGGAGGCGCTCCATTGCTCTCCAAGATAAGCATTTGTCTACATGTATATCTGATGGTGGTGGGTGTTTCCGTTTGAGCCACACGGCAAGCTGTTTTAAAAGGCATAGTGGACGTGGGGGGGGGGAGGGGATCTGAAAGGGTGTTGGAAGGCTCTTAGCTTGATCAGCACGTCTCCCAATCTCATATAGTCTGTTTGCTTACCCTGCAGCTAAAGGTTAAAGTAAAAGAGTGGATGCCAACGACTTTTGCAATGGATTTCCGAGTAGTGTCTTAATGACTCTTGAACTTATATTCGCCTAGGCCATTGCAATACACTCGTAATGGGAGTATATCAAAAATAATATACGATGTGAAAGTTGAAATCGATTGACATCTAATTTTCATAGATCAACTCTTCTACTGTTCATTTTGTAGTAAAGTGACGACCTTCTGGATCGATAAATCCAGTGCAAATGTCGTGTAATTTGTCTATCACTCAGGCCGGTTTTTAAAAGTCAGTATCATAACCTAGAGCAGTATATTACAAACTAAATCCTATGTAATAGTATTGACTACTGAACTAGAAATTACGGATGGTATCCGTTTTTTCCGGAGTAGTGGTGGAAAGTGTTTTTTGAGGAATTATGTCTTGCCTTGCTTGGTGTTCATTAGAAACTGCTGAAACCCATCATATTCAGTTGTATTAATAACAGAATTTGTGTCTGACTCAATTTAGCATTTTGTTTCTACATAGCCCAACCGGAACAGAGGTAATTACAAGCCGTCAGTTAACAATATGAAAGTAAAATAAATCGCTATCGTAAAGGCATTATTTTTTTTACATAATTTAATGCAGATAACTAACAATGGAAATATCTGCTGATCTCAGTGCTCAGAATTTGGATAAATGTATTTAGTTTTCCCTTAAGAGAGGCACAGGACGAAAAATCTTAAGTTCTTCTATGTGTCATGCCATTTCAGATAAATTTAAGTGTTTTTAAGATTTAATGTTACGATATGATTTATAAAGGAAATAGAATATCTCACATTAGTGCTCATTTTCAATAAAATTTACGAAATTAATCATATCATGTCTATCTTTTTACGACCTTGACGAGTTTCGTAAATTTCATCTTAAATGAGCACAAATGTAATATTATATTTATCGCATGACGAATATACTCATTTTATTTGACCAAATTTCAGAATAGTGTAGTGAAATGATTTTGAAATTCATTCGAATGCATTGGTCGTTGCGCCTTTCCTTTGCATGACGTTGTGACGTCATTTGGAACGTCATGATATGTTATTACACGTGCTGCATATATAAAAATTATGATATTGGTATATTACGTAAATAACACAGTAGTCATTTGATAAAATAATTTATTTATGAAGACAAATGTAACTTCTACAATTTTGCAAGAAATCATGTTGTCTTTGGACCGTTTACATTTAAGTAGTAACTTATTATTTTACCGTATGAAAATATTTGTTAATTATGTGACTATTGACACTCCTGTAACTAAATAATATTTGATTTTTGAAGTGTTATAATAATACTACTAATAATAATCATAATCATAATCATAATCAGTAGCTACTGTGAATATAGGTGACATGTAAGAAAATTCCCTAATGTTATTGGGCATTATATTTATTCTTCTTTTTCTTGTATGCGTCTTTTAAATTCCTTGGATGAACTATGATTTTGTTTATTTTAGGGCAGGATATGTGTGTCTACCAATTCATTACATGTCCTTTTAGAAAGAATGTTATAACCAGTCAGTGGTATTTGGTGTAATATTCGATTTTGTCCTTTCGATAATGGAGTTATACTGCTAAAGGGCGGTAAGGTTTCCTATTTGATTTTCAGGTTTAATTTGGGGCAATAAACTACCTGGATGACATTAAATTATTAACTGACAACTGTCAAAACCTGTCAGAAACTATTTGCTAAAAATGCAGTTCTTCTGATAGGCTCAGATTCAGTGCATTGCAATCTCACGTTAACTGTAACTTCTCATATGAATGGAAACATAATCGCATGTCATTTAGAATCACAGACCATATCCACCCATTTGGAAAGATAATCCCCTATTAACCATATCTACTCAGATGCAGTTCAAAACGTTGTGCAGTGCATGCACACGCTGGCACGTGCAGTCAGTTCCAATAAACAAAGACCTCCTTTTTGCATCACCGCGTTGTGAATAACTTATAATTTGGGCACATATATATTATAGCTTACACGATCATAAAAGATGTTGATTCGAGCACATAAACGACCTTTTACGTTCGCATACTTGCCATATTCCCAGACAGTGTTTAGGGGTTTTTGAGACTCAAAAAGTGTGTTTTGAGGTCGGGGGGGGGGGGGGGTCAGTGTACGTGACCCCCCAAAAACGACGTCATCCAAATGAGAATAAGCTATTTTTCAAATCATCCTATAGCAAATGACTGGAAATTCAAACCTGAATAAAAGAAAATACCATATGTTTTCTCTGAAGTATTTAATATACTTACAAACAACAAAAATTTTAGACTTAGCATTGTCAAATAACGTCACCACAAACATGGTCACAACCTCACAGACACTAAATACAAAAATACATCAAGTTACTGTCTTTAAAATCCGTTGGACAGTGGAATGTAGTTTTAATTACATGCAGTATTTGCTGCTTTCAATAGCTCAGTAGTTGGTTTGACGGTAATGCAAGTGTCATTTGTGTTTACTATGCCTACACTTTTCCTTCACGAATGTGCATCCACGTCTATGTTGGCGCAAGCAATGGCCAAAGTCGCTAAAAGTGATAAAACCTGTAAGATGGCAATGAATATCCATTTCAAAACAATGAATCTAGCAAAGGAAACATTCAAGGGTTGTGGTAGTCGGCCCAATTGCTAAAGTCTTTGACCGTAGCTATTGTAATGTATTTTCGAGGTAAAGTCACACCTATGGCAGTGAAGATTTCATTTATTCTCAGGCTGAATTAATAAAAAAAGGTACTAATTTATGCAAATACACAATTTGACATTTGATTAATGACTTAATACTTTTAAATTATTAAAATTCCATGGTAAAGTTCATTTCAGGTTAACCATATATTCAAAACATGTTACATGATGAAGCGTACAGGAGGCAAAACTGTCGAAGCAAATAAGATTATCTCATTTTTTTAGCACTTCTAATGCATTATGTACTACAATTTTCCTTTGTCCCTCTAAAATGTTGTGCGTCTCCCAAATCTGGAGAGTGAGGGACACAGTGTCCCCTGACCTTTGTAGAGATTGAATGGTGCTGTTGTTCAACCTACCGAAATAATCATGTTTTGGATTTTATATATGGAGTAAAAATCCAACTTCAAAGAAACGTTGCCACTAATCACAAACTTTAACACATATGGCTTCAACATTCTCATTCAATGCAGTCAGTGATGTGTAATAACATTTGTTTTTCAACACGCATCTGTTTGATGTACTTAACTTTAGACAAATTGGGTTGTTTCACTTAGTGTACTTTACCTATGCAAATTAGCCTAATGGGCTCTCCCTCAGCAGTGCTAAAAGGCTTTGACACGACACATCACCCTTGCTATTGCTAGCCAATTCAGTAAGTCACTGAAAGGTGTCGGAGTCTAAAACAGCTGTAAAAACTGTTCCGAGGATAGTTTTACATGAGCTCTGAACAAGACTGTTTACTGTTTATACATAGCACAGATTACGGGCATGTATTATTGTGTCAAGAAATGTACATTTTTTCTTTTTTTTGTGGGAATTTTTTTTTTTTTTTCTCTAAGATTGCTGAAAATCGTGTTTTTTTTAAACATAACCGTGTCGGCGGCTTTAGGAGTCCAAAATCGTGTTTTTCGCGTGACAAGTCGTCTTATAGAATGTATGAGAGAGAAATAAGACAAGCATTTTGCAACGATAAAAAGGGCATATTGTTGGAAAATAAATGCCTGGCGCTACGTAAAACGGCCTAGCGCAAAGAAGGAACTGCATGGCACGGTGCAATGCGATATTGACCTGGGAAAATACTCTAATATGAACAGATACGGTTAGAGTTCGGTGAAGAAGCTGTAAATGTCACACTTAAATACTAAGATCTTAAATAAGGGACTTATTAATAGTGCTTGTTCATTGCATCGACGATTCGTATGCCTAATATTGCAATACAGTAATCACTTTTTGCTTAGTTACTTGCTTTTCTACTGCAATAGGCAAATTTGCATCTGCATTTCAACCCGTTGTTCAATGTAGATAAAGATCTTAAAACATATAATATGCCTTAATTTTTAAACAGTGTGAATATATGAGTCAAATGAAATACATGCTGATCTTGCTCTTTGTTTCCTAAAGATACTAATGGAGAATGATTCGTATCCAAAATCAATTTTGACAGCAACACTTGCAAATGACTACAGGCCATGTAAAAGACATGAAAACTCAAGTAAAGTTTACTTCTCTCGTATTTGTTTCAAAAAAAGCATGAAAAAATTAAGATTAAATATAGACTATGTGAATCAACTTTGAACAAACTTTGAAAATAATGTATAAATCTGAGTTCTTGCAATTTTTACGAAGAGCAATGTGGTACTGTCTAATGTTGATACTCTGAAACAATCAGCATATAGACGAATTGCTGGCAGCGCTTCCACTTAAAATGGAAATCGTTATGGAGTTTTGCCGTCTTCCATCAAGAATGAAATCATGTTCTGTACATTTGAATTTTAAACGAACTTATGGGTATGGGATTCTATACCCTCTACCAAACTTTGTATAAACGGTATCAACAGGAAACGCTTTCATCAGCGGTGACGCAAAGAAACATTGAAACCAAAGTCATCTTAACGGCTGCACTAACGAACTCTTCCAGCCAATAGAATCTATTGTTCCAAACACAATACCGATCATTCACGTCTTTTCCTTCTTTAACGTTATTATTGACACAGTAGCCGTAGATAGTTTTGAATAATATCTAATGATAAATAGCTTCATAAAAAGGTTTAAAATCCTATCACTATATTGACGCATACGGATGATCGAAGGACCTTTTGTCATTTCCTGTCTTAACAGGCAGCGAGGTTTAATCATTTGTACATCACGGATACCTATGACACACCAGACTGCCGTAGTAGAATTTATATCGCTTCTAAGACAGTAATAGAAACATAAGACAAATAAGTGCTAGACGGCTGCAGATTCCATCCGTAAACAGTATATCATAAGATGTCAAGAATGAAGATAGTGCAACGAATTCTGACGGAAAATAATTATTGTTTTCTTGTGGTTAAAAAAGAATAGAAATGTCCTTCATGAATTATGATATGCAACAAGATGTAAGAAATCAATATAAATCCTTCGGATATTTGAGGTAAGGTAAAACAGGAGTATGCCCTGCAGTGGCTGCGCGAGGGGGGGGGGGGGTAAGGGGCAATTGTCCTCAGGCGACGGGCCAACACCACCACCACCACCACCCCGGTCGGGAGCTTTTTGTTGTTTTTTTTTTTTTGCTAACACCCCCCCCCCCCTCATCTAAGCCCCCGCTTTCAGGGCTTAGATTGGGGGTTGGAGGTTGGCAACTGACATAAAAACTGTTCTCTGTGGCAAAGTAGGGGACGCAACTAAAGAACATTGCCCCCGGGGGTCTCGGTAGGGGTGATGAGCTCCATTTAAGAACATTGCCCCCGGGCGCCTCAAACCCTCGCGCCGCCACTGATGCCCTGCTTGGGTTACAGCGACAAATGTTTCATCTCTGACCCTGGAACAATATAAGTTTCTACTGGTATAAAAAAAATACTTTTCATATAGCATATAAATCGTATGATAAGGACAGGTGAGTGAAACACTGGTACTATGTGGTACTTGGCATACATACCGTTAATTCTATAAATAATACTTGCTTATTAGGTGCCCGTATTTTCTAGATTTGGATTTTAGAGGAACGATTATATATCATTGCCGAATTTATGTGACTGTTAGCAGTTCTTATTGCAGTTTATTTTATTTTTAAATGTTCAAACTTACAACAATTTGAATGTGTTGGTATAACGAATCAATCAGTCTTGATTTAATATACCGTAGTTAAAGGGTCTGTCATGCTTGAGATCGATAGACATTAGGACTCATCTTTGCCAGCCCAATGTAAATAATAGTTATCACTCTCTGATGTTGGCAACTGACTTGTATTGCATGTTCAGCTATCTTGACCATAATTCTTCGAAACTTGGAAAACTGGTCCTGTCAAACTAGAAATACTTTACGTGATGATACCTCAGCCAAATAAGGTAGTGGGTACTTTACGTGATGATACCTCAGCCAAATAATGTACTGGGTACTTTATGTGAGGATACCTCATCTAAAAACGGTACTGTGTACTTTATGTGAGGATACCTCATCTAAATAATGTACTGGGTACTTTATGTAAGGATACCTCATCTAAAAAAGGTAGTGGGTACTTTATGTGAAGATATCTCATCCAAATAAGGTAGTGGATACTTTATGTGAAGATATCTCATCCAAATAAGGTAGTGGATACTTTATGTGAAGATATCTCATCCAAATAAGGTAGTGGGTACTTTATGTGAAGATATCTCATCCAAATAAGGTAGTGGGTACTTTATGTGAAGATACCTCATCCAAATAAGGTAGTGGATACTTTATGTGAGGAAAATAAAAGTGACAACTAACAAGGAAACACTGTTCCAGCTGCACCAGTAATTAACCGAAACCCTGAGGTTGCATTTAAAGAAAACCTTGTCACTTTTACTTTGTTTACTAGCTGCACCAGTGTTTAACCGAAACCCTGAGGTTGCATTTAAAGAAAACCTTGTCACTTTTACTTTGTTTACTGGGTTTCAAAGATTATAGATTTGTCACTTGTAGAGTGATATCAAGGATGTGACTTCCAAAGTAGTATTAGTGATTTATTTTGAAGTAACATAAGAAGCAGTGGCGGCGCGAGCGGGACTCCAAAGGGAGGTGGATGATAATTGCCCCGGGGCGTCAGGCGAAGGGGGGCACCCCGTAGCGAGCTTTTTCTTTTTGCAGCTGAAATTTTCATAGTATTTCACCTCACCTTAGTGTAACGTGGGCAATTCTTCACAAAACCTATATTTAGATGGGAGGTGGAGTGGGGTGGAAGTTGGCAAGTGACATAAAAACTGTTCTCTGTAGCAAAGTAGGGGCGCCACTAAAGAGCATTGCCCCCAGGCGCATCGGTAGGAGCGCAATTAAAGAACATTGACCCCAGCTCCTCGAATACTCGCGCCGCCACTGATAACAAAAGTATTGTTTTTAACATGTACATTCTGCATAATGAGGTAAACACCTTATATGTAATAGGTTGAGTACATTCTGCATAACGAGGTAAACACCTTATATGTAATAGATTGAGTACATTCTGCATAACGAGGTAAACACCTTATATGTAATTGATTGAGTACATTCTGCATAACGAGGTAAACACCTTATATGTAATAGGTTGAGTACATTCTGCATAACGAGGTAAACACCTTACATGTAATAGATTGAGTACATTCTGCATAACGAGGTAAACACCTTATATGTAATAGATTGAGTACATTCTGCATAACGAGGTAAACACCTTATATGTAAAAGGTATAGTACATTCTGTATAACGAGGTAAACACCTTATATGTAATAGATTGAGTACATTCTGCATAACGAGGTAAACACCTTATAATAGATTGAGTACATTCTGCATAACGAGGTAAACACCTTATATGTAATAGATTGAGTACATTCTGCATAACGAGGTAAACACCTTATATGCAATAGGTTGAGTACATTCTGTATAACGAGGTAAACACCTTATATGTAATAGGTTGAGTCCATCTAAACTTACGCTTGATTTCAGGATCTTTGAGGTAACTGCAATTGTTTGGACTTTATACCTGTCTTTCTGCTTTTTGTATTCCCTCATAGCGCAAATCTGCTTCTGATCACATGCTCCTTCTCATTGGAAATTCTTAGTCATGGAGATAATACAATTGAGCAGGAGTGCTAATTATGACGAAAACCAAAGTAGATAAGTAACTAAATTGCTCATAATATAATGTGACATAAAAGTTCAAACGTAAACTTTTTTTAAAAATTATATTCAAATCAGTATTGGTTTAGATAATTAACTCTATTTTTGCGATAGTTTTTCCAGTTTATATTGACTTGCAAATACTGAAGTGAAACTTCGTAAACTTCTGGGGTTTATTGTATTAAAGTTACCAGAGAATGAGATTAAACATGGACGGACAGTAAAACGGAAGATTTCAATTAGGAAAACAAACTACATAAAGGAAACTCTATTAGATTCGGCAAAGAGCCTAAATCGGAAGCAATTTTTAAAAGGAAGAAGTGTTTCACCCTAAAATTAGATCTGACCGCTAGTGCCGGAAATGTGGCAAGTAAAAGAAGTTCAACCTGATGTACTCCACATGATCCATATATTTTTTTAGTCAGGAGCAGGATGACAGACGAATCTAAAGAGCGTTCAGTTTCTATGGTATTTTTGTTGTATGTATGACCAGTCGAGAGATATTAAATATCCGTAATAGGATTATGATGCAGTAGTGATGCTTGTAAGTGTTATCAACATGTTGTAAAGTCTTTCAAAACTGACATTTAAAACTTGGAGTTAAATATTACAAACGTTTATCATCCTGTGAATCCCCAATTAGTTCGCATTTTAATAAATTACTGACCATAATTTTTGCCCTTCATATCAAGCTTTAAAGAGTTTGGGAAGACGACAGCTAGATTGACTTAAACATGCCACGGAATCTTTGATTTATCGCTAGATAACCTTGAATGTTTCTGACATTTGATCCATACTACATATAAATTTACAGTTATTCAATAATTTGATTTTTACATTTCAATTTATACTTTGAGTAGGATATTTTTGTCAATTATCTCATTTTATAAAATATTTTCAAGAATATAAGCTTTATGGAATTCCTCAACTGGGTTCATGCTTTCTTATATCGAATCCTCAGTTTCCAGTTACAGTAGTCATTCGACAAAAAAGTTAAATATTTGTGTCACCACAAAAATACTTGTCTTTTAATTGATATAGATACCACACTCCTGTGAAAAGGATTGATTTTTAAAGTATTTTCGATAGTGTATTACAAATGTTTCATTCTTCATTTCAAATTTTTCATCGATGATTTTTATGCCCGTCTCGAACGTTGTTGACATACCTTTTTATCTGATATATTCCAGGCTCAGACCCTTACCACTGAAAATATTTAATAATGAATTATGTAGGATTATGTTATGCACAAAGCTATTGATGTGGTCCTTTGACTTGTCATTAATATCTTAAGTCCTGAAGTGTGAGTGCTGGGACTATTAGCTTCCTTCACATTTACATTTTCTTTACCTCAGGATACTTACAATGATAAACAAATACGTCATCAGCTTTTGCGTGGTAGCAGGAGATAATAAGTGTCTGCTTTGATGTCTTAGTCGAATGAATCAAATTACGCGCAACAGTCTCAATTATTTAAAAAATAAACAAAATATACTAAGCACCATGTGTTGTTTAACACAATATAAATGATTTTGTCGCCAATGCAAGTCAAAAAATATCTATAATAGTTACTTTACATGCAATGTCAGCAGTAAATTTCCATCTTGCCTATTTACCGGTGGTATAAAGCAATTAAATTCATATTAAAATGCTATATCTGTCTGAAACATAAAAACGCATTTACTGCTCGACCATCCAAACATCAATACCTTTCCTCACAAACTTTCCTTGTAATTTGTACTATATAGCCGCTATTGTGCTGAGATGCGGTTAAACCCTATACATACATACATGCATGTACACATACATCCCCGCCCCCCCCCCCCACACACACACACACATACACCCATCCCAAAACCCATCCCCAGAAAGCCTGCCGAACTCATGAAACGAGTTATTTGGGCAGATACATTAAAATCACCCACTGATACAACAATTGTGTTTCTGCATAAATGGTTGCTGTTGAGCAGGCAAAGTGGAATATTGATTACCCTTACGTTGTTCTTTTGTAGTCAGACATCGAGTAAAATAGAACTCACTGTGGTAATAAAGATGTTTATGATAAATAAATTCAGCTGAGAGTGTAACTATCTACCCTTTCCCTTGAACAACAACTGAAATAAACTTGTATAAGATACTCCAAGTTATTGGTCGTATTCTACAGAGTAGTGAACATTTCCTTCAACAACTAATTTTCTCGTCATTTGAAATGTAGGCAAGTTGCGACAATCTTTCATTCTAATCAACTAGCTCTCGTTACATTTGCAACATATATTTCATTTGCACCATACTTTCTAGCATAGTCGGCAGAAAGCACCAGTGTAAAGAAAAACTCCGTTCCTTTACCAAAACAAATAAACTCTTTCCACGACTTGAAAAGACAAACGTTATGTATCCCAGTAATAATTACGTTCTTTTTTACAATTCTGTTCTTTTCGTTCAGAAGACATTGGCTATAGCAATACCTTCAGTGAAGGTTTGTTGTGCTGTATACATCTCCTAATTGTTTAAAGTATTTTTTTTTACATGAACTCTTCAAAAAATCTAAGCGGGAGCCTAAACCAGTTTTCAAAAGTTTGGAAATAAATATAAATTTCCTCCCTGCATTGTCTGGTAAATAGACTTTAATCTGAATCATTCAGAAGTTGTTAATGGGTTAAAAGATGTGTTCTCTTGACTTACTTAAATCGATAAGTTAGGATAAATTCCAAAAGACCATCAGATCTAAAGCAAACGATGACTTGAAAATGATAGCCATCTATCCCTACTATTTGATCAGTAGTCCTACAAAAGATATAAAGATCCTTTATCATATCATAATAACTGTGCGAAAACAAATGTTCACGTATGCGTCGGGCTGGCGTCTAAGACCTTGCGTTCAATGCATTCGAAATGAGGGTTGGCGTCTAAGACATTGCGTTCAAGCATTTGAAATGGCGTATGAGACCTTACGTTCAAACATTTGAAATGGCGTCTAAGGCCTTGCATTCAAGCATTCCAAATAATCATCAACTGGAAACTGTTCATAGTGTTACATTCTTACTTATACAAAATAACTTTCGTAATAGTCTTGGTAGCATAAAAACCGGACACAAAATTCAAATTAAAAAGATTTTTAAAGTTTCTTATATATAATAAACCTTTAAACTGAAAATGTTTTAATATGTTTCCTTGTAGTGTTTTGGTAAAATAGTTTATTAACTTTTATTGGGGATTCAACCGAACATATTTTGCCTAGTCAGTGAGTTTATAGTACATGTATGCACTGTTTCATGTCAAATATTCCTCAGTATGTAGGTTTCTCAATAGAAACGCCAGGAATTTTCGGCCATACATATGCAAGCTACTACAGAAATGCATTTATATTCATGTATTCAGCAGTTCACGTATGATATCCATGTATTCAGCAGCTCACGTATAATATCCATGTATTCAGCAGCTCACGTATGATATCCATATATTCAGCAGCTCACGTATAATATCCATGTATTCAGCAGCTCACGTATGATATCCATGTATTCAGCTCACGTATGATATCCATGTATTCAGCAGCTCACGTATGATATCTGAAAATGCAACAGCGAAAACTGCTTTAAAAAATGTCAATGTCTTGGTAGAAAACTAAGATATATTTGAAAAAGAACAAAGGTAACTTGTATCTAGACACACGTGAGTTCTTTTGACTTTTGACTTTCTGAAAGTATTTGTAACGTGTCTTTAGCTAAAAGGTGCGCTTAATACGTTCGGACTTATTGATAGATTAATATTCTGTGAAAACAGGTACTCGTTATAGTCATTTACGTTATTTATTTATTTAATGACATATTTCATTCTGAGTCACGTTATTTGCTTGCTCTTCTGCGTAATCATGCACAGCCCTTGTGTGATAAGAAAATGTGCAATTTTTACATGACAAACAAATCAATCCATTTGTGTTTAAATATAAATATTTTCGACAGAAGGTTGACATTCTTGCAGCATAGTCCGGGTTTTCAAGTTAGAAGTATTTCCAGTTTAGTTATTAAAAGGAATTAATTTTCTTTACCATAAAGGCCAGACGTTGGTACATATCAAAATGTATGTTCTTGACACCTCCAAATGAAAGCAGAGTATTCAAGCTTGGAACACACATAAAACTGCATTCAAGGTCAGACCGAGTGATTACATTCATTTTCAAAGCCACAAATTGGTCTGATTTTTTAGAAAATTCTTATTATTGTCTATTTGTGGTTCAGGCTGGTGTAATCGGGCATCGATGTATTATTAACGGCTCTATCATGGAGTCGATTTAATTTAGATACAAGAACTGACTGGCATTTTAATCCACCGTGGATAACCTTATCATAAAAGATCGACACCTAAGTCAGCAATGTTGAGCCGTCATAAAATCCTAGAAATTACACACGGAAGATAAGTTATACCTTTCTAGATCGTCGCGTTTTCTTACCATCAATAAGACCTGACTTTGGTTCGGTTAAAACTTTTAAGTCGAATAATTGAACGCAATCTCTTTTTCGGCCAAACAGAAGCCACAATGGTGATATCTATGTAAATGGAGTAGAGTTCAAATATACTGCAATATAGAATTTTCTTAAAATCCCATTGTACCTAATATCGGAATGAATCGATATGACAATACTGAATTGCAACAAGTCGGTCATTAAAAATATATGTAGTTGTGCTGAAATACTACAGGACACAGATACAAAACCAGTTTCAAAAATTGTAACAGAAGTCTTGTAGCTTTCTTTAATTAATCAGAAGAACATAATACACAAACATTTTTAACAATATGCAAATGAAGGATGACAAGCTCACTAGTAAATATTGCTTGATATTTTTCTCGAAACCTTAATTGGCAAGGCTTGCGTTTTATCTTTAATTGTTAAATATGGAATAATCTTTAAATAGTAAATCTTTCTTTTTATTTATAGAACAATGTGTGTAAATTAAAAATCCATTTCACCGGTACAAAATTACTCCCACCGAATTCCTTAACTTAGCCCTAAAGTTAGTGAAGAGTTAGATTTCTAAAAATGACCGACTACATTACCTCCCTTGACTTAGGCTCAGTTTGATGTTATGTGTGACATCATTCCTTAACGAGACGAGGATCCATTACGGTAGAGGTGTATTGGTTGAATTGTCATTTTAAGTGAAAATGACGGTAAGTCTAATTCAAATCGATATCTCTGACATAACGGAGATCTGACGGACACCAATACAAGGTCATGTTCTGTTGACCTTTCGATTCTACAATCAAATTACAACTTTCACATTTATGAAAGTGAAAACGTCAATCGGAATATGAAGGTTCTAACGATAACTCTCCTTAACAAAACATGCAACGCTTTATCTGATAATTTTTACTAAAATATGTTGACCGAGCGTGTCAGAGGTCACCAGCACATGAACCGATATCAATGTCAGTCAGATCTACTTTTTTATAAATAGATCTCGATTTTAATTCGATTGAAATTACGATATTTATGGTCAAAATGTGTGACACAAAAACGGAAAAAGTTGAAGTGGAATTTTGGTTTCATTTTAATTTCTTTAGGAACGCTGGCGCAGAAAATATTGATTGAGCGATTTAAAAACGGAGTTCAACCAGAAAGCATAGAGCTTTGCTAGTCCTACTCGTTATAAACATAAATCCAAGCATATTTAAAGCCACCAAATGATCACTAATCAATGTAAACTTTTATAAGTATTTAGACAGATTTTGGAAACAACATCGATGTCATGTAAACTTTCAAATGAGCTTAGGGAAAAATTTAGAGAGAGAGAGAGAGAGAGAGAGAGAGAGAGAGAGAGAGAGAGAGAGAGAGAGAGAAGCAGTACCCTGTCATAGGGTAGAGGAATTAAAACCAAAAGATATTTTGTTTCAAACCTTTGCTTTACCTGTAAACTGTAAAAAAGAAGAAATAAATCCAGCAAATATCAAGTAAAATATGGTGGAGTATAAAGTTTAGTACATAAGAGGTAACATATGGGGAAGGGGGGGGGGACCATATTTACAATCCCAATAAACTACAGTGTATTCACCAAGGCCTAAATAAGTCGATTTCGTTAATTTGATTGTAACATATTTTCCCATCGACAATTTCGTCATTGACTGTAGGTGTAGCATTCGTCGTTTCAGTTTCTTGATTTCCACAAGATCGCTGTTCATTCCTCAGCCAATCGTACATTCCGTACGCTACAATCATATAGCCTATCGTAAATTCCGTACGCTACTATATTATAGCCTATCGTAAATTCCGTACGTTACTATAATATAGCCTATCGTAAATTCCGTACCCTAGTATAACATAGTCTGTCGTAAATTCCGTACGCTACTATCGTATAGCCTGTCGTAAATTCCGTACGCTACTATCATATGGCCTGTCGTAAATACCGTACCCTTCTATAATATAGCCTCTCGTAAATTCCGTACGCTACTATCATTCTGTCTGTCGTAAATACCGTACGCTACTATATTATACCCTATGGCAAATCCCGTACGCTACTATAATAGATCATAAATCCCGTTTACTACTAAAATATAGCCTGTCGTACCTTATCACAAATCCTGTACACTATTATAATATATCATAATTCCTATACACTACAATAATATATCATAAATCCTGTACGCCCCTATAATATACCTATAATAAATCCTGTACGCTACTATAATATATCATAAATCCTGTACGCTGCTATAATATATCATAAATCCTGTGCACTACAATAATATATACCGTATCATAAATCCCGTACGCCCCTATAAAATAGCCTGTCGTAAATCCCGTACGCTACTATTATATACCCTATCATAAATCCTGTACGCTGCTATAATATACCCTATCGCTACTATAATATATCCTGGCGTAAATCACGTACGCTACTTGTGTTACGACTCTAGGTCTTAAAAAATATGTAACAGAAAGAAAGTGAAACCAACAATGTAAGTAATATCAACAAGCTATTTATTTCCCTACAATAGAAAGTGAAATTGAAGAGATACTTACAATATTGTGAATCAAATTCCAAATAATCCTAAATGTCCTAATCACAAGTCCAAAAAATATCAAATGTTCCAAATGAGTTCCAATAGTCTTGAGTGTCCTGATATAACACAATGATACAATCCAGAATGTCTTTGAATGAGTTCACAAAAGTCCAAAGTAATGTATTAATTCAAAGGTAAATGAGCACTTTAGTAATTCCAATGAATTTCTTAAATAAATAATTCCTCCCGAATTATATCTTATTTCAACGGCACAAACTATAAACTCTGATAACAAATGGATTCCTACAGACTGACCTAAAACAGAAATCACTATTTATACACATTTCACTTGACCTTATCATAACAGGATGTGAAGCAATACAATGGGAAAAAAAACAGTCAAACTGTCAACACGACTGAGCTTGAACTTAAATGATTGTAAACACTCTGTTTACAAATGACCAGTATCTCAAGTACAAATTACCTTCATGGACAAGATTTAAGCACACATTATAGATTAAATATACTTAAAACTTAAATCTCCAGTCTAGCGAGTTCCATGTTTTCCTCAAAAGCCACTTTCGCACATGTATCAGTAGGAAGTAATGCCCGCTCCAACTTTAGTGAGGTTAAAAGTTTTAAATGCAATAGCGATCCAATAGAAAGTTTACCTATGTCCTAACTTTATAAACTTCCTACCTTACTTCAAATCAGAGAAGTACTGCCAGAATTATTCAATTTTAAGTATCTTGTGGTTAATTATTTTGCAAATATTATATATGTTAGAATCTTTGTCTCCCCTACCCTCGTTCATATTGGTTCTATCTAAATTAGAAACATCATTATTGCTGTAAATCATCCAGAGTTGTATCTTAAAACACAAATTAAACACATGGTGCTACACTGATACTGATGTATTGAAATGAACGAAGTAAATTAAAGGTAATATTGTTGAATTATTGTATGAATGCGGCTTTCTCGTCAGTACTTTCCCTTGTTCTAAATGCTGGTAACCCACGGCATAGGCCATGGGGTACCAGTAACTGGTATCCCACGGATGGGCGTTACCAAGTGATATATTGATTAACGACGTCAGACGCTGTCTGCTGTATCCAGTCGAATAGATCTATATCACTATCACTATATCACAATGAGAGAGATGAGAGAGAGAGAGAGAGAGAGAGAGAGAGAGAGAGAGAGAGAGAGAGGGTTTTCGAAATAGAATAATTTAGGAAGTTACATCATGGGTAAATATTAACAATTCGTATTTGTCGCGCAATCCTGCATAAGAACAAAGAAAGAAAACCTAAAAGTTGGAAAACGATAAATCAGTGTGAGGAAAAATCTAGTTTTCAGAGAGAGAGAGAGAGAGAGAGAGAGACAGAGAGAGACAGAGAGAGAGACAGAGAGAGAGAGAGAGCGAGAGAGAGAGAGTATAAAATAGTGAATAGTTTTTCGAAATCGATACAGAGAATAAAATGAAATGACGGACATTGAAAACTGATTGTATTTTGTTGTGATATCCTGTAAATGACCGATGAAAGAGAACATCGAATTGCGAAAAGAAAAACAAATGAATCAATGCGAGGTCAAAAAACCTTCTCATGAATTGCTTCACAAATTAAATCCAGAAATACACCATAGTATTGTCGTCCGTATATTCAGTTTGACATATCTTTGCAATATTTTGCAAGTATAAATTCCGCAAAACTCATTCTAACACAGTATGAATATGTTGCCGAAAATAAAGAAATGCAAAATTTCCATGTAAATTTAGGTTGGACTGTTAGAAACGTGTGCACTTTCAAGTCAATTTTCCTTCAGCAGATGAAATAACGGTCATTCTCGGCATCACAGCACATGTACATATGACGAATGTTGGTGATTTCAATAAGACACGAGTATGATGGCGTGAACACTCTAACATGATCCAACATTAGAAAGAAAAAAGATGGGATGCTGGGAAAGAGGCTCCTAAGGGAATGATGTGACCTAGGTGAAAAATGAGAGAGTCAACCATATCAAAATCGGAAACAAAGCCACGATCATACAATAAACAAGTTAGACAATATTCTGTCGTATGATACCAGTGATATTGTCTCTACCAATACTTTTTCATCGCCTACCCAACAATATATCTGGTACTCCAATCGCGCATATAGTCGAACTATTACAAATTTTATTCTAAAAATCACGGGTTTCAATACAATGTTCGATTCGGATTCAGTGTCAGTATTGTTGTGAAAGACTGTCGATTTGTTACAACTTAAATTGCTACAATCTTTATTTCCCTGTAATGTAGAATAAACATATCGGTCGAATACTTCTGTAACATCTTATTATCCTGTGTGTGTGTGTGTGTGTATATGTGTGTGTGTGTGTGTGTGTGTGTGTGTGTGTGTGTGTGTTTGAGAGAGAGAGAGAGAGAGCTGATTCTATGGCGTTTTACATCAATTTAGTATGAACTACGTTTAATGTAACATAATAAAACCATTGAACTCTGGGTCAGATGAAACACCCTCACCTACCTGCTGGACTTAATAGGCAAGGAATGTGTAACGTACTAATTATCATTTCGTATGCGATAATTTACGTCAGTCAGTTTTTATAAATGTCCATTGGGGATAGGAGGGTAGACGTATTCCCAAATTTATCTGACCTATTTAAGCAGCTCTCAGGAATGTACAGTCAATTAACCACAACTGTGATCCTGAATGCTTGCTGACTATCTCTTTACCGTGGCAAGTATTAGAGCTGTTTTATTTCTTTGTAAATGTTGAGCTATTTTTCTTATCTTTATTTTGAGTCTGCTATAATGTCGACATACATTATATAAATGTCTAAAAGCATTGTGGTCATAATTTCAATTTTCTCCTTTGGAATTTCTTAATAAAATTGTAATCTTAAATTTGGATGATTAAAAACTATAAAATCCAGGGTGCTGTGCATTGTTTCACTTTTGGCAGAAATGTATAGTTTGTTGAATTTTTAGTTTATAATAATAATAATAATAATAATAATAATAATAATAATAATAGTGTAATAATGAGAATGGAGTTTTTACTAGCTTTTATAAAATGTTACCTTTTGTTATTATAAAAGATTTAATCTGCCAATTTTATGTTTAACGATGATCGTTGTAGAACATGGATTTTTCATACTTTAAAAGGTATATACTTTTGATTTTTCTACGTCTTTACTTTGGATTTAAAAAAAATAAATTTTGATTTGAATTCATAGACAATGATTCCAGCATTATTCACAAATATATGTTTTCTACTACATCTCAAATATATTTTAGCTAATGT
This sequence comes from Margaritifera margaritifera, assembly GCA_029931535.1. Lineage (NCBI taxonomy): Eukaryota > Metazoa > Mollusca > Bivalvia > Unionida > Margaritiferidae > Margaritifera > Margaritifera margaritifera. The sequence goes on from JAQPZY010001516.1 coordinate 2,703,689, forward strand.
TTGGTTAATTGGATATTTGATTATACAGAGTTGTATCTGATGTAATAGATACAGAACAGTTTAGATAAAATATGAAGCTGGCAAGCCTACATTTATTTTAACATGAAGAGAAATCATATTATGGTTTTGTCCCTGTACACTTTAGGTATAGAATATTGTTTTGATTTTCTTCGAAATTTAATGAAATTAACCACAGCAACTGTGTTCCTAAGTGCTGGCTGTGTCTTTTTTGTCCATTGGTCAGTTTCGATCTAGGTCGTCTCTCACACCTTTAAATATGCAAAACTTACGAATTTCGCTTTGGGAGTACCATTTCCCAGGTCACGTTTGGAAGTACCATTTCCCAAAGTTACTCTGGTGGAAAAGATGCTAAAATGCACTTAACTAACTAACTGTTACCTTTCGATCTGGTTGTTTTCCCCACAAACAAATTTTCATGATAGAATTTTGAAATTGTTCACGTACCGATAATCATATGATGAATCCATTTGTCCGATTATGTCAAAGATTTTAGATGCAGTCGTTCATACCTAACATTATTTTATTGAAAGTAAATTCATACAATTCCTCTTTCAATGCATATCGTGTTCTGAAATGCCGTTAGGTCGTTATTACTCTATTCACATTACCTAATGACAAAATATGACACATCACACGTCATACAATTAGTCACGTATTGTCTGCATGCTACTCAGAGAGGACACTAAAGCGATGTTACCATAAATATTCACTAAACCCAAGACTAGATGTACCAGTAAACCAAGCAAACAAAGTCAATAGAATGTTATAATTTCTAATTGACATTAAAAAAGGGCTCTTTCTGGAGTTTCAGTTAATATTATGTTATGTAAATTATTAATGTTCTTTTATTACCTATATCATGTACGGTAAGTAGATTATTTAAAGAGAGGATCTAATTTGAAATGGTCGTTCGCCGTATAAAAGTAATTCTCAATGGAAATAGAGGTCGGTTTAGATTTCACGATGTAAAAAGTACTTTGAATGATATATGTGTCGCAATACAAAAGTGGATATTTAATGAAAAGAATAATATGATAATAGGATTTATCTATGCATTGATTTGAAATATTAAAAGCCCTGTAACTTGTTTACTATTATTCCTTTCCCAGTTTGATTCACTTTTTTTTTCATTCTTGGCTATTTCTGAGCTCCAAAGGTTGGACGAATCATCAATGCTTTCTTGATGAACATTTAAGATTTTGTTAAATTTTGGAACTTTTAGTTTTTAAGCATTTTAAATACGCGTTCCAAAAGTACCGTGGAACATCATAGATTAGATGATAATCAATGCATCAGGTATTGCTAGTTTGTGTTACCTTATATTTTTACTTAAACTGATGTTAATTTAAAAATGTTAGTATAACAACGGTTTCAATACCGTTCTGAATTTATTTCGTTTTTTTATGTTTTTTTTGTTTGGTGGTCCCTCCCTAGTCCATCCCAGCATATATGGCTGGTTAGAAACATTGGAAAGGACCCCTCTAATCTAGATTTAATTAATTAGTTCCTTTATGCCAAATATAAGTTATAATTTAGAGTGAGGTTTCTCCTGTTGAATCCTATTTTCCAAATTTTCTTGTTCTTGGGTTCCAGGTCCGTACTCGCCTCCCTTCAGGTATTGCCTGTCGGTCGGCTTTCCTTTCCTTATATCCCTAGATTAATTATTAATGTATAGTGACCTTTGCCAGAGGTCTGAGTTTTTGGAAGATGACAAGTCTTTTTTTAAGTTTTTGAAAGTTTTTTAAGTGTTGATGTCTTTAGGTTTTTGTGGTTATAAAGTTTTAAGCTAGTATGCATCAAATGTTCTGAGTTTAGATTATTTCTTAAGTTGAATTATTTATATTTATGAGTGCGTGAATGTTCTTACCTGTTACCAGTTTTCTTTGTTAGATATATTAGTTTTTATTAGATATTATTTGGATTATATTGTTAAATAATACCTTGTCATAATAGTGATTATTTCATGCATATTATGATTAGTTATAGTTGTACTTGTGTTTTCATTGAGTTGTACCTTTTATGTATTTATTTATTTATTTATTTATTTTTAATTCTAGTAGTTGAGTTAGTTTTTAATATATATACTTTTTTGTATAGTATTATTTTGCATATTATTGTTAGTTCATAGTTATATTGATTAGTTACATATGTTATTACATGGTTATATTGAAATATACATTTTTTTTATATTAAGCTGTTGGTTGTATGTAAGGGTGAGAATGTCTTCATTTCCCCTGTTCATCTTTGTCCTTATTTTTTCTTTACTGCTGTTGTTGTTAGTTGTAAGGGTGAGATAGTCTTTCTTTTCCCCTGTTCCCCCCTTGTTTGTCTCGGTGATGCTTCTTCCTCCATAATATTATATTCCAATCTATAATAGTCTTTCACTTCTACGTTTCCTTCCTTTTGTTTGGTTTTCTTTCTCTTTTGTGTTTCCTTCCAGGATGTCTCTGGTGTAGGTCTTATCTCTGGTCTTTTGGGCATAGTTTGTGTTTCCCCTGGTTCTAGCTGTGCTAGGTCTTTTTCTCCGTGTGTTTTTTTCCTGTGTCATTAAAATTTCTTGTGGGTTTTCTGTCCCTTTCTGGGTGTTTTTTCCGGTATAATTGTTAGTACACTTTTATGCACTGGTTGTTCAGGTGGTTGCGTGTTTCCCATTCTAGTTGTTTCTTGTACTTTACACTTTTGTGGGCTGTGTCCTACTTTTCCACATTTATAACAATTCCTGTAGTGGATGCACCCTCTATACCACGATTTGGCCCTAAAGCCATGCACGTAGAAGGAGCGTGTGATCCTCTCCTCCATTCCTTTTTCCACCGTGAATATCCTGGCGCCCGTTTGTATATTCGGATAGTCTCTATACGTCTCCATTTTAGCCTCTTTGATTTCTATATTAAACTTCTCCTTCATTCTCATCTCGGTCGCTTCTATTGGGATTTCTGCTGGCACTCCTGATATGTGCACGTCAACGTACTTAATTTTCACTTCTCTCTCTATGGCTGGTGCCACTCTTATCTTCGCCATTTGGTTTCCAATTTTTATCTCCATTCCTAGCCAAAGTCAGTTTCCTTTCTTTTTAGGTTGCATTATATATCTTCCCTGTCCCTCATACGTGAGGGTTTCAATTTCTTCCAAGTTAATTTGAATCTTCTGTAGGGCTTCCAGCACTTCCCCATATGTTGTTTCAGCTTGAGCCTGTATTTCTTGGGTACCTGAGAGTCTGCTCACCGCGAGCTTTTGGTGCTGCCCGGTCCGCAAAGATTTTCGTCTCGAAATATTTTTGTAGTGATGTCATCTTTTACTTTCAATGTTGTCCAATAAAATTTTCTTTTCCTGTCAGTATTCTATACTTTTAGTTCATTCAGCTCATTTCATTGTTTACGTCTTTTCTACTTGAAAATTCGTTTCACATAGTCAGCGTTTTTCGATTTCTGTATGAGTTTTCGAGACTTGTTGCAACTGTGTTGAAATACAGAGAATCTGAATTTAGAGCCGATTGTTTATGTGGCTTTTTCGGCGAGTCCTCAAATGATAACATCCCTCTTCCAACGCCTCTGTTTCTATCAACGGCTTTATAGGCATCCCAGCATGGCATGAAATGCATACATGTATGATTCTCTATTGAAGGATTTGCACATGTTGGAGATAAGAGAGACCATCCTAAATAACCGGAAACTAACTAATTTTTCCCAACTTTATAAGCGTAGTGGCAACTTTTAAGTAGTTTAATCTAGTAATGGACCCAGAACTATAGATAGATAGATGAGTGGATGGATGTAGAGGTATGTAGGTGGGTATGTAGGAAGAAAAATATGTCACCAGCAAAGTAAATGTCACAATTTATTCGTTTACTGGTAACATTGCTTGCGGAGTCGCCGTAATTGCCATATTGTGACATTTACCAGCGTGTAAAGAACCAGTAAATGTTATAAATCCGGTAAGTGTCACTTTATGACACGGTTAAGTGTCACTTTATGACACTTATGGGTGCTACATCGCACATTCTTAAAACGGAAAGCGCAGTACTGCCAGTAAATGTCATAATTTTGAAGTCTTTGTTATTTTTTACTGACATTAATGTCGTCCGTGACATTTAACGGCGACTTTGCAAATGATGTTAAGCGACATCTGGGCTTTACAATGACGCATTCGATATGATTTACACCGTCAACTGTATTTTTATTTATTTTTTGGGGGTGGGGGTGGGGGCGGGGTGTAGGGTTTGTGTGTGTTTAGGTAAGACCCTGCATTTAGAGATTGACAGTCGCTTCATATTGTATACGTATCTATTATGTATTTACCGGTTTAATAAGTGCGTTTTAACCGAGAATTTCCGTAATAAAGTTGTGATATTAGTTATTTGGTACTTTTAATACGTCTGTAGATTTCTAAGATTATTGGACAAGTACATTCCAGGAGGAATGTTGTTTTTAATACGTGTGTAGATTTCAGAGATTATTGGACAAGTACATTCCAGGAGGAATGTTGTTATGGACATATAAGTCTCTCTGTCTGTCATTCCATTCACACTTCAATTCCCGCAGAGCAATTTTCATTTCATTCCAGAATCAAAACTAAACTTGAAAGGTAGGGGTCGAGGGGCTGTGTAATTGGGGTCAAAAGAGCAAAATCCCCAAAATGCACGCATTTACACTTAGTTTCCGCAGTATAGCTTCATGTAAGGTTGTGGTGAACGCCTGCCGTAGCATACAGATCTTCAGGAGAAAGGGATAGATTCATATTGTTTTGGGGGTCGCCGACTCGAAATTCAAGGTCAAGATCACAGAATGTATTCTTTGACAGCATAGTTTCTGCATCATTAAATACGTTTGAAGGGTAAGCACTAAGCTTATTTTATCCACTCGACTGTTGTTGTTGTTTTTGCATTGTTGTTAACGCTAGTGTCAAATTCTACGGGGTTTTGCCTTCGTTATAATAACAGTTTCATTAGAGGTTACGACATACGAAGATCAGCACCTAATGATAGAATTGTATACTTACCGTGTATACTCGCGTATAAATCGATACCAACTGCAAACTGCATAGACCCAGATCTGCCGTCGCATAATGCGCCGGCAGATCTGGGTATATGCAGTTTGTAAGGATTAATCAGTAGAACAAACAACATAGACCCTGATCTGCCGGTGCATTATGCGACGGCAGAGCAGGGTCTATGTTGTTTGCATTTGGACTCAGTTTATACGCGAGTATATACGGTAAGCATCGTCATTGCCGAGACCTTATGATGTTATTGTCTCTTAATGCAACACTTATATTATGTGCTGTCTCAATTGCAACCCCTAATGATACAATAATATCATGAAGGTAATATGATTAAGGTCGCAAGTGCAGTACCTAATGATACAATGTACGATTCTAATGATACTGCATCATTAGGAGTTGTTTTATCATTAGAGATTGCTACAGACGTCCTTTATTCGAATTTTACCATTTTCAGAGATGCAGACTCAGGCTGCACTTGCTGTTTTCCTTAGTTCTGTAAAGCCTGCGTGTCATATGAGAGTTTTCCTTTCCTCGCTTTTTCTGTTTATTATTATTATTATTATTATTATTATTATTATTATTATTATTTTCTCATGCAGCTGCAAATTTAAATTTTAAATTTCTATCTTACCATTATTTTTGCTATTGCAAATTAAAGTTATAAATATAACATGATTGGTTTCGTTAGAAGTAGTCGTTAAACTTGTGGTGAGATCAGCCATCTTGAAATCCATTTGCCTGGAAAAATGTTCTGACGCCTTCTAATACGTGACTTGCATGTCGTACACGCCGACAGGGTTTCGTAAACCCATGTAAAACTGCATATACCATATCTTGTCGTACACGCCGGCAGGGTTTCGTACACCCATGTTAAACTGCATTTACCATATCTTGTCGTACACGCCGGCAGGGTTTCGTACACCCACGTAAAACTGCATATACCATATCTTGTGAATCCGGTAATGAACAATCAGCGATCTTTATTTTATTTTTTTAAGGAGTAATAAGTAATATTATGCTGTCAGTGTAAAAATTGAACGCATTTAAACTTGAGATTAAGTCTTCAGTTAATGCAGAAAATTCCAAACCAAGGTAATTATTTTGGTATCAAAAACAGCAACAGTGTTCTGCCAATAATTTCATGATAGCCCTTACTAAATGTTGTGGCTTTGTTTATACTTGTTTTTGAATTTTTGTTACGAGGTTCGTTTGTCCTTGTTTTCATTTTTTGGGAATGAACTCGAGTAGTTCATTTACTCCAGGGTGTCATACAAAGAAGCGCCAGAGCTCGGGCACCTAGTTTAAAATCGTATTTCATCATTGATATTTGATATTTGATCGACTAGTTTATAATCATATTTGATCTTTGCAACACAGCAGAGCTTCGAATTCATAGTGATATCGGAAAGGCTACGTAAACAACTTATTGAGTTCAGAGATAGTCCGAGGATAAATACACTCTCATGACTTCCTAATCCCTATCACAGCGCTACCAACTTAATTACAAAGATACCTAATATAATTAGTACATTAGTTTCTGAGTTTATCATATAAATGTAAAACAAGACGGTCAATAATCTTGTCACCATAATATATTACCGCCGGAAAATCTTGCTTAAAGACATTATTGAAAAACCCGGTAGTTCTGTCTGTACAGGTGTGAGGCCAGGGCTTTCTAACAAAACAATCAAAACGAGTAATTGACCAATCAGGTTGCTATTTAGATGTCTGTAATTGACCAATCAAGTAGCTATTTAGATGTCTGTTCGCTGCCACAGATTGAGAGAAAATGACACAGCTCAGTTAATCCTCCTTGTATAAAACCAGCCCTGTCTTTAAAACAACGACCACAGAATAAAGTCAATTCCATCTCTCTCTCTCTCTCTCTCTCTCTCTCTCTCTCTCTCTCTCTCACTCTCTCCCTCTCTCTCTCTCTCTCTCTCTCTGGCATTGATTGATTTTCACACTAAGTAGTAATGGCATCTCTAATACGAACACACTAGGCCACCTTAAATGTATTTTACTATGCCACTTGCAAGTTCCCTGAGAAATATTACATGAATTAAAAAGAATTATGTTATCTGTCCACAAATTCCTAACCTTTTAAATCTCAGATAATTAGAACAAATGTCGTTTTTATTTTGCAGCATTGGCATTATTTATACTTTAAGGAGTTATAAATGCCGGCCTGAGAAAAATTTATATTTAGAAGCCAATGTACTTTAGATTGACTAGTGCGCCATGCTAATATTTTGAAATAAAATGTTACCGGAAAGCAAATGTTTCTCGAAAATCACCCCTGACGGTTTTCCCAAAACTTGTGTAATTTTTTGTATCTGTACTTCAAGATGAACAGTGGTGTAGATTTATTGGATAGTAGGTGTGCAAATTAGAGCTTCTCTCTATATTAATGTTTAATAGAATTTGTAAAACACTTAGTTTTGTAAACAAAATTGAATTTTACAGTCACAATTTACGTACAGGTGTTTTTTCTGATATGTATGGAAATAAATGACGTAAAGCAAGGATAAGTTTCTAGCCATGACACAGAAAGAAAGTTCAAGTGTTTGGTACAATCCACCACCACAAATTAAACTTATATTGTTTATTTCTTTTATTATTTAATTTTGTCTTGTTTTGGGAAAAGAGTAGTAGACATCTGACCGGATCAAATCACCTTTTGTTTAGCGTTCTCGTGCATCTTGAGCACTCTTCCAGTGCATATAGAGACATGTCTCTTCTCAAACCTTTTAAAGGTGCCTCATGGTCACCTTAATAATTCTTTATACTGAGAAAAAAAAATATTGTCTTAAGTGGTGAAACAACAGCCTAATTAAACGTAAAAGAGCTCTAACATTCCGCCTTCCATTTTTAACACACATCTATACATATTTAAAATATTTGTTGTGAAGTCGATCGCTTGGGACATACAAAATCGTGATCTCTGAAGACTTTGACAACTCTGCTTTGTTTTTAAGCAAGAATTATAAATTGCCTGGAGTATTTTTAACGTATTTGCTACTTTCTGTTTTCTGCTACAAGGATTCATCTTTAAATCATGAGGTAGACACCAATCTTGGTAAAAGTTTAATCATGTACAAAACGCAGATTGTCACCTGTCAATGAAGCTCAACTGTCTTAGAGCATGGAGGTACATCTACAACTGTCAATGAAGCTCAACTGTCTTAAATTAAATTTGTTTGAGCATGGAGGTACATCTACAACTGTCAATGAAGCTCAACTGTCTTAAATTAAATTTGTTTGAGCATGGAGGTACATCTACAACTGTCAATGAAGCTCAACTGTCTTAAATTAAATTTGTTTGAGCATGGAGGTACATCTACAACTGTCAATGAAGCTCAACTGTCTTAAATTAAATTTGTTTGAGCATGGTGGTACATCTACAACTGTCTTAAATTAAATTTGTTTGAGCATGGAGGTACATCTACAAACAGACAGATATATGTTACCCTCAATAGATTAAATTTACCTTAGAGATTGATTCAGTTTTTTTTTAATTGACAATTACTTGCTGCATCAGGAACTTTTATGTTACAACATGCGAATGTTGTTCAGAAACCGAAAGAAACGCGTATTCTTCTCGTCAGAAAAAAAATGTATTTTTGAATCTAGATTCTGAAAAAGGTAACAAATAGATATCTATCTTGGATCTGTCAACTGTATTTTCTGTATCTGACCAGTGGCGGCGGGACGGGACAGGGGGGGGGGGGGGGGCAGGAAGGGGGCAATTCCACTCAGGCGACGGGCGAGAGGGGAGGGGGCATGGTCGTGGGGGGGGGGGCTTATTTATTTATTTTTACCTGTAACCGGGGCGTAGATGGGGTGGGTGGGTGGAGGTTGTCAATTTACATAAAACTGTTCTTTGTGGCAAGGTAGGGGCGCCACTAAAGAGCATTGCCCCTGGGCGCCTCGAACCCTCGCGCCGCCACTGTATCTGACTCTATGTGTAGTTAGCATGTGCATTTACACGAATCTTTAACTGATGAATTGTTTCGAGAGATAACGAGTTTTTATTTTATTTACATCTTGTATGATAAGGTTCGCTGTGGAATATGCTACTGTCATATGATGGTAATCATACGATAATGTTCGCTGTGGAATTTATATTACTGTCATATGATGATAAACATACGGTAATGTTCGCTGTGGAATTTATATTACTGTCTTATGATGGTAAACATACGATAATATTGGCTATGGAATTTATATTACTGTCATATGATGGTAAACATACGATAATGTTCGCTGTGGAATTTATATTACTGTCATATGATGGTAAACCTATAGTAATGTTCGTTGTGGAATATATTACTGTCATATGATGGTAAACAAAAAATTTAAATCGAGATTGAAGTCTGTTTTGTGTAAAAGCTGGTCAAATTGTATATCTTAATATGAAGGTGTATGGAGTGTGTTAATTAAATTAAGGATCCAATTACTTGATACTTTTTCTAACCCGTTAACTTGTTACAAGTAATGTATCTTTATTCAAGTAATGTAGGCCACAGGCCCAAATCACAAATAATTAATTATACATGAATAATAAACACGGCTGCAGAGTGAGATGAGAACATATACATTGTGACAAATTCTATACAGTGTTTTTCATAAAAGAATTTGGATGTTCCTTTCCATATTTAGATGTATACAATCTAAATATACATAGTGAATTTAACTTTAACATTTTTTTACGTCGAAAGTAGATATCAAAATTTACGCAAGTAGTGTTAATATACAAAACAATCATATTCTAGTTTCCATATTACTAGAGATTAGAGCTCTAGGTCTTTGACTTTGGCACAAGCTTTTTACAAGGTCATCTTAAAGACGCTGAGAAATTCATCAGATTAACTGATCAAATAGATACCGTCCCTTTTTTTTGCAAACACGACCAGAATGTTTATACGATAGTCTAAATTCGTTATAACAGCCATTGTTCTCTCTATCATATTATTTATAAATTGTTGGTCAAAAATACTGATGCTCTGAAAAATGTACAATGATTAGAAATGTTTATTTCAAAGATACATATTCGAAAGAGGTAACAAAGTTACCATAAAATGGTAACAAAGTTATTATAAAGTTGTAACAAAGTTACTGTAGAATTGTAACAAAGTTGCAATAAAAATGGTAACAAAGTTATTATAAAGAGGTTAAAGAGTCACTATAAAGTGGTAACAAAGTTACCATAAATTCAATCAGGTTCAGCAAATGGACTGAATATGTGCCTAATTAAAGCATCGAGCAACCTTCGGGACGGTAATAGCTATAGATACCACATTTTATTACTGTTGAAGCTCTTTCTTAGAGGCGTTGGAGCGGATTGATTGAATGATAATATCCAGCATCATACGGATTTAAATCAGAATACGTTTTTGAACAATGTCTTACTGACTTTGTGCCCCTACCGCTCATAAGGCTACTTTTATTTGCCGAAAATCATGTAGGTCTACGTTATGTGAAAATCATGTAGGGCTACGTTATATGAAAATCATGTAGGGCTACGTTATGTGAAAATCATGTTGGGCTACGTTATATGAAAATCGTGTAGGGCTACGTTATATAAAAATCATGTAGGGCTACGTTATGTGAAAATCATGTAGGGCTACGTTATGTGAAAGTCATGTTGGGCTACGTTATATGAAAATCGTGTAGGGCTACGTTATATAAAAATCATGTAGGGCTACGTTATATGAAAATCAAGTAGGGCTACGTTTTACGAAAATCCAGAATTGACTAAAGTCAAGTGTGAACTTCGGAGATCTTAAGTTTCCGCTACCATCATATCCGGATTTAATGTTGGTTATATGTCGATACTACTGCACCTAATGTTTTAAGCTGAAGGTTCAGTTTTGCTGAAACCATTAAAGCATGACAAGTGATTTATCTTTGTCATTGATTAAATATTACATTTTTATGTGGGTGGTCTATGCTAAAATTAAAAGAGGGAATACAGGCGAAATGAAACAATCATTGTATGCAACTACAATAGTTCAATTAGGAAGTTTGATTGTTGATATTCTTTATATATAGGTCAATTTTATTTTTAATCTAAAAATCAAACAAACCATCCATAAGTGTCCTTATTTTTTTTATTTTCTTAATTTTATTTTATTATTTATTTTTTTAAATACCCCTAACAACGGAAGTAAAGTGATATGTGATATTCATAAGAACCTACTACTGTAGTTACATTTAACATGAATGGTCAAGATAAAATAAACTATTGCTGTAAAAAGCTTGGTTAGTCGATAACGATTTTAAATTATCTTACTTGTATGTTCCGAATGCCAAGCCTGTAAGTACGTTACCAACAATTAAATTGTAGAAAGTACCAGTAGACTAACAATGTCTTCAAAGATTCGGAGGTCAGTGTCCGAACGAGGCCAAACTGTCCGGCAATAACTATTAGAAACGACTTCGTGGTCGTTCTGAACCTTTTGCTTGAGACAACACTCTAACATTATAGTGTTAAAAAGTCTTAACATTAGCTAAAGGAAAGTAAATTGTCAGAGAAAAACAGCGCAGATATGATGTAACATGTAGCATGAATTAAACTTTGAGGAGAACTAAACGAAATTATGTTGCATATTCGGCAGGCATTTAGAAAGCCGGGAAAGAATAGTTTAGTTGATGGAAATATAAAATCTCACATGAGCAAGACCCGGATGCTCTTATGCCGAGTCACTTATTTTAAAAACCCTTCCCTCTATCCAATACTCACGCATGCGTATTACTGCGACAACAGCTTTCCAAAACAATCAAGATGGCGTCTCATGCGTATCAAGGGCAAAGAAACTTACACATTTTGACTGAATCAGCGAAGAAACGGTCCTTGAAATTATGATATATAATATATATATATATATATATATATATATATATATATATATATATATATATATATATATATATATATATATATATATATATATATATATAATTTCACTGGGTCACGAGTTTACAAGATGGATGGCTCAGAAGGAACTAAAAACTCTGCAAGCGCGCGCTGATGTAGCCACTTTCCTGTTGGACATTGCGATCACTGTATCCGTCCTGGGATTTCTTTCTTAATCGATATTAGCCAATCGTTTTAGTCAGTTGCTGTCATTATCACATTCCCGCAACTGCTTTTCTGTAGCTTGTTTTGACCTTTTTTGTTTTTCCATATAAGTTTAACACGACATAATTTAATAACATTAATCACAATTCATTCAGAAATTTACTAGGAAGAAAGGAATTTTTTTTCCACGAAAAGCCTTTCGTAGAAATTAAGACAACATTCTGGCAGAAAAATAAGAGATAACACATCAGGTTTTGAGTCATATACGCTTGGAAATATCTACCTTACTAGCTGAGGTTTATCTGAGCTCTATAAGTCCGTGGTTATACTGATGGTGGGGACTTTAAAGTCCCCACTATCAGTATAACTACGGACTTAAAGAGCTAAGTTAACTTTAGCTAGTACCGTATATGAGAATATGGCTGATCAACAGTTTTTGGGTACTTTTTTCTCATGGAAATTTTAACGGAACGTAATGTTTTGCATGATTTCATTTTCAATGAGGCATTCTATTCAGGGATGTAGATACCAAATTATATAATTTCCTCCATGTTACAAGGAAGAAAGTAAAGTTACTTCTGGTAGAGATGCATTGCACCGTTTTTGTTATGCAAAAGTTCATTTAAAAAAACATAACAGACACTATTCGGGTTCATCGTTTACATGTTTAAATTTAAGTTCCCTGTTATTTCAGTACATATCCCTGAACATCGAGCTCCTCCAATCATCTTTGAATAATCATCATCGCTAGCTATAAATTGTGAGCTCTGTTGCTATCTACTTGGTGCCCAGATCATATCGCCTTGACAAGTTATGTCATCTAACTCACTCAAACTCATAAATTACAAGAAATTGTGTAAATTGATGAAAAATGAGATGGAAAAAAAATATCGACCTGTGTTAAATTCTTCCTGGTGCAATGAGCTCCGAAACTCGTACTTTACATTAAATTCTGATAAAAATGAATCAGTGCATTTAGAAAGTTAAGTTGAAAATTAAAATTTCAACATATATCAATATACATATCGATAAGTTTGTATCACCTCCTAATCACATCATAAAACAATGCAGCTAGGCACGACAAATACCTTACTGTTTTCCTTACCCTGTTCCATTCATTTTTGGGACGAGCGCATGACCGAGAGTTAAGTTTACGATTCTTCATTGGAACAAATTATAATTCTCTAACCTGTTTAGTTATATCAGCATAACTCTATGTACATTCGTTTCATGTATTCATGTATCATTACACTCCATGTGGGATGCAAGTATAAGTGCCTTACATTCCATGTGGGATGCAGCTATAAGTGCCTTATATTATATGTGGGATGCAGGTATAAGTGCCTTACATTCCATGTGGGATGCAGGTATAGGTGCCTTACATACCATGTGGGATGCAGGTATAAGTGCCTTACATTCCACGCGGTATGCAGGTACAAGTGCCTTACATTCCACGTGGGATGCAGGTACAAGTGCCTTACATTATATGTGGGATGCAGGTATAAGTGCCTTACAGTTAATGTGGGATGCAGGTATAAGTGGCTTATATTCTATGTTGGATGCAGGTGTGATTGCCTTACATTCCATGTGGGATGCAGGTATAAGTGCCTTACATTATATGTGGGATGCAGGTATAAGTGCCTTACATTATATGTGGGATGCAGGTATAAGTGCCTTACATTCCATGTGGGATGCAGGTATAAGTGCCTTAAATTCCCCACTATCAGTATAACTACGGACTTAAAGAGCTAAGTTAACTTCAGCTAGTACCGTACATGAGAATATGGCTGATCAACAGTTTTGGGGTACTTTTTTCTCATGGAAATTTTAATGGAACGTAATGTTTTGCATGACTTTATTTTCAATGAGGCATTCTATTCAGGGATGTAGATACCAAATTATATCCCACATGGAATGTAAGGCACTTATACCTGCATCCCACATATCCATGTGGGATGCAGGCATAAGTGCCTTACATTCCATGTGGGATGCAAGTATAAGTGCCTTACATTCCATGTGGGATGCAGGTATAGGTGACTTACATTCCCTGTGGGATGCAGGTATAGGTGCCCTACATTCCATATGGGATGCAGGTATCGGTAGCTTACATTCTATGTGAGATGCAGGTATAAGTGCCTTACATTCCATGTGAGATGCAGGTATGAGTGCCTTACATTCTATGTGGGATGCAGGTATAAGTGCCTTACATTCCATGGGAGATGCAGGTATGAGTGCCTTACATTCTATGTGGGATGCAGGTATAAGTGCCTTACATTCCATGGGAGATGCAGGTATGAGTGCCTTACATTCCATGTGGGCTACAGGTATAAGTGCCTTTCATTCTATTTGGGCTACAGGTATAAGTGCCTTACATTCCATCCAGGTATAAGTGTTTTATATTCCATGTGGGATACAGGTAAAAGTGCCTTACATTCTATGTCGGATGCAGGTATAAGTGCCTTACATTCCATGGTACAAGTGCCTTACAATCCATGTGGGATGCAGGTATAAGTGCCTTACATTCCATGTGGGATGCAGGTATAAGTGCCTTAATTATATGTGGGATGCAGGTATAAGTGCCTTAAATTATATGTGGGATGCAGGTATAAGTGACTTACATTATATGTGGGATGCAAGTAAAGGTGCCTTACATTCTATGTGGGATGCAGGTATAAGTGACTTACATTCTATGTGGGATGCAAGTATAGGTGCCTTACATTCCATGTGGGATGCAGGTATAAGTGCCTTACATTCTATGTGGGATGCAGGTATAAGTGACTTACATTCCATGTGGGATGCAAGTATAAGTGCCTTACATTCCATGTGGGATGCAGGTATAAGTGCCTTACATTCTATGAGGGATGAAGGTATAAGTGCCTTACAGTTAATGTGGGATGCAGGTATAAGTGCCTTATATTCTATGTTGGATGCAGGTGTGATTGCCTTACATTCCATGTGGGATGCAAATATAAGTGTCTTACATTCCATGTGGGATGCAAGTATAAGTGTCTTACATTCTATGTGGGATGCAGATATAAGTGTCTTACATTATATGTGGGATACAGGTATAAGTGCCTTACAGTCCATGTGGGATACAGGTATAAGTGCCTTCCATTCCATGTTGGATGCAATTTTTAGTGTCTTACATTCCATGTGGGATGCAGGTATAAGTGCCTTACATTCCATGTGGGATGCAAGTATAAGTGTCTTACATTCCATGTGGGATGCAAGTATAAGTGTCTTACATTCCATGTGGGATGCAAGTATAAGTGTCTTACATTCTATGTGGGATGCAGATATAAGTGTCTTACATTACATGTGGGATACAGGTATAAGTGCCTTACAGTCCATGTGGGATACTGATATAAGTGCCTTACATTCCATGTGGGATACAGGTATAAGTGTATTCGTCTTCTCTTTTGTCTCCATGTTTCAATTCATATAGCTAATATTATATAAGTATTTTAAACACGGACACACAAGTAAGTAGATTTTTTTTTTAAATGTCTTTTTTCTGGAATGTTAAAAAGGGTTGAAGCAGCGCTCTTTTTGACTTAGTGGAGTACACATACTGTAGCATCCAATTTATTGAATATTATGCCGTTCATCTTTCATTCAGTCTTAAATAACTATTATCCCCACATATTGTAACATGTCTCTTACACAAACAGCAATTGATAAACTAAAAGAAATCTCCATAATTCATATTTATCTCCAGAGTTGTCAATTTTGTATTGTCAAGCGGCATCACATGTAAATGTCCAGATTACACATAAATCCTCAAGGCCCCAGTATTGGCCTTTAAGTATGGAAATGAGGACGGTTTGGTCGGTTTGGTGTTTACGGTATAGCAACACAAATATGTTATTTAGTGCCGAGGCAAATGGAGTAAAATGCCTTGCCCAAGGACACAACGGTGGAAATGAGGAAATTCCACATAATGATATATAATTATCATAGCATAATAATAAATCAAATTGTATAATGTGTACTAAAGGCATAAAGTTTTTAATTGGGCGCAATCCAAGCATACAATTTACAAAACTATTTTCTGTGATGGAAATTTAGCTCCCTAGTTGGCTAATATTTCCTCGCGAAGCAGTACTAGCTGTCAATATCCTGCCTGTACATCAATCGTATAACCGATAGTAACGAGCTAAAAAAAAAAAAAGCATGGGAATGATGGATAATGTGGGATATCGCCGCACCATAATAGACAATTGTCATGAAATTTTATTAAAAACAAAGACAATAAATTTGGTGTTTTATGCGGGTGTGATTTATTTTTTTTTAATATTTTTTTTTTGCATTTGGGTATTGCATAATCATTTACTACTTTTTTCTTCTTCTTTTTCTACAACAATTTTACGAAAATTCCGCAAACTTTCACTGAAAGTCCGCAAAACAATCCTCATGAAAATTAGCTGCGAGCTAAAGCCATTTTTTAAGAAAAAGAGCGTTCATGTTTAAGTTCATATTCTCCTAAAACATTTAACTGTACATGTAGTCTAGCAGTATCTGCATGTACTTTAATATCACAAGCTGTACGTATTTTATATCCAACCAACAAGATCAAACATTTACGTATTTATTGCCAAAGGCGCTTGGAAAACTCCGTCAAGTGCAAACAAATTCAAAACAATTTTTTAAACTTTTGAAACCCCCCCCCCCAAAAAAAAGCAAAAAACAACAGACAAAGAAACAAAAACTCAGCAAAGTTGCCATATCCTCCACATGTCCTCAAAACCGGTTAAAACTCTGCAATTTGCAGAAAATTCGCATCAGTTGGCGTCATCCGATAGCGTACATTTCTCACAGCGTGTAACTGGCCTGGCTAAATTGGCAAGCAACACTTTTATATGGGTCATCACATGCGCAACATTCCCTTCGAACCCTAACAACTATGCTAGACGGCCATCTTGTTATTTTTTTTTTTCTTCCTTTTTTGACAATAAGGCGTTTGTTTAAATCTCCAAGAATTTTTTTCATAATTTTCTAATCAAGATTTCCTCATTTTTAGGTAACTATATTCTTTTCATAAATCAGTCTTCTACACTTTCTGTACCTGACCCTTCAACTACTTTTTAGACCCTAGTGATCACTCATATATAACACATTATTTTCATTTTTGTCGCCTAGATTCGCCCCACACAGTGAATTAAAAATGGCCGCCTTACTACCTGTACATATAAAGCTGTACAGAATTCATTTCATTCATTCATTTGAAAATAGTTAACTGCTTTTGATTTAGTACTTATTTTCAATCATACAAATTTACAAAATGTATGATATATATGAGAACGTCATGCAGTCATTGTAGCAGAACCTCTTTGTGTTAAAAAATGAGTTATTACTTGTTTGTTTGTTTATTTATTATTTAATTTGCTGTTGTTCTTCTTCGTCGAAGGTAATACATTCCTCTCTCTGTTTGCAAGCATTACTTTCTTATTATCACATCTTAAGCTGACTATCTTTCAACACATTAGCTTCAGAAGAAGGAATGTCCTGTATGAATAAAGAAGGAATGTCCTGTAGGAATGATGATATTTTATATGATGATACCGTGTGTGATATTTTCAATATAAATGAAAAAGCAATAATTTTATGTGATTTGGTAATGCGTCATTTACACACATTCAACTTATATAAGGAGAATATCAGAGATCCACTTTTTCATAACTTGTGTAACTTCCAATCCCATCAATCTATTGTCCTGCGATCTTTCCTGGTTTTGGATTTATAAGTGCAGCGCTTGGCAAAGCACGTTCACTCTGTTAGATTACCCGGGGGAGTTACTGCGCGACACGCCATATTAGTCTTCAGGCGTGCTTTCGTTATTTTTGTCTTATGGTTAAATACAAATTTTATCATGTGTCAGCTTGAAGGATTACGGAAGAAACGTTACCGATTTAAATAACCCTTGAGGTTATCAAATTTACTCAACATTTATCAATGGTGGCATGCTATATCCCTCACTGTTTATCATTCCAGACGTCTTGACTCCAGTTGTGGCATAATCTAAGCTCTCAAATGTCAACTATTTTATTTTCGTTTGTATTATATTTTCGCACAGTATTTTCATTCAACTATTTCCTACAACTGGTAGAAAACTCATTAGAGCTTAAGTTTCATTGTTTGTTTAATCATGCCGACTAGAAATAAATCTTATCTTATCTAGTTCCATCAAGCTCGGTAGTCAGGGAAACTAAAATTAATACATGGCCTATCGAGGGTAATACTCAGTATTTATTAATACACAGTACATTATGGCCTATAGACGGTAATACTCAGTATTTATTAATACACGGTATTGTATGACCTATATAGGGTAATACTAAGTATTTATTAATACACGGTATACTATGCTCTGTATAGGGTAATACTCAGTATTTATTGATACACGGTACATTATGGGTTATAGAAGGTAATACTCTATATTTATTAATACACGGTACATTATGGCCTATATCGGGTAATACTCAATATTTATTAATACACGGTATGTTATGGGCTATATAGGGTAATACTCGGTATTTATTAATACACGGTACATTATGGGTTATAGAGAGTAATACTAAGAATTTATTAATACATGGTACATTATAGCTAAATACTGAGTATTTGTTAATACACAGTACATTATGGGTTATAGAGGGTAATACTCTGTATTTATTAATACACAGTATATTATGGTCTATATAGAGTAATACTCAGTATTTATTAATACATTGTACATTATGGCTCAATACTGAGTATTTATTAATGCAAGGTATATTATGGCTAAATATTGAGTATTTATTATTACACAGTATATTATGGCTAAATACTCAGTATTTATTCAAACCGACTAGTGGCGTATCTAACGTGGATATGCTTCTGGTTATCAACACCCTTCCTTAATGCATATCGAAGACCTTATTTTGTTATATATGCAAAATTAATTATATCACTTACAAATATATACAAAAACATATAAAACTGTCACCTTCTAGGCACGAATTAATGTAAAAGTTGAGCAAGACGTCTGGGATTAAAAGAGGAAAAAGTGCGAATGTTTGAAACTAGATGCTGGAAGCATGAAAAATGTAGATTTATGTTTGCCTTTGCCTGCCGTACGCCAACCGAGACAAAAGTAACTGAATGAAAATTTAAACATTAACACTGCTTTTGTAAAATATATCTTTTCTCAAAAACAATTAGAATTTTCCGTTCGACATCTGCTTTTATTATTTGAAGTATTTGTATCAGGAGTTTGAATGAATGGAGATATTTGTTCAAAGAATGATTACACTATTAATGCACGATATGTGGTGTTCATGTCATTCTTGTTCTAATTTCTTTAGAAAGTAAGCTCTGTACAATTCACTTGGCGAAGCAAGTTAGAGTGCTTTATGGTGAGCATAAAAAAGATGTGTATGCTTAAATTACTATGCCCCTTTTTTCGTCCTTGATTACTCATAATTTTACGCTAAGCGGATGTCCAACATTTTGTTTTAAAACTGGCCCAGTACTGCAAGGAGCACTCGTCCATCCTCGACTCAGAAGCACCAAACGAGCGAACTCGATTGGCCATTACAGCTTGGATTTCAAATAGTAGGATACAATATGTTCTCTGGTTTGCTAAAAATGTTTTTTCAGTTTTGGAATTTAATTATCAACATTTCTTTTAGAACGTCTCTAGTGCGCATATACCTACAATCACTGAACCAGAAACGCTGGCCGAGGAAAAACGCTGAGTGAATAAATATATTAACGATATAAGAAATCGGTATTCAGTATGACAGTGTTAAGCGTATATGAATAAAGGAGTAATATTGAGTATGATAGTGTTAAGCGTATATGAATAAAGGAGTAATATTGAGTATGATAGTGTTAAGCGTATATGAATGAAGGAATAATATTGAGTATGATTGTTTTAAGCGTATATGAATGAAGGAGTAATATTGAGTATGATAGTGTTAAGCATATATGAATGAAGGAGTAATATTGAGTATGATAGTGTTAAGCGTATGTGAATGAAGGAGTAATATTGAGTATGATAGTGTTAAGCGTATATGAATGAAGGAGTAATATTGAGTATGATTGTTTTAAGCGTAAATGAATGAAGGAGTAATATTTAGTATGATAGTGTTAAGCGAATATGAATAAAGGAGTAATATTGAGAATGATAGTGTTAAGCGTATATGAATGAAAGAGTAATATTGGGATAGGAAACTACTACAAAAGCCAGTCATAAATGAAATCAATATAAATTATGCAAAGTTTTAACAAAATCAAACGACAACTAATTTCAGCATAGCTGTGGCTGAAACTGGACAAGCTGATACTCCGAAAATAGAATTCTAATAAATATTTTTTTTTGTTGTTAACGTTAAATGTCAAAATTTAAATATCAATTTTACATTTTAGTCTGAGCGTTTAATTGGACATACTGCGAATCTTTGAAAACATAGATTATGTGGGGATAAGAACGATATTTATAGCGTATGAGTTTATGTTAGGCAGCTGAACTGGAAGATGTAATAATGAATAAATACCCCTAACATTGGAAATTTTAATTAAAAATGAATTATATAGATTTGGTCGGTAAGAAATGTAAAGCATGAAAATACATACGAGGTGGGTATATTAGATACAAATGCTGATTTTGCAGGTAGAAAACAAATGCCATTAAATTGGCAAGGTAAATACAGACAATATTGCACGGTCGGTGTTTGACCATATTAATAGATACATCGTAAAAATACCTATCTGCAATAAATTTAACACACTAAAACCAGCAATACCATCGCAAGATCTTTGTATATGAATATTCAACAAAAGTAGCAACAGAAAGCTATCACAGAAGAGTGCTTAACATGGAGATTTAATGCATATATTAATGCATATATTAACGATGCTGCTGAGATGGCCAGAGTAGATATCTGTTAGAGAATCGCATAGGCCATTTCTATGTATAAAGTTGTTTACTTGAAACGGCTATACATTTCACAGCAGAAACCAGAAGCTCTATGAAACTATACAGAAGTTCAAGACATGAAGCATTTTCTGCAGTCCTAAAGAAAAGAAATCTTGAATTGCATAACTTGGCAAATGAAATCATTATATCCGGATTACATCTCTGTCTGTCTGTCTGTCTGTGTCTCTCTCTCTCTCTCTCTCTCTCTCTCTCTCTCTCTGTCTCTCTCTCTCTGTCTCTCCAGACAAATTGTGAAGCGTTTCTTGATATATCGATATTAAACTTTACTGCCGATTGTTTTACCTACACGTCAGTTTACCCTTACACTTCATGTACACGCAAATATTGTAGCAGTGACTCATGAGAGAGAATATAAAGCTGTCTTATGAGCTCAAATAAACGAATACCGTGCCAGAAAATGGAAAATAACAGTATACCAATGAGTGAATTACATCTCCGTTGACAACTGTTCACGTATGTAATCAACGAGAACATTAGACACATACATAAATATATTGACAAAGGCATATATACGTATGTAAGGATATAAAGATTGGAAACATGTAATGAACACTATATATTTAAGCCGCAGCATTTTCTTATGAATTTAAATATTGTGAAATGTTTTGATCGGTTCCTGGATATACATGTCAAATATTGTGAAATGTTTTGATCGGTTCCAGGACGCACAGGCCAAATATTGTGAAATGATTTTGATCGGTTCCAGAACACACAAGTCAAATATTGTGAAATGTTTTTGATCGGTTCCAGGACACAAGAGTCAAATATTATGAAATGATTTTGATCGGTTCCTGGACACACAAGTCAAATATTGTGAAATGATTTTGATTGGTTCCAGGACACACAAGTCAAATATTGTGAAATGTTTTGATCTGTTCCAGGACACACAAGTCAAATATTGTGAAATGTTTTGATCGGTTCCAGGACACACAAGTCAAATATTGCGAAATGTTTTGATCGGTTCCAGGACACACAAGCCAAATATTGTGAAATGTTTTGATCGGTTCCAGGACACACAAGTCAAATATTGTGAAATGTTTTGATCGGTTCCAGGACAAACAAGTCAAATATTATGAAATGATTTTGATTGGTTCCAGGACACACAAGTCAAATATTGTGAAATGATTTTGATCGGTTGCAGGACACACAAGTCAAATATTGTGAAATGTTTTGATAGGCTCCAGGACACACAAGTCAAATATTGTGAAATGTTTTGATCGGTTCCAGGACACACAAGTCAAATATTAGTATTTGCCCGAGGAATAGTCTCAATACTATTTGAGTTTCAATCAGTCATTTATATTTATCAAAGGAAACTTTGCACCTAAACTAAGATTTGATCAGATACTTTTGGGGGGATGGAGATAGCGACGTCAGAACGGCATACACAAGGTTGTATTTTTATACAAATAATAGGCATAAAAAATAACACAATACATGTACATTCATTCTGCATCAGTTTTGTTAAAAACAGATATCTGGAAACGCTGCTTTTGTACAGATTATGTTGTGTTGGACATCTACGGTGATCTTAAAGTATTACTAACACACTTTTGACATCTTTCAATGTTACGTCTCTTTTAATGCCAAATAGCTGCATGACAAGAAGTTCTAACAAGCTGGAACCAATAATTTTCCTTAGAGGCCTGATCGATTTGCACACAATAAACATTGTTATCTAAGCCAGACGAATCTCCTTGCATGTATCATCAGAACGCATTATAAAATTAATACATTGGTCTATCTTATATTGTTCCTAAAGATTATATGAAAAACATGTCTAAAATTTCATTTTGTAATTTTAGATAGAGGACACCTTGTAAGGGTTGCAGTTTATTGTCAATGAAAATTTTGCTGATACAAACCATTACATTTAACTACTGTACTTTACCAAATGGACTGTCGGAATGCCAAAATATTCTAACGCTACCATGGTTTCACCGTGACTATTTCATTTTTTCACCATGACAAGTATTAATTTTTAGCTTAATAGCCCAATCAAGTTTATTTTACAGGATTAGTGCATTCGATTCTAGGCATCCAATTTAAAAACATTTTTCGCGTTGTTTGATTGTTGGGATAAGGGATTTTCAAGTACTCGATTCTAATCGATGTATCCGTGTCTTTCTTAACGTGTAGGACGGAATCCAGTCTCTCTTGAAATTGAAGACGGAGACATTATAATTGATCTAATCAGGGAAAATTACTTTTATATTCGTAGATGATATGTCAATTTTATGCATCATATTCGCCATTCTCCTCTTTAATCGAGAAATTCATGTTTTCTTATACAGTACTGCATTTCATCAAGCCTAATGTATGATAATATGAACTGATCGAGACGCTTGACCTACCAATTCGACACCCGACGAATGGAATTTAAAGTTTAGCTGGCAAGTAAAAATTATTCTGTGAATAATTTTCAAGCCCTAAATCAGCTTTGTATTTTTCCTTCATCTGTAGCTTCAAATGAACGAGGAGCGTGTTTAATCGGGCCGTAATGTGATGAAGTGCGCCACGATCGATCAGGATACAGCTACGCACTAAGCCGACTTTGACATCTTAATGAAAATAGCGTAACCTTATTAGTTATAATAGATACTTAAGTGAGCTAATATGATCTGGTGCAAAGAGTTTGAAGACTGTGCTTAAAATGGTGAAAATTGTGACCTTTGGATACATATTTTGAGATAGAAAATCAGAAGACTTAGCGCTAGTTCAAAATAACACCCTGAAATCAAGAATGATTGGCTGCAATATCATTTAATGTTAACAAGCGATAACGTCTGATAAAAATGGGACCAAATAAATACAATGAATAATTTCAAGAAATTTTTCTTTGCAGTGTTCTTTCAAATGCATGAAGTTATTAATACTTCACGCAATAATTTCTAAGTAATTTAGGTATCCAAAGTCGCACTAAAATGACAAACACTTCAAACTACCTTAGATAATGATTCTATAGCTGATCAATCAATAGTATAGGTAATCATATTAATCAACCAGTTCAAAATAATCCTTAAACAATCCAAACATCTTAATTAATTCAACACTATTTGCTCCTAATGCAACTTCAGTTTCAACAATGTGTCAAATCTTAGACAGAAAGAAGAGCGCATACTCTAGATAAAGAAATGGCTGCCCGCATCACATACCCTGGGGGTGGCGGTTGGGATTGGGGTAGGGTGAGGTGATGGTCACATCTCGACAACGTTAATATTTATTCATTCTTGCAACGACTCCTTAACGGAAACATCATTAGTATGCACACTCTGCCCCATTTTTTGCAAAACATTCTACATGAAAATGTTATGTTATGTTCACTATTTGTTAAAAGATAATTTTTAGACAATATGCGTTGTTTCGCGGCGCTGAATGACTTATTCATTCTTTCTCTATCAAGGGTGCCGCGGTAGGTCATTAGAAATAGCGTCGGATTCATACTATAAGGGTCGCGGGTTATTACATCTTACGTGCACTTCTGGACCCTAACATCCCCACCTCAGAGGAGTCTGACAGGGATCCTTCTTTAAAATTAAAATGTTGTTTAGGAGGAGTCATGAGATAAGGAGGGGAAGAAAAAGAAGATGAAAAGGACACCCTTCTCTGGAAAGACAACACACTTGTACATTTGGATCTTATGGAAGGACGAAAACTGACTTTAGTTCCTTACAAACAATGGATGGAACTCCATCGTTGGAACGAACAACATATACCTCATTTACCTCCCAATCCGAATCTCAACGAGATGTTCCAGTTACAACAAGAATTACAATCGTTAATGGATCGAAGTGATTTGTCAGCCAAGAATTGCAACGTCTTCAACTCTTTCACCAGAAAGCTTTAGACGAAACAGCTAAACCGACTCTGAGCGATTTCTAGGCGATGATGAAAAGCGAACCTAAAACCACTAAACAGACACCGCCTCGGGGATGATAAAAGAAGACGACACACGAGAAGATTTTCAAACTCAGTCTGCTCCCATACCTAGTAAGATTGCAGCTTCCTTGTTGACACCCTCCCCTACGCCTCAACGAGAAGAAATGAAAGCTTTGGTTAAAAAGATGATGTCCACTCCTTCTTCAGCAGAAGAAAAAAGAAAGAAGGGAAGACAGAAGTAAAAAAGACACACAAAAAAAGCCACCACTTCACAACCGACTCCTGTGGCTCGTCGGACCCGTCTTGCTTCGTCCAAACTCCCCTTGCCCCACGAATCCAAAAGTCGTATCGACCAGTCGGTGACTTATTGAGGAGTGACATTGTATCATGGAGACACTTTCAGCCAGCATTTACTACAATCCTGCACATGCTGCTAGTTACGGAGGAGTTGAAAAATTGTGTCGGGCAGCTAAAACCAAACTGAAAAGTGTACGTTTGACAGTAATACGACAATGGTTACAATAACAATCGACGTACACGTTACACAAACCCATTCGACGAAAATTTTCCAGAAGTCAAACCAAAGTGGCTGGCATCGATCATCAATGGCAAGCAGATTTAGCAGATGTCTTTCATTTGGCAGCGTACAATCGTGGTTACAAATATTTGTTTTGTGTCATTGACGTGTTTTCCAAATCCGCTTGGGTCGTTCCTTTGACTTCTAAAAGCAGTACCGAGTTAGTACGCGCTTTAAAACTGGTGTTGAAACAAAGTGGTCGTCACCCTTTACGATGGCAAACAGACAAAGACACGGAATTTCTGAACCAAGCTTTTCAAAAAGAATTGAGACAACGGCACATTCATTTTTTTTTACCACTGAAAATCCTTAAATTAAAGCCAGTGTCGTGGAACGTTTTCAAAGAACTTTGAAAGAACGCATGTGAAAATATTCTACACATCAACACACTCTCAAGTACATCGACGTGTTACCGCGTCTGGTCAAAGCTTACAATCAATGGTACCATCGTAGCATCGGATGTGCTCCCGAAGAAGTCACCCCTGAAAACGAAGTCAGGGTGTTTGATCGATTGTTTGGAACGCCTAAGATTGGACACAAGAAATCAGTGGTGCTTCAAGACGGGAGATTGGGTTCGCATTGGAAAAACCAAACTCCCTTTTGACAAAGGTTATTTACCGAACTGGACCACCAAATTGTTTCGTGTGACTGGACAAGTTCGTGGACGTGATCCTCCTGTCTATAAATTGGAAGACATGCACGGAGAAGTGTTAAAAGGAACCTTTTACTTGCCTGAGTTACAACTAGTGACCAAAAAGAAGACGACTTGTACGATATTGAAAGAATTCTCGAACAAAGAACACGTAAAATGGATAAACGTCAACTGGAAGAAGTGAAAGTGCGTTGGAAAGGATATTCTTCTAGTTTTGATTCTTGGATTGCCGCTTCCCAAGTCATCGACTATAAAAAGAAGAAGTAACCAACATGCCGTTCAACACAGCAGCTAACTCTCCTTTACAGAGTTCCTCTCTTCAAGAATTACAAAAACAACCTTTCTGGGTGTGGTGCGGAGAACGTGTGCCTAAAAATCAAATCGTCTTTTTCTGCCAAATCTTTGTGGTGTATTGTGTCATCGGAGCAGCGATTGCCAATTTGAGTTTGCAACAAGGAGACAAACAATTGTGGACCATTTTACTCAGCAGTTGCATTAGTTATCTTCTGCCTAGCCCTTCCTTGAAATGTAGTACGGACAGTAACAACAACAACGGTTCGGCCAGCGTCAGTCATCCTTCTTCCAGTCACAACAACAGCAGCCCTCTTTTGGAACATTTAGAACATCATTCTCCTTTAACCTCGATTGACTCCTCGGACACCAGAACCCTCGAACTATGAATAACCAATTGTATTTAACCTTACCCAGTGACAGTTCTATGGATGTGTTTCCCAAAAACACCTTATGTTGTTTAACAGCCAAATTACCTCAGTCCATCCAATTGGATCACGAAGCTCATTGGGAAGTGGAATTGGTAGAAATCATTCATCCAACGCAAGCCCTCAATATCAACGAAGGTCAAAACACTTTCATCGTGGATATCCCGAACGCGCAAGTGCAAGAACACTTGGACAAAAATTATCCTGGCATTTACGAATCTAAAAAATCATTACACACCAATCCTCCTTCCTTGACTAGCTATTCCATGAGAATTCCTGTGGGATATTATTTTAATGCTCAACATTTGGTGGACACCATTGCGGCTATTTTCAATGACCAGTTTGTCAAAGCCTTGGACAAAGCAAAGAAAACTGGCCTGATCGAGTACCATAAAATTGCTCATCGTCTAAAAATGCATTTTTCGGAGAGCAAAATATTGTCCATTACTTTTTGTCCAGTGTTGTTTGATATTTTAGTTGGATACACAAAACTAGCTCCTATGAAAGACGTTTACAGCAACAATCGATTTTACAAGTATTTTCGTTACCCTGTCGAATTGAACGATGGACTGAATTTATTGTTTGTGTACTCCGATGTGGTTGAGTACAACGTGGTGGGAAACACAGCCGCTCCGTTACTGAGAGTCATACCTTTCAAAGCGAACTCTGCCGTCACTGAATACGATGAAGGTGGAAACACGTATCACGTTCACCGTGAATTTGTACATCCTCATTATCTTCCTGTCAATAAATCGTATTTTGACAATGTCAACATTAGTATAAAAGGAGATCTGGGACAAAATATTATATTATTCAAAGGAAAAGTCACTGTGAAACTACATTTTCGAAAAGGTTCTCCAGTGAATTGTAACACAAGATGTATCCTGTGTACCGAGGAGTTGCTCGACAGTGAGGACATGGTTTAAGAGATATGTTAAAATCAGAGAATTAGACGTGTTTGATTACTAACTGAGAAAAAAGTATGCACCGAGATTCTTGCGAATGTACTAAGTCATAACTGGATCTGTTTGCCATGCCACCTACCATGATGACGATGCAAGAATCGCAATGGGTAGATTTTCATCCTGCGTCATCTTTGACGACCTCGGCCCCTATCGAATTTGAAATCAAAGGACAAACAGAAGATTACATCGATCTGAATAGCAGTCACAGGTATCTGAAACTCAAAGTGCTCAAAACAGACAACACCAATCCTGGTGCCGATGCCAGAGTAGCTCCCGTCAATAATTTCACGCATTCGTTGTTCAGCGAAGTGGATTTGTACTTGAATAACAAATTGGTCAGCAGCAGTATGGATACTTACTCTTATCGTGCTTATTTGGAAAATGTCTTGACATACGGAAAAGAAGCCAAGAACACCCATCTGGATGCTTCCGTGGTATGGAAACCTGACACCTTGGATAAGTTCGATGACATAGCGTTGATTGCAGATGATGTAGACCACAATATGGGATTTAACGAGCCTCGAAATAAAATTAAACAAGGACGCACTTTAGAACTGATGGATCGTTTGCATTTGGACATGTGGTTGCAAGACAAGTATTTGTTGAACGGAGTAGATGTACGCCTGAGGCTGAATCGTATTAGTATCGTCTTCCATTTGATAGCTAATGTGAACGAGTATAAAACCATCATCGAAGAAGCCAGACTTTAGGTGCGACGTGTAGAAGCGTTACGTAAAGTAGCCAACGATATCAGTCAAACTTTGAGCAAACCACCGCCAAGTATCCTGTGCGACGAGTGGAAGTGAAAACGTTTACCATTGCCTCTGGACTCCGATCCAAGATCGAAGATCATGTGTTTTCCAAGGACAGCTCCCCAAACGTTTGCTCATTGGCATCGTCAGTAATGCAGCCCTCAACGGAGCCAATGATCAAAATCCTTTCGACTTTTCAACACTTCAATGTCTCCAGGATAGAAGTCACTCGAGATGGTCAGACGTTGTGTACCAGACCTTTTGAACCTAACTTTGCCCAGAAAAAATTACTTGAGATCTTACTTGGCTCTGTTTGAAGCCACAGGACAATTAGGAACCAACAGCAGCCACGGTATTTCGTACGAGGATTATGCAGGAGTATATGCTTTGGGGGGATTTTATTTCACTCCCGACCAAGGCAGCGACGAAGGGCATTTCCACCCTATAAAATCAGGCCAACTTCGCCTGGAACTTCAGTTTGCCACAGCTCTAGTCAACACTGTGAACGTCATCTTGTATGCAGAATTTGATAATACTTTGGAAATCAACAGTTTGAGAGAAGTGATTCTAGACTATTAGAAGAAAAGATGGAACAGGAAGAAGCTATGGAGATAGGCGATGACGATATTTTTGATCTAGAACCAAAATAAGAAAAAGAGACAACTACAGTCATTATGTCAAGATGGCCAGAAGAAGAACAACATTTAGTCTCCTGTTTTTCTATTTACTTGGCTGAAAGAATTACAGCTCTGACCAGAATACATTGTTATGGATGTCAAATCGATCATCTTAGTCAGAAACAGCACGACAAATGTATGTTGATGAGTTCAGAAGAAAAATTGGAAGAGTATGAGGCATGGTCTCTGATCTCAGAAGAAAAGGTGTTGAGAAAGTGGTATAAAGACTTGCAGGATCGTTCCTTACCTTCATTGACTTCTCTGGAGACCCAACGCATCGAAGCTCTCTTGCAACAGAGTACAGAGACTAACCGTGGTTCATCGACTTACTTGACAGACATTTTCAAGGAAAAAGTCAGGTGTGAATTGATGACTTATCATTACCTGTGAAAAATGGATACCTGGGAACTTCATTACCTGTTGACTCGCAGTTCGTACACCGCTTCTTGGAATCCTGTGGTGTGTGCTAAAGATGAACTTCCAAATCGCTAACCTAAAGACGTTCAAGCCTATATCATCAACACCGACGACAACCATCGACCAGGAACCCATTGGGTGGCGGTGTAGTTTCCCAACGATCACAGTGTGGAGTATTTTAATTCTTATGGATTACTTCCTTTGTAAGAGGACATCATTGACTTTATGAGAAGAAATTCTGTTTCCACTCGATTCAATAATGTCAGATTACAAGGATCAGATTCCATGGTGTGTGGACAATAATTTGTGTATTTTCTTCATCAACGCAGTCCTGGATTTCCCTTAGAACATTTAGTGACTTGTTTCGATAGGGAGTACGCTAGAAACGATGCTAAAGTAGAAAGATGGTTTTGTGAACATTATGGTTATCTCTTGTCTTTAGCTCAGAAACGTAGTGTGCATCGATGGCAAAATGACTTAGAACAATGGAAGTCGAGTTTGGCTTCACAACGTTGTCAACCCTGTAAATACGTTCATGTTTAATAATGTTTGTTTGTATTTTATGTTAGAGAATCTTCTTCTTAGTATTAAAAAAAATGTTGGTTTTTGAAAAGAAAAATGGTGTTGTGTTGTTTATTGATTGAATAACATAATGGAATGTATATGCTCTTTGACCTCTCTCTCTATCGATCTTAGGTACATGCCCTTTCACATTTCTCTCTATCGATCTGGGTCATGTTTTCTTTCACGTCACCAATGGAAGGGGCTATTTTCCAACACGTCCGTGCTTCCAGCATATAAAGCGGTGCGTTTACCAGTCGGGTCTAAATCCCCAGACCCAGGACGGACTGCAGCAGCAACATTGATCATTGAGAAAAACATCACCCAAGGGGTGAGGCTACCAAATGGCTGCTCTATTTATACGGTCGAATTTTGGGCTATTATCCAAGCAATCCAATGGATACAAACTAGCCAAACACCGAAAGCAGTCATAGTTAGCGACTCCCTCAGTGTGCTGCGGACTCTGGAATCAGGTAACTCAACCAGTCGAGAGAACATGATTAGAGAAGTCTACTTAAGACTACAAAACCTCGAACAAAACAAACAGATTGTAGAATTCATTTGGGTGCCCTCCCATATAAACACCCCTGGAAATGAGAGGGCAGATACAGAAGCACAAAATAAACTTAATGATCCAGAAGTGCACCACCTGGATTACAGCATATATGAGATCTGCAGCATAATAAAACAAAAAATTGACCAAATATGGCAGGGGGAATGGGACCGTACACAAAAAGGGCACAAATTATACAATATACACAAGCAGGTTTGTAGAAATATCGTCGTCCCAAACCTGGAAAATCCGTTTGACATCAAAATTATTAATAGAATAAAAACTGGCAAAACACTCCTAGCCAGCAGTTTCGGAAGATTTTGTGCCAGGAATAAAAGAGAAAGGAATCAACTGCCCTCACTGTCCCACCCCAGAGACGCTCAACCATGTATTCAATGACTGCCCAAACTACAACGAAGCAAGGAAAAAATTCCAGGAAAAACAAGAAAAACTGAAAACCCCAACCCAATATCCGAATTTCCTTAATACAGGAATCAACAAGACTAACATCAACCTAGTGTACGCAAACATCCTGGGCTACATTTCTGACGTAGGAAAAAGAGGAAAAATTTAATCCCCGGTTTGAAATAACAACATAATTTCATAGGAAGGAAGAGAGGTAAAAGAAATAAAACAACAACAACAACAACAACAAAAATGTAAAACAAATGCAGAAAACCATGGCAAACCCAAACAGTCTAAGGCGGGAGAGGAGGGGCCCCGCACAAGGGGGGGAAGGGATTGGTATGTCAGGATCGCTAGAATGTTAGAGTGACGTGGCGTGTCGCAAAGGCGAGCCAATCCCCGCCATCTTATCTTGAACGGGAGAGACTCCACTCCCATGACAGGACTAAGAGGCAAGCCATATCACAACACATCTTAACTCACTTAATAAAATAAACCAAAAATAAGAATGAAATCACACAATTACTAAAATCAACCCAAGTACAACACCTAGACAGTAACAACATTATCGACATCATAACATTATTAATAACAAATCATGCCGTTTTTTTTTTTTTTTCGTTTTTTTATCTTCTACTCTTCTGGCAGAAATCACAAGGGACAACATAGAACAACCTGACCTCTCAAAACTTAAGCACGATATAAGGTGGTACTAAGCTCAGACCATCAGGCCCAGTCGCACAAGGTGGCAACTATTGAACACCCTAGAATGATGAAACATGACCCTGTAAACTGGTCTACAACAAAATTTAAAAAATATAAGGTGGCCTAAGCCCAGACCACTAGGCCCCTACCGCACAATGCGGTAACTGATGAACTAAAGGCCTCAAAAATTAAAAAAGTTACGAAGAAAAGGGTAAGCATATGCACCATATGTTAGGAAGGAAAACACTAATAAGACTCAACTAAAAATTAGACTATATAAGGTGGTCCCAAACCCAGACCCCGCCGCACAAGGTGGCATCAACCAATCAAACCCATCGAACTGGCCAAAACAATTAAGTCCATAAGGTGGTATCAAGTCCAGACCACCAGGGTCCTACCGCACAAGGTGGTAACTACTTCTGGAATCACCCCCACATCAGTTAACAGAGTTCAAGTGTCGGTTCATATGCTTACTTTAAATTGGATTGAACCGGACATCTATCTATCTATCTATAACATAACAAATCTTCAACTCTCTCTAACTAACCCAAACTTACAGCCACAAATGCCAAGTTTATATTCAAAATTTAAAATTCATAGATAAGGTGCAAGACGACGATATTTCTTGATTTGGCAAATAAAATACAAAATTTTTAACCCTGGACCAGTTGGAGTCATCCTGGGACGTCAAGGCGCCATCTGCAGCTCTTTTCCGCCTTTACCGCTTCCAGACATGAGTAACTGATAAGTGTGCGGTGCACACAATAAAGCGGCAAATTAACGGTAAATTAAAAATTGCACGGTGTGCAAACTAACAACTCGTACATGGCCGAATGGCCGCACGCGAGTATAATTTAAATTAAGTAAGTAAGTAAGTCGGGTCATCCTCGTTGACTCGTCAACAACTAAACATGACTGCAAAGATTAGTAAACTGAATGAAGCTATGGTGAACATGGATCGGGTTAGGCATAATCTGATTCAAAAGAAACCCAGAGAAGAAGGCGATCATCTTCCTGAAAATGGCACAGAATCTGGTGGAAGAAGTTCTGCGAGAGGAGATCATCAGGGAAAGAGAGGAATGGGAGGAGAAACAAAGACTGCAGCAACAGCAGCAGAAGCAAAGGCTTCAGCAGCAACAGCTACAACAACAACTGTTGCAGCAGCAGGAACAACAAGAGGGAGAAGTGTCCTGTAAGATAGACTGTGAGGAGTTCGCCTTCTCCTTTCACAAGAAAGCGCTCCTGTGCTGCGGTGAGACCCGTGGTGAAACGTGGTCGTCCTGCTAGAAGTTAAAATTCTCACCAAAAAAAAACAAAAAAAACCCCCCAAAACAACGGTCTCTTTTCCTTTTCAGGGCCTCCCAGATCTCTAGAAAAGATTACTCCATGATTGCCTAAACATTTTTTATGTTGTGTAAACATCCTTTTCCTTTCTAAAAATGTATGTTTTTATAGAGTGTGTCTACAAACACTCCCCTACCCTTCCTATGTTAAGAAAAATACAAATTTAAAAAAAAAAATACTTTCGTTTAGGTCTGCGCACTTGGTGTGTTTTCTGTGTGGGTTGTATTTTTTGGTGTATGGGTGTTTTCCATCACGTCCGCGCTTCCAGCATAGAAAACGGTGCGTTTACCAGATCTGCCATCCCCCTTTGATTGTATATGAAAGTGTGTGTCTATTTCATCCCCTTCTTTGACATCCTACCACTCTTATGCGATAGTAGGTTTGTGTGTATGTAAATATAATGTGTAAAGTACTCCTACCCTTTTTGGTTGATTAGTTATGTGTAGGGTCCTTGATCACTCTCATAGCGTGTTGGATAGTAATCAAAAAGTGGGTGTTGGATAGTAGGGTGTGTGTTGGATAGTAATCAAATAGCGGGTACTGAATTGTATACGAGATGTGTTTGGATAGTATAAACATTACCATTCCCTTTTGTCCCTATAAACAGTCGATCCTTGTTTCCTTTCACCCTTTTAAACCTTACATTTTCCCTTGTCCCTATAAAATGTCGACCCTTTTTCCCTTCACCCTTTTAACATTACCATTCCCGTTTGTCCCTATAAACACTTTGGTTCACATAAACCCTTTTGTCCCTATAAACCCTTTTGACCCTATAAACACTTTTGTCCCTATAAACACATTCCCATGCTAAACATATGGACAAATTTAACATAGGATTTCCCGTACGCACCTATAGTGGCGCATATTGAGGTCAGCTCTAACAATGTTACTATGTAACCCCTATTGAGGTCAGCCACTTCTAACAATTTTATTATTGACCCTATTGACACTTTAATTGTTAAATTCCCGTATGGCTCTCAAGTGCCTCTCCATGTTAATTTCCCGTATGGCTCTCAAGTGCCCCTTTTGGCTCTCAGGTACCCCATATAACTACTTACCGAGTTACTTAACCACCGCTAAATACTTCAGGAAGAGACTGAACTAAAAATTGGCTCAACCAATCACAACAGTTCTAACAGTTTGGCGGATCAAAATGATTGCTTCAAAAGAGTTCGGCAAAGGATGTTTTCAATCACGTCCATGTGATAATTTTTTTTTTCCTTTGACGATGCAAAAGTAAAAGCTAAAGGTAATGCTAACAATGCTAAATTTTTCCTTTTTTTATGAGACTGCAAACTTTTCATTCACTGTTTCTTCAATGTTACACTGCACTCGTTCGAACGTATGATCTATAGATTATTTGTACCTGATGTTCATAAATATGTAATTATTCTGTGCACCACTTTGGTGTTTTTTTGTGGGTATTTTTGTGTTTTTTTTTACAATTACAAAACATAAAACTAAGTCGTACTTTCGTCTTTTTTTGTTTTATGGGTATTGTAACTATTAGAAAGAATTACGGCAACATCAAAACTATTTATTTTGAAAAGATACGGATGGCCCTGAAAAGGGCCGTTTTGATGCTGTACCATACACAAGTATAACTATTGCTTCTTGTGTACTTGGTGACAACCTTGGTTCCCTCGCTAACACAGTATTTGACAAGTTCGTCTGGCAGCAGGAGATATACAGAAGCCTGGATTTCACTGTTTGTAATAGATAGTTTGTTGTAGATGCTAGTGTGGATGCTTCGGCGACGATTCTCTCAAAGACGTCATTCACAAAGATGTTCATTATTGACATAGCCTTGCTGGAGATGCCAGTGTCTGGATACACCTGCTTCAAAACCTTGTAGATGTATATATCATAGGATTCCTTTCACCTTCTTTTTTTTCCTCAGATCTGTGGGGCGTAACCTTAGTGACAGCCTTCTTGGCACCCTTTGCTACGGTGGTAGTGATGTTTTTAAGCTAAATGATTATAATATTTTCACGACGTTTAAAGAGTTATGGCTACCAACACCTGTGACAAAAAAAAAAAAAAGAAAAAAGAAAAAAAAAAGAACAAAATATATAAAAAAAATAGAGCAAGGTATAATAAACGAAAATCCGAGAAAGTTAAGATGAAGATCCGGTAATGCACGAAACACTGGTACAGAAGCTATTCAGTTTATTGTATACTCAATGAAATTACAATTCCACTTGATTTTCAGATACTGACAGATCGTTGTCCGTTTTATTCGTTTGTTCTTTAACATAAGCTGAGATTTATAATCACCCAGAAAAAAATCATCCGAAGTGATACAAGGTACAAAACAAGAATATGGATAGGAGAAGATTTGTCTCTAGTGCCATACGATTAGATCTGAAATAATTCTGTAAACGTCAAGTACAGGAATGGAATTTCTTTATTTTATGATTATACCACAAGAGAGAGAAATATTTATGAAGCTGCTAATACGACCTTGACAAATGTAATACTTGATTCGTCAAGAATGAGTATGAAAGAAGTCTTGATACTGTGCAAAAAGGACAGAGAAAGCAACTGGTCCTGAGAAATATTTCAATCCGTGGATAGAAAAATAAATGATTACTGTGGAAGGCTTACCAAACATGCTTTATTCACAAGGATGTAAATCAGATCAACAATTTAGAGAAGCAACTAAATATTTCTTTGATGAAGAGAAAAAATATGTGGAAATTAGTAATATCGGTGTAAACAATTTTTATACTGATCACCGTTTTTTATGGCTGGGCTTAAGAAATACACAGGATAATATATTCATGGAACATGACATAAATGAGCTATTGTGCAGCGGGGAATAATCCTACAGATAAACAGGAAGGAAAACACAGATGCACACAAAATGCATATATATTTTGTTAATGATTCTCAGCTAAATATTCAAAACAAACAACTAAAATCTATTTTCTTCAAGAGTCTGAGCTAGTAAATGTACCTAAAACAACCTCATAACATGATTATATGTCGCGTAACAAACAGCTAGAATGACTTATTATTATATTT
Organism: Margaritifera margaritifera; assembly: GCA_029931535.1. Classification (NCBI taxonomy): domain Eukaryota; kingdom Metazoa; phylum Mollusca; class Bivalvia; order Unionida; family Margaritiferidae; genus Margaritifera; species Margaritifera margaritifera. The sequence continues at coordinate 2,740,005 of JAQPZY010001516.1, forward strand.
CAGGAAACTAATACATTGTTTCTTATAGACGATGGTGCGAACCTAAATGATGTAAAAAAAATATAAAAAAAATAGAAAGCAGCCAATCTAAGTTAGCATTCAGCGTTCGGCATTATGGAATATCTATATGTTTGATAGTGATTAACTATAATGCATTTGTCAGTGATTTCCGCAAAAACACTAGATGTCCTATTATCTTTTTCAATCGAACAAAAACACTATAGAGTGTATTTTCGATGAAAATAACATAATACCAGATACAATAAAAGGAGAAATTGTAGCAAAATTAAAACAAAGTCAACATATAAAGTTAATAATGTGTCTGGAGTATTCATTTGATTACAATCTATTTAGCGTAGCCAAGGCAACACGTTGTTGCTTGCTAAATACGGCAAAGCATATAAATAGAAGAAATATCTGTAAGTTTTTCACACACAACACGTACCTAAGTATTATCACTGAAGAAATACTTCACTAGTTTCACGCCAGTCCTTTAAGTTATTTGATACGTAAATCGTCATTACTGCTGTTTTCACTCACAACAGATGCACTGTCACTCAAGAAACGTCATTGCCATATTTATTTTTTTATTTGGTAGAGCTCGGTCACTTCCGTTAGTCTCCGTCTGTTTACGTGCTTTTGTCCTATATATAAATCATTTTCTCACTAAAGAAATGTAATTTTCATTGTTTTGTCAGAACACTAGGCCTGGTAGATAGTTTCCGTCTGTTCAGTACTTTTGTCCTCAATATACCTCATTATCTCACTAAAGAAATGTCATTTCCATTGTTTTGTCAGAACATCAGGCCTGGTAGATAATCTCCGCCTGTTTACGTACTTTTATTATAAATATAACTCAGTATATCACGGTAAAAATGTTATTTCTATTGTACCTTTTGAAAAGAGGGCAACTTCTGTTAGAGTTACAATACTACACAAATTTCCTGTGCAGTAAGATATTTATTCCTAAACTAACAAATTAATGATTTCCTATTTAAATCGGAGATGATTTAATCTCTGATTACAACAAATAAATTTTAAAGTTTCAATATTGGATATTAAATAGGACAAATGTTTCACATCCCTTACAAAACTCATCTTAATAGAAAAAAAGACCTGATTCGAACCATAGCATCCTGTGCGACTTACATCAATACCTATGTTTGAACAAATAAAAAAACAGTATTTTAGCCACGACTTTGAAACGGTAAAAAAAAGAGTAAAAATTTTCTTATGAGCAAATTTGTTGAAACTGAAGTACATACCCCGCATGATGATTTTGGTATACTAATATGCGATATCAGGTTTGACGACAGCAAAGGTGTGTGAACAATTAGTCTTACATAAGCATTTTCAAATGTCATAGAAGAAAACAGGTCAAAGTGACATAAGTCAGTTAGAATATGGAGCTTTCACCAAAGAATTTTAAAAAAAAAAAAAAACAACAAAAAACAACGAGATTATGAGTTAACGTGAAAGAACAAAATAGAAATTGATATTCGCAATCAACAAAGTCCTCGGGGGAGGAAATGTGGGAGCCATGACTTACATGTAGGAGAGAGATATAGTACTCCAAATGAAAGCTACGGACATCTAGTCGTGTGATTTTTAAGCCCTATTGTTTGATAAACTTTACTATTTAAGGAGATTTATTTTGAATTTAGTGGATGAAGAGTAAGTTGAAGTAACCTTTATTTCTGGAAAAAGTATATACATAGATGGTGCATACCTGGTTGGGTTGGAATTTGCTAAAAGAAACTTTGATTTGCGTGAATGTGGCTTATGAGTCAGGTTTGATGGCTTCAGATATCGTAAACTATCAAGAATGATTTTAATCACACTCACATGTCTGAAGATACGTACAGACAGTAAAATGAAACAAAATACTTTGCAAAAAAACAAATTGTAAATTCAGTTATCATTATTTTCAGTGTATCAACAAGTCAGTCGTCCAGATATTTAACTCAGTAATCATTATTTTCAGTGTATCAACAAGCCAGTCGTCCAGATATTTAACTCATTCATCGTTGTTTTCAGTGTATCAACAAGCCAGTCGTCCATATATTTGACAGAGATAGCGCTATACATATATCTGATTAAACTTAAGAGACGGGAAAATTAGTTAAAGTGAGGAAACGAAGCATTGTGGGATACAAAATAAAATAAAAGTGAAATGCAGCCAAAATCTGCACCTATTATCCAGTTTTCAAAGTCGCTCAGAATCAAAGCATTTCATATCATATAGATATAGGATGAAATCCGTTAATGGTAGCAGATCAGAGGAATGAATGTTTTAAGATTTTAAAAAAGTGCTGTGACATCAGAAAAGCATCGCTGTATATGCCAAAAGCCGGGAAACATATATGTAAACTAGCGAAACAAAAAGCCCAACTTAGGTAAACTCGCGAAATACAAAGCCCAAATTGGGTGAATACTCTGTCTGAATTGTTAGGACACAGATCAAACTGGTAAGGGGCAGTAGCGAGCATACACTTTAGGGTGGTACTGTAAGCTTTAGCTCCTTAGTCATTTTGTAGCACATGTGCACATAAATTACGACCATTATATTTTTCCTTCAAGATGTTTTATGACTCATGTGCTGCCTATAAATATGACAGTCTTGAGTTCTCCTAAAGTAAGGTAACCTTTATGCACAGGGCATGTCTAAATCTTACATTATCCTTTCTTCCTGAGAGCTTTATTTGCCCAAAGGGTCAGTTGATTTTTAAAGATACTGCATACAAAATTTCCACGGCCAGTAGATATTTACGTGGACAAATGCTTCTTTAAAAGTAAATTTCCCTTGGCTTATATGTGAGATAAATTTATCTATATCACTGGCCTTACATGATATTTTAAGTCCGATTTTCTTTTCGTGGAATCTGAACATTACTTTGAACGGCTCTTTCTCGAACTCAGTCTTGACTTCTATATCAGTGAATGATTCGTCGAGTGGAGAAACAGCCTCTCAAAATCCACGAATAAAACACAAATACAGGGAAACCATACAAGGGCAATCAATTACCGAATCGATCGATAGTTGGTAAAATCATTAATTCGTCACATTCCAATTTAAGCTGCGTAGAAAAAGCTATCAAAATCACCTGTAAAAAAATATCAAGACATAGAAACACATGCGTTTTTGGTAATATTCTCCTGAATAGAATTGCAATGAAATTTCAAAAATACATCACAAAAGTACATTTTTCTTTTCTTTTTAATATGATGAAATCATATGTGATTTGTATTTCTCTTGCATCTGTACCAGGTTCTGGTAAATGGGCTCACTCAGTTCAAGTGGTAGATTCTAAATGTGCTTTTCTACACTGTCCATTTACAGGTATGTCTTTTTTGACGAAATGGTCATACATTTGCCAAACGGAATGTGCTGGTAAATGTGCTGGTAAATCATATCGAAGAAATTCAGTCATTAACCCAGCACACACACCACATATCGTAAAGAAGTCTCTCCTTGAGGCGCAATAGCCCTTGAGGAATTTTTTCCACATTGGCTACATTATCAAACGCTATGTTACTGAAAGAAAGTTTGTAAACGACACCACTATCAAGCCAGCCAGATTGAGTTTTTGTTCAGTTTGGGTGAAAAATGTAACAAATTTGCCAAATTTACATTGAATTTGGCGAAATAGCGTGTTGACACATTAAACATTGGATAAAAGTTTTGTATTAATCCCAAAGAGAGAGAGAGAGAGAGAGAGAGAGAGAGAGAGAGAGAGAGAGAGAAAGAGAGAGAGAGAGAGAGTCCATAATAAAATATTTTTTTTTTAAAAAATGGTCCTTTTCCCAGCCCGTCTAGATCTGTTGGAAAAGAGATACTACTCAAATGATTGCCAAATTAAACCAAATCTCTCCAGACGTCTTGTTGCAAGTGTATTTTAGAAGGACTCTCTGTAAATCTCTGACGACCGGATGGTGAGAAGAACATACGCCCACTTGACAGGCCCTTTTCTGAGCCTGTCCAAATCTCTTGGAAATGAGATAATATTCAAATGATCGCCAAATTAAGCAAAAACCAAATCGCTCTATTATAAAATGTGTGTGTGTGTGTGTGTTTGAATATCTTATCCATACTTCACAAAAAACCCAAGACATATATAAAATTACTTATTCTGGTATATTCTCGTGAATAAGAATCACAATAACATTCAAAATCGAATCACACAAGTCCATTTTTTTCTTCTTCGTTTACTGTCTTTTTTGAATTTCTTCACTGGAATAAGTTCTTCTGCTATTTCTTCTGCTTCTCTTGTTTTAAATTTCTTTGGTAGAATGGGTTCTTCTTCTGTTTCTTTCTTCTTCTTCTGAAATTTTCTCCTTTTTCTTTCTTGGGACACTCTGTAGACCAATGTCCTTTCCCTTTACAATGACAACAGGTGTCTTCGTATTTGTCTCTCGTTTCTACTGTCTTAGATGTTCCTTTTCTTTGATGTTGTGGACATTCTGGAGCCCAATGTCTTTTCTCTTGACAGACATAATAAGTATCTTGACTTTTATCTGCAGAGGAGTAGCATGAAGTTTCTCCAGAAGTCTTGCTGGAAGTGTATTTCCAGCAAAGAAGTTTAAAGCAAGACAAACAGAAGAAACAAGAGAAGTTCCCATTCCAGTGAAGAAATTAAAATAAGAAGACAGTAAAAGAACAAAAAATGGACATTTGTGATGTGTTTTTGAAATTGTATTGTGATTCCTATTCACGAGAATAAACGGATCAGATATTCAAACACACACACACACACACTTTTATAATGGAGGGATTTGATTTTTAATTTGGCAATCATTGGAGTAGTATCTCTTTTCCAAGAGATCTAGGCGGGCTGGGAAAAGGACCATTTCGGTTTTGAAAAAAAAAAGATGGACTCTCTCTCTTTCTCTCTCTCTCTCTCTCTCTCTCTCTCTCTCTCTCTCTCTCTCTCTCTCTCTCTCTATATATATATATATATATATATATATATATATATATATATATATATATATATATATATACATGAGAGGGTGTAGGTCAGTCCAAACCACGTATTGGTTAGTAAGGGTAGTTTGAACATTACATTTCCCGTTAGTGGCCAGAAAACCCCACCATGTTCAATTTCCGTTTAAGGTCATAGTGTCTTTCTCATGTTAAATTCCAATCGAGGCCAGAGAGTCCCACCATGTTAAGTTCCCACTGAGGCCAGAGAGCGTGCCAGTTTTTACTTGGACTTACTTTGATTTTACTCTCTTTCTCTCTCTCTCTCTCTCTCTCTCTCTCTCTCTTTGGGTTTGACTCAAAATTATAAAAAAATGAACCGAAAATGTGTGCGATGTTGCAAACTTACAAGAACACTCTTAACTTCAGCACACTAGATTCCGACAAATTCTACCTTATATTTAACAATGTGGTAACAAAAATGTAACTTTGCGCCTAGGTCAAAACAAAAATTTCATTCATCGGACGATAAACACAGTCTTTGTAACAAGTGAACTGACCTAGAATAAAAAGTCGGTCAGTGTGTGTATCAAGCTACCATAGCTAGTGAAGACGACGAAATTATCAATTTGTAACAAAATTGATGAATGGCAAATTTGTCACCCGAACTAAAAAAATAATCTGGCTGGCTTAATAATGGCTGTTTTATGCACACAAAAAATTCTGTCTGTAAAATAGGTATTGTTTAATGAGTGCATTCAATACATTTCCGTTAGAGTCCATGCAGACCCAACATGCTCCATTTCCCGCCGGACGGACCCATAATATTACAATGTTACATTTCCAGTCAAACTGACATATGAAGTGTGAAACCCATGGACCAATTTTTAACATTATATTTTCACTTGTCCCTTTAAATTTCAATATGGCGGCCTAATGTTAAACTCCCGTTTGGGTATATAACCCCAAGACCCTTTTTAACATAGGACTCCCGTTTAACTCTCGATCGCCCCGCTATACTACTTCGATAAGTATCGTCCAATGTAAAAGAAAATTATTTTTGACATTTGTTAAAAAGATTGGATTTCTGTTGCCAATGCTATGAAGAAAGGAATAAGTACATGTAAACGGCAGCTGTTTTCAGCTATTTTAACATCTACCGCTTCATGGCGCAGACACTTCTATAATAAATTGTCGTGCGGTCATACTTAGTGGAGTAACACATTAACAGCAATTGACCAGATAGCCAGAGTTATTCAATGCCTCACTTCTGTTTATTTTCGGTAAAAAAAATATTCTTCCATATACCATTCTCATGGCAAACTGGATTGTTACTACGAGGAGGAAGGACAAAGTAATATTTGCATTATCGTAAAAAAAAAATTAACAAAAAAACAAAAAAACAAAAAAAACAAATGTGAAGTACAAATCAATTAAAGGAAAGGCATGGGTAGTTTTTGCTAAACTGCAAAGACAGTTCATTTTCTTCCCACCATAATAGAGTATCGTTCGCGAAAATCTCATGTATGAAAACTTGTGACTAGATGCATGCATGTACATTATAATAATTATTATCTTCCCACTCGGTTACCTGTAGAAGGAAAGTACACTAAGTACCCACATTCACCAGCAAAGAATAATGTACGTCACAGCTGATATGCTTTTTAGAGGACAACAGTTATGCTTAAAACAGTCATTCACTAAATTTTAGACGCGTTAGGCTGAATCTTACGAAATCTTTTTGGAAAGAGATACGTACAAAGCAGTATTTATATTAAAGCAAGTGCATAAACAAATCAATCAGAAGAAATGCTCCTGATTCGATTGTTTTCATATCTTATATAAATATACACTAAACAAATCGTTGCATTTATGAATCTTACGACTAAAATGACGATGGTGCAAATTTTCTAAATGTATATTTTTCTACATGCAACTAAAGTGGTGAACTGTGCACTCGAAATTATGGCACTCTTGACACTAACAAATGAAAGCAAAATAAAATAAATAAATATTAAATTATTACTTGCCCATACAGATGAATTTTAGCTCGCAGGTTGACATTTATTTATTTATTTAATCTTGTTTACTTGGAGATTTTGATTTTTTAATTCCAAGAACAGGTACATATTTTTTATTTTACGGTCATTTAGGGAAGATTAGACAGTAGTAGTTCGTCCCGGGAGGAGGTCACATAAATAAACGAATAAAAACATAAGATCAATACCACGTTGGCCATGAAAAAAAGTTTAATCTATGTTTAGTTTGGTGTTTTACGGCACAGCAACACAAGTAGGTTAATTAGTGCCGAGCCAATTGGGGTAAAATGCCTTTCCTAAAGACACACCACAGTACCCGACCCGGATTGATCCGCCATTTAGATTCAAACCCGCATCCTTTTGGTCTTGAGTCTAGCACGCTAAGCACGGAGTCACCGCGCCTCCTTGATTAATTTATGCCTCAGATGCTCCGCATTTTGGTTACATCCATCTTCCGTATTTTTTATTTGTATATATGGTTGTTAGGTACGCCAAGGTTTGAGCTAGGTACGCATAATTAAGATTAAATTCGTATACAATTCAGGAACTATTTTATTGATTGTACACATTAAAATGTTGTAAGAAAATAAGTATCTGATATAGAAATAGTTTAATTGGTTTCTCAGAAATTGTGTGAATAATTGTATGGCTATTCTTGTAGTATGAGTGAGTTCAAAAACTTCATACGAAACTATGAGACCAAATCTGCATGTTTCAAAACGAGGCTTGAGCTTCTGCATTCCTGTATCATTTATCGACTGTTGAAAGAGACAGCAGAAAATAACTTGTGTATTGAAGGGAAATATTAGATAAATCGCTCAAAATGAGCATGCAATTGAAATATTTAAAAAATCTGCTTCAACCGCAGGTGAGTAACAAAAAGTGTTCACTTAGCAAAAGGTTATGTCGATTGTGTTTATCTTAAGGTGTAATGGATGTCGAAAACGGGGGGTGGGAATCGTTGTGTTGTGTTGTGTTCTTCTTATATAGGGAGAACTGAGCCATAACCCAATACAACTGAAAGATGCGATACCAACTAATTTTTCTAAGTTCAATCCCTTTTCTAAAGACGATGGCTGTGCAACTTTCCAAGAACGTTTTAGTGCATCGGTCAGTTCATTTCTTGTAAGTGCTTTGAAATGGTACATGTGTTTAACAACCTTGCTAAATTCTTGTAGCGATATAGTCCAGTTCTTCTTGGTCCATATGCTGTTCTGAATAGCTTCAAGCATACGAGATAAGTGGACAAGTCATCATTGTTAAGTAATTTTACATTACCTAAATGCACCGATTCATCTTGTTCTTCACTTGTATGTTGGCTATCCAATATGCGATCACTATTTTCTTTGGCATTAGACATTGCTTTTCCTAAATTGTCGAAAAAATCCATGGATCTGTATCTGAATTTTCTATGTTTTCTACATGACTAGTTTTGACATTTAATGGGACCATCAATACACCACGTGATATCATAAGATGTGTTTGTGTATACTTTATAACTCTTTAACTACTAGTGCTACTGTAGTGGCTCACAGCTCCACCTAGCTGCTGGGGTCACTACTGCAGCTGATTTGGGGGCTTACTAGCAGAGCCTGGTGCTGCTGCAGCCAGATTACAACTTTTTAACTGATGATTTGGGGATATGGGCTAATTGTTTTAGTTATTTTCTGTATAATAGACTAAGGCCATGCATATATAAAAGCTATAACAACTTTATGTCTGTTTGATTCTTTAACTAGTCACTGTGTTCTACTACTTCTTAAGTTGCTCTTCATGGTATTCAGTTATGCTTTATACACAGATGGACATTGCACTGTTTGTCAATTTATCTCTTCCACTTAACTAAAATGAATGTTGGGCTGACACTTTTGATAAACACTGTGGCTTTAAAAGCATGTGGCTCTCTTGTCCACACTTTTCAGTCTTCATCATAAGATTCTGTCTCAATTTTGGACAAACTTGACAAAGAAGATAGTTCATTGTCACTGCCAACACTTCTTAATTCAACATTGTCAATTTCATCATCAGAAAAACCTGAAAATTTTGATTATGAATCGCTAGCATAAGCAAAAGCCATTGTTTCCAATATCAACTACAAGCTCATGTATTAACTAACACGTGGTACAAAATTGCAAAAAATACCTGGATTTAGTAAGAACAATACTTTCTAAACTCTATTTTGATTGGTTAAATGTCCTTTTTCTTTCCATTATTGACTAATAAGACCGATTGTAACATGAACATACAGAGCGGATCTATCTGTCACTGAGGTATAGGGAAGATAACCAGCAAGTGGATAGATCAGTCACTGTGGATAGTAGTGCTTTGTTTTACAAGTGGATTTATCAGTCACTGTGGAGGCAAGGCAGATGATTGCAGCGGATATACATGTCAGTCGCAATGAAAGAGTTAATTAACTAGAAGATACAACAAGATGACTACAAAATACCACAAGATGACTACAAAATACCACAAGATAACTACAAGATATCACAAGATGTGTTCGGGTATGCAAAACATAAAAAAATCTGCAAAATGCCAATTTATTGATTAAACAGTGCATTATTATGCAGTTAGGCATGCGTCTATCTTGTATGTCCATCATTTGTGATTGGGAACCTAATTTAGAAGCATCATAAAAATGATCTAATTGAAACAGAAAGGACTTTAAAGATACATATATGGATCAATTGAAAACCTAAAAAAAATCAACAAAAAACTACCAGACTTCGCTAACAAAAAGAGAAATGTATATAGTGAAAGCAGAGTAATTATTTTCTAGTTCTTTCGGCTCGTGGTCATGTTTTTTTGTATGTATAGTGTCAATAATTGCCATCTCAGCGTATACATCTGTAACCGTTTTTGTTTGTGCTGCCTCACTGGCCTCTCCTAACACCTCAGTGTCCATTCAGAAGTATGGTTTGTTGCTGTCTCTTTTATTACCATGGGGCAGATTTGTATGGCTGTCTCTTTCACTGATGTACTCAACAGCACCAACATCATGTCTTGGTACAATTTCCTTCAGTCCAATGTAGAAAGTTGTCACCCTTCTTTTAAACTTGTTGTAACCTTTTAACTCCGAATAATACCGCCTTATTTTGCTGACCACGTTCAGCTACCATCTACCCACTTTGCCACACAATACACACTGTTGCTTTTTTAGATGCTTGTCAAAGTTTCATTAGCAGAAATGTTATATTCACTATATATGGTCTTTCCCTTCGAGTTTTACCATACTCTGCAGTCATCAGAAAAGTTTGTATGGTCTTCTCGATCTCCATTTCTAACTTTGATAACATAGGCAATGTTACTCTTCTGCCCTGGTGGGATTCTTGGAAGAGTGGGTAGATCTATATTATATACAGAATTAATGGATCAACAATTGCAGCCAGAAGAACAACAGACAGAAGAGAGTTATGCGGCAACTTCGTGTTAGTTCATACTTGTGAATGCAGTTGTGAAAAATAAAGAGGGAGAGCAAAAATATATGGAAACACGGAGACAGACACAAACAATTGGAGAGAGAAATTGCTTTCAACAGCCAGCCTTGAGATTGATACTGAAGGGACCCAACCACATTGAAGGGAGACAACTCCAGAAGGCACTGACTTGATACCCTTGGATAGACCCAAATAACTGTGATGAAGGAAACACCAGAAATCACCCATAGACCACAGTGTGTCTGCTGCAGACCACAGTACCTGAGAGATTATGTTGAATAGACATTACAAATCCATCATAGTGGAATTCAGTGATCTCCCCAGAAATTTTTGATAGCATCGGGGTACGCGTGTTTGGGTCATAAAATGTTTTACAAAGTGCGCGTTAACGTCATAAAAGTGAAACAAATTAATATCAATGAAATAAAAAGAAGTGCATATATTTACATAGTATTTTTTATTTACCTAGGTTATAACAGTAACAACAATGCATATCTCATTTATTTCTTAATTTAAATAAATGATATTCATCTTTTCTTCATTTCACCATATAAACTGACCGCAACATCACAATTAAAGTCTTTTAAGGGTTGTCCTTCAGTACTGATTGTCATCAGGTAGTTCAGTACCCTCTGTGACAACCTGTTCTTTAAAACACTCTTAATTCTATTCATTGAGCTGAATGACCTTTCACAATCTGAAAAAAATGGAACATAAAATTTATTAATGGATGTACCAAAAAGAGACAAATATACCTGAATCCTAATTAAGTTAATTACCATGGAAAATTCTTCAGGCACAATTTACACAGCATACCTGCAAAATATATATGTAATTTCATAGTCTTATTTTCATGAATTTGATATAGACCGGATGGAATAAACTTTTGAGGTCATGACTTCACTGAATAATCAGTAAGCATATGGATGAAACTATTTCAGTTATATTTATAAAGGAATACTTTTTATTTATATCTTTTCAAAAGAGGTAAAACTGGAAGATAAAAATTGTTCCGTTTATTACTTGGATAGACAGAAAAGAGAAATGAGAAATTAATAGGGCAGCACTCACTTAAGTTAGCAATATCGAAAACTTACCATCCGATCCAGCAATTTCCACCCAAGGGAATAGCGTCTTCCATTCATTATTAAATCCCGTCCTTCGTTTCTTGATATCATTCATTTTGGAAATCATGCTGGCACTATCGGAATCAGAATCACTGCCACTATTCGTGACGCCAAATTCTGATTGTCATAACCAGGCCAACATGGGGCTAGCCGGGCGCTGGGTAATTTTTCGTTTCTTGGAAGGTGGTGTGTTCATTTTTCACAATAATTTTTTATTTAATCGGTGTAACTGCTTTGGCTGTTAATGAAAACGACTGACATATATATATATATAACACACTACCAGTAGACTCCATTGTTGCTGGTAAATCACGTGACTAGGTGCAGACGAAACCCTCACCAAAGGTCGCGCACCGGCGGTCATGCAAGCCAGGATAATGGTTAAGTGAGTGAGCAATTATCCTGGATTATCTTAATAAAATACCCCAGAAGAGGTAAGAACAGGTGTCATTTGAGTGGGGCATTGAATTAGGTGACAGTATGTTTGTTTAACCCTTTTCATACTGAAGCCCATTCAGACAGGCAGTTGTATAGAACTGGAAATTTTTCAGTCAGTGGTTTATGCAGCATGAGAGAATGCAGTGACGTTGGTCAATCTGGCTTTACAGGACAATTTTTGGAAATTATTTTTCAATGTTGTATACCATTTTAAAAAACATACAATTTTCCTTAAGGTCATATATTTCTTGACTGAAAACTTCAGTTGAAAGTAAAGTTATGTAAGCAAAAATAAATGCTTTACATTTTTTTGTAATAACTTACTTTCAATGCAATTTACCTATCTGCAATATTCATTTTACCTCCTCTGTGTAATTGTATGAAATGGGGGTAATTTTATACCATTTAAGAAGGTGACAAAATAGTAAAAATCCATCAAGAATATCTAAAGTTATTACAATTTTATTAAATTTACTCGCATGAGAATTGGAGAACAAAAAACAGAATAATCCTTACTGGTAAGTCGCCAAAGCTTTTCATTTTGGTTCAGTGTTTTTATACCACAATAAATTTTAATGTAATAATATAAGAGTTATATTGGGTGTATTTTGGTCCATTTCCAGGGATGCAGGAAATTTTCATAATATTATGCACACACTCAACATCGGTATATGTGCGAACTTTATGAGAAGTGAAGTTCTCAAAATGTCCAGTTAGCTTGAAAAGCATCCACGTCTTCATCATCGTCAATATCCGAGTCAAAAATACCAATTAACTATTTATCATCAGCTCAGTTCATTCGATGCAACCAAGATAACGATCCCCACTGCCTAAATTATAAATTTCCCCCCACAAAATTGTCTAAATTTTCATCAAAATCGGTATCAGCATCACGACCGCTTCAGTACTGTCCGCCATTTTGAATTACACATGTTAAAATTCAGTTTTGAAATCAAATTTTCTACTAACCAGTTCTCATCATCTCCGTTCATTTCATCGAAGTGAAGCTCACGATATGCACTGCTTAAAACAAAGTTTCCCCACAAAATTGACTATATTTTCATCAAATTCGACATCCACATCACTGCCGTAAATTGCTGTTTCAGCACTGTCCGCCATGTTGATCTCCACACATTAAAAGTCGTGTTTGAAATCAAATTTTCAAATAACCAGTTATCACCAGCGCCGTTCATTTTGAAGAAGTAAAGATAGCGATCCCCACTGGCTAGAATGTCAATTTTCCACGTGAAATGGTCTTTATTTTCAACTAATTCAGCAAGCACATAACTCTCTTCAATTCCCTCTTCAGAATAACACCGCCATATTTTATCTCGGCACGTTAAAACTTGATTTTGAAATCAAATTTTTACCAGTTTTGGGGTCTTTTAAACACAATCTGGCATCGCAATGTGTACCTTCTACCTTTATTTCCTTCTTTTCAAAAGAGTACACGTAAACTGATGACGTTTTATACAGTTAAACACGTGTCTGCAAATGTTGGTAACGAAATGTAGTGAACATACGACCGGAGTCGTATCCCGCTGGCAAAGGTAAAGTATGACTGGAGTCGTATCCCGCTGTCAAAGGGCTAACAGATTAATTTTATAAGGGTAGTGGGAAACATCAAAGCGTAGCGGCACAAGAGCATAGCGTAGTGGCAGGTTCTAAAGCGTCGGGGTTATCTGAGTTTGAAACGATAGCATAGTGGGCCCGCTACGGTAAAAGGCCCTCAGGAGAACACTGGAATTATATATGAATTAGTAGGACTGATTATAACTGAATCGTATCATTGGTGTAGTTGGTGAATAATTCTCACAATAAATTCAATAATTTTGACAGATAGTGATTCTAGATGTGGATCAGTTTGTGAGGAACATTTATGTGACTGACTATTTTAAGAATGTGTTAAGTGACCATTTATTCATATTCAAAAGCACTTGAAATTTCCAAAACTCCTAGAACTTTGAAAGTACTATTTAGTGAAGAGCATTCAATTCATAATTTATCATTGAATACTTATTTCAGTAATTTCAAATGCTGTAGATTTGGTTCATAATTCTATTAAAAATTAATATTGATCAATAGAGCTAATATCCTTTAAAGAAGGGATGAATGTAATTTCCAATAGATGCTTAATAAATGGCTTAATGCATTAGATATAGCACATCATAAGTAAGCTGCACTTCTGTGTGTACAAATCATCACTTTATGATCACTCACACAATGTGTGTGACGTAGTCAATAAACAGCATAAGCATCAACACTGTTCGTTACTTTACCTCGTCCAGATACAGGATTTTACACCCCAGGCTCTTGAGTTTTCTTTATGTAATTTCCCACCAGCTATGTCTGCTGTTGATCTATTTCTTTATTCAATTTTAGTATTTCAAGGTAAATCTTCGACTGATGTACATTTCATAGCATTCATGCAATCATTTTCAGTAGTTCAGACTTTGTCATATTTGTAACTTTGTTGTAAACATCCTTTTGCAGTTGTGGAATAGTCAGTGGATTATTCTGTCGAACAGCAAGCTGATACCACTGCTGGTCAAAGCAATATACTGGAACATACAATCCTCAGTTTGCAAATTCATGCAGTGTATTCAATCATTCTGCACAAAGTGTCAGTAGATATACTGTGGCCTGTCATTCTGAAGCCTATTGGTATTGCATGGACACCTACATAGTAATGTCTATCCAGATCAGATATCATGAACCCAAGAAACTCATTTTCCCAAAGTCTGCTGAGCATATAAGCCACCTCATACATTTTCAACTTCATGCAGGGTTTGCTGAACATCTTGCATCATGTTTTTCTTTGACATGGTTTCTTTCTCATGAAAACAGTGCAGCTCTGATAAAGACTCACCTTTGCCTGCACATTCTTCAATGATACCCAACTTGACTTAAGCAAAGTAATCAACATTTGTCTCCACAGATGATGATATCATCTGCTTTAAATTCTTTATATTTTCTGACCTTTTAGTTGGGCACCAAGCATGTTGACCATAGACAGAATTTAATTCTGATGTAATAGTTTCCCACAGTTCGCCTCTGAATGTCACAGTCATGACAGTGGTTGATTCCTTTGAGTAACAAAGAAGCAGCAGTTTTTCGGTTTCCAAGGCACACATTTCAGACAGTATTTGCAGTACATAATAATGTGGTAGAGTGTAGTAGACAGTTAATTTGAATGTCTTCTTCTGTTGCTGGAAATGGTAATTTAATTTCAACAGCTATCTGTGTAGATAATGTATTTGGTTGTTACAGCTTCCAACAGGGCTAACTACAGCAATTATGTCACCAGGGGTCATGCTACAGAGTGCATAGAAACTGATGTGTCATTACTGGACCACTTCACAATCTCTAATAAGCAGTAAAAATGCAATATTATTCATCAGAAACTCATCCATACTCAGCATATTATAAAACTTCCTCCATTACTCCAGCTTTCCGTGCTGTGTTACGAGTCTCAATAACTTTAGGTAAAAGACTCCTCATTTGTTCTAGAACATCGTCTTCAGCATTTATATCTAAATCGTCCTCTAATATTGTAAAATCTGAGTCATTACATTAATTTTCTTTATTGCAACTCAAGCTTGTTTGTACCACTTTTGGAGACTCCGAGAGGTGCAACCTTTTCACTTAAGGACTATAGAGTACCACCAAATCTGAAACATTATTTCTGGAGATATTATCAATACAGCAAGATTACCAAGATCACAGCATTTTATGTCTTTTTTTTCTCTCTCTCTCTCCTTTACATTCTGAGGAATCAAGGTAAAATTTTCCAATTGTAATGTAAGTTCTAAACTTTACACTTTAAGGATTCATTCATCATGTACTTTTACCATATAAAGCACCTTTACATTCAAAATGTGAAGATTCCAGGAGAGGCGTTGTTGAGGACATGGCTTAATATGAAGATTCCAGGACAGGTGTTATTTAGGACATGATTTAAAATTAATCAATAAATTATGATAGGATGAACATTTCAAGTAGGAAAGAAAGAACTGTATATTAGCTCTAATTCAATTTCATGTGCTTGGGGATAACAATTGTCATGAAATGAACCTGAAAACTGTATAGCTTAATAAAATTCTTATTGAAACAGGCAAAAGCACATTCATATCAAGTGAAAACATGTGACCAAATTGCATATTTAACTGAGCGAATCAAATAAACCAACTAGACAGATTGGGTGTACCAAACCATACACCTAAATCTCACACCAGGTATTTGAAAATGAATGAAAGAGAAAAGAAGTTGTAATAAATGTCATGAAGTTAATGTAATATTGAAGGAGATTGACCAAATTTTATTTACATATATTACATGCATGTATACGATTAAATTTAACTGTAAATGTGTCGATCAAAAACCGAAACAAATTAGGAGCAAAAAGGCAGTGCACATTTCTGTGAAACGGAGGCGTTTTTATTACATCTTATGTTACATAAAACTGGTCAGCCTTAGATGTGAGTGTGCGATTATCAACTATGGAAAAGATTGCAAAAAAAATATTGTGCAAGCTAAAATTTCTGCTTACCTTCAGCATCCACCAGGTAATGCTTAACACCAAAAGCAATACCAAACATTTGGAGTAGATACCATTGAGTGTTAATTGATCCAAATGTCATGAAAGAGAGACAAAGTCATTTTAAAAGTGTTTCTATATTTAGTAATGGCAGCCATATAGAATAGCAGATTTGCATTATTTTTTACTAAATTGAAAGGCCTATTTGCCAACATACTTCCTGTATAATTTGATCAAATTATGTTCAGTGGTTTTTGAGAAGTCATTTGAAGGTTTTTATATTTTTTTAAAATAGAAGCCATATTTGATCATGAATTGACATTATTTGTACAAAATGTAAATGCCTTCATGCTAGAATGCTCTTTGCCAAAATGCGTTGACATTAGACCCGTTTTTTTTTTTTTTGTTTTTTTTTTTAAAAGTATTGTGGATATTGTGATTCCTTTCATCTCTCTGTTTGTATGACCATACATCTGTCCATATTTTTCTACATCTCCTTTTCAACTGCTGGATGAAGTTGGTCATTATGTTGCCCTTGTGGTGACCATCTGCAAGAAAGGTCATCCTGGACTCCAGTCCCTGGGATCCCTTTGAGGGGGTCAAAGGTCAAATGTACAGAAATTTCAGTTGACATTAAAATGTTCATTTATAATCAGCCA
This sequence comes from Margaritifera margaritifera, assembly GCA_029931535.1. Taxonomy (NCBI): domain Eukaryota; kingdom Metazoa; phylum Mollusca; class Bivalvia; order Unionida; family Margaritiferidae; genus Margaritifera; species Margaritifera margaritifera. Next base: position 2,757,166 of record JAQPZY010001516.1, read on the forward strand.
TGAATAGAAGCATTTTCAATCATGTGACTTTGTATTTGGTGATAATTCAACAATTACTTGACCAAGATTTCAGTAATAGGCACAAAGTGGATGCAATGGTAGTTTCATCTGTCATTTATGATATATGGTGTAACATTACACTTGAAGGCTAAAAGAAGTAACAGTTAAAACCATGTTTCATTAAATGAATTCTCGATATTTTACAGGATGGAGCAGCTAAGATTTGTGCCCTGGCTTGGGCACCAAGCAACACCAAAATGGCAGCATGCACTTCTGACCGTGTTGTGATACTTTATGATGAGCAGGGTGAGAAGAGGGACAAGTTCTCTCTTAAGCCTGCAGATTCAAAGGTAGTTTGTTCTATCCATGTTCATTCAGTGACATTTAGAAGTACCATATGTACTCGTGTATAAGCCGACACCAACTGCAACCTGCATAGACACAGATCTGCCATCACATAATGTGCCAAGAGATCTGGGTCTATGCAGTTTGTAAGGACTAATCAGTAGAACAAACAACATACACCATGATCTGCCGGTGCATTATGTGGCGGCAGATCAGGGTCCATGTTGTTTGCATTTGGATCCGGGTTTTACACGAGTATATATGGTAGATAAAAGAAGGAAACTTAAGAAGACTCACTTTTCCTTTCTCTAACCACTCATAATACTGTAAATCACATTGTTTTATCAAAATTAAATTGTAGGAAATTTTCTTTTTCGTCATATTAGCAACATAGCATATTTAGCAAATTTCTGATGGGCAAAAATCTGCTTTTTTATGTAATGGTTTACAGATTTTGCCTTCTTAGAAGAAACTAGCAGAGAAAAAATCATCTCCTTGTCAAACAGGTGTTGAGTACTACAAGCTAAATATTGTAGTTTTTCATTGGCATTTATATTATATATTACTAGCATGATCTCATCACAAAAATTGTATGTGCATACAATTTTACCAAAAATTAGATTCCTCTCTGAATTCACTAAATGTTTGTGATTTACAGTGGGAGGAGAGAATTGACACAATTTCCCCATTTTAATTGGTGTCTATTTGTATTCATGATATCAAAATATTTAACAATCTTGTAATTTATACTATCCAGTTTTGTGAACTTAATTTACACAGATAACTACTTTTAGATGGTATCTCATATTTTAAAAATTGAAAGACTGAGAAAAATGTAAGGTGAAGATATTTTTCCTGACTGAGATGATGGTAGAGCTTCATTTTATAAGCAGCATGCCTCTGAAAAATTCTTGCTACTTTTTATACACCCGCCATAATGTGGAGCATATTATGTTATGATGTTGTCCGTCCATCTGTTAAGAATTTCATTTCCAACCAATAACTTGAGTTGTCTAGCATCTAAAGTCACAAAACTTTGTGGTTGGCTTGCACTTGGGGTAAGGTAGAACCTTATCAATTTCGGGCTCAAAAGCTCAAAGGTCAAAGTCACTGTGACTTAAAGAAGAAAAACGGTAGCCACACTGTAACTTTAGTTTTCTGCCATTTATAGTTACCAAACTTTGAGGACGGCTTTCACTTCAAGTAAGTAAGAACTCAATTGATTTTGGAGTCAAAATGTCAAAGATTATGGTATCTGTGACTGAAAGAAGACAAATGGTTTATTCACAATAGCATTAGTTCCACATGACATACCTGAATTAAATTTTTTGGATGACTTACACTTGGGGTAAGGAAATTTTGAGTCAAAAGGTCAAAGTTCAAGGTCAATGACTGAAACAAGAAAAATGGTTTCTGCACAATAACAGTTATCAATTCAGACCTGGTCCAAACTTTTTGGATGGCTTGCACTTAGGGTGAAGAAGAAGCCTGTTGACTTTGAGGTCAAAAGATCAAATGTCAATGTCACTCAGACTGAAAGAAGAAAAATGGTTTCTGCACAAACATGTCAGTTATCAACATAGAGTACTATTACATGTGGCAGGCATATCATGTGCCATATACAGTTGGTTACAATTTAACCAGGGTCAGTTCTTGGGTACACGCTTGTGGAATTCACACAAATATTTAACACAAATTGCTCTAAAAATTCAACTGGATGTGTGAAAATCATGCATTATGTTTTCAAGCTGTCTCTACCATTAATTTGTTCATTAAATCCCTCCAATATTTAGAAAATTCTTCCTTTTCTTTAAACATGGTGATTGTGGTGGTGAGGAATTTCCCTGCAAAATTTTGAGTTCTAAAATAGACCCTGATTTCACATTAGCATAATACATTGTATATTGATAAGTGTTCTAGTTAAAGCATTTCTGTACTTTCAGTATGGAAAGAAGAGTTACACTGTCAAAGGAATGGCCTTTTCTCCATGTTCCTCGAAGGTAGCAATTGGACAAACTGATAACATAATCTTTGTCTACAAGATTGGAGATGACTGGTTAAGTATATTACATAAGATTTACTAAAAGAAAAAAATGATTTTTTTTGCCTAAAGAGAGCATAGTATTAATGAATCAGATGATAAGTTTGTTTGATTTTGCCAGTTTTCCAGTATGCCCAGGGATTATACATTTCTTTAGATGTATTGATAGGTTTATACTGGTAATTGCTTGCTACATGTTGCAGTTAATACTTTATAACCTATTTTAATAAGTGGTCATTGTATGGGATTCAATGTTGTTTATCTGTTAGTTCATCCATCCATCCATATGTCTTCCTAATCTGGTCTTTATCTCATATTTCCATGTACCTAATGTTTCCAGACTCCTGCTCACTAACAAGTCTAGTTGTCAGCAACTGTTCATTTGGAGTTGAAAAAGAAATCTTCACAATAATTTTCTTTAATAATCAGGGTCACTTCAAGTCATATATAACATTAATCCTCTTGGTTTCATCAAGTTAAGGTATGAAATTGGTACTCACTGTTTTCTTTGGGACCACTTGTCATATGGCTGGACTGAGCAGGAGTGTATCAAGTAAAGGTATAAAACTGGTACTTACAGTGTTTTCTCTGGCCACTTGTCATATGGCTGGACTGAGCAGGAGTGTATCAAGTAAAGGTATGAAACTGGAACTCACAATGTTTTCTCTGGGGCCACTTGTCATATGGCTGGACTGAGCAGCAATACATCAAGTAGAGGTATGAAATTGGTACTTACAGTATTTACTCCAGGACCACTTGTCATATGACTGGACTGAGCAGCAATACATTGGTGAAGGGACAAAGGCTGAATGCCAAACACAAATTTATTTACAAGAAAAAGAAAACAAGGGAAAAACCCTACAAATCAACAACATCATTACATTTTTTTCTCTGACACCCTCTGATCTTGATGCAAACTACACTGACCAAATATGGACAGACTGTGTTATCATTGTTTGTCCAAATGTCTCCATTTTAGAACTAAATGTATGACATAAGTAAGATTCTGCACTTTCTTTGTTAAGAAAATGGCTTATTTTGCACATAATACGGTGATTACATGTACTACTCGGTAAAGTGAGCCTTTCTGTTCAGATGAACGATTGAACAATTATTCAAACAAACATTCCCTATTCAGATAGTACATTGCAGAAATTTTCCTGTTGAAATAATGGGTTGCAGAAAATGTCCTATTAAAATAATGGGTTGCAGAAAATGTCCTATTAAAATAATGGGTTGTAGAAAATTGTCCTATTGAAATAATAGATTACAGAAATTGTCCTATTGAAATAATGGGTTGTAGAAAATGTCCATTCAGATAATAGGTGACAGAAAATGTCCCTCTTTGATCACATCAGATTAACACCCCCTATGTGGGCATGATGTATTCTGGACTTTACACAGGTGAATCCTCAGTGTAGCCCCAGTTTTATGAAGATAGATGCCATGAGTACATCTGACCCTCGCATAATGGAGTGCAACCATCAAACCACTGTAATGCTGAACTAAGTTCAACATGGTCTTGAACCTACTTGTTTCCACATTAGTATTACCATTCCTGATCGGCTGAAACTGTACTGAACTATATAGTTGGTTATTCACAAATATCATACACAATCATAATTAGGATATGAATGTATGTGCATGTACATAAAAAAATATCCAGGTATATACATTGAAATCTATAAATGAAAAGAATCATATAGAATACCTTGATATTGAAACCATTTTCATAATTTGCTGTATACAAAAACATAGTTTATTCCATTGTGACAACAATAAAAATACAGTGTCACTTGAACATTAAACGCTATCTAATCAAAACAGCATGATACGGTATTAAATTTGACATAATGGCAATTGAGAAAATCGTGAATCAACCCACAAAATGCATATATCCTACAATTCAGAGTGGTGAATTCCTTATACAGAAGTCCTTCAGTGTTGAAACCTATAACTTTCCCCACTCTTCGAGCTCTTTGACTGACATCAGGACTATAGTTAAGGACAAGACAACCAACCTTATGTTTTTCTTTCAACATTATCTGAAAGCAATAACTATCAGAGACCATCCTAGGCTCCTCCAACAGGGAGAAGTCACTGTTCCTTTCGGGCAGAACAGAGAGAAGTGTAAGACCATTAGGGAAACTTTATAAATTGAAAGGGGAATTAAAGAGCAAATCGGTTTGTACATTCAAATTTATTGGCCAAAAATTGTGTTGAGCACTAAATCAGTAATAGTATTATATGTAGTAGTGTATGCAGTAGTAATGTTTTTTGTGACTGTTTGTATTAGTAGTATTTGTAGCTGCTGTTGCTATTGCTATGAAGTAAATTAATTCTGTAGTTTTGTTTACTAGACTAGATACAGGAATAGTTTCTTTTGTATTTATATCTATGTAAAGTTTATTACTAAAAATAGAATTTATTACTGGATATATTTTATCCTAGTGTTCTTCCACATGCATAACTTGATACATCATCATGAGCCAGCTTTAGTATAGCCGGAAGTAATATTTGGTTCATCTTTTCATGTAACCCTTCAGTTGTGTAAACAGTCTTATTTTAAGGGGTAACAGTCAATCTCATTGATGTTGATTTACAAAATCTAAACAGTATGTATTGATATTTCTTTCTAAACGTGTTTCTCATTTAAAGTGGGCTTGGAATATTTAATGCTGAAATCATTAGCTTTGTATTTTGTTATGTTTAGAGAAGAATTTCCTCAGTAATTCAGCACTTCATTGTAGCTTTATGAAGTCCCAAAAGCTAGGATTTACCAGGAGTTGTAGCTGTTTAAAACCCAGATTAGATACTAACTGATGGTCGGGTGTGTTAAGTACTGTTTGACTGGACTTTTGTTTCAATTGCTGGCATATTCAAATTGTAAAACTAAAGCTGTAGCTTCCTGAACTTGAGAACAGTTGAGCACATTCTCACATAGCTGGTGATACAGGTCAATATGAATATCACTTTCCTATGAACTCAGAGCAAAGTTTTTTGCATCATAAAGCATTGTTTTCACCCTAGTCATTCCCTAGGATGGTCCCTGGCTATCTTTGAAGATCAAATTAATGGCAATGCAAGGTAACCATATCTTTCACTTATAAAAATTCAAATCTTCCAAACAAGAAAGTTGCAGTAGAAAAACGCGCAAATAACAAAAATAGATTTGTAGACCCTCAGACTGGTGTGTGACTGTTGCAGCATTAATTATACTGTCATGGCTTGATCATAGGTTCTGCAAAATACAAGGGAAAAAAGAAATCTAGTTGCTCGCGTATAAGTCCATACCAACTGCAAACTGCATAGACCCAGATCTACCATTGCATAATGTGCCAGCAGATCTGAGAGTCTATGCAGTTTGTAAGGAATCATCAGTAGAACAAACAACATAGACCCTGATCTGCCGGCGCATTATGCTATGGCAGATCAGGGTCTGTGTTGTTTGCATTTGGACCTGGGTTATATGCGAGTATATACAGTGCTCACCTCATGCTTCACACTTGCCTTTGTCCTGAGAGATCACTTGTTGACTTTCAAAAAGTCTTTAAAAAAAAAAAATTAAACAAAAATATAGTATTTATTACAAAACCTACATATCAACATATAGCACTACACTCTAATCACATCCCACTTATGACACCACTCCCTCCTCTCAATTGCTACCACTACATCTTGAACAGTCCCCTTTCATTTTATTCAGTCATATGAAATATGACCCAGTTCTTTACATACATAACATTGCTTATCATTGTGGTGACCCCCTAATCTTTGCTTCAGAACTGTCACCCTTGCTTTTGACAGTGGCTTCCTGTGTCTTGGGTTCCTGATCTTTAGATTGCTTGCTCTGTTTATTGTCCTTCAGAATTACATTTTGGGTTCCCCCATTCCCCCATGGACTTCTATGAAATATTCTGCCAGGGTCACCATTTCTATCCTTTTCTTATCAAAGTCCTTTTCTTTCAATCCTGTGCCCACTCCTGAGCCAGCCCTTCCTGTACAGATTTCCTAAGGGACTTCCCCACATACTAGAACTCCTTCACCAGATTGGGGGTGGGGGTGCCCCCTTTCTTTTTGGTAATGGTGGATTTTTGGTTTGTAAGGGTGACAGTTTTGACAAAAGAACAATTACTAGACTGCTTATGTTTCATCAAATATGTGGGATGAATAACTTTTAGGAAATAAAGATTGAACTTATTTTTCTTTTTATGCCCCCACTGTGATAGCAGAAGGGGCATATTGCTTTGCTGCTGTCCATCCATATGTCCGGAAGTCTCTCCATCTGTCCTGAAGCCATTTGAGCATGATAACACAAAAACTATCAGACTTGGATGAAATTTTACACACTTTATAAGCTTGTATAATTGATGCCAATTTGCCATCAGATATGACTGCTGCTGCTAAAAAATAGAAAAACTTGTAATAATATTTCTTCTAAAATGCCATTCAACAGAATCTGAGCAAATTTGAAAGAAAGTGTCCTAGCTTGAAGGCCTTTAATATTTATAGAAATGATGCTGATCCACCACCAAAATACTAAAAATAGAAACATGTATACAAAACTTTATTTTAAAAAACCACTTAACAGAATTTGACCAACTCTGACAAAGCATTCTGGCATAGAGTCCTTTCAGTATTGGACAAATGAAGCTGATGTGCCATCAAATATGGGTGAAGATATAAAAACTAGAGAAACTGTGAAACAATTATTTTATAACATATGCAATCAACAGCACTGGAAGAACTTTAAACAGACAGCATTCTGCTAACCCAGATTTCTTGGCCAACTGTTCTTGTATATGGCTCTTAGGCAGATGTCAGTCAGGTGAGTGACCTCAGGCGTCTTGTTTTTAAAATGAAATCTGTAATTATTTACCACACAGGAGTGACAAGAAAGTGATCTGCAACAAGTTTGTCCAGCAGAGTGCAGTTACATGTCTTATATGGCCACCAGATCAGCCCATTATATTTGGACTTGCAGATGGAAAGGTATTTTTTGTCCTGTTTAAACTTGCATACATGCAGATTTAATTGATCTTGTTCCCTTCAATTTTGTTTAAAATACAAATGTTGTGTTTCATCCTAGAGTAGCATTCAGTCTATTGAACATAAATATTGAGTAGAACAACATGAAACCAACAAATTGTATTAAGCATATCAAATTCATCATTCTATTTTTTCATTGTACTGCAGTATCAGATTTGGAATTTAAATGGTTTTAGTGTCTGTATTTACAGTCAGTTTGATTGAATTTGTACGTGGTTTTGTTTTAGGCTCTTAAATAGTGCTGTTCTAATTATTTGAGTTCCAATTTCTGAGATTGAATGCAGTCAAAATCCAGTTCCTTGCATTTCTCTGTTTTAGATTTTAGGCTATCTGAAAATACATATGGTATTAGCAAGACATCATGATCATGTGGATAAACTAATCGATTATTAATGTCATCTATCAGTTAGGAGACACTGATATATTACCAGATTTAAACCATTTCCCAACACTTATTGCAAACTGTTTTAATTGATATTTGATAGTGTTTTTTCATCTTGCCAATAGGAATAACAGGAGAGCATATACTTTATTTAATTCATTTTTCTTCTTCTCACCCTCCCTCCCTCCCTCCCTCTCTTTCTCTCTCCATCAGGATGAACAGATCTTAAAATATGCCAGTACTGTATGTAAACAGTGAGGAGGTGCCATGAAAAAATGACAAAAAATAAACTCCAAACAACAACAAGTAGGTTTCAAGTATTAATGTTAATAAAAGTTTTCCACATGAATCATGTAAATTGTCATTGAACTTGAATGAACTGTTTCTATTTGATATTCACTGTCACCCATACCAGTTACATCATAAATTATAGTAAAAATATTCAGAGCAAGACCTTGGATTAAATATAATACTAAGAATTGTTTTATTAACAATTTTATCTCTCATCACACTCATAATCATGCTTGAAAATGATCGAAAAATCAGGAATAGATGAGTGTTGATTGCAAACTGAAATTAAGTGACTATCGAAATTTGAGTTTAGTGTCTGTTAACAAAATATACTGCAAGCTTCCCAATGCTACAGAATTCACATTTGAATGTGGAAATACACAAAATAAACAGGCAAAATCCCAATAGCTTATTTAAAACTCTAACTAATTAAAATCTTTTGTTTAATAATGTTACATATTGAAGTCTGTCTGATCCAACTACACTGTGATGATTCTATCCCCACCCAGCTAATGCTCACTATCAATCAATGCAAGAAATGCATTAACGAAAATACATTTTGTCCCCTCTTTTTGTATGAAAATAGTCGTTACATGTATTTGACGAAATACACAATTTGAAGCATTATATGTAGGAGATAAATTTGCAAAAAGTCACTGTCCTTAATTGTAAAATTTTTGTAAAAGTATTCTGGCATAAAGGGATATCAGATTTGTTTAAATAATGCCAATCTGCCTTCAAAATATGGCAATTTATAAAATATATGGAAACCTTAAAACAACTTCTTTTTATCGATGTAGTAATAGAGTCATTAACTGCATTGGCACAGAATGAAAATACATGCAATTCAATGGTTTTTGTCTTTAAAAATGTGTGATATAAAGAAAATCTCTGTTGTTTTTTTTTTTAGTAGATATAAATATTTCACTTGTGAAGTGGTAACATTTTGTATTGTAACTTGTGGCTTCACCACTTGTGACTATACAATGTTTGCACTTCAGTCATGAAATATTTCCTGATATCTACTCAAAAAACATTGATATCCTCTATGTTTCTGAAGTATATTCTCTAGGTTTTGTTTCATTGTACTGATCTGAATCCATGCCTTGAGGCTACCGGGTGCATGTTTCATATGTAAACCAGGTGTCTCCCAAGATTTTCACTAGATTATCCCATCGAACAGCAGAACTGAGTATAACAATCTGTGTATTTGTAAGTTGAACATTTCAATACGATTTACAGATCACTATCTAGGTCCACCTCATTTGGATTATAATTGTGCATAATTCTTTTGTTTGATAATCCTTTGACACAGTATAAAGCTTTAACTCCTCTTAATAGGTGAGGGCTGCGAACATAAAGACCAACAAATCTTCTACAATTTATGGAACAGACTCTTATGTAGTTTCCTTGGCAGCAAAGTAAGTATCAAAGAATGCTTCTCTGCATAATCAGGAATATGTAAATTGCATTTTTCCATTTTAAAACTAATATCCTTACACTTATAGTTTGTTTAGATCCTTTGTGGATCAAAGAATTAATTTTTACCTACACAAAAGTAGTCATGGAAGAATGGATTGAAATATTTACAAATCATTGTCTTAACAGTGATAACCTATCTTCAAGAAACTGATAATTGCATTTATGGGACAGAACACTATTAATTAAAACTTAAATTCCCAGCACAAAATGCTTAGAATTTTCTTGTTTATACACTTGCTTCTCAAATACATTCAGCAAAATTTGTATTTTTTCAAGTGATGTTCATTCTGGTGATCTTTTATTTCATGCATGAGTATATATGGTACTCTACACAGACTACATACATTTAATTTATTGTTATAGTATATACGGTACTCTACACAGAATATATACATTTAATTCATTGTTAGTAAATCAAAGACATGTCAAGCACATGTATGGGGTTAATAGTTCACATTTATTAACTTGATGTTCAGTTCATCTAAGATTTTTGAACGGAGTTAATTTCCTTACATTGATAAATGTAGACTCTATTGGATAAAACATAATAGCTGTAAACTCAGACAGTGTTTAGCTTACATGGTTGTAAGGCCAAGTGAGCTTATGTTATGGTCCGTCATCCATCGTCCATTCACATATTGATATTTACACCTTATTCTCAAACATCACTCCACCAATTTGCAGCAACTGTTTTATCGCCTCTTGCACTAGTTGCCCTTGTTTCTTATATCTCAAGCTGACCTGATATAACGGTTGCTGCCGGCATTGTTCACATCACTTTCAAAATGGTGAGGGTTGGACCATCATGACATCCCACAAGCACTGGCCAGCAATGACATTTTAGGATGCAGACTCAGCACATTGCATTCGATCATTTTCGACTTGCCACATCTCTCTTTGTTCTTTAGACCTTTTCTCAGTGCTATGAAACAGATTCCTTCTGACCACAAAGCATAAACACTGCATGCTGAATTTGAGGAACACATGGTACAAGCTAGGCATGTCCTTTGTGGCTTTAAATCTCTTGCATTTAATATGTTTCATTGCCATTGTTGATCACTTTTGGACAAGACAAGAACAGTCAAAAATCTGAAAATAACAACCTAAATATATATTGACATTCACAAATAATTATTTGTGAATGTCAATATATATTTGGGTTTCGTTATTTTCAGATTATAATCAATACTTGTTACTTAAATAAGCGAGAAAATACAATCAGTGTGCATGAAAAGCAACCAACAACATGTACCAATGCCATGTGTTGGAGCACAATTTCAGAAAAAAAATGAAGTCTACAATTGCGAAAATTCACATTATTATCAACAGATTAAAAAAAATAATGATTGCCACATATAGTACATATCTTTACATTCAATACTATACCGACTTTGTCAATGGATGATTGAAAACCATCACAATATTCCTTGCATTTTGAAAGGCACAGGATACGATATTGATTGTATCCAGCAAAAGCTAAATTTAAGTAAACAACCATAGCCACCTAGTGGTGGTCAGGGAAAGTAATGGGTCAGAGTTTCTTACCTTTGACTATATGTTATATAGACGGGAAAGAAAAAATTTATAGTGTTTTTGTGATTGCTGGATTCAAGAGGTAGTGGAGCTTCTTTCCTAAAGTTAATGTGAGTGGGGAATGTATTCAAAGGAGAATCTCCTTTTTGTTAGTATTTGGCATAGTATTTATGTACCTAATAATTCATTGTGTTTGAATAACAATAATACATGGTTTGCTGTATGCAAACATTAGCCAAACCCTTGGGCTCAAGTTTTTTCCTTGTGCTCCAGCAAATGTTTGCACTCTGCAAACCATGCATTATCCCCATATTCATGAATGTTTTGCTATTCTTTAATTTCTAGATGTTCATTTTTTTCTATTTCCTTTCAGTCCTTCTGGTAAGGGTTTCCTGTCAGGCCATGCTGATGGTTCTATTGTCAGATTCTTTTTTGATGACGAGGGCACAGGGGAAGCCCAGGTATCAAGCACTCCATACACTTTTGTTTGTAGTGGAAAACCCCTGTTGATACAGTATGTTAAGCTCAGGGAACCCATCAAATAAATTTTTAGAAAAAGTGTTGGGTGGTCTTATCGTTAGATGAAGCCTCAAAATGAAAATTTTTTAAAATTTTGTAAGAGTGGAGGATGGTTTTATCATTGAGCATGGGCATATCATAACTTGTAGGAGATTTACTTTAACTGACATGAAACTAATCATTGGTGATTCATTGGTCATGAAATAATTTGAATAAATCAAATCTAAAATAGTCAAGGAATAATTTGGGATGAACAGTGTTTGCTAACTACTCCAACATCATTGGAGATGCTTCATTTCTGTTGGATATTATTTGAACATACGAGTACATGTAACATACAAGTACATGTAACTGTGAACAAAGGTTATAGAGTTATGTTCTAATCCTTTGACTTGGAGGTGGAATTTAGAGATAAAGTTTAAGAGACAGGCTATGAGTAAAAGAGAAATGCACTGGAATATGTCATTTTGCTGAATATTTATTTTTCTTATGTGCAGTTACTTGTTTTATGTTTAGGTTCTAAATATCTTTTAAAATTCAAAATATTTGTGAAATACCTACTATTCAGTTTTTTTATTTCTTTTTTTACAGGGAAAGATCTGTACACATCCCTGCCCACCATATGCATTGGCTTACTCCCAGAATGCAATTGTGGCTGCAGGATGTGACAAGAGAATCATTGCCTATGGGAGAGATGGTCGCAGCTTCCAGCACTTTGATTACAGTCGTGAAGATGATGAGCATGAGTTTACTGCAGCTGTATGCAGCCCAAGTGGGCAATCCATTGTCCTTGGAAGTTTTGACAAGTAATTTGTAGTCCAACCTCTCTTAATTGTCATCTTCCATCAACACTCACATCTTGTGTGCAGCCAGTGTCTTCAATTCCAAACTGTTATTTTCCATTCATATTTTGCCTCCCTTTAAATCCCATCTCCTTTAAACAACCAAAATTGTATGGCCCAGTAAGTGGCTGGTAAAAGTTTGCTTGATATTCCTAATGTATGAATGGAACAGAGTACCTGTTATTTCATAATGAACTAAGAAGAGGGTCTGTGAGAAAGGGCACCCTATTCTTAATATAACATTATTGAAGCTACATGCAGTTTTACTGTTTAAATTGTTGATACTGTAATATGTAATCATATTTGAGTTTTTGACATTTGATTTCAGTATGATTTTCTTCCTGCAGGTTGCATACATTGAATTGGAGTCCACGCAGACAGATGTGGGATGAGCCAAAGATAAAGGTGATACGAAAATTGTACACAGTGACTGTCTTGGCCTGGAAAAAAGATGGCTCCAGAGTCTGTGCTGTAAGTTATGCAGCACTTAGGTGTTTGTGTAACATTTTGATTACACATCGAAGAACTCATGTTCCTTGAACATATTAGCGATTCAACATAATAAATTTTCATCTCACTGTATTCTACTATGGCAGGAGGAAGAACACTTTTTGCCCAACATTTTTAGTATAACACAGACTCAGTGGCAGGTCACCTACCTTTAATGTCTGGGAATCTTTTAATCCAGAAAATGCCCATTTTATTCAAAGATTTTGTACAAAGCTGAAATTGTTTTATTGTTTCTGCCTCCAATTTGTTACCTGATACTAATGCATTAAAAGTACAAACACCACCTCACAAACCCAGCCCTCGCAAGCTAAAAAAGACATTTGGCATGTTTTAGTAACAGAAGTACTAAAAGGTCATCTGCTTGCCAAGGTGAAAGTCAGACTAGAGTATTCTCCTCTTGGATAGAAGGACTGGCACTAAATCCTGTCAATTGTCAGTTGCTATTTCCACTTGGGCTTGGAAGCTTGTTTTATTTCTTGAGACCTCACAAATTTTCTTACCTTTTGTCTATTTCTCTCTCTATCTTCATCATAGATGATTATTTGCACTTCAGTATCGAACTTCATTATACATAAAGCTTTTCAGCGCCATCTTAAATACCTACCTTTTGGTCTATATTGCTTTTAATTCAAGCACCAAGCTTGACCTTGCTTACAAATTCTGTCAAGTAATTTATCTGTTATTATGTTATTACATGTTCTAAGAACATTCCTGCCTGTTATAGTGTCCCCTTCACAGTCTTCCCTGTATACCCAGTCCCAGTCCAAAAACACAGACAGCCTTTGGCACCTAGCCACACCTTGTCCAGTCCCAGCTCTGTCATGGATGCCCAGTATAACCGGCACCGGTTTTGGTGAATCTTTTTCTTATACTATCTAGTACCAGACCCATGGACTGGCACCAGACAGGTCCATTACCAATCCAAGCTGTGTTGCAACCTGGTACACTAACCAGTAAAGGACCTGTAGAAGCATCATGGACCAGCACAAGAGAAGTCAATCACCAATTCCGGCTTTGTCATGACATGGTAATGGCTACAATGATTGCCCATTCCTTGACATCTGGTTCCTGCCTTTGACCTTTTGGTGACACTCAAGTGAATGCCTGGAGATCGCTGAGTCCCAGCATGAACAGACCACCAGCTTTACACACTGTCCCCAACACCCCACTTCATCTGTTCAATTGTTACTACCTTTTTTGCAGGTTTTTTTGCCACCCTTTCATACAAGTTTGAGGACACACAGTAACAAACACCATCTTTATTCCTTGATCTGACTTCCATGCATCAACCAAAACAGTCTTCTGACCTCTATCTCCTCGAGCTCCATCATTTTTGCACTGCTTTGATTGACAGCTTTAAGACCCAAACGTCAACAGGCCTTTCTTTTGCAACAACGACTTCCATCAACTTTAACCCAGCTTTTTACAAGATGAACATGTTGGTCTTTTTACACTGAAGTCCCACCTATTGACAAATACATCATGGGCCTGTAAATGTTGCAACCTTCCTTTTTCTGCATGGGCATGAAACTCTTTTTGACATACAACAACCAGTTCACAACATCGTAGTGATTGACTTCATGCTTGACTTGGTCTTGATGGCTATATTTTAGCAACCTGAACAAAGCCTAGGCCCTTTGTGCATCCACGAGTCAGTCTCACATATGACTCATATGCTCAGCAGGGCAACTGAACTCACTCTCTAAAACCAAGCTGCATCCATTAAACTCAAGCTTGCAGAAAAGATGCATTCCTCCAAGCTGCTAAAAGACCATCACAAGGCCATCCTCATATTGCACTCTCTATCTTTCAACCTATTATTTCCCTGCCAGATCCAGGAGACTGAAAAATGAGCTGCCGAAGGGGCAAACCTCACACAGGCCCAGCAACACAGGACATAATACAGAGAGAGTACGTCCAGTTCCAACCCAGCTTCTCTTCGTGGCAAGCTTCCCACAGAAAATGATGCCATACCCATGTTGCCCTGTTCCTAATACCCTGCTGGGGGAAGTCTTTGCCATTCTACAGGAAATAGGAGACACCCTGCTTCTGGTGACCCATGGCTCTCACTAGAATATACACTCTCCTCATTAAAAGAGTGATTGAGTTCTATCACAACTCAATCCCACTAGGATCTTACTCCAGACTTTTTCAAGATTGTAGCTTTATCAGCCAACACCATCTGGCACCCAAGTTCAACATGGATACCCCGAGATTGGTCACCAAAGCTGCTCGAGAAGGAGACCTTACAGGTCAATAGCACAGGGTGAGCATTCCATTTGTAGCAGGGAACAAAATTCTTTGTTTCATTCTTGCTTTGTTTTGGATTCCTTGTCAACAAGGACAAATCCTATCTCATTCAGTCTCTGCTCAACATTCATCTGTTCATGGAGTTCAGAATCCCCTTTGGTTTTGAGTTTGTCTTCCCCCTTGAACATCGCTTCGGGATCACCCTGATGGTTCCCCTCGCCACTTGAGAGTCATATCTTAGTTTGGGCATCTCTTGGCTCTTCTCTATGCAGCTGTGAACCCTCCCACCCAGTGCTGCCAGTTCATGAGACCCCTGCAGATCACCCTCCTATCCTTAGTAGTTGTCTGTCAGGCTCAGTGATCAAAGTTTTGGATTATTATAGGTACCATCTCAGCAGATGGAAGGACCTCCCCCAGTTCATGGTGGGTATCTCACTGAATGATCATTAGCCAGATATCACAATCTTGCACAGATGCCAGCATGACTGGACTCGGTGCATACCTCCTGCCCTCCTTCCAAATTAGCAGAGTTTGGCGCCTTCAGGTGTCCTCTATGCATACCATCCTCCTGATGATGAAGACCATAGCAAATGTCTTTTTATTGCAGCAGGAGATGTTGTCTGGAAAGGGCACTTTCATTCTTCCCATCATCATGACTGTCGTCTGTCATTTTGAAAGGCAAGAGAGAACCCATTTGTCAGATCTCTACCTTCCCATTTGAGATTTTCGAAAGGGATGTTCTTGCGTATAAATCCACATTCAAGTACACCAAATCCTGAGCATGCTAAGGTTCTTTGTGGTCTCACTGTTCCAATGGAATCAGTCGAACCAAACTGCATGGTCCTTTCACCCCTTGTTCTTTAGTCAAATTTGTACCTGCTTGATGCCCTTTTCCTGAATTGGAAAAGTCTTGCCTTTCCCCATACCACTTGGATTCTCAAGTCTTGCACAAATTAAGGTATCTGAGTGCAACTAATCCTGACGATTCACCTCAAGCAGGAAACATCATTCTCAGTGCCTGCTGAATCAGGCATGAATGCAAGTTTCCATCTAAAACCAGATATGCTAAACAAGCCATCAGGAAGAAACATCTCTCTTAAGAACTGGGGGACAGAATTACTTTAGCAAGATGGCCCACCACTTTGGAAATCTATGAGGGTAAATGGAGAGTTTTCTCCCAGTGGTGTGAGCAGAGCACATCTCTCCTTTAAGGCTTCAGTATCACATATAGCTAACTTCCTGCTCTGGGAGCCATGGTAGCTGAGTTAATAGAGTGTTGGACTTGTAATCCAAGGGTCATGGGTCAAATACCTGGCCAGAGCAACCCAGGTTGGCTGCCTTGGTGTGTCCTTTGGAAAGACATTTAGCTACCATTTCCTTGGCATGATATAGCCAGTAATGTGTTAAAAGTGCTGTTAAAAACCAATGAAACAACCAACCATCCTTGTATGCTCTTTGATGAGAAGTTAGCTCCCATCACAATCAAGGAATACCATTCAACAATCTCAGATATGTTTCACTCCCATGGAAGGGAAGATATAAGCCAGAACAAAGACCTCTCTTCCCTTGCAAATTTTGATGTGTATCAACCAAAGGCTTTGTCCCTTTGTTCGAAATGGAATCTTCCATGGTGTCTGGCATGGTTGATTAAGGCACCCTTTGAAACACGTTCCAGAGCCTCATCTCTTGTACAAGACCTGCTTCCTAGTCAACTTAGCTATAACAGGCAGAATCAGTCAAGATACAGGCCTTGTCTGCCTGAACTATCTGCAGCTCTGCTACAGTGGTTCGATTTCCCTCATTATGGCCCTTGCTTTCATTGTCAAGAACAGGCTCCCACTCTTTTGGATCAGCCCTTCATCTTGACATCACTCTCTTCTTTGGACCCTTTTCCCCATGGTGTCTACAGGACCCTGTCAGGACTCTAAAGTGAACTGAGCCAATTAAAAGAGGGAGATCGTACAAGGTTAGGGTGATAACCACTAGAATAGCATTCCAGTGCAACTGCTTCATAACTGACATCATCCAAAACATGGAATGGAGGTTGGAGATGGCATTCTTAAGCTCTTTCCTGATAGGCATTTCATCCCAAAATACTCAGTTTGACCTGGTGCGAGCTATACCAACAGTACAACAATCTACCTTCCCAGTTCATTTAGCAGCTGCGTATGATCTGGGTTACTCTTCTTGCACTGGATTTGCTAGAGGTACAATTTTGTTTCTATACTGCATCCATGCATAAACCATGTGGTAACCACAAGTCTGTATCTGCATGAAACTCAAAGCTGCTTCATGTACATTGGGAGATTGGATTATAGGTCATCTCCAGGGTAAGTGGGGGTAACTCCCCCCTCTTACCTATTCTCCTAACATTATGATTGGGTAATGCATTTGAAGAAACCAATTGTTAGAGTAAAATATGTTTCTTCATAATATGGACACACCCTATCTGCAGTTACATCCGAGGAAAAGCATGCACATCCATTTTGATAGCAACTGACAATGGATGGAATTTGGCACCAATCACTCTGTCCAAGGGTAGATAACCTAGTATGACTTCCACCATGGCGAGCAGAGGACCTTTCATCATTCTGTTGCTAAAACAAGCCAAAAGACATGGTGACCATCTGTTTTAGCTTGGTTGTGCTGGATTTGCAAGGTAGTTGATGTACTCCTAATGTATTATGATCAGGTAAATATGAAAGATATCCAAGGTCGCATTCATGGTTGATCGATTTTACTTGCCTCATCAAAGATAAGTTTCCATGTTGCCTTTTTAGATGAGTAAAGTAGAGGGTGGATGTATGAAACTCAAAGTGAGCCAAGATATGAAACGTCAGACAAAAAGATGAAATATCTATGATACTTTTTTATGATTTTTATTCTTAAAATCAAACTGCTCACTCTTTGTTTAATTTTCAGGGCACTCTGTGTGGAGGTGTTGAGCTTTTTGACTGCTGTCTGAAAAGGACAATCTACAAGAACAAGTTTGAGATTACACATGTGGGCCTCAGCCAGGTTATAGTAAAGAACCTCAGCTCTGGTGCTAGGATTGTCCTTAAGTCCCACTATGGTTACGAGATTGATGAAGTCAGAATTATGGGCAAGGATCGCTACCTTGTGGCCCACACTTCAGATACACTGCTTCTTGGAGATTTAACCTCCAATAAATTGAGTGAGGTAAATGTAACAAATTTTTTATAAATAAACAATTTATAGTATGTTTTAGTAAAATGACCCTATTGCTAGTCAGGGATATTTATTTATATATATATGTCCATCCTTTTCTGAATGTCTTCAACTGACTGTCCTCGTGCACTTTATTCTGATCTCCTATTGTGGTCAGGTTTTAAGAAAATCAATCTAACTTATGTTTTGTGTTAGATCTTTTGATATTAAGATATCAGATCGGTTAATAAATAATAAATTCCTTTTTTATGCTGGTCAGACTGAGAAACCCTTTACCACTCAGAGTCTGTGGATAATCTTCAGCAATATCATAAGGTTATTAGTTTTTGCAGAGTTTGAAATTCAGAGAGGCAACAGAACATAGTGTAATCACCTATGTGACTGGTGCATCCCCAAACTAAACAAGTGGAAAATTCATGGGAATAACTGATATACTCACTTGCGCTGTGTACCTTCAAATGTAGGAAGATTTTCATGGTGTAAGTAAAGATGCTCAAATTGAATGCATAATGAAATTGTTTGTATTGTCAAATATAAATATTTAATTATTACTACCTCAAGACAGGCAGAGTAGCAATCAGGGATATGGACACAAGTTAGACTATTCTTCTTCTTTAGATACATTACTTGATCATAATATGTTAGGACTACATCCACAACCTCTCATATCCAGCCCTTGCCACCTAAGAAGATGTTCCCCACGTCTTTTGGCTTTGTTTTAGCAGCAAAAGTGCAAAGCATTTTCAGCTTGCTGAGCTAGAAGACTGTATAGAGTGGTCTCTACTTGGATAGAGAGATTGGCACCCAATCCTGTCAGTTGTCAGCTACTACTTCCACATGTGTCTCATCAGCAACCTTTTGCATAAAGGCCTCACAATACCATGCACTTCATGCTTTTCATCATTGAGCAATTCTTCAGATTTTTCAGATCTTAATTGCCTGCCCTATGATCGATAGTACTTTCAGTTCATCTCAGTACTTGACTTTTTTTAGGTTTTATGAAGTAAGTGATCATTATTCCAAGTAATAACATCATTTCGGTAATTTTCTCAGGCATTTATCAATTCATAGCGCCTCACATCACTGTAAGCTCAGCACAATACTTGACTGATTTCACTTGTATATGCCATTGTTTTGTTTTCTCTAATCACAAGTATAAACAACAATGGGCATGATTAAAGTGGAGTGTATAAATGCTTCAAGCTGGCTAGGGATAATTAGTTCACCTGTATAAATGTATGGGGTGCAGTTCAAGCAATACTTGTGACATTTGTTCTCGTTGGTCCAAAAGATAGATGGGTGACTGTTACGGACAAGCAGTTATTCCAAGCGTGGATATGGATAGGCCATGCACTGAGATGACCAGAGAAGAGACTACTGACTACTGCCATGATATGGAAACCAGAAGGGAAAATTAAATGTGGAAGACCAAAGTTGACCTGGCATAAATTAGTGAAGAAGGAGATGACAGAAATGGGCTGGAACACATGGGAAGAGGTCTGAAATGAAGCCATTGACAGAAGAAAGTGGAAGAAGAAAGTATTGGCCTCATTTTCCAGAGAGCAAGAATAGTCTTAAAGAAGAATGATAGAGTCAAGAAATGTACACAGAGGGATGTGGACACCATAAGTATTGCGCCAACACTGCCTCCATAGCCAATTTTGTCATGACCTCGTCACTGGAGGCAGGAAGATCAAAATTTCAGAAAATAATCAAGCTATCTGCACTGTCAAAGGTTTTCCACAAAGTTAGGACCCCACCATCACAAACAGTGCAAGAATCAGAGCATACCATCAAGACACAGACTACCAGGCTAGTACCAACTTGGTACAGCAGCCAACCTAGAACAGTCCAAGACATTCCATCACCACCGGCAGACCCTGGTACTGGCTGAAGTGATCATTCCTTGGATAGCCCATACCAGACTTTGGCACCAGACATCAACTGGCCCCAGACCATATCCACTCAGCTTTATCACAGCCTGGAACCGCGCCTTCTACTTCCAGGCAGGACTGGGTATGGTATGTTTTCCCAGTATACCCTGTTAAAGGCCCAAGACACAACCAATGTCTTGTACCTGGGCATGCCATTTCCAGCCCTGGTCCTGTCACAGATGGTCAGCATAACTGGCACAGAATTCATTGAACAATCCTCTCACACTATCCAGTGCCAACCCATGGAATTATCACAGATTTTCACCTAACAGGTTTATCACTGATCCTGGCTCCATCATAACCCAGTACCAGCTACGGTGCCTCCCATTCCCTGACACCCAGTACCCACCTTGGACCTTTTGCCGACACTTAAAGTGAATGCCACAAGATCACTGTATCCCAGCATGGATGGACTCCCAGCCTCTTTCACCATCCCCAACAACATACTGCACCAGCTGAGTCATTGCTCCCTTTGCAGGAGGCATTTCTGTGACTCCACCTAAGTTTAAGGACACATGCTCACAATAGCCAGCTGCCTTGAAGAAGTCTTCCAATTTTTTTCCTCCAGAGTTCTGTTCTCCTGCACCGTCAATGGACTGTTACAAAATTCCTGCATCCTTCAATCTCTTAAGCAAGAAAAAACAACCTTCTTTCAAAGAATTCCCACAGTCGGGTTGAGTCACTGACTTTCTGCATTGTTTTGAATGGCAACTTCAAGACTGAAGCATAAAAAAGGCCTTTCTTTTCACAATGACGACTACCATCAAAACTTCTGCTCACCTTTCAACAAGACATGCAAATCTATTGTTTATACTTAAGTCCCAACTGTTGACAGAGACATCATGGGCCTGGGAATGTTGAAACCTTCCTCTGTGCATAGAGAACATAAAATCCTTCATTGACACACAGCAAGTGGTTCACAACATCATAACAATATGCTTTATGCTCGACATGGTCTACATATTTCTGCAATCTGAGCACAGCTGAGACCTCTCCCTCGACAACTACACTGAAGGACAATCATTGGCATGGTCTCACATCTGGCTTGAGTATTCAACAAGGCAGTCAGCACTTGCTCTCCATTGCCATAGCTGCCTCTGTTAACTGCCAGCTCATCAAAAGAGATGCATTCCTATTGACATCCACACCATCACAAAGCCATCCTCAGAGTGCAACTGCTATCTTCCAATCTCCAATTCCACTGCCATTTAGAGGAGGTCAGGAAAGAGGCAGCTAAAGAGGCAAATCTATTGCAGGCCCAGTGGCCCAGAGCCCTGCCCTCATTTCTTATTAGAAACCAGAGTAGTAAGAAGGACCCCTCTAAGGCATGCCAAATGGGGAAACCTCCTTCTGGGGTGGATGGGAGAGACTTCAACACTTTGCCACAGAATGGGAGAGACACTGCCCCAACAACCTTTAGATCATGCAAATGGTCTTGGATTGGAAGGCTTCCAGATCACATTCAGTGACCCTTTCCTGCTGTTCATGGCTCCATTTGCTACAGACATCCCAAGAGACCCATACAAAGCTGACATTCTGCAGTAATAAATAAAAACTTTCTTTACAAAAAGGGCACTAGAGAATGTTCACCGCATAAACTCACCAGAATTTGACTTCAGATTTATTTTTCCTATGTCCTAAGGCCAACGGAAAGCTCAGAGCAGCCATAGATTTTAGCTCAGCTAACACATTTGGGCATTTAGGTTCAGAATGGAGACGTCAATATTGGTTCACAACACCATTCAGGAATGAGATTTTTCATTTAGTCTAGACCTCCAAGATGCATACCTTCATATTCCCATTCACAGGTCTTCTCAGAAATTCCTGAGTTTAGAATACAGGTACCGGTTCAGGGCATTACCTTTCATTCTGAATCTCAGTCCTTGGGTCTTCACAAGAATTGTGGACAGAGTCATGTCACACGTCAGAATCACCTCCACATGCATGACATCAAACTACTGGATGACATCCTCCAAGAACAGAAGGTGAGCAATATTTGTTACAAGACATGAAACCCCTGGTTTCTCTTTCGTTTCACCTCAGATTCCTAATCAACAAGGACAAATCTGATCTCATTCATCCCAGCATTTGATTCACCTGGCATGGAGTTCAAAACTCTCTTGAACTGAATCTGTTTCCCTCAAGAATGTGCCTTGAAAGTCATCTTGGTAGTGTCTACCATTCACCCAGAGAATTATATTTCAACCAAGGAATTCTTCACTTCTTGGATCTTCTAAGGATGACTGTGGAGCACCTTGTTTTGGGCCACCTTGTCATGAGATCCCTGTGGATGATCCTTCCACACCAATGGTGGCCAAAACTTTTCCCTCTAGACCCAGTGATCAAGGTACATGAGGTCTCATCTCAGCAAATAGGCAGACCTCAACCTCCTGCCCTCCTTCCAAGAAGTGAGTGTGGTTTGACCCCATCAGGAGAATTCACTTCACATCATTCTCCTGGAAATGGAGTCCATAGTGAATACCTTTTGATTGTGACAGAAGACGTCTGGAAAAGGAATTCTCATTCTGTCCAACAACTCAACTGTAATCAATTACATCAGGTGGTAAGGGGGAGCCAAGTCCCCAGACCTCTGCCTTCTGGTGTGGGATTTTCTCAGGTTGTTATCATTTACAGATCCACATCCAAGTCTGCCACATCCCAGACAGGCTCAGTGTCCTTGTAGATTCACTATCCTGACGGAGGCAGGCAATCCAATGTCTTTTTAACTTGGGAGCACTTGATTTGTGGGACCATAGTGGATGTACTATTAACATATTTTAATTGGGTAGGTATTAAAGAAACACATGTTACTTCAAAAATTGGTTTCTCCATAAAATGAGCAGATTTGAAAAGAATATTTTATAAATTAGAGCAAGAAAGATACCTTTTGACAAGTAGTTGATTTTGTAACACACTTGGAATAACACATTAATAGATTTTAAACTTCAACTTGTTTATGCAGGTGCCATGGCAGGGCTCAGGAGGCAATGAGAAGTACTACTTTGACAATGAGAATGTAAGTTCACAGCATTGATATTATTATTTCCTGCATACTACTGAATGACTTTTCAAATAGATTCAGTTTTCTACATTTGATTGAAGTCATGAAAGACTTTACATCCATTTAATTATAGGCATATTTTGTGTACATTGCACACAAAAAAAAAGCCAAAAAAAGCATGAATGCTTAGTCATTCCAATTCCATATATTACATACATGTAGGTTCTTTCATTGTTTTGATGGAACTTTTGTCTGATGTATGATGAACAAAGATGTTACTATGTACATGGTATGTTCATCATTTTCCTATATTCTTAGTCTCTTGTAAATCTAGATGGCATCACACTGTCACATGTTACCTTTGGTCTTGTGAAATCCTACAATGTATCCTACACGCCAACAGTGATATGGTGCATTTTCTAAAGATTGTTACATTGTTGTTTGATGTAAAGATAAATTTGCAACTGAGCATTGTGAATCCAGGTTACACTTTTATAAACATCTCAACTTGAGTACTTACTTAGAATTTTGTACTTCAAAATCTTTACAAATGTGTATGAAGAAACAAATCTTTGATTTTACTTATTATGACATACCGATTCATAAACTTAGGTTTTTGTAATGTTTCCCTAATATATAATACAAATGATGAGGTTACAAAATTTGAGTTGGGTATGGGTATGTATATAAAGTTTGTACATTGAATGCAGCAGGGCCAGATCTTCTCAAATGATGGGAAGGCAGGATGTTTAATTCTTGTTGGTTGTAAATCGATTGATTTACACATAGTGTACATGCCAATTATTGTTGTTTATAACAATGCATTTTGACATAAGTATACATGCATCTACATTTGTTTTGTTTTTTTTAGGTATGCATGATTTTCAATGCTGGGGAGCTTTCTCTTCTTGAGTATGGGAGCAATGAGGTCCTTGGCTGTGTTCGGACAGAGTTTATGAATCCTCACCTTATCAGGTAATACAGTTTTAAAACAAGAAAGTTTTGACAAGTGTTTACATGAGAGCCTGCAAAAATAGCTATTAAAAATGTACTTTTATAAAGAAATATACAGAATTGAAGGAACCTGCAGTTTATATTTTAGGGGCTGAAAATTCACTCACCCAGCTCGAAATGGTAAGTGAAAATTTCCAGTAATTGTGTGAATTTTCCAGTCGCTCAATCAGGTGAGTTCTGATTCAGGGATGACCAGTGTTCCTCTTTAATGAAAAGCATATTCTGTCTAGAATATTGCAATCTTTGTTCATTGAAAGTCCATACTTTATATAAGAAGTTTGTTTTCAATTTGTTTGTAACAATCTCATACAAGTAATTTGCCCTCCCTATTTGATACTAATAAATGCTTACCAGATGGAGAACAGACTGGTCTTGCAACTGGTGTTAGAAGGGTCACATAATAAATTCCAGAAAATAACTGTTCACACGATTGAATGTAGAGTTTATTCTTGGCAAATACGAACTTTTAGTATTTGCCTGACAGGGCAAGTGGATTTTTAGAGATTTTTCAATGCCATTAAAGTTATATTCTTTCACTTTTAAGGGAATTGAACAAACTATCTAGCATGTGTATTTTCTTCCTACAGTGTCCGGCTGAATGACAGAAGACAGAGGGGTGTGGAGGACAACAAAAAGATAGCCTACCTCATGGATCTCAAAACCATTGCCATCAGTGAGTATAAATCTTTGTCCATAAAGAAAAGATAAAGTTTTTCAGTCAGGAATAGTGAAGTATGGTCTTATAAAACATAATTGTGAGTGATATACACTCAAAATCTAAAAACTCAAGTCATATTACATACCATTCATGAAGTCAGACACTATAATAAATAAATTTAGATGTAAAATAAAGTTCATTCATTTTGTGGACAATAATAGAACAATTTCTAAAAATCAAATTGTCCTCATAGCCATGTTGTAGAGTCAGATCTTTTATAAGGTGAAGAAATCAGAGAACTGATTTTGCATATGCCATCGCAAGTGATTGAAACCAGGACCACAGGTATGCAAAGCAAGTGTTTTAACCACAGCACTATTCATGCTCCTTAAGGATGTCCACTCTTGTAAAATCGGTGCTTTACATGCAGCTCGAAATGGTTTGATAACTATGACTAATGTAGAGATTGGGTGTAGATGATGAGGTAACAACTTCAGTCGATGATTAAATATTAAAGAGAATAATACTTTTTCTATTTTAATAATGGCAATAACAGTCCTGCGAAAGAAAGTGATAAAGTCAACAATAAGTATGTGAGACCTTCAGAAATCTGTAGCAATTTATGACTGTCATTAACTGACTGCACAGGTTTTCTATTGCAGAAATCTTATGTGATCTCAATAATTGTGTCATACTGAAAAAATTCACTTACCAACATACATTTTTCTTTGTGTATTTATAAGAGGAATCTATGCTCCTCAACTGGTGCAACTTTGTTATTTTATTATGGACAATTAGTACCAGGATACCTTTTCCCATATTTTTCTTAGTAATGGCCCTTACTTACTTAGTAGATATTCAGCTAAGAATAGTGCAGGAAACTACACACCAACCTATACAGTTTTAAGTAGCCTTGGATTAATTGGACCCATAGCTATGTAATAAATATAAACATTCAAAACAGATAAATGCTTCAACATTTCTCAAGGGATCACTTTTAAATCATACACTATGATGTAAAATATGATTTTAACACAACCAACTGCTGGGCCAAAGAAACACTTTATTTTCATCACTTTTCACCTTGTTCAGACATTCCACTGTGAAATAAAGTCAAGGGTCAGTCATCCAAACTTCTTGGAAGACATTGAAAGAATTCTGGTAATTTGGAGTCTGCTTGATCACAATGAGGAAATTTAGATCTACAAGTACTGTAAATCACAAACATTTTAAGAGCATTAAATTAGTAGACATGTAATGAAAAAACTGAATTTCCAACAAATATTTTTATCTTAGTATGTTGAAAAATCCTTTAATTTTATGGTTTTTCTTGAAAACTCCTTGAATTTGACCAAAATCTCCTTCAATTTATCTGAGAGAATACAAACTGTTAAAACTGAATACAGTATATCACTTTGTAAATTAAGAAATGTTGTTATTTACATATTGTCTAAAATTAATGAATAAATAAATAAAATTGGATAAAATTTTGTGGAAAAAATGACATGCAACACTGGTAGTTAACAAAAGTAAATATATGGAGAAGTTTTCTTTTCCGTGAGACAAAATACTCCTTGAAAACTTTTGGAAGTTCTTGAAAACTCCTTCAAAAAAGCTTTCCAAGGCTGTATGAACCATATAGTAGGATCAATATACATCAAATATATATTTAATTAACAAAACCTATATGTCGGGACTATGCCACATTCTTTAAATTGGTGAAAACAATAATGATGATTTTATAATATTTTGACAGACATACCATTGGTTTGGATTAAAGAATTAGTAGATAATCAGGTTAGATTATCAGGGTTGTGTTTTGTTTCTGTTTTCTTCACTGTTGGTATCGTGCACATGTACTTATACTCAATATTGTCATTAAACGTTTTCATTTCAGTGGACCTTGTGACAGGACTGAATATTGGACAGATTGGCCATGATTCAAAGATTGACTGGCTTGAGGTATATCAGGGTTCATAATAAACGGTAGCATGGAGCAAATTTGCTACCTGTTTCATGATTTTGCTAACTAGTAAAGAATCCAGTAACAGGGGTTGAAAATTTACTTGCCTAACTCAAAATGATGAGTGTCAATTTTCAATCACTTGCCAGATTGGGCTGATTCAGTGCTGACCAATATTTGTTTCTCTTTAATGAAAGGGAGCCATGATAGGTCAGTTGGTAGAGTGTTGGACTCGCAATCTGCAGGTTGTTGGTTCAATACCTGCCTAGGCTAGCCTGGGTCAGCTACCTAGTTGTGTCCTTGGGAAAGGCACTTAGCTTCCATTTCTTTAGCATGATGTAGCCAGTAATGTGTTAAAAGTGCCATTAAAACAAACAAAACAAAAACAATCTTTAATGAAAAGGATGTTCTGTTGAGAATATTGCTGACTTTGTTCATTGAAAGTTCATACTTTCTACTGGAAATTTGTTTTATATTTATTTTAATTTAGTGCATACAAATAATTCGCTGCCACTCTTCAGCACTAGTAAATGTATACCAGAGGGAGAGAAGACTGGTATCGGTTTGTAATTACTTACAACTAGTATTAGAAGGGTAACAGAATAAGTTCAGAAACAGCCTTTCCCTCGATAAAATTTACATCATTAAGATTGTCAGCTTTTATATTTGAATAATAGCTGGTTGAGTAAGATTTTGGGTGGGGGTGAATAAAACTTTTCAATACTGGTCTGTCTGGGCAAGTGGATTTTTAGAGATTTTTTTATTCTCTGCATAAATACGTTTGCTGCCATGAAGTTTGACAAGAAAGAACTCACAGTGACACAAGAATTGAATTTTGCTAATAAAAAAGAGCTTTTCCAACATTTTTATTCTGATGGGGATAAAAGTAAAACATTGCTGATGTTTACATTAAAATGAAAGTCTATCAGTGTTTTCAGTAATTCCTTGTATTGTAAGCACCTATACAGTGATGATGAAGATAAGCATGTACCGATGAAAATAGTGTTGTTTGAAAAGCATCCTTATGATATGGATCAACTCAGTTCATTTTCACCCAAAGGTAATAGCAGACAACATGCACCAAATGAATAAGTGACGACATTATAATGGTTATCAGACAATTTTTAAAGTGGCAGAGGCCAAATATGTGCTAGGTAAAATAAACTTGTCACTTGGTAAGCCATTTTGCTACTGGTTTGAAAAGTAGATAGGAAAAATTTGCTACTAGCTACTTAAGGTTAATTTTAACCTGTGTGTAGCATGCCATATTTGACATGATATCCACACAGTGTGCTTCAAAAATTGTTTGGAAAAATTTCTCAACGTTAAAGCTCATCAGAATAAGTGCTCTTGTATTTGTACATATTAGAAGAGTTAGCTCTCTTGGACTTTGATATTAACTCTTCATTTTCGAAGAACATTATCTCTCCCAGCATGATCGTTCTGAACAAAAATTACATTTCAGAATTGATTTAAACCCTAAAATTAAGGTGTAAGGAGCCACAAGACATGCATGGATGTAAGTTTAAAGAAAATTACAATGTTCTAAGTGAGTTTTAGTATCCACTTTCCTCCCACATGGCATGCCAGGATCGATACCTGTGCACTAATAATAGATACTTTTGTGAGAGCTTTGACCAAAGAGAGATTTGTGTGTGCTCATTTAAGCACATGTGGGTATTATGTTGAATATGTACATTACCAATGAACTACCATTTAATTTCTAGTCTATTGTCATCAATCACACACCGCTTATCTATCACTCCAGTACAAACACAGGACTTGGAACAATTTTGATTCTTTTAAAACCATAATCAGTTTGGCAGTTGAAGCAATACGGTTTTTTATTTTTAAAAATTGGTGATGGATTAAGACAAGAATTTTAAACATTATAATAATGCATATAGTTCGAAAAATGTTAGAAACAAATAGTGTGATAAGAATGCTTCGTTATGAGCCATAGAGTTATATAGGAACTACTATTTTTGTGCTTAAACAACTATTGATTTTTGCTAGTCAGCTACTTCCTCACAAAATGATGAATGAGTTTACAAGTTGGGATATAATTAATATCACAATAGAAGAATAGAACCTCAGGGCTTGACAAATTTTCAGTTGGCCATTTGCCCAACATGCAGGGCAAATGACTTGGAACTTTCACACCTCGTTTTAAATTTTTACTCATCCTACACTGTACATAATTCTGAATCTGCTTAAAATGCCATTCATCCAATTGGATGAGCATCTTGAACAAGTGACTTGTACACCTTCAGCCTCCGCACATAAGTATATGTGGACAAGAG
The DNA here is from genome assembly GCA_029931535.1 of Margaritifera margaritifera. NCBI lineage: Eukaryota > Metazoa > Mollusca > Bivalvia > Unionida > Margaritiferidae > Margaritifera > Margaritifera margaritifera. Next base: position 2,786,472 of record JAQPZY010001516.1, read on the forward strand.
AAATTTGTGGGCCCCGAACCTGTGTACAGATTAGATGGAATTGGGGTTTAAAATAATGACAAATGGTTAAGATATAATTAAATTTTGTTTTGATTTCTGCAAATACATGCTAATGAGCCTTATTTACAACTTTTTTTTGTAAAATTGTTAAGCTTATACCATCAGATGAGATTGACAAACACTGAGTTGACAGTGCATTCAGCTGATGATTGTTGAAATTTCCTATTTTTCATCTGCAAGTGTATTAACCTCTTCTGTAAATGATTAAGGAAAAAAATATATTTTATAAAGAATTAGTGCTACTATCAACCATCAGAAAAGTACATTGTAAATGTAGAAAAAGTAATAAACTTCATTGGTTCTCACTAAACATCAGTTAAACTACCACACATAGTAATAGAGTGATCTTTTCAATATAAAACAAATCCATTTTTGAAAGATTGCAGTGTCTGTTGAGATTGTCGTTTATTTTTTTCTGTTTCTCTATATTTTTTGTGATTGTAGTGCTTCATATTTTTTCATAATAGAGATTTATTGTTTAGATAGTGGATACCTTGTATCGATTCCATTTTTCTACTTGGGCGTAGACTATACTGGTTGATTCATAGGACCTACATGTATCAGTGAACTGTTACAATGTGATCAGCTGAAAAGTTGGCATGACCATTGATACTAAGCTGAATTGACATTCATTTTTGTCATGTGATTAAACTGATAAACATCATATTTTTTTAGGTGTAAGCAGATATTTTTACAAGTGAAAACTATTTAAAGCCAAGATGGGGGAGTGCAAGTAGTCGGCTGGCAATTTGTACTTGACTATCTGCTCACTACTTGCTGAAAGTCAACTGACTGACTATTTGTTTCAGCGCTAGTAGAAACATTCAACTGATGCATGAAAACTTTTAATTTTGTCATAAAATGCATGTAACACTTTGATGTTCTTTCAGCTGAATGAGACTGGAAGAAAACTGTTGTTCAGAGACAAAAGGATGAAGGTAAAGAAATAAAACAACAAGTTCATTGTTTTCAAGATCTAACAAGCTGTATATGTGGGTGTAAATATATTGTGGTCCAACATGTGCAATGTCCATAAAACAAAAGCATACACAAACATTTCTTTATAGAGATTTTTTAAAAATAATTGAGTATAAAAAGGGCATTTATTGTTTTACATTTTTAAGCATATAGTAAGACATCAGTGTCACTTTCTAGTGAAGATGTTAGCATTTTTATTAGCTTAAAAATGTTTTAGGTTTTACACTTAAGTTTCTTTTTTACATTTTGGAATGTCTCATATTTCATAGTATGGTTCATAGGTGAACCCTGTTTTATATGAGCCCTGCTTGACAAAGTTGGAAGACCCTGTAGAAATCATGTTGTCTGTCCATCAACAATTTGGTTTCTACAAGATAGCTCTACTGGGAATTATTGGATTTTAACTAAATTTGGTTTGCAGGTCTAATTTGATAAGTTCTTGAAAAGTTAGATTTCCAGCCTTCTATGTTATCTTTTCTGCAACATAACTTTACCAATCTTTCTTGGATTTCAACCAGATTTCATGTGTGGTTTTATGTTGTCGAGACTTTGAAAGAGTCTGATTTCCAGGATTCCACAACATTTACAAGAGTTATGCTCTCTTTATTGCTTATTCTCCTGACTTTGGTTTCTACAGCGTTGTTTTCAAGGATTGTTTGATTTCATCCAAATTTGGCATGTAGTTTTTTATTGATGAGATTTTGAATTTCCAGCATTCCTCAGCATCATTTATAGGAGTTATGGCCCCTGTTTTTCCATCCTGTTAACTTTGATTTCTGCAGCATAATTTTGTATAGATATTTGGATTTCAATAAAATATAGGAAGCAGCTTTATGATAATAAGACCTTATATTAGCTTGATTTCAAACATTGTGTGACATCATTTAAAGTAGTTATGGCCCCCAGATTGTCCACCGCACCTTGGTTTCTGCACCATTACTTTACCAATACTTGTTGGATTTCAACCAAATTTGGCATGCAGCTTTATATTAATGAGATCTTGAATGAGTTGGATTTCCACCATTCCACATTATCATTCATATTGCATTTTATCCACCTTTGTTCCCTAAGTTGTCGTAATTGTCTCATTATTTTATGTCCATTGTGTTCTTTTTTATGTGCTGTCATCATGCGTATATTTCACTTTCATATGTTCTTGTTTTTTATGGAACCTTTTGAAAAACAATTGTTACACAGTTGACACGGTATCTAGTAAAAATCTGAAAAATATCAAATCTTGTTTAAAGGATTTATGGCATTATGGCCCCTGAATGCCCATTCTCCTTACATTGTTTTCCAACACAAGTTATTCTGTTTAAGGCCCTGCCAAGCAAATTATACTATGCAGGGTCCTCTACAATACACCTGTCATTAATAGCTCTAGTGTTTATTTTCATTTATTTTTCAGCTGAATTTATATGATGTAGAATCACAACAGAGGACTACCATTCTCAACTACTGCTCGTATGTTCAGGTAAGATTTATTTTGGGAATATTTTCAAATACAGTCAAACCTGTCCTAGTGGTCACCTGTGTTCAGCGGTCATTCTGATTTCCCCCCGGCAAATTTCCTTTATAAATGCCATATTTAACGGTCACCTGCTTCCTGCGGCCAGCGGCCAGGTGTTTCTTAACCAAACCATGGTTTCACCCTGCCTTAAGTGGTCAATGGAGCATATCAGCAGTGATCACTCCAAGTATGCAAACTAAACACTTCTTTTGTTTGATGAGCAAGGCATTGTTTAGATAAAGGTATATCATGTGAATCGATGTTTAAGCATTTCATATCTCGATTGTACTTACCATACTCCAAGCACGCTGTCAGTCAAACTCAAAGGTGTCAACTTGTCTGCTTCGAAAGCAAAGTGTTTTTTTTCCATACATGAGAGAATCAAAGCAATTTGTTTGCTGGATAGTGGACAAAGTAGTCATGTAGTTGCAGCAGAAATGGAAGTCAGGCGAACTCAGATCCAAGGGATTATTAAGCGTGAGATATTATGGCCAATTTTGAGAACAATGTTAATCCGGAGTGTAAGAGATTAGATACAATCACACCAAAATGAGTAGAGATACATGTACACTGTACTTTTGATATCCCTTACGGTTTATATGCTACTAACAATAGCCGCAGGAAGCTTCTTTTCAATCCCTAATCATCAAATATCTTGCACAAAAGTTGACTGTTGTTTGATCTTGGCGAGTTTAAGCAACTGCTTAATCCATCAGTTGTTTGAAGTGTGAACACCTGTTTTCATGCCTATTTATACCAGCTGGCCTAACAAAAAGTCAATCATGTGTTTGACAATCACAGGTAAGCTGTTGATTAGTAATTTTATTTAGATGCCGTTTCTACTGATAAGTGATGATTTAATGTACTTGACATATTAAAGTGGAACATTTTATTTTATTATTTTGTTATTTTTCTTTTTGGCTAATTAGCTAAACTAAATATATGTATCTTGATAGCATACTACTACAGCTACTAATAATAATAATGCTAATTCTATTCGGTGCATAGTACATGTATTTGTCATGAACCAAGTTTGAGAGCTGAACCTGCCTTCAGAGGTCACCCGTCTTCAGAGGCCACCTTGGCCCTTTCCCATGGGTGACCGCTGAACATAGGTTTGACTGTACATTGCACACAGTAGTATGCGATTTCTTAAATTTTTTTGATCGCTCATATCTTATTAGGATGGTTGTTGCACCCTTGGGTCTAGAGAGAGAGAGAGTGAGAGAGACTGTCATTAATCCCAGCAAGTCTTACAATTGGACTTTCCTAAGAGAAAGGAACACTCAATATTTTACTATTTGTTCTAAAGCTGAATGACATCAGAGGAAGGAGGATGAGTTTAACAGTTTCCATAATTTTTTTCTCCCTATTGTATGTCTATATTTTTAAGCATTTTATCTGCCTTAAGATGCTAGTGAAACAACTCCATCAGAACTTTGCTGAATCATTTTTGAAGGAAATGTCCACAAGATGATGCAGTTTAGGTTTTCAGTTATGCATTTTGATATCACTTTGTTAGTCGAATAGAGATTTAGGAAAATTTAAGGGTTTTGTCTTATGGTAATTACCCATGAATAAGATGTGCATGTCTATAAACAGTATATACCCAGATCTGTTGTCAAATAATGTGCCACCGGTAGATCAGGGTGTTCACACTTTGTTTTAAATTATAAGTAGTACAGCTAGTGAAGACCTTGCCAAATCTGCCGGCACAGAATGTGACAGCAAATCTGGGTCTAAAACTGTTTATTGTTGGGTGGGTGTTATCCAGGGAAATGTTTTTTTTTTGCTCCAGCAGTCCTTTAAAGAATTCAGTATAGGTGTAGGCCCCACCATCATAAAACTTTTAATCAACTCCAAATCTTACTGGAAAATATTCTGACCAATCAGAATACTGAATTTGTTGATTTTGAGTATAAAGAGTTTCAAGTCTGGAATAATAATTATTACTCGAACTGTTGGGGAAATTTTTATAATGGTTTTACCTAATGGGTATTTCTAATATACTACTTTTCAATTTTATGCTGCTACATTATTTGTATTGTCACCCTTCTATCAAAAGTATTTTTTTTTTTTAAATTCTTCCAGTGGGTTCCAGGTAGTGATGTGGTGGTAGGACAAAACCGTGGCAACCTGTGTGTGTGGTACAACATAGAAGCACCAGAGAGGGTGACCATGTTTCCACTAAAGGTATTTCGCTTACATTTTTTTCTTTTGTAATTCATATGTTACTTTTTTTTATTGCTGTGTAAAGGTATTGGATAATGCAGATTTTAGTTACAGCTTTCATAATTTTTCAAAAACATATTTTCTTGACCTATGTTTGCGGATTACACAGTATTTAACAGACTAGAAAAAATACAATGAATAGCCTCCATGTCAGAGACAGCAGGGGCTAACCTAAAGGGCATTATGAGAATGTATCCTATAAGAAGCCTATTCTCAGAGACACACTCTTTACACAGGTCTCAATGAGAAGTTGAATAAAGTTTAATTTTCTATGATTAATGAGAATGCCAAAAATAGTAATTGATTTATAAATTATTGCAATTTTACAGCCTTATTTATGGATTACGTTTAAATTTAAAGATTTTCATATACACCTCTTCCTTAATAACTTGTGAGCAAAGGGGTCCATAAACATCAACTGCGACATAGCCAAGGGCACAAGATATCGAGGGAGACTCAATTTTGGTTAACATTTGGAGGGAGGGGGAAGGGGGGGTCCTAGCAACTTTCATTGGTACACAAGAATCATGATCTCCATTGTCCCTACAAAAATATTCATCAGATGGATTTAATATTTATGGATATAAGAAGTCAGTTAAAATGAATAAATTGATGACAGACCTTTATTATCTATCAAGTTGACATGACAGCTAAAATGACAGACTTTTATTATCTATCAAGTTGACGTGCAGTACTCACAGATTCATGTATCAGTAAAGCTGGACTTGCTTCCCTTTTAGGGTCAGAGCAATTGTATCCACAGTAAGTTAACACCAAAGAACTAAAGCTTCATAGCTAGAATTACAAAAATAAACTGCTGGAGCCAAACTGATATGTTTGCACTGATTAATTCCTTAAGATAGTGATTTTAAATGGCACTTCATCGTTAGCACATGTCAATGACTGAGTATAACCATATATCATTTGTACCAATAAAAACAGTCGGCACATGACAGTTGCATGGTCCAAGAACACTACATCCAGAGTGGAAGAAAAAATTACTGAAAGAAAAAGAAAAGACAGATATTTGTGCATTTTATTAGAACTTGCAAGCAAGTTTTTGACTATCATTGCAAATTTCGAAGAACAATCCAGAGATAAGGCTAAGGCAACAACTTAGGACTTGTCTTTGGTGTGTGATTTTAACAAGAAATTAGCCTGACCCTATAGTCTATTGACTCTTTTCCTTTTTAAATAGACAAGGTCATGTCACATATATAATTATTACAATGAAACTATATTTTAAAAAAACACAACAAAAAACATGTATTTTGCTTGACAAGACTACTTTAATTCATATTTATTTCTTACACTGTTGCCACCAGTAGGCAATTTCATTGATTGATGTTTTGTTTTATATTGTGTTATTCATAGAGAAAATATTTTTTTTAAAGAGAGTCTTACAAAATGCATGATTTCTTATTAAAATTTGCGAATTTCACCATGTAAATTCCCAAATTAATGTGCACTAATATCTGCTTTCAGCAATAAAATGAGTGATAAATAGAACTTTTTTCATTTACCAGTTTTGATAACGATTTTTAAACAGTAAGCAACTAGGAGCCGTTTTTTTACCTTTTCTATAATGAAATAAAATGGGATCCACACCTGCCTCAGCATTATAAGTAGCTTACATGTTTTAAGGGAATGGTGTATAGTGAAATCTTGATAGTTTGAACTCCAAGGTATCATTTATTCAGTTTGAGCAGTCTGCAGTTTGAGTGAAAAGATTGGCGTTTCCATGAGGCTAATATTGTTATTTCATGCTGTATACACTAGAAAGCGATAAGTATGTGACCTGTTGATGCAGTGTTGAAATGATTGATTTGCAAGCATCAGCCATTTATTTTGACAGCCATATAAAGAGTCACTTGTCAATTATTTAATTTCACATATCATTAGATAGGAATTTATAAACAATTTTCAGCAATTAGATTTAATTAGTTGGTTCATTTACATTTTAAAGCCGTCAGTTCAGCTTTCAGTTCATCTGTTTACTAGATGTTCAATTGGAGGAACTGACACTCTGACCTTTGTTATTTGTTTGCTAAATAACTTTCTTTGTTCATACCACTTCATGAGTGAGTGACCGACATGGGGATATGTTGTCCATGACTATAAACTTTTACTTGTGAGATGACTACTGACATCCTACCAGCTAGCAGTTCTCATTATGATTATCAGAAAGCTTAGATTTTTACATTTGAATTTCTTTTATGTTCTCTTAGTCTTTAGTTGCTTTCAAACAATCAACATCGATTTGTAAAGGTGTTTATTATAAGTATGGTAGCAGTTGCTTTTATTGCATGGATAATGTCAACTTTTATTTTGTAATCCATCTGTTTGGGAAAATATGGACAGCCATTGATGCAAGTTACAATTGTCATTTCTAGATCAACAGTGCATCTTGAAATGATTATCACTACCAAGATATTAAGTATAAAAATGTAAAAGGAAAAATACACTTATTGAAATAAAACAAATCTCACAAATAAATATATTGCAGCACCATAAAGGTGGATGATGAGAACTGGTTCAGTAGGGTGAGGACCTCTGCTCCAGTCAGGCTATTATTAGGAACAGTCTAAATGGCAAGCTGTTTGCAATAGAATGATTTAGGTGATAGTTTCTTTTGAATAAAGAAGTGTACTAATTTTAATGTTAAAGTATTGAAAATACACGGAAAGTTGATTTTGAAAAATGAAATAATGTTTGTATTACTGTCAAGAACTGGTAGGATGCCAGTAGGTGGTTTAAGACTGGAGGAGTGAATTCTGCAGATAAAATCAAGAGAATGCAGATTCAGTTCAAGAGTTCAGTGGAGAGTGTTGCAATGATTGGAAGCTTTTTTCTATGTAAATTACAGCAATTCTTTTGGGACTTAAATGTCATTTTAGTGATCACAGGTATTTAAGCCAACCAGGTTCATGCTGTCAAGATTTCACTGTGTATTTTAAACTGTTAGTTAATGATCATTGTATTTCAGAGAGTCTGATAATTTTATGTTACAGGGAGACATTGTGGATCTGGAGAGAAATGAAGGAAAAACTGAAGTCATTGTTAATGAGGGGGTGACCACAATCTCTTATACTTTGGATGAAGGACTGATTGAATTTGGTACAGCCATTGATGATGGCGACTATGAAAGGTATTCCATTTTAAAATGTCTACTTCATAAAAGTGACAGAGACTTTGACAGTTTTTGTGCATTTTTAACATATCTGTGTAATAATTTGTCACTAGATGAAATCTGTTTCTTTTTCATACATGGTAATTACTGTTTTCTTATTGTTCTGAATAAAATCAGGGCTCAGAAAGATTTATTTGTCTGCTTGTTTTAATAAGTGCTTAGGGGATTAGGACAGGTGGATTTTTTCTGACCCAAGAGGAGATAATTTGTTATCAAAGTATAGTCTCTTGTCTTGTAGGACAAGTGACAATTTTAATTTATTTTTTTTAATTCTTGAAAAGGAAATGGCAATGATTGCAACCCACTGACTGCATTAATAGTAGATAAAAAAAAAATTGCAGCTTTTAATCTCACAAGGTTCAAAGATAGAAATTTGCTTACTCTGGTTACAGTTCAATTATGAGAAGGTTGACATAAAAACATAGGAAAATGGTCACTGCAACCTATTTTTGTGGCACAAGGACACAGTTTAGTTCGGCTTTTTAACCCTTGAGATGAATTTACTTATAACTAGTCTGTTGGTGCCCTTATTGTTTCCACTCGGCCATTGTGCCTTGCATATATCATTGTTTGAAATGTTAGTCCTCAATTTAGTCTGTAAAAATCTGATAACCTTTCCAACACAAGCTGTCTTTTTTTTTCTCAGTATCTTCTTAACTATAGATGATGTTATCAGTATGAGTGTTTTGTTAAGCTCACTCAGCTTGATCTTTGCTCTTATCTTGGCAGTCTGTAGACCAGTGTTGACATTTGGCCTGGAAATTATAAAACTCTTGAGATTAAGATTTTGTTTTGATCAATCACAAAAAATGTTACTTTTGAAAGGTCATTTCTGATTGGCATATAGTCACGTATTTAAAAAAATCAATCTCAAATGCAAGTTCTGAGTTTTATGATCTCCAGGCCTGATTGCAATGAATTCTTCTTTTTTAATATTGTTAATCAACTTTTCAGATTTTCAATTTTTGTATGTGCAGCCACCAGCTCCTCTGTCAATTTGGATACCTCATCCTTGAGTTTGGACATTTCAGCTCTTATTTCTTGCAGTATTTCTCATTTAGCTCACCTGGCTGAAGGCCATGTGATCTTATGGCATGGCCCTGCATCTATCATCCATCTGTCCATATTTCTAGATCAATCTGTGCCAGGTGAGCAATATCGGGTCCACTTGGGCCTCTTGTTTTTTGGGTTTTTTTTTCCAATTGTCTGTTCCCAATACATAATTTGATAATATAGTTGATTCAGTTTTGACTATGTATTCTCTGCATGCCATTATTGGGCATATTCATGTATTATGAAATATTTACTAGAAACAGGGCTCAGAACTGTCACTTGCAGACAAAAGAATGACAGAATGTTACCTTATTGTTCAAGCAGATGTTTTCATATAATTTACTACTACATACATTAATGTCTGAATGTACAAGTGTAATTCATTATTTCAGGGCAGTTGCTTTTCTTGAGACTCTGGAAATGTCCTCCGAAACAGAAGCCATGTGGAAGACACTTAGTAAACTGGCCATGGATGAAAAACAGTTGCATATTGCAGAGAGGTTTGGATTGATTCATTAATTATTTAATTTTAAATAATTTTGTTCAATCACATGAAATTTGTTATATTTCATTGTAGTAAATATGGCTTAATAATTATCCCATTTGAACCATCTTTAAATCACATACCATCAGTTATCATTGCACTTTTATTTTCCAGTGTCAAATAAACTTTCACAGATGATCATCATTTTTGTATTTTTCTTTTCTTTGTCCAATTGTATTTTTTACTCCCGGTTTTATTACAGAAAACTCTTTCCCTTATACAATATTAGAAACATGTTGCTTACTTAGCTAAGTTTTTAACATTTTGTCAGTATTACAGAAAAAAAAGTCTGTAAAACCATGTTTATTACTTGCTGATAAATTAGAAACATTTGTTAGCTATGTACAACTATTTAGAATATTGTACTGGCAAGTATATGCGTGTTTATACTGTTTTTGCTACCCCTAAAATTTACCCTGATCTTCATCAGTATCTTATATTTTCATTGGTTTTTTTACCCTTAATTCTTCAATAAAATACTGATGTTGCAAACTATTTCAGGTGTTATGCTGCATTAGGGGATGTTGCAAAAGCCCGCTTCATGAAAGAAACCCTCAGAATTGCTGCAGAAGTGGCCAAAACTATGGTTGGTAGATTTTTTTATTTTTAAGTAACTCTTTCTTTAGGTGTAGGAATAAATAATCCATTGAGATGTTCATGATGTGTTGAACACGTGAACACGTTAATGTGTCTGTTCTTTGAACTTTTTGACTTGCCATTTGAAGCCAACATGATATTGGGATCACTTAGTTAGTATCAGACTTGACAGATTCATGTGAGCTGATGTTTTGCAGAAAGGATTTATAACATAGTTTCTCTAGTTAGACATTGAGGTTTTGAAGGTAAGACATGAGGTTTTGAAAGTTAGACATTGCGCTTTGAGTAACATCTGTTTACCCCATATTTTCTTTCAGTTTACCCTATATTTGCCTAACTCCTGGATCTTTAATTTGTACAGCTGAAACAAATAATTGAACATTCATTATAGTTATTTGAATGAAAGACAAAAATTAGTTTATACACAAAAATATTAGTTCTACATCACAGACCTGGACCAAACTTTGTGGATCGCTTGCACTTAGGGTAAGGAACAAGCCTATTGATTTACCCATATATGCGTACCAGTTTTTGCAGACTTTTCCATACTATTGCAAAGTTTTAGTCTTTTAAAAAAAATATATATTTTCTTTACTTTAAACTAATTATAATACCCTTATCCAATGGGAATGATCAGTGTTTGAAAACAAAACTTTTATTTTATTTCACTATGAAAGAAGAGCTCAGCACAGCTTGTTATCAAGCATTACACACTAATAATAATAATTAAATACAACAAAGTTTACAACTAACACAAATTCAAGGTCTCAAGGTAGAATTAGTTCTCCTTGAAACTTTTGTAATGATTGCATATAGTACAGTCATCAGTGCAGCTTAATGGGGGTAGGGGTCGGGGAGCACACATAAGAATGACATTTTACTGCAAGTATTTACCCCAAACATTAATTTTCTATATGTCCTGGGTACATATGAGGTTGAATCTGGTATATATCATATTTTTGTAATGTGATAGATACTAAACTGATAACTTAAAGTTTCAGAATTAGGGCTGTTCCAGTAAAACATAAGGCACCTTCATTGTGGAGTAGTCACCCATAGATGCAATTTGGAATTTTATATCATCTTTTTGTATGAACTCTGAGATCGATCAGAGTACTCTGGCATATATTTAAAAAATCTGCCTTCCCTTGGTACCATGTATGTTTAAATGGAACAAACCTTATAAAAGATACAGAGTTATGCTTTTATTTCTTGACCATGTATGAATTATGAATATTCAAATGTTTTATTATAGGGTGGAGATGGCTTTAACCACTACAAAGTCAGGGCACGAATGGCAGTGATGACAAGAAATTTTAAAGAGGCAGAGACCATCTACTTAGAACAGGTGATAAGTTGAATATTTTTGTTGTACTTTTATGCTATATGACACCAAATGTTGGTTAGTATAACAAAATTGGATTTATTTTATTCAGGAATTTTGTGACACAAATTGTAAAAAATATATAATTATGAGACTCTCATACATGGAGTTTTAGTTTTTAAAAAAATTAATTTCTTCATTCTGTCATGTTCTGCATATGATACATTGTCAGAATGCTTTCTCTCACAGCTAGAAACTTTACCTTCTCATTTGCAAGATCATTTTCTGTCCAGGAAGATATAATAATAATGTTCGTAATCAACTTCATTCATTCTCATATTTTACCAGGCATTGCTTTCACTTAATGATGGAATGAAACCAATTAGTTTTCACTTGGAAGTTGTGTCAAATTTCAGACATTGTGTCTCTCCATGGCCAGTGAATATTTGTCAATTTCTCTAAAGCTGTTTTCATATATTGTATTGCTTCCCAATATGTGTACTTTAAAGGTTTATTGTAAATGTGTTTGTGTTTGTGTGTATATATATATATATATATATATATATATATATATATATATATATATATATATATATATATATATATATATATATATCTTAATAAACTGTTTTCAGAATCATGTTGATGAGGCTATGGAAATGTATCAGGAAATGCACATGTGGAATGATGCCATTGAAGTAGCAGAAGTAAAGGTCAGCTCCTGCACCTTTCTTAACTCTTTATTCCTTGATACATTTTTTTCATGAATTTTTATTCATTTTGTGTAACCATGACAGATTATGATCAAAAGATTTGATGGGAGCACTAGTCATATTACAGTAGTCCAATGACATAACATATGATTTGAGATCCCTACACATTATAAATAGTAAGATGTTCATTATAACAAAATATTTAATCCATATGGTTGGGTATTTGAGGCTCAAATTTGCTAATTATTTCATCAGACAATTCCTTATCTCAAAGTTTATGATGGTGATGGGTACTTGTACAGTTGTGAAATCAAAGTTAAGGTTTTCTTGCAAGACAGTTGTTTAGTATCTTTCTTCAGTGAAGAATTTCAGCCGCTAAATAAATTTATTCTTGGAATTTCAAGAGAGAGAGTGCAACTTTTGTTCAGCAGATTGTCTTAGGTTAATCTTTTATTAGAACATATCCACCTGATCTTCAGTATGTTCTTTGTAAATGTAACTGGGCCAGGTACTTCTGTAAAGTAATTTTGGGCACACAAATGACAGATTATGCTTTAGGGTAAACTGCTGTTATGTTGATCAATCAGAGGCTATTTCTGCATAAAATTGATTGATTGATTGAACAATTTTGTAAATGTTGTATTCCAGATGCATCCAGAGCTGGAGAACCTCAGGAGAAGCTATTATCAGTGGCTGATGGAAACTGGACAGGAGGAAACTGCAGGGGATGTAAGTCAGTATTTCTCTTCAATGGGAGAGCTGCAGTGGCTTAGTGTCAAGTCATTGGACTCGTGACCATAAGGGTGTGGGTTTGATTTCCACCATTGGATCAGTTGCCATTAGCTACCATAGTGTATTTCCAGGAAAGGCACTTTAGTCTACTTGCTTTGGTATAATATAACCTTTCAGAGTGTTGCTGGGTCATAAAATGCCAATCGAACCCAACTCCTAATCCCCTACAGGCTTGGGAAATGTAGAATAGGCCAGATGCCTTCTCCAGCAGGTAACTGATGGAAGCAGGATCCATGGTTGCTCAGTGGTTAGCATGCCAGACTCATGACTGAAAGGGTATGGGTTCAGATCCTAACATTTGATCAGCCTGGGTCGACTACCTTGGTGTATATTTGGGCAGGGCACTTTACTCCAATTGTCTTGGCACTAAATAACCTATTTGTGTTGCTGCGCTGTAAAACACCAAACCAAACCAAACCAAAACCCAGTTACTCCTCACTGTGTCAGCTGCTTGGAAGGAATTTAAATAATATACTGGAAGCAACTTTTTATGAGTTCTGTTTATTTTGGAGAGAATGTTGTCAGGGAAATTAACTAGGCGTGAACATGTTTTCTCAATATACATTTTCAAAACATCAGACGTACAATCAGTGGCAGATCTGCAAAATTAATTCTTCAGATAAATTGTCTGGTCATAATACATCTGGAGAACATCCACTACCTTTCAAAATCCAGCCCTCCCAAGCTTCAAAAGACATTAACTACATGTTTTGGCTTGTTTTAGCAATTAAAGCACTTATAAGATGCCTGCTTGAAGAGATGGAAGTCATACAAGAGTGGTGTCACCTTGGATTGAGGGATTGGTGCCAAATTCCATCGGTCATCTGTTACTATTTCCACTCATGCCTGGTCAGCATGATGTCGCAAGAGACCTCGCAAATACCTTCTATTTTGTGCCTTTTCACCAGTTTGAGCATTCTTTAGGAACTTTATTATTGCAGGGAGGTATACTCCTCAAGTGGGAAAAGTCATTGATCAATGACCTTCTGAATCTAATGGTGGAGATTCTCAGGAAAATCTTGCCTTCTTCTTGCCTGCTTGAACAACCACTCATGCAGGTTTTCTGTCACAACCCAGAAATGTTGAACCTGGATGTCTTACTCAGATCAAACAAGCCCTTGGAAAAAAACATTTCTGTGAACAAGTGGTGGACAGAATGGCTCACGAAAGAAGCCCCACCACTCTCAAAGCCAATGAGGGGAAATGAAGAGTTTTTTCCCAGGGATGTAACTCCATCTGCCTCTAACCTAATGTTCTAACTTATTATGAGTGGGTAATGTATTCAAAGAAGAAGCCAGTTTTTGGAGTTAAACATGTTTCATTGATACCTATCCGATCATAATACAGGAACACCCTCCCAAGCCCTCCATGCAGTTACATCCCTGGATGAGCACACTCCAATAGTGACTGATGAGTGATGGGATTTTTGGCACCAGTTCTTCTATCCAAGGGTAGACCACACATGTCTGACTTTCATCTTGGCAAGCAGATGACTTCATTAGCACTGAAATTGCTAGAACAAGCCAAATGACATGGTTACTGTCTTTTTTAGCTTGGGAGGGTTGGATTTGCAACGTAGTGGATATTCTCCTAATGTATTATGATTTTGTAAGTATTATCAAAGAAACATATTTTACTCCAAACATTGGTATAACCCATGCTCTGTTAAAAAAGAATTGACCTTGCATTGTTTTGAAAGCAAAAACTTTAATCCAAAATGGCAGTATGTTCTGTAATTGTTCTCCGAATATATATATATATATATATAGATACTATATTAATACAATTTCTTATTTTTTATGTGAAGAGACTGCTGTTATGTTATCCCTTTCTGTTAATATCTTGGATTTAAAGTGCAGAATAAAGTAAAGTCCTTATTACTCACTTACCTGTGTAATATGAAAACAAAAATAGTGCAGTGATTTTCTGTCATCAGTTTTAGATGTAAGTGAACATAGGTATGGGTTATTGTAACCCAATTTCTCCTTGAAATACATTCTCCAATCACATTAATGGTAGGATAAAGAACCTCTGGCACTTCTCAAATCCAGCAATTTGGGAAAAAACACAAAATTGTGTCTTTCCCATGTAACATGTAGACAAAGGGAAGAAACTCATACCCATTATCTCCTTGACCACCATTATGTGTCAGCGCTTGTTTACTCAGTTTTAGCTTTCACTGGATACGATCAGCATCATATTCTGTGCCTTTCAGAATCCAAGAAATACAATGAGGGCTTCAATTATCTATCGGCAAAGTTGGTATAATATTAAGTGTAAAGTTATTTACAACATGTTACAATAATTATTTTTTAAATTTTTTTTGATAATTATGTTAATTTTTTCACAGTTGTTGACTTAATTTTTTCCTGACCTTGTGCTCCAACACAGTAGCGTTGGTTCCTGTTGGTTATTTTGCACACACTGCCTGTATTTTTTCAGTTATTTAAGATGGATGCTTTTTCCAAGTTTTGTCTTTTCAAAAATGGATAGATGAAGGTGATGCAATGCATTAAATGCAAGAGATTTAAAGCCATGAGAAGTACCTAGCTTGTACCAAGTGTTCCTCAAATATAACATGCAGTGTTTGCGCATCATGATTTGAAGGTATCTGCTCCACAATACTGAGAAAGGGTCTTAAGAGCAAAGAGAGACATGGCAAGTCCAGATGATGAAATGTGATTTGCGGAATCTACATCCTAGAACATTGTCAGTGGCAACGGTAGTGGAATATACCATGATGGTCTTGGTTACCCCATCACCACCACCGCCACCACCACCACCACCGCCACCACCACGATCAAAAGTGATGTGAACAATGCTGACGGTGACAATTAAATCAGATCAGCTTGAGGTAGAAAAACAAGGGGTTGCGGAGTTACTGTCCCTGCATTCTTCACAGGCATTGATGGAGTCACATAGGAGGTGATGGGTGCAAGAGGTGATGATACAGTTGCTGGCCTTGGTTGATTTTGTGCCCCGTCATATTTCACAATCCTCCAATGACAGCTTGGAGTGAATGGGAGACTGTTCTCCATTTATTAGGCAGTCCAGTGGGCGTAAGTCCCCCCACATGTTGGAGTTTAGCCTTACAGTCTATAGGTCTGGGTGCATGGGGTATCTTTTTTTTTGCTTTGACGATCCATTTGGCTATCCTTCTGGGCCATGCACCACCATTCTGGCTGCCATCCGTCCAACTGACCAGCCAGCCTGGCCATTGGGCCAGCCGTACAGGTTCAGAACTGACTATGAATCTGTCATTTTGGTGAGCCACGCTGCATGCTGGCCAACTGCACCATGTTATGTGGAGGCATATGGGGATCTGGTTATCTGATCCATCAGTTTCTCTGCATGTACTGCTCGTGCAGTTACTGAGCCAACCGACCAGTCAATAACTGGGCTGGCCATTCATCTGGGAGCCTAGCGAACCATCTAATCAACCATCCAGCACACTTTAAGACAATACATACTGGCAACACAAGCAATGGCACTTGCCTGGCTGCTAATGCAACTACTGGATCAACTCTTTATAGTATACCCATTGGGAAGATACCAGGCCTTACGCAGGGATGATGGCACTGCTTCTTCCATGCCCCAGGGAATGTTATACTCTGCTATAGATGCAATGCTTGCAGAGGACAACCCCCACAGTGAGTGCAGGGATAACCAAAAGGACCTGGCATTCTTTGACCCCACAATGGAGCTGAGGAGTTTAGTGTTAAGGTAGTTGTGGAAGAAATCTATAGTCTTGCCAATTTCCAAGTGCCCATGCCAGCCAGTTACACGCTAAGCCTATTAAGGTCAGGGCCTCAATAGATGTGGAAGACAATGACGATCGGCTGTCTTTCTGTCTTCTTCCTCAGTTAGTGAAGGTCAAGAAAATATCTTACCACCTGATAAACAAATACTGGATCCAGTCATTTAGAAGGTTTTCTAAGCTTGCTACCAGTGTCATTTTCATCATGCTTGCATTGAGTTACTGTCCTTGGATAAGAACATTGCAGCTGTGAATATTAGCAACCTGCTATTTTATAAGGCAGATAAGAATGACCTACATGCCACCTCTGCCAGCACTGGTTTTCAGGCCAAAAACTCCACAAAAGCAACAGTTTGAACCTCAGCCTAACTTCAGGTGGCAACAGGCCCCTGAATTCCAGAGGCAGTTAGGAGACAAGGTTTCTCCTTCCCCAAGTCTTGTAACAGCTGTCATTGACTTACTTGCCCAACTGTCTGCAGGTGGGTGCCAGACTCCTTCATTTTCATGGTGCGTGGATCAATCTGTTTCTGGAAATGAATGGATGATTCAAATTGTTTCAGATGGGCTTCAGATTTTGTTTATCCAGCCCCCACCCCATTTGACTTCCCATTCCATGAGAGACTTGTAATCTGATCTGGAAGGCTGTAATTTTGCAATAGAAGATCTGGTTGTTACTTGACAGGCAAGTGGTGGAGATAGTTTGGAAATAGTTCACAAGCCGAACTCTTCGGGGTTTTACTCCAGAGTGTTTTAAGTGCTCAAGGCCATTGGAAATCTCAGGTCAGTCATAGACCTCAGCTGGTTCAACAAGTACATAGCTGTGCCAAGATTCAAAATGGAGACGAAAAGGTCAGTCAGACTTTCCATATAAAA
The DNA here is from genome assembly GCA_029931535.1 of Margaritifera margaritifera. Taxonomy (NCBI): domain Eukaryota; kingdom Metazoa; phylum Mollusca; class Bivalvia; order Unionida; family Margaritiferidae; genus Margaritifera; species Margaritifera margaritifera. The sequence goes on from JAQPZY010001516.1 coordinate 2,804,095, forward strand.
GGGACATATTTGTGGTCAGCTTAGACCTAACTGATGCATACTTTCATGTCCCTATACACATGTCCTTGTTAAGTTCCTTTGGTTTGGATTCCAAGGAACTATATACCAATTTTGCATTCGCCCATTCGGTCTCAATATCAGCCCATGGGCATTTTTCCAAGGTCCTCAGCTGTGTTGTCACTCTCTTCCGGTTTACCTCAACAGAAACTGGGCAGATCTTGATGACTTCCTCCAAAAACACATGGTAAGTTTATCTTTGGTGAAGAACAGAAACAACCAGTCCCGTTTGAGTCAGTTAAGGTTTCTAGTCAATTGGGACAAGTCAGACCTCAGTCTATCCCAGCATTTTGTCTACCTGGGCTGGACATTTATTACAAACCTCAACCATGTTTGCTTCTCTCAAGTATGGAGTCATTTTCCAACAGTGAATGGATTTCTGCAAGAGACTTTCTGCAACTCCTTGATCTGCTCAATGCAGTGACAAATTTGATTCTTCTCGGCTGCCTGTTCATGTGTTCTTTGCATATGGCCCTGCTGTCCCAGCAGCACCCCTTTTTGAGTCAACTCAATCAACAAATCATGTTCTCAAACAAAATAGTGTCTTTCACATGTCAGATGGCAGCTCATACAGTTGGGGAACATGTGTTGCCCAGTTTCACCACAGTCAGTGGCTAATGGGAGCCAGAATATATACTTATCACATGAACCTTATAGAAATGATGAAGACCATACTAAATGAGTTTCATTTCTGAAAGGATCAATTATACAGAAAGGTAGTCTTCATTATGACAGACTGACAGACATCTTGGTAGTGGTGACTTGCCTCCTTAAACCAGCGGGGGGGGGGAATGAAATCATCAGACCTATGCATTCTGGTTTGGGACTTTCTGCACTGGCATGCATTCTGGTTTGGGACTTTCTGCGCTGGTGTACACAAATGAATATAACAGTCCAAATCAGACATATCCCTTGCAGGTTCAATGTTCTGGCCAGTTCACTGTTGAGAAGGGTCCCAGACCTATCACACATAATGGTCTGTCCATCCATCGATCTTTCAGTGGATTTGCTCCTTTTAGGGGTGACCAGTGATAGATCTGTTTGCAACAAGGTGGAATCACAAACTGCCAACCTGTATCTCTCCAGTCCTGGACCCAGAATCCTGGTCACTGGATGCATTGGTACCAAAAATAATTCATAAAATCAGGACTCACAAATGCAAACTGATTCTTATATCCCCATTGAGGTGGGACAAGTCTTGGGTGAATGGTCATCTCAATCAAGTGAAAGACATTTCCAGAAAAATCCCCCCCTACCAAGACCCAACCTGCACAAACAACCTCTGTCACGGGTGTTTCATCCCTTCCTGGGCAGGGTACTCCTTCATGCCTGGCTATTGTTAGAAGAGCCCTGCAGAGAAAGGAATTTAAGTTTTTCGTTGTGGAGAGAATCTCACAAACTAGAAATCCCTCCATTTTGAAGGTGTAAGAGGGAAAGTTGTGGATTTTTAGGGACTGGTGCAACATCAACAGCATTGTGCCATTGAGTGCCTCAATCCAGCAATTGGCTAATTTGTTTCTTTAGCTTTTTGAGAAAAAGAAGTTAGCCCCAATTACTAGACTACTGCTCTATGATCTCCAACACATTCAGGCATTATGGTATAGCTGATATTGGTCACGATAAGGATTTATCAGACCTAATGGCCAATTTTGACTTGAATAGGCCAAAATTTCTCACCCTGTTTCTTAAATGGAATCTGTCATGGGTGCTGACATGGCTTAATTCAGATCAGTTTGAACTTTTAGCTAGAACCTCATTGAAGCTGCTATCATACAAAATCTTTTTGATAGCCCTAGCTTTGACACACAGGGTGAACAAGTTGCATGCCCTTTCAGTGAACCCAAACTATCTCCAGTTTTGATCAGATGGTTTCATGGTCCTAATGACACAACCAGGTTCATAGCAAAGAACAGGTGTCCCTCAGTGGGCAATCAAAAAGTGGTCATTCGTCCACTCTGCTCCATCTTCAAATCTAGAGAGGCGCCAATGCAGGACCCGGTCCATGCCCACAAACACTACTTGAAGCAGACAGAGAAGTACATGGGACCCGACAATGCCTCTTTCTTCCAGTGAAGCCAGGAAAATAGGATATAACCACTCAAGCTCTTGGATCATGACTTAAGTGGGTAATCTGTTAAACGTATTCTGAAATCTCCAAATATTGGATATGCCTCATGAACATCTCAGCTCATGAAATCAGAGCTATTTCTGCAAGCCTTGCGTTCAAACAGAACATTTTGATCTGAGATATAATAGAAGCCATTGGCTGGTAGGCAGTCAACCTTCTCTTGCTTTTATCTGGATGATCGAGCTTTGCCAAAAAACAAGAATTGGATCTGGTAGGCCTGGTGGCTGCAGCCCAGACCATCACCAGACCAGTTGGTGTAGAACAGCATTTTTCACTTGGTAAGAAGTCTTTTAGTTTCCTTTCTTTTAGCCTGGTACGTGTGGTCATGTCTTACATGACTGTTGATTGTGCTGGTCTCATGTTTGGAGAGCAGTTTATTCTCAGATAGGGAAAACAGTTTTTCCATCAAAGGGTGACCATGGGTGAGTCGGGATGCTCTGCATTGCCTCCTCCTATTACCTATTTAATATGATCAGAGAATGTATTCAAAGGAGAAAGCAAATTCTAGTAAATTATGCTTCTCTAACAATACTTACCCTATCATGTTACTGTTAAACCCTCCCACACCTCCCTGCAAATGCGAGCATCTGTGTTGATGTATCGTTGAAGCCAAAACTGAGTAAACATCTGTAACCACTTAGAGGTGGTCAGGGGAGGTAGTGGGTAAGAGTTGCTTCCCTTTGTCTATATGTTATATAGACAGGAAGGACAAAATGTTTCATTTTCTTTACGACTGCTGGATTAGAGAGGTAGCGGAGCTTCTTTCTCCTGATGTTAATACAGTTGGGTAACTACTATCTGAGAAACATTATTTACTAGAAGATTTTCTTTTTAGGATTGAAATGCACATAAACTTCGAGTTTTCTGGATTTCATGTTTTGAAATGTATAATTGAAGTTAATTTTAAAAATGCTCAGCAATATCAAGTACTACAGGAAAGGTATATGCATGTAGTAAGTAAATATCACAGATAACACCATATGTAGCACTTTTGAGACAGTAAGTTTTCACCTGAAGGACTTGTTAGTTTGCACTGTGTCTGTTTGATTCCTATTGAGAACTTTATACCTTAGGTAAAAGAAAAAGAGGGCGACTGCCTGGCTGCAATCAATTTGTACATGAAGGCAGGGCTGCCAGCAAGAGCTGCCAGGCTGGCCACGAGTCGAGAGGTAGATATTGCATGCTACTATTATTGTCTTATCAGTATTAAATATAGAGGATCTTACTTAAGGTCCCTTCAAATAAAATTTTTTATACTCCGATAATTTATCTCTTCTGTAAGCCTTGGAGAGCAAAAGAGTGAAATTATTCCACAAGTTTAAATAATTTTGTTTTAAATAAGCACTAATATAAGATTCTGTTTATCTCATGATAAAGATTAGTCTAATTCTCTGATGGCACTTCTTAGAAGGTGACATCATTGCCTATTAAAAAAAAACAAGATTTGCCACCCCAAACATTGTTCAGCATTTGCCAACCTATATATCTTAATCAAGAATTTGAGGAAAGGTGTGACTTGCAGAGGTTGTTAGTTCAGTGGTCATCTTCATTTGAGGCAGTTATTACATATCACTTCTTTCATGTAGTCTCTGTTTGCCCATACCATTGTCATCTTTCATGTGGTCTCTCTTTGTTCTTACCACTGTTGTCTTTCCTGTTGTCTCTATTTGCCCATACCACTGTTGTCTTTCATGTGGTCTCTGTTAGCCCATACCACTGTTGTCTCATGTAGTCTATGTTTGCTCATACTTCTGTTGTCTTTCATGTAGTCTGTTTGCCCATACCACTGTTGTCTTTCATGTAGTCTCTGTTTGCCCATACCACTGTTGTCTTTCATGTAGTCTCTGTTTGCCCATACCACTGTTGCATTTCACGTAGTCTCTGTTTGCCCATACCACTGTTGTCTTTCACGTAATCTCTGTTCGCCCATACCACTGTTGTCTTTCATGTAGTCTCTGTTTGCCCATACTACTGTTGCATTTCATGTAGTCTCTGTTTGCCCATACCACTGTTGTCTTTCATGTATTCTCTGTTTGCCCATACCAGTGTTGTCTTTCATTTCTGAACTGTTATAAAATGGGAGATGACGGTTGTATGGGAACAATATGGCCAGAGACATAGGGAATGAGATTATGAGTACAAATGAGTTTACATGACAATAAATAATCAAGCTTTCAACATCTGCAAGTCACACATTTCCTGGATCCTTGGTTGTGAAATACAGACCAGCAAATTTGGACTTTTCAGTAGGCAATTGGCTCTGATATCACCCCTTGGAGCAATGACATTAGAGACTTGGATTAGATGAAAATTATTAATTTTATTCAATAACAACGGTTATAAGAAATTAGTGTGATGAAATGATTTTCAAGTATGTTTGGATGTCTCAAACATTATGCCTTTATACTCCGTGATGGTATGACATTATCTGTCTGTCATGACTTGATTTTCTCACATATTAAATATAAATAAATCTTAAATTGGTGAAAGCAACATCATATCAGTGATGTCCTGTGAAAAAATGAAGTTTCAGTTGTTCAGCAAGTTTTAACAACATATATTACAACTTACTTTAAATGTTTATCTTCAGGACAGTGGTAAGCTGAACTTTTTTACCATCCAAACCATTGTCGTGTCTCTTAGACCTATAATTTTTATTTCTTTTTATATCAGTTATATTGATAATCATTGATCAGGCAATACTGTACCTACATAAGTCTTTGTTAAGAGAAATATTAAACATATTGAAAGTCTTAAACTAAAAGCAAATGGAATTGATGGAATCCTTTCCTCTGTTGGTGGCTCAGTGGTTAGAATGCAAGACTTGCAACAAGAAAGTTGCAGAATCAAATCCTGCCCAGACCAGGCAGTATCAGCTGCCGTGACATATCATTTGTCAGGACACTTTACTTCAATTGCCCCAGCATGATATAACCTTTCATGTGTTGATGTGTCATTAAACAACAATCAGTCAATCTTATACCTGCTTTAGATGATTGAAGTTTGATTTATACAGCTTTTTTTATAACCTCTTTATAGCGGGTAAAAAAATGCATCAAATCTAAAGAATACAGGATTAAATTATAACTTTTCTTCACAATGAATACAAATGGAACCCATTTATTCTAATATGATGCATGGTAGGAATCTGACATTTTCTTAAGGTGCAGTCTTTCACTTTAGACTAAGCTAATGTTGCTGTGTGTATGCTATTTGAAGGTGACTCTGTGCCCATAAGAAGAATTAGTTTCTTCAGTGGATCATGCAGATGAGTTCATAATAGTAGAGCACAGATTGGCGTGATGTGGAATGGCAGACTTCCATTTGTTAATAACATGACTAACATTATTATGACATCTTTTGATATTTAAGGATCTTTCGACATACTTTTCTTAATAATTATTATTTTGCTTGTGTTTGACAGGAGTTAATATCCAACACGGAGCTCATCAATAGAATAGCGTCTGCTCTGATAAAGGGAGATTTGTATGAGAGGGTAAGGCATTCAGTCTTGGGTTTTGTTTAGGATAATTTATGACATGCAAACATACACAAGACAGGTCCTGTATACCTACCTCAAAGGAGAGAGTTACTAAGTGCATTGGAGAAAATATAAATAGTCCATTTGCTGTCCCTTGAACCACCATAAAATTAAGTTGTTTTCCAAATTTTATGTTGGATGATTATGAGCTGGCTCAATTTTCGGGTTAATCTTGGAGATACTACAGTATAGATTTTTCCAGAATTTCTAAAGTGTTTTTCCGGATTCATTAGTTCATAACCAAACACTTTGGAGGAATTACTGCTATGTCGGTAATTTGTCATTAGTTTTTAACCAAGCACTTTGTAATGTCTGTAAGTTTTCATTATTTCAGATCCAAGAACTTTGGAGGAATTACTGTAATGTCTGTAATTTTTCATACACCATCTGTCCATAAAAATTATAATTTTTTTTTGTCCTCTAATTTTTCACACCAAAAGCTCTTTCATATTAAATTTTGCAAATTTTAGGTACCTAAGAATTTTTTTTGTTTTTACTTTTAATTATTGGTACATCTGAAAAAAATGTGTACGAAAAGTTACAGACAGTACAGTACCACACAGGTGTTACATAAAAAATTGTACAGCACAAGGACAATATGTTATTGGCTTCCACCTGAGGTCAACCTGCCATAATGTTTATTTGATTGTAGTGCTTGCTCTAGCCATAGCACTGATTCACCTTCAGTAAGCACATGGTTACTTTTATTAGAGCTTGATAATCCCTGTTATTGGCTATTCCTTCCGTATGGACAATCAGTTGTGTCAGATGAAAGAAAAGAACAAGATTTAAAACTTGAAATTTAAAATTTACAAAGTACATATGCCTGGGTTTTTACTTCAACTTAAATAACAGAGATGCTGCAAGGGCATGTGAGTGCACAAATCACGCAGCATTTTTATGAATTAGCGCACTCGGGAAGTAGTGATTTGTGAGAACTCCCACAAATTAGTTAACAGTTGTGCATATAAAAATGTACTCTGTTGTGCAGTATACATTTTTTTTTAACTTAGTAACCCTTAAAGTGCTTGTCACGACATAAGTTACACAACCAGTAGAGGTTTTGTAGCGCTTGTTGCGACATATGTTGTTTTTCAGGTAGGCAGCTGTTTACACATCTGGGTACTTAAACTTGACATGAATAGTTGTTAAACTAACTTTGATTGGTATGTTGGGTCATGGAACAAGCATTCTGTTGTATTTTAAACCTTGTATTCATTAAGGGAGTTTTACAAATGCTTGTTTAAAATATGGGCTACCTAGAAACACAAAATGGATGACTCCCAACATGGTTCATCTTCAGATGATGATTTCTTTCAGCAAATACTGGCTGATGACAGCGATGATAATTATTTTGAAAGTTTTGAAGTATATCATATTATTGAGCTGGGAAAGTATTACTTGAAATACCAGTGAGTGATTTTTTTAGCCCGAAAATGATGGCATACCAGTCAAACCCTTGTTCAATGGTATTTTGAAATCTAGAAATGGAGAATACCATACCAAGCCTTATTAAAATGCAGGCAATTTAAAAGTAGAGTCCAATTTTCATTTCTTTTCTCAAACAATTCAGCACTGAGGGATCTTGTACTACAAAACTATATAGCACTTTAAGGGTTAAGATAAATTGAATAAATAAGAATCTAAAATTTTTTTAAAAAGTAAGGATATTTATTTGATCAAAATACCTCTGTCTGAACAAGCTGACTATGGCATTTATGGACTTAAAACCCTAATACAACATTATGGAACAGAGAAGAAATCTGGCATTGAAGTCAACAAAGCACTGATTCAAGAAAGTGAACTTTGGCAGAGTTAATGTTAGTGAAAAATCTTTTTTTAGAGCAGCGATATCCAAGAGACAATACCTATGAGCTGTGAAAAATTGTACATAACAACCATGCAAAAACAGTTTCCCAACTTGTTCAAGCTGGCTAAGCTGGCTATGCATATGCCCCTTCAGACAGCAGAATGTGAAAAGGGGTTCTCAACAGTGAATAATATTCATACACAGATAAGGAACAGATTAAGCTCAGAAAAAAAATGAACAGAATAATGCTTATACAACTAGAATGGACATCTTTTGAGGATTTTGATTTCAATAGAGCCCTCACAGAGTGGAGCAGGAAGAAAGAGAGGAGATTTAAGTGTTCGGTAAATATTGAACTACGGCCATTCCCCCCCCCCCCATTTTGGTGACAGGGGAGGAGATTCCCCCCCCCCTTTTAGATTAAATTCTGGCAGCATCACTGAAGTAATTTTATGGGAGGTCACTGTGCAGCAAATGGACTACCGTATTTTCACGCATATATCCTGCGGGTTATACAGTATTTTACACACCCCACACCCCCCATGCGGGGTATCTTGGTGGGCGGGCTATATCCATTCTTTTTCCCACAGCCAGTAGTCATCAGCTTATTTTTAAATTTATACAGATATAATATTTAATAATTGTTTGACTGTTCACACCACTGCTTTCATTAACATGTTTGTATGAATGCACTATGTTTGCAAACCAATAGCATGTGACTTGCAGTGCTCTTGGTGCAATGCCAGAGATACCAACTCCTCCGATTTCATTCCAACTCTGAGAATGAAGCCATTTTCTGAGAAAACTCCAAGCTCCAATTGAAACACAATAAACTCCGATATTTCTGCTATTCAGAAAATGTTTTATTTATGCACAAATCAAGAAAAAATAGATGATAAAGGCATTATGAAACTCGATCTCTTCTACTTCCGTGTTTGGTCGTTTATGTGCTCAATGAGACATACATTTGGGTCACTTATACCGTAGTCACATTAGCACTTGGCCTCATTTGGAATTATGCACCGCTTGATAATGAATGGATGCCATTGAGTACAACAGCTTTCAGTATGCTTATATAGAAATCTAAATACAAAGAATGAATTTTATGACTTTGACACTGGAACAGGTTTCGATCTGGACATCTGGTCTTCAGGCTTTGGCACTGGCTCTTAGCGCACATGGTTGGTTCATATGAGATTATGTTAGGGTTTGTGCAGGGTATAAGCGTGAGCAGGGTATACTAAATATTTTGTACATGATTAGTGAATTTCTGTGGGGTATATGCATGGGTGGGGTATATGCTTGAAAATACAGTATACATAAATACATAACATTCACATGCATCTTTAAGTATGTGTGTGTCTTTATATGTTATTGTTAGAGAAAAACTACCACTATTACTCTTTAAAAATATTAAAAGTCATTGTACAAGCAAAATTAGATATTGCTTCTGTTATTATAATTTAATGGGTAATAAAAAAAAACCCAAAAAACAACAACATGGAATCAGTGGAATTAATGCATTGGAATAAAATTATATCTGCATAAAAATTATATTTCATCAGCTTATGAGACCCTTTAAATGATGCAATCAACTAATTAAAATATTCTTTTTCTTATAAGTCAGGAAGTCCCTCTGAAGTAATCAGAAACCATATTTTGCTTGCAAACACCATATTTAGCTTAGTTTTATCTTTAGAGATTATACTGGCTTCCTTTCATGGGTTACTTTTCTTAAAATAGGCATAACTTTTCCAGGGTATTATTTAGCTTTTCTTGATATCATTCTCTTACATGAAATATAAAAGAAATTACTGAATAACATATTGCACATCCATATCAAATATTTTTTTAGAGATATCACATTGAATTGTAATGTTTTAACAATTGTGACTGGATGATTACACAGCTCTGAGTAAATGTAAATGCTTTAAATGATGTGAATTCATGTATAATGTTTTGCATGAACTTGATTCCAGGCTGGCGATATGTACGAGAAGATACGTGACCATAATCAAGCCATGCAATGTTTCAAGAAGGGCAAAGCTTACAGGAGAGGTAAGCTTTATGAGTATTTACAAGCCTTGGAATTGTGTTCTGATATTAGAAGCAATGATATGAGTAAGTCAAAACTTGCCAAGGATTTAAAAGTAGAAAGAAATTACTATATATGCAATTTTGCAGATATGTTGTGATTTGTCATGTCCATCCACCCATATGTCCATCTGTCCATCCATCAATTCATCCATCTATCTGTCCTTTACTCACATAACCTTGTAACCAGAACTATATATGTACTGACTGAGGAAGCTTATCATATTCAGGAGGATGAGTTGATGACAACAAAGATGGGAAGAGACGGTGGTGGTCAAAGATTACAATCTCGCAAGTACTGTATATACTTGTGTATAATCCAATCCAAATACAAAAAACATAGACCCTGATCTGCCATCGCATAATGCACTGGCAGATCAGGGTCTGTGTTGTTTGTTCGACTGATTAGTCCTTACAAACTGCATAGACCCAGATCTGCCAGTGCATTATGTGACGGCAGATCTGGGTCTATGCAGTTTGCAGTTGGTATTGGCTTATACGCGAGTATAGTTGGTAATATAGACTCACCCTCATAGCTTGAACTCCATTTACAGCAGTTGATGGAGGGTGATCATATTTGGTATGATGTTTCAAGAGTATGAATAGATGACAGAGAAGGCTTCAGATCCTGGATGCAGCCCTGGTGGGGGGGAGGGGACATTTTATGTGTAATATGGACTATTTCATGTAACCTGAACTCCAGCTACACTAATTGAGGAAGTATGATCATAGTTGGTAGGATGTTTCATGAGGATGAGTAGATGACTAAGGTTTCAAATTCTGAATACATCCCCAGAAATGTGGGTGGGGGTGGGGAATGGGTTGTTACGAAATAAAAGAAAGTGTGGATATTTGTGTTGGTTTCCATATCTTGTTGAAAATTGGATTCAGTGTGTTTATGTTTCTCCTTCAAATACATTACCCGATCACATTAACATTAGGAAATAACCTTTGATACCTCCAAATCCAGCATTTCCTGAAAGATAAAAAAACATCTTTCCATCTTTATATCATATAGGTAAAGGAAAGTAACTACTGTAGTATCATTTATTTTCGTGGGGCTCAATTTTCATGGTTTTGCAAAAAAAGACATTTTTGTGGGTACTTAAATTCGTGGTTTTGCCTGTCAAAGTTTGCATATTACTAAGTGTTTAATTTCGTGGTTTAACCTCTACAAATATCCAAAATAAAGAATAAAAAAGAATAAAACTCTGCCGACGTAAATGGCAGTCACTTGAATGTTTATAACAATACTTTCACATGTATGAGCACAACTCAAAAACCTGACAAGTTCAATACTGACACCGTGTTTTTGTCCAAGTGAATAACATCAATGGAAGCAGACGCAGCCAACAGCACTAAAACAATACTTCCGCCTCTATGATCACAAATACGCAGACTACAACACTAAGTCAATCGGTTATTAAAGTAACCTGTATGATCTCTAACTTAAACCACTATCCATAAAGGAACAAAACACGTGACCGGCTGACCTTTGCTCAATGCAATCAGCAGACAGTTGCAATTTGGGGATTATTTACCTGACAAGCATTTGTGTGTACATTGAGCCTTGTATGACACGATGTTGATACAGTGACTTTGTCCAAAAATCAGCGAAGTGTGAGCTTTAATACTCTGCTGTAATTAGTGTATATACGTAGTGTTTCATTAATAATAGTGCTTCAAGCAATAGTTCTAGTATTTCACAGGCTTGTTGTTCTTTTGGATTAAAAATGCATGGCTAAAATGAAATGTGGTTTCAGGAGGATTTAAATTGTTCAACAACAGTTGTACTCGAGTGAAGGATCGATTTGAATAAGTATTTAATATTATTTTCATATGCTATTATTTTTTATTATTCTTTCTGTCATTTTCAACATTACTAGTGTTTGAATACCTTGTGCTTTTTCTCGTTTCTCTCTATCCTTACTTATCTCGCATATCGATTTAAGGCAGTGAGTTACAGATATCGGATATCTTATCGACGCGTGTGCATTGAATCAATATAAAATGCTTTATAATTCTTTTTTCAAAGGTTTAATATAAAATAAACACGTGTAAAAGCTAATATTTTATTACCAAATTACAGTATTGACATTGATTTATTAAATACTAGTAGGTTCCTTAATCTCTAGGAATGACACACAGTAAGAAAATGAGCCGGGGGGGGGGTGGGGCCTCATCGTTATACGTGGCAAATTTTTCGTTGGGTATTTAAATTCATGGTTCGGGGCAACAACAAAAACCACGAAAATTGATCCCCCACGAAAATTGATGATACTACAGTATTTCAGATTGCCTCCCCTTGCCCCTGCTAGGTGGCCACTCATATCCCCGAGGCTTGCCAGTTTAAGCTTTCACTCAAGATTGTTAATAGTGCCCTCAGACTCCAGTGTAAGTTTTCATACTTTTTAGCCATCTAGCAAAATTTCTCATTGATTTACTAGTCAGAAGGTTGATATACCTGGTGTATATGACATTTTTGTTTTTTCCAGTTAATTTATTCATATTTCTGATGTCTTAGTGATATCAACTCGAAAGACTCGCATGTCGATTTCACCAATTTTGAATTTGCGCTGTTAAACTTCGTTTTATTATGCATTTCTTTTATAGGTCATGTTGGTAACGCGAGTCTGCCAAATTGAATATAATTAGTATATTTGTTGTATGCACTTGTTTTTTCTCACTATCATTTCAGAGATGTCCAGCAAGTGCAAGAAATGCAAGTGCTTCAGAGTCACAGAAGATAATTATTAGACATGCCTTGCATATACTAAATGTTCATCATCACACTGATGCAGTGCGTGTATTTGGGGCAAAAGTCGTATGGTCCAACAGCTTAAAGTGGCTGAGATAAGAGGGCATGTTCTAAATCATCTGACCATGACATGCTGAGTATTCATCTGAATTTGGAATCAATGGCAAGCTTTAGGGGCATGTAGAGATGCCTGATCCTGGTCAACATTCTGCTCAATATCACAAGAGACATACCCAGGAAAATCATAGCGACCCCAATGCTAGTCAAGCAGCCGAGGTCATTGGTATTCCATCCATATCTGGAGAAACTCCTCCTTTATGGCTGGAAAATCCCTTGGATAAAAAGGAGTTCTGCACTTCAGTTGTGGAGAGGATCTTGACAGCTAGAAAGCCCTCCACTCTGAAGGCATATAAGGAAGTGGCGTTTTCACCAACTGTTGTCACATTAGTGATGTCACACCAATCCTAGCCTCTTATCTTCTTTCCTTTCCTTATTTGGGGAAAAAAGTTTGCCCCCTATCACGAACAAGGTAAACCATTCCATGATTTCAGATATGTTCAGACACCATGGAAGGGACGATATTGGTCCCAACAAGGATCTTCCAACATGTTTTCCAATTTCAACATATCCAGGCCCCACTCTCTCACCTTGTTCCCAAAATGGAACCTCTCCTGGGTATTTACATGGCTCAACTTGTCCATGTTTGAGCCCCTGTCTTTGACCTTGCTGAAGTTGTTATCATACAAGACTTGCTTCCTAATAGCACTAGCTTTTACCTGCAGTGTGAGTAAGCTGCTTGTGCTTTTTGTGGATCCGAAGTACATACAATTTAATTCTGATGGCTTAGTCATACTAATTATGCAACCTGGTTTTATCTAAAAAAAACAGGTTACCATCTACAGGCAATCAAAAAATAACTATTTGATCTTTCTCAATAAACCGGTTGAGAGAGGTGAAGCTGTAGGATCCAGTCTGCACTCAGATGCTAATTGAGGCGCAAGAAGAACGTTCAAGGTGCCCATCAGAGGCTCTTCCTGCTAATTAAGTCAGGAAAGCAAGACATAACCCCACAAGCACTGGCCGCTTGGCCAAAGTTGGTTATTAAATCAGCGTACTCTGAACTCAGGCAGGATCATGTTTGACTCATGTAGATCTTTGCTCACAAAATACAAATGATTTCAACAAGCCTGGCCTTTGAACATAATGTCTGATTAATGGAATCATTTGGCTGGCATGCCCAGTCTGCTTTCTCCAGCATCTATTTAAGAGACATGACCATGCAAAATAGAGAGTTTAATCTCATTGGGCCACTGGTAGCTGCCCTGACAATTACCATGCCCCATTCATGACAGCACAACCTCAATCCCAGGCATGACCTTAAAGCTCTCACTGGATTCGCCTGGGAAACTTGTGCAGGTAAGGCAATAGCCAGGTGAAGAATCCCAAAGAAATCTCCTTTACACGAGTTAAACACCTGATCTTTGGTTGTGCTGCCTTCACGATAGAAGATCATCCTTTCAGTAGAGCAGTCATAGTGCTCCTACAGTTTGACATGGGTAGAGGTTAGATGCTCATGCATTTCCTCCTTTACTTACATATTCTTATAATGTTATTATGATTTAATGTATATGACAGAGAACAGAAATATTGTAGTAAAAATTATGTTTCTTCGAGAATTCTTACCCAATCACATTACCATCAATCCCTTTCACCCTTCCCCGTGTATGCAAGCATCCTGTTGTAGGTTTAGCTGAAGCTTAAACTAGTAAACATCCGGAAAACAAGAGGTCGCGGAGCAGGGTCAAGAGGAGGTAATCTTTAAGCGTTACTTCCCTTTGTCTATATGATACATAGATGGAAAGATGTTTTTTCGTCTTTTAGGGAGGGCTGGATTCAAAGGTAGTGGAAGTTTACTAGTGTTAATGTGTTCGGGTAAATATTCTCAAAAAAACTTAATTTACTAAAAAATTTCCTTTACCAGATAAACAATAAAAATAATTTAAATTTCTTCAGGTTAGGACTAAAGAAGTTTTTTATTTCCAATTTTTAAAAAACAAGTACATGTATAGTGTGTACCTATGACCTTAAGATTTATTTAACATTTTGGTTGAATTTGAAAAGTTAATTTGTTGGTATGTTATTTCTACTACCTTATAATCTTGAGGTCAGAGTGAGTTTTTTTATGTCAACTATGATTTATTTTTATGTATTAAGTATGGAGTAAGTATTTTGAATCACATGTTTTGCTGAATATGTGCATGATCCACATTACATTGGTCATTGATACTTTATCTTAAAAAATCATAAATGTTGGGATATTTTTAATACAGTTAGTTTCTATGCTACACTTCTTATTTTATCACATTTGACAGGATTTTAATTTTATATTAAATCATATAATAAATTACATGAAAGATTAGGATAGTATTCCTGAAGGTTCCCTTTTTTTGTAAGATTTGCAACAAAAATGTTTGTGTTTGTTTCAGCTGTGGAGCTGGCACGCTATGCCTTCCCACAGGATGTAGTTAAACTGGAGGAGGAGTGGGGAGATTACCTGGTCTCTCAGAAACAGTTGGACGCTGCCATCAACCACTTTATTGAGGCAGGGTAAAAGAAAATATTAATTAATTATAATGTTAGTTCGAGAAGTGGATGGAATGTAGGGTTTTCACTTTGTATGTCCATCCATGTATTAGTCTATGTATCCATCCAACCATTTGTCCATCTTGCATTATAACTGTTATTTCAGTGCTCCTGTTGACACCAAACTTGCATTGTTGGTGCATTTTGGGATGAGGATGGATGTATATCACACCTGAAACTGGGTCATTGTGAAATATTTTCACGGGTCATTATTACTTAGAAATGATATCCAGACTCTGATGCCAATATCTCCTCCCTAAATGGATTAGTTTTGCAACTTTGGAGATAATAATCTGTTTTTTAAATTCTTTCTAGTGGGTCATTGCTCTCTCTCTCTCTCTCTCTCTCTCTCTCTCTTTTTATCTTAGACCTCTTTGTTGATTTTTGTAAAACAGACCATTTTTTAGCTCTACTGGTCATAGACCAGGACAGCTTATGGGAAGGCCCGTTGTCCATCTTCTATCATTTGTCTGTTGTCCATCATCCAATGTCCACCCGTCCATTAGCACAAATTTGTTATTGCTGCTGCTCCTTAACTACTTGGAGAATTGCTATGAAACTTTACAGACACATTCATCCTACGGTCTGGTTGGTCCTAAATGGAAATGGTGCTGCTCATACATCCCATATGGCCACCACAGCAGCCATCTTGAAAATCTTTTTATCGCTACTTCTCCTGAATGGATGGTCATATCAGCATAGGGTTTTTACTAAAAGACTTCTTGTGATGTCTATATGATCCTAAATGAAATGGTGCCAATTTGACATCTAATATGGCTGCCATGGCAGTCATATTGAAAATCTTGTTATCGCTACTCCTCCTGAATGAAAAGTCATATTGACATGGGGTGTTCACCAGAATACTTCTTACAATGTCTAGTTGGTCCTAAATGAAAATGGTTCTACTCAGACTTCCAGTATGGCCACCAAAGCAGTATTCTTAAAATTGTATTGCTACTCCTCCTGAACAGAAAGTAATATTGACATTGGGTTTTCACCAGAAGACTTTTTATGATGTCTAGTTGGTCCTAAATGAAAATGGTGCCGATCTTACATACAGTATGGCCACCACAGCAACCATCTTGAAAATTTTGTTTTTGCTACTCTTCCTGAATGGAAAGCAATATCAGCATGGGTTTTCACCAGAAGACTTTTTATGGTGTCTAGTTGATCTTAAATAAAAATTGTGCTGATCTGATATCCATTATGGTGGCCATCTTGAATATATTGTCGCTACTCCTTCTGGATGGAAAGTCATATCAACATTGGTTTTTCATTAGAAGACTTCTTATGATGTCTTGTTGGTACTAAATGAAAATCGTGCAGATCTGACATCCAATGTGGCCACCATGGCAGCTATCTTGAAATGTTGTTGTTGCTACTTCTCCCAAATGGAAAGTTATATCGACATGGGGTTTTCACCAGAAGACTTCTTATGTCAAGTTGGTCCTGAATGAAAATAGTACCCATCAGATCTCAAATATGGCTGCCACAATAAACGTTTTGAAAATCTTGTCTCTAATTATCCTGAATGGATGGTCATATCAGTGTTTGGGTTTTCACCAAAAGTCCTCTATAGGTGTCTAGTTTGTTCTAAACAAAAATAGTACCAATCTTACATCCAATATGGCTGCCACAGTGGCTAATTTGAAAATCATGTAGCTCAGGAGTATGAGAAATGATTTAAACTCTCACCAGTTAAAAAGAAGAAATGGTCTTGTCTTGAATCCCTGGAAATTCTTTTCAGACAGTAGAGCATCAGTCGCTTCAAGGGACTCTTGCTTCATTATTTCCTTCTGAGTCGAAGAGATATAATTTATAGGCAGTAAAATTATTGAAGTAGAACAAGTACCTCTTAGAGTTGAAGCATGGAGAGACTCTGTTTTAATTCATTTTTTGTGCTAATCATCACATATTATCATTTATGTAGGGCTACTTTGAAAGCAGTTGAAGCTGCAATCAACTCCAGACAGTGGGCAAAGGCAGTTCAGATACTTGAGCTCCAGGATTCTGCCATGTCAGCAAAATATTACAAGAAAATTGCTGACCATTACGCCAATGTTGGAGAGTATGAGGTACATAATCATACAGTCTTTAACTGGTATAAACCAATAACATGTGTGTACATATATTTTACTGGTATAAACCAATAAAATGTGTGTACATATATTTTACTGGTATAAACCAATAACATGTGTACATATATTTTACTGGTATAGACCTATAACATGTGTGGACATATATTTTCTTACACATTGAAAACTTGATTCTTTTGCACAAAATGTTTTTCTGATTAGATTTGTCTTGTTTGGTTGAATCAGGGAATACTATGTTTATGGAAAGTTAAGCTTGAAATACTGATTATGAAAGAGTTTTTTTTTTTTCTTTTCTATTGAACTTGTTTTATCTTAAACAACCATATTTGGCACATGTTTTAAGATTTCTTATACAGTGTTATATTTCAGTTTCCTTCTTTTTGTTTGTTTTTCTCTTCTGCAGCTAGTTACTAGTAGGAAGAAAAATTTAATAGCATTTAAAAGTGTAAGCAATTTTCAACATCTACTGACCATTCCGTTACATATTACCATTAATGTGTTATTATTGTGTAGCTTGCAGAGAAATTCTATGTAGAGGCTGGCAGTACCAACAACTACTGACCATTCTGTTACATGTTACCATTATTGTGTAGCTTGCAGAGGCTGGCAGTACCAACAACTACTGTCCATTCCGTTACATGTTACCATTAATGTGTCATTATTGTGCAGCTTGCAGAGAAATACTATGTGGAGGCTGGCAGTACCAACAACTACTGACCATTCCGTTACATGTTACCATTAATGTGTCATTATTGTGCAGCTTGCAGAGAAATACTATGTGGAGGCTGGCAGTACCAACAACTACTGACAATTCTGTTACATGTTACCATTAATGTGTCATTATTTTGTAGCTTGCAGAGAAATTCTATGTAGAGGCTGGCAGTACCAAAGAGGCAGTAGACATGTATAACACTGCTGGCAAGTGGGAAATGGCACACAAGGTTCTTTACTTGCTTCTTTTTTAGATGTTCTTGTCTGTAGATGATATTTGAATGTTTTTTTTTTCATTTATATTTATTTTGTCAGAACAATTTTTAAATTTGATATTGAATATAATGTAAAAATGCCATTTAAAGATGTCTAATCAGTTATTTAATATTCTTATATACATGTATTTCTATTAACTATTACTTAATGAGATGACTCCATTGCATGTGATTGTCAGTTTTTTTTATTATTCATTCCATGAAGCGCTCAGTTTATACAAACACTATCAAAATTAAATGTCAAGTTGTATCCTGACAATCTAACAAAGGCATTCTCTTTAACTTTAAAAATAATATAATTTTTGGGAAATTCCAGATTAATGAAACTTGGATACTTAATCTCTTGGTTTACTAGAATATGGATACATTAATCAATCCATAGCTTTATTGTCTGGAGACTAAAACTGAAAGAGTTGGTATATTGTTCCTTGACAGCTTGCATCAACTTACATGAAGTCAGGTGATGTGGCTAACCTGTATATCAGCCAAGCCCAGCAGTTGGAAGTGCAAGGCAAATTTAAAGAAGCAGAAAAGTAATTATGAGCAAAAATATATTTATTATGAAACAATTATGAAAACAAAAATGTGTGGTCCTTTTTGAGAGAGAGAGAGAGAGGTAAATCTGTGCTTTATTTTGCAATTTAACAATTTCTCAAGTTTTGTTATTTGTCAAATTTCATTAGTGTTTAACAATTACTTCATACTTTCAGCTGTTTCAGTCGTTTCAAGATGTATATCTCAGTTAATGGGTTTTGCCAGCAAATAATGTGTTATCTCAAAACATTTTTGTTGATATCTACACAAGTTTTCATCTAGCTAAAGTATTTGTTGAGACAGGTATTAAGTAAAAATATCAAAGGTGGTACATACAATATATTTTGGATAATTTGTTTTATCTCCTTCCTGAATATGATGAGCAAGGAAGATGACAGCATTAATCTTATTCATCTGTTCTTTTAGACAGTCTGATTGGTTGTGTAAAATACTTGACCAGTAGTCTTGTTGAAGTCATTTCGCATGAAATGGGTGAAACTTAAGAAGTATATTTATATGCTGAAGTATTAAAGGGCAACACTCTCCCTTTTGTTGTTATTTTTTTTCCTTCAATTTAGATCGTACTTTTTTCAATTGTTTCCACTTAGAACAGGTATGTAATGTGCTCATTTGCAAGCTGTAAATTCAGGCATTTTCAGTAGGCAAAGAAAAGTTCTAACAAATATTTGTATAACAGTTATACAACATATCTTATCTTCAAAATGGCCTATGACAATGGAGAGTGACTTTGAGGAAATTCCAGCATGGAATGAAGACTTTTGGAACCATTTTGTTTATATGCATACATAAAGAAAACTTTGAAAGCATAACTCATTGTGTAAACTTTCAGACTGTATGTGGCTGTTCAGGAACCAGATCTGGCCATCACCATGTACAAGAAAAACAAGATGCATGGAGACATGGTCCGCCTGGTCAAAGTTCACCACAAAGACTTGCTGCAGGATACATACATGCACTTAGCTCAGGTAGGCATCAAATTTCTTATTGTCACAAAACAATTTTATTTTTGTTCTCTTATTAAACCTAATAATTTCTGCTGCTTATACCATCTTTTTTTTCTATTTTTATGAAAAACAATAGTTTCAGTTTTTCAAATGAATTGCTTATATCTTCAGTTTTAGTATTTTCCAATATAATGCCTGCTATAGGCCTTTCCAGAAACATGCTGACCACCCCTTCATTCATATATGTGGCATGTAGGCCTAAAGTTTCTGGGTAGTTAGCATCCAGCATGGCAGATAAAGAAAACAATCGCTTCCTATCAGATCACAAGTTAAGCATGCTTGCGGTGACAATAGAGAGGTATTGCTGCATTTGCATAATAATAAATAATAATAATAATAAAATAGCAATAATAATAAAACGAAAAACATAAATTTAGAATTTATATATATGTATACATCACTGCCAAAAGTATCAGGCACTAGGTATAAAGCCATATCTTGATGAATTCGATAATAAACATAGGTGACATACATATGTAGCAATTTTTTTTTTTCAAATTGGCAAATAAAACATGGCTTGTAAAGCAGTGATGCACGAGAACTCCCACAAATTAGTTCAAAGTTGCAAATATAAAAATGTACTCTGCGCAGTATGCAATTTTTATTTAACTGGTCACCCTTAAAGTGCTTGTCACGACATAAGTTGCACCACTGGTAGAGGTCTCATAGCACTTGTTGCTGCACATGTTGTTTTTCAGGTAGGCAACTCTTTACACATCTGGGCACTTCAGCTTGACATCAGTGGTTGTTAAACTAAATTTGATTGGCACATTGGGCCCTAAAACAATTCATCAAGGAAGTTTCACAAATGCTTGTTTTAAAATATGGGTTACCTAGAAAACCCAAAGTGGCTTACTCCCAACATGGTTCATCTTCAAATACTAGCTGATGATAGTGAAGATGACAAGGATTTTGAAAGTTTTGAAGTATATCAGATTATTGGAGCTGGGAAAGTGTTACTGGAAATACCAATGAGTGATTTTGCACCCAAAAATGATGTTGAATACGAGTCTGATGGACATGCTGGATGGACAGAAACAGACAGCATGCTGGTCAACCCCCTATTCAGTGATATTTTGAACTTAAATACATAAATGGAGAGTACCAAGCCTAATTAAAATACAGGTTTCTTAAAAGTAGAGTCCAATTTTCATTTCTTTTCTCAAACAATTCAGCACTGAGAATCTTGTGCTACAAAACTTTATAGCACTTTAAGGGTTAAGATAAATTGAATAAATAAGAATCTAAAAAGAAATAAAAAAGTAAAAGATATTTATTTGATCAAAATACCTCAGAACAAGCATACTATTGCATTGATGGACTTAAAACCCTAATACACCATTATGGAACAGAGAAGAAATCTGGCATAGAAGTCAGCAAAGCACTAATTCAAGAAAGTGAAACTTGGGCAGAGTTAATATTAGTGAAAAATCTTATTTTAGAGCCAAGATATCCAAGAGACAACACCTTTAACAACCATAAAAAAAAACAATTTTTCCAAACTTGCTGTCTAAGGTAGCTATGCATATGCCCCTTCCTATGGCAGACTGTGAAAGGGGGTTCTCAGCACAGAGCAATATTCATACACAGATAAGGAACAGATTGAGCTCAGAAACAACAGAATAATGCTTATATAACTAGAATGGACATCTTTTAAGGATTTTGATTTGAATAGAACCCTCACAGAGCGAAGCAGGAAGAAAGAGAGATGGATATTTAAGTGTTAGATAAATATTGAACTATGGTTGTTAACTCCCCCTTCTCTTTTTTCCTACTCTCCCCCCCCCCCACACACACACACACTTCCTGATATTAGTGACAAAGGGGGAGATCCCCCCTTTAGATAAAATTCTGGCAGTGTCTTTGTTGTCGGACAGGAGAAAGCATTGTTTATTGTGGAGAAAGAGAGAGTAGGAAGTATACATTTAATTATTACTATATGCATTTATTTATTTTTTTCTGAATTATTTTAAATTATATTGGCATTAATGATTTAATGTACAAGAAAAGAGACAAATAAGAAAATCTTGAACTATATGAATGCATAAACAAATGAGAATAAATAAGGAAACTTAATACAGTTGTTGGCTGTAAATTACAAGAAACATGGATGTTTCTTTTGAATAAGGATATAGTGTTTTCATTAGACAAATCAAAAAATCAATTATATTTGCTTGTCATCCTCAGCTGTACACATTAAACTTTATTTCTCTTGTACACATTGTTATATAAAATAGTGAAAAGACATAATAAGTGTGGATATGATCTCAATAAAATTAGTTTATTTGATAATATTAAACTGGCAAGAATAAACTACTTTGATGTAATTCAGACAAGCTGTTGCTTACTACTACAACTACTCTCTCTCTCTCTCTCTCTCTTTCTCTCTCTCTCTGTGACTAAGACATATATATTCACCAGAAAATCACTTAGAATGACCTTAGGTTTGCTGCATAAACATGTTTCATGTTAATTTAATGAAGAAGTTATAGATCAGTATTCTTGAAAATGTGTTTAGAAAAGAATAAAAGTTGAAACAAAATACTCAGGAGTAAATGGTAAGGGCAAAATGACTGGCCAAATTATGTTTACTAAACCAATGTTTACTAAACCAAATGACCAGTTGTATGTCTTTAACAAGATAGTATTAGTGGTATTTCATATCAAACGTCACTTGCTAAAACTTGATCTTTAAACAACAAATTAAAAACTAAAAGTTAAAATTTCTTGAATTTTTGACAGTTGGCTATTTTGATCGTATTTGTTTTTCCAAATGAATGATGTCAGAAAGAAACCTGTAACTATCAAATTCATTGAAACTTTGCATCAATATTTCAGACACATTTGTTTCCTTATAGAAAAAGCATTTTCTATTTTGCTGAAAATTTCTACCCTAAAAGGACTCAGCTTACAGTTATTACAAAATTAGTCCACATCTATTTTTAGAGTGTTTCTTACCTATGATTTATTTGGATTTGGACACACGGAAAGATCAATACTGGTAAACATATGTCAAGAACATATGTTGAAAGAAAAGGTTGCCATAATTTTTTACAAAATCTATAAACTTATGGATATTTTGTACATTTTCCTCACCACCATTCTTTCTGGAAATATCCCTAATTTTAAAAGCTTCAAAGCTTATTACTAGAAGTAATAGCTAATGTATATATTGTTTTCTTGTTACTAGAAGTGAGCAATTGAAAGCACTTATGCATTGATGGTTTGTTCCAGACGTACTTTTTAATTAAGTTTACACATTAGTATATACTAGACACACTAATAGAAAATGATATTCATCTTAAATATCATGGTTTCCACATAGCATACAATATCTTTCACTTCTGTAGATTCTGTTGTTTCCATATCTCCCAGTTTAAATTCTCAGATGATGAGAAGACACTTGAATTTTAGTCAAAGCTGATCAATCTTTTTGGTTACATGGGAATTTTAGATAATCTTTAAGGACAAACTCAGTTTTCATATATTTATATAGAGATAGTTTATCGGATAGAAAAGCATCTGTAACCTTTTGTTCAAAAATTGGAATAAACTTAGATCAATTTACAGACTTGCAAAGCGACAATATCATTGATTTTACCTCATGGCAAATACCATGTGATTAAACATCCATAAATCATGAAGTTATAATCATTTTAGCATGCTACAGTCAATACATGTGCCTTGACTTTGAAGAGCTCCCAATAAGGAGAAGATAACATACCTTGTTCGGAAAGGGCAGTAAGAGATCATATCCATAATTAGGATGATTCCATTCTACAAAATGATTAGTGTGTATGAAAATTTTCCATAGATTCCTGCAGAGAAATGGTGGCCTGTTTGGAGAGTAACTTCCAACTTCAGGGGTTGCCTCAGTAGTTGGCAAAACCAAGGTTACATCATAGCGTCACATTGTAACTGGAACTCCCCCTTGCTTGTCAATTCATCCAGCATTGATGCAATCCATTATTATGTTTTTTCTCATAGACTATCAGAAACATTGTGTTATCCTACCAAGGCTGGCTTTTCCAGGTTATTACTTTGTGTAATCTTACCAAGGCTGGCCTTTCCAGGTTATTACTTTGTGTAATCTTACCAAGGCTGGCTTTTCCAGGTTATTACTTTGTGTAATCTTACCAAGGCTGGCTTTTCCAGGTTATTACTTTGTGTAATCTTACCAAGGCTGGTTTTCCAGGTTATTACTTTGTGTAATCTTACCAAGGCTGGTTTTCCAGGTTATTACTTTGTGTAATCTTACCAAGGCTGGCTTTTCCAGGTTATTACTTTGTGTAATCTTACCAAGGCTGGTTTTCCAGGTTTATTACTTTGTGTAATCTTACCAAGGCTGGTTTTCCAGGTTATTACTTTGTGTAATCTTACCAAGGCTGGCTTTTCCAGGTTATTACTTTGTGTAATCTTACCAAGGCTGACTTTTCCAGGTTATTACTTTGTGTAATCTTACCAGGGCTGGCTTTTCCAGGTTATTACTTTGTGTAATCTTACCAAGGCTGGCCTTTCCAGGTTATTACTTTGTGATTAGATTATAAAACTAATTTTATTCAGAAATGTCATGCTTGTAACTAAAGAAAAACCTTAATAAACAAATTAACTTAGCAAAACATCAGTGTCAGATTATTTACAATCAACTATAATTTGTTGTTGTTGTTTGTACAGATCTCTCTCTGGAAATGCGGTTAATTTTACTTTTATTACATGTAATTTTTCCCTTCAACTTCAAATTTATGAATAATACTTTAATTTGCTGATTTGAATAAGTATTTGTTCACCACAGCTTGGGCAGAATGAGAACATGTGTCACAAATTAAATCTATGTATGGCCAAGTATGTTGAGATGTAACAAACAATACTTTATTACTGGTGTTTGAGAGGTCAATAAAAATTTATATTGTATTCATTCTGACAACATTTACCTCACTTGTGCATTATATCTTGTTTTGAAAACTTTAGCTTTCAGTTCTTTTGTTCATGTTTTTAATTTTTAATACTTTCAAAATCCAGTAACTGCATGTGACTGAGGGGGGGGGGGGGGGGGGGGGGAATAGTGAAGATGCTTTCTGCCCATTCATGTATCCATATACATACTTAAAATGAGGGCTGTACACATTTTTTAATAACATAAGTGTCCAAGGATAGGTATAACTTATTTTATGCTTGTCCTCCTGAGAAAGCAGCCTCACTGCAGGTTGTAACACTAAATAATATTTCATAGTGGTCTACCAACAACAAATATTACAGTATGTACTTGACCCATGCTCAACTTTACTCAATCAGAATGTTGGTCCACTGAATAATTCTGCCTTAAAATATGTGTAATACCCAGAAGTGACATTAATTAAGCCTCAAGTATATGAACTTTCTGTCTGATTTCTAGGAATTGGAAAATGAAGGTAACCTGCGTCAGGCTGAGCACTATTTTGTGGAGGCAGGAGACTGGAAGGCAGCTGTCAATATGTACAGGGCACATGATATGTGGGATGAGGCGCACAGGGTAAGTTAATTGTTTGGAATTGGAATAGATCTACATTACACAGTACATAAAAAGAGAGAATAAAAGATTCTACATCATGGAGTGAATACCATAATAAACTTAAATAACCAGACCCTCCAGTTTTCCAGACACCATATTTTCAAAATTTGTAATAGTTTTAAATAGTACACACAATTCTGGAGACAAGGCAAATTTTTTTTAAAGCTAACAAAAAATAAAAAATTAAAGTTTGAACGTAAACTGAGGAATGTTTTACCTGTACTAAAAATCTGGTGATTGTGTAGTCAACCGTCTCGCCATGAAACCACTTTGATTACCCTAAATATTACATGGATTAACTGAAGGTGTTGTTAATAGGGAGTAATAAAAACAGTTTACATGCTCCACAACCTGTGATCTAGCAGATCCCCAAACAAAGCAAAGCTGCAAGCTTTAATCTTGAGACAGTTGGTGGAATTAATGAATCACTTTGATAACTAAAATCAATTTGTCATCAGTGTTACATCGAGCCAACATGTGATTGCAGGCTTCTTTTATATTTATCAATGGAGAGCATATGAAGGGAGATATCACTGGAGAGCATATGAAGGGAGACAAAGCAGTCATGCAGATCAATTCCTATTCTCACTGAAGTAGATTAACTTGTGTGATATAAAGCGTTTAAATATGTATATGGGTTATTATCTCTGTTTCCCCTTTTCCAGTTTTATTTGTGATAAAGACTCTTCTCCCTCTCTGACACATGTGTTTTACATGTTCTTGTAGTGTCAGTTTTATTCAGTGGCATATTTCTCCTTGATAACCCTCATTACGGACCAAGTTGACTTAGTCTTCATACTTGTAATCGAAGTACAAATAATGGCATTGCGCAATTAAATTCCTGAACCAGTCAAATTGATTTAGCTCCAGTATATATTTAGGAAAGTAATTGCTTTATTTGAAGTTCTAGTGTCAAGGTCACTTTAAGCATTTTTGAAGGGAAATATGGATTATCTTTCATATTTTCAGAGGGAAGATAATATGAATAGATGCATATTATTTTGATGATACATTCTTTTGTCACAGACAAACTTTATGCTATGAAGCAATAGAACTGAGTCACATTTGTAGACATGTTTCTAGCAAGACTTTTATTACCAATGGCAGTACATGATGAACAGACTGTCATAGTTTTACAAACAAAAAGAAAAAGACAAGAAATGCAAGTAGAATTCTTTATTTGAAAAAGAACACTGAAACATTATTATGCATGTGTTCTTTATTGGCAGGCAAGCATATAATGCAACCTAGTTTGCCTACCCAGACCACATCCAGTCAACATTTGTACTTGCTGGGCACATCAATACACAGTTGTAACAATATATTAATTTTCAGGACAAAGCATTAGGAAATTTTTTTAATTTTTATTAGTACACCAATTATCCAGACAGAGAGAAAAGTATTTATATTTAGTGTCCAGATATTTAGGTCCATGATGGTAGTTGTAATTCATAGCAGATTGGGTGGGGGCTGTTTGTTGTCCATTATAGTCTCAATACCAGCAACTGTGCTTTTGTCATCTTACCGCCCATGTAAGCAACCATTATTTACAGTTTGTGAAAGCTCTGATTGCCTGAATAATCAAAGAGAAACTGTTTCTTTACAACATTAAGAGCTTTAGATAAGATTTTAATGAATTGAGTATTTTACTCCCTGGCTTATTATTGTTTATTTTTTTTAAATTCAGTGCAGTATTGTGTGAACTTTGCTCAACACAAACTTGTGAAACGGGACTGAGTCTCAATTATTACAAAGTTTATCACGCTTTCTAAAATGTGTGAAGTGGCTCAGTAAGCAAGACTTACTAAATGTGTGTTCTATTATATGACTGTTTGAGGAGTGTTCTCACAGTGATCAGGTACTATATTTCAAACATGCATGGACATCAAGAACTTGTCTCAAGCATATAACTTATATTGATTGAATACGCCATAATATAACAAAGAGAAATACGCTGATAACTTTGGCCTAAATGCTTAAAATGAAATTGTTTTGCATACTTCAAACACATCAAGAAATGTATTAATATGTTTTTAGTCAATTTATTTGTGTAAAATACAAAAATACCCTGTTTATGTAGAACTCTGAGCACTTAGCAATAGTTTTACTAGGTGTATCAGAGTTTGCCTTGTCCAATCTTGCTCTTAGCAATAGTTTTACTAGGTGTATCAGGGGGTGCCTTGTCCAATCTTGCTCTTAGCAATAGTTTTACTAGGTGTATCAGGGGGTGCCATGTCCAATCTTGCTCTTAGCAATAGTTTTACTAGGTGTATCAGCGAGTGTCTTGTCCAATCTTGCTCTTAGCAATAGTTTTACTAGATGTATCAGGGGGTGCCTTGTCCAATCTTGCTCTTAGCAATAGTTTTACTAGGTGTATCAGAGGGTGCCTTGTCCAATCTTTCTATTAGCAATAGTTTTACTAGGTGTATCAAGAGTGCCTTGTCCAATCTTGCTCTTAGCAATAGTTTTACTAGGTGTATTAGGGAGTGTCTTGTCCAGTATTGCTCTTTGCAATAGTTTTACTAGGTGTATCAGGGGGTGCCTTGTCCAATCTTTCTATTAGCAATAGTTTTTACTAGATGTGTCAGAGGATGTCTTGTCCAATCTTGCTCTTAGCAGTAGTTTTACTATGTGTATCATGGGTTGTCCTGTCCAATATT
Organism: Margaritifera margaritifera; assembly: GCA_029931535.1. Taxonomy (NCBI): domain Eukaryota; kingdom Metazoa; phylum Mollusca; class Bivalvia; order Unionida; family Margaritiferidae; genus Margaritifera; species Margaritifera margaritifera. Next base: position 2,831,975 of record JAQPZY010001516.1, read on the forward strand.
GCTCTTAGCAATAGTTTTTACTAGGTGTATCAGGGGGTACCTTGTCCAATCTTGCTCTTAGCAATAGTTTTTACTAGATGTATCAGGGGGTGCCTTGTCGAATCTTGCTCTTAGCAATAGTTTTTACTAGGTGTATCAGAGGGTGTCTTGTCCAATATTGCTCTTAGCAATAGTTTTTACAAGGTGAATCAAGGGGTGCCTTGTCCAATCTTGCTCTCCTTCTGTGCACATATGTTGAATTGTAGAAAAATAACTAAAACAGATCATGAACCCAAACTAGTTTTCTTAGTACTCAGATGAATTATCTCCCCTGTATTGAATGAGTATTGTGTCGGAATGAGGCGACATCTTACCTTCCCTGCATGCTATTTTTAAGGTTTTTGATGGAACATTTCTAATGGTGCAATATTGCAATTGCGAACTTGTTTAAGGATGATTGCTTAGAGAAATGTTGGAGTATCAAACTTCTTGAAAAATTTATATTATTACATAATTAAGGGTCCAAGTGATCCAAAATCACTGAAAATTTATATTATTACATAATTAAGGGTCCAAGTGATCTAGAATCACTTAAATTTGTATTGGTTATTGTGCATTTTTGTGCACTGCTTTTAGTTCATCAGGTTCATTACATAAAATAGTAATGGGAAAAAGTACCCTGTCATTAATTGTCCATAAAATAATAGCTGAATAAGTTTTTAAAACCTCATAAAATTTGCACAGGTTGAAGATTTAAATAGGCAGGTTGTAAATGACTAATGATTTCTCAAGATCTTGTATACTTTTCTTAAAACTTTAACATTTTCTCTCAGAGGACTATTATTGCAATTATTAAAATTGTATAAGCATTTGTCTTTTTCATTATTTAATGAATAACAAATATATAGATATCACAATGACATCATTTTACCTGCAGTCTTGCCAATATTTAATAGTGCTGCAATACACATAGGAAAGAAGTGATGTCATATTGATGGCATCACATTGTAATATTAATGTCTTTTCAGGCTGCTCAGTAAGTGTTGAATTTATAAAAGTGGACATCCTTAATTGTGAAATTCTGTTGAATTTATAAAAGTGGACATCCTTAATTGTGAAATTCTGTTGAATTTATAAAAGCAGACATCCTTAATTGTGAAATTCTGTTGAATTTATAAAAGCAGACATCCTTAATTGTGAAATTCTATCTCCTATTCAGTCCTAGTTACACAAACCATTCAATCTCTAATACCATTGTTACAAAACTTGAGATGAAAAATGTTGTTCTTCAGATATGTTACCTAATCATAATATATTAGGAGTACGTCCACTACATCACAAATCCAGCCTAGAAAAAAGATGTTACAGCTATATCAGCTTTGTTTGGCAACAATGGTTCTAAAAGGTCGTCTGATTGCTTTAAAAGGCAGTCAGACAAGAGTAGTCTCCCCTGTGATATTGGAATTGTACCAATATCCCTATAGTCATCAGACAAGAGTATTCTCCCCTTTGATATACGAATTGTACCAAAATCTTTATAGTCATCATTTACTATTTCTGCTCATGCCGAAGTGCATGCTTCTTATGAAGGCCTCACAAATTCAACTTCTTCTTGTGCCTTTCAACCATTGTAGTGAATTTTTGGACTTACCTCACTTCAGGGAAATATATGTATACTCCACCTGTTTTGCTACCTTTCTCTCATTCCACTTTCATTTTCAATGAATATTTATAAACTCATTTATTAACTTTGTCATGTAATGATTCAGTTTGCACCATCTTAATTGCTTGCAAAGGGTTGTTAGTACTTACAAGCCTATTCAGTGCTTGACCTGTTTTTAGCTCTGCTGGTCATCGACCAGAAAACCTTATGGGATGGCCTGTAGTCTATCATCCATCAGCCATCATCTGATGTCCATCCATTAGCACAAGTTTCTCATTGTTGCTACTCCTCCTGAATGTATGGTCATATCAATATGAAGTTTTCACTAAAAAGACTTCCTATGATGTCTAGATGGTCATAAATGAAAATGGTACCAATCTGACATCCAATATGGAGGCCATGGCAGCCCTCTTGAAAATCTTGTTACTGCTACTTCTCATGAATGGAAAGTTGTATTGACATGGGGTTTTCACCAGAAGACTTCTTAGGATATCTAGTAGGTCCTAAATGAAAATGGTTCTGTTCGGACATACAATATGGCCACCATACAATATGGCTACTCCTCCTGAATGGATGGTGAAATGAAAATCAGGATTCAGTAAAATAATTTTTTTATGTCTAGTTGGTTCTAAATGAAAATAGTGTTGATCAGATGTCCACTATGGCAGCCATCTTGAAAACCTTGTTATCGCTTCTCTTAAATGGAAAGTCATATCGGCATGGGGTTTTCACCAGATGACTTATGATGTCTAGTTGGTCCTAAATGAAAATGGTTCCACTTGGACATCCAATATGGCCACAACAGCATCCATCTTAAAATCTTTTTATTGCTACTCCTGAATGGATGGTCATATTAATATGGGGTTTTTACTTAAAGACTTTTTATGATGTCTAGTTTGTCCTAAATGAAAATAGTGTCAATATGATGTTCAATATGGCCACCATGTCAGCCATCTTGAAAATATTGTTATTGCTACTCCTCCTGAACAAAAAGTCATATTGGCATGGGGTTTTCACCCAAGGACTTCTTATGATGTCTAGTTAGTCCTAAATGAAAATGGTGCTGCCCAGACATCTAATGTAGACATTACAGTGGCCATCATGAAAATTTGGTTATCACTACTCCACCTGAATGGATGGTCATGTCATCTTTGGGTTTTCACCAAAAGACTTCTTGTGATGTCGAGTTGGTCCTAAATGAAAATGGTGCCAATCTGACATCCAATATGGCCAACACAGAAGCCATTGTAAAAATCTTGTTATTGCTACTCCTTCTGAACAGAAATTCATATCAAAATGGGATTTTCACCAGAAGACTTCTTATGGTGTCTAGTTGGTCTTAAATAAAGAATATCAGAGTTGATTTCAGCACTCAGCAGTTACAAGAACAAATGGTTTTGTCTTGAATTCCTGGAAATTCTTTTTTGACAGTAAATCGTCAGTCCATTCGAGGGACTCATTATTGGCCTTCCCAGTAATTAGCCCATTATTCATAGTTTGCACCTCTACAGTTTGGGAGTTAGTGTGATTTTATTAATTAGCATCCCTACTCACAGGTAGCTTACATGAGGCTTGACTGATTTTCACCTGTATATGCCTTTGTTATGCTCTCAGCAATTACAGGTGATTATGCTCTCAGTAATTACAGGTGATAGACACAGTGGGCAGGATTAAGTGTAGTGATTGCAAGCATTTCAGGCTGGCAGAGGATAATCAATCCACTTGCATTTATTGTATTGGGTGCAATTCAGGACACATGTGTGACATGTACACAGTGGACAGAAGATAGACATTTGATCATTTCTGACAAGCAATTTCAGCAAGAGTGTAAAAAAAATCTTTTGGATACCGATGCCTTTAGTATTGCCACCTTTGTTGACAACTTCTTGTCAATTCTTAGAGGGCAGAAGTTCTCTTAATCAAGATGAAAAATTGTCTGGCATAATCATCACGGGCCTCACACTGCTTCAGCTTCAGCCCTGACAATGCCAGATCAGTAATCAGACTTGTATCTCAACTTTTGGGGACCAGTTTTGCTGTGGTATGGAGGCCTAGTTAGACATGAATCTTCCCAGTACTGGCTATGTTGATCCTTCCTGGGATAGCCAGTACCAACATGTCACCCGGCCCTGGACTCCCCAGATATGGTCGCCATCTATGATCGTGGTACTGGCTATGGTGAAGATCAAAACCTAGTATAACTAGTACCAACCCTACACTACCCTAACTGGCCCTGGACCAGCATGATTCCAGTACCAGTGCAGCCTTACCAGATGGCTGCAACTTCAGGGACCAGGTACGGTGATTGTCACTCCCAGTATACCTAGTCTCAGCTTATAGACACACGAATAGTGCCCAGGCATCCAGTGATGGCAATACTAGCCGAGCTCTGCTTCAGGCACATAGCCTTCCTGGCAATTATTCCCATGCCCACCAATACAGGATCCATGACAATGGACTGGTCTATCACCGGTCCCAGCTCCATGATGAGCTGGCACTGGCTACAGTGACAGTCCAGTACAGATGCCTGGTACAAGTCACTTAGACTGCTTTACCGATACACTTGTCACACCGATCATATGATGCATCTTACAAGACTTAGCACTGGTCGCATGGAAGCACAGCAGGCCAGCATCAGACAGTTCCATTACCAGTCACAGCTCTGTCACGACCTGGTACCAGCTGCAGTGACACCCTGGTTCTGGTCTCAGACCATAGGTGAACGATAACCATGTTCCAACAAAGACAGATTCCCATGCTTTGTTCACTGTCCCACACAACCTTTTTCACCTGCTTAGTCACCACATACTCTCACTGGAGGCTCTCCTATCACCATGAAGATCCACACGCACAAATGCCATCTTCCTTTTTCAAACTGATGATGTCCAGAGAATAGTCAGCCATCTGCACATCGATCAACAGAGTATTCTGACTTCAACCTCCAGAATTCTGTCCACTTCTGCCTTCAAAGCCACCTGTGACCCCTGACTTTCCTGCATCAATTGATCTTTTAGTCCAAAAAGACCAGCCATCATTCAAGCAACTGCCACAATCTGGTCAAGTTGCATACATGATTTGTTCCACTAAAATACCCTTCAAAACGCAACTGTCAACAGGTTGGTTGAAGTAAGGGTAAGTTTCTTTAGCGAAACAAATCTGTTTAATCTGTTGTACCAAAAGTGATTAGACAGATTTGTGTCGTTAAAGAAACCTACTCATACTTCAACCGACTTTGGCATTCCATGGTTACCATCGCATTTCAACTAACTGAAATGTATGTCAATGTCTTGAAAACACATCCACTTCAATGTGCCAGGATTTGATAGTATAGTCATACTAAAGCAATTACACTCTAAGCTGTACAGCGGTGTCAATATGGACTGCCAAGTACATGAGATATTCTTGAAAATTTGGCCTGTAGTTGCGAGATCAACCTCGCAACATGCTACACAGCACCACTTGTGCTAGCAGTAAGATGTCACACCTTCCCATCATAAATATAAGGGTTGACATCTTATATTGTAGGACTAGGAGCCGATAGGACATGTTTGTGCCCCCCCCCCTTTTCAAGGACTCCCTTTGCCACAGATGTTGTAAGAGATCTGTTTGAGCAGACGTTTGGTAGCAAGAATGAACACTTTCTTTATGAAAAGGCAGTTGAGATTGTTCACATCGTAAACTTACTGGGAATTTACTCAAGACCTTTTCATGTGCCACAAAAGCCAATGGTAAGCTTTGTTGGCTCATTGGTCGAACTCTCTCCTTCACTTCATTTGGACACCACATTCAGAATGGAAACAGGTTATCAGCCCAGGTCCTTCAGCTGCTTCATAATACCATGGGTTACTTTACTTCTTCTGAATTGCGGTAGCAAAAATGTTTTCTTCTATCAGTTGACCTGCATTTCAATATGCCGAGTGCTAACCTTCCAAGGTTCCTTCATATCAAAGCTGCCCTACCCAAGGTTCCAAGATTCCTTCATAACAAAGCTGCTTCATATATTTTAGAAGACTGTAGTCTATGCAGGCAATAGGGTAAGGAAATGTAACTCCCTTCTCCTCTTACCTATTCTCCTAATGTATTATGATCGGGTAACATATTTGAAGAAGAAGCCAATTTTTCACAGGTAAAATATTGTTTCTTCGATAATACTTACCCAATTATAATACAGGCAGACCCATCCAAGCCCTTCTCACAGTTATATCACTGTAGTGCATGCACTTCAGTACTTGATGACTATAGGGTTTTTGGTGCCTATCGTTATATCCAAGGGGAAAATACTCTCATCTGACTTCCTTTTAGAGCAAGCAGATTACCTTTTAGTTCCATTTTTTTAAAACCAAGCCAAGAAAGTTGTGACATCTTTTTCTGGGTTGGAAGGTCTGGATATGCAAGATAGTGGACATAATCCTAATATATTATGATTGGATAAGTATTATTGAGGAAACATATTTTACCTTTGAAATTATTTGAGTTTTTATAAACATGTCTAAGATGTAAAAGAATATACATGTCATATAAATGCTGTTAATACATGTCAGAGAGAGTAATTGGATGATGAAGTTTCAAAGTATGAATCTAGCAGTAGGCACTGATTTCATGGAATACCTGTTTGATTCATATAGGTAGCTAAGGCCCATGGTGGGCAAATGGCTTCCAAGCAAGTGGCATACTTGTGGGCCAAGAGTCTTGGTGGTGATTCTGCTGTCAAACTTCTGACCAAATTTGGACTGCTAGAAGCTGCTATTGACTATGCTGCTGAAAACTGGTGAGTTTCATTACTTATCCCTGTAGTCTACTAGGAAGTTAGATTTAGGTAAAGGTAATGGTTATTGCCTTTTTTGTTTGTGCTTGTGTATTGTCAGTATGGTCTTGGTATTTTTTTTATGATCAAAATTATTACTTTGTTATGAATTTTGTTCTTTACCTTGCTTTCATTAACATTTAATTGCATACAATTTGTACAGTTTTTGGGACACTTTTTTATGTGTATCAACCGCAATTGAGGGGCACTGTAGATGAATATATATTCTTAAGATCCAGTATTTTACATGGGCTCATAGTTTAAGGTTTAAGTATGTTCATGAGTAGATGATTATAGAATTGACTGAAATACACTTAAAGTTGTGACCAAACTTTATTAAGATACAATAATAAATCATACCTCTCTTTTGTGTGATTGAAAGTGAAATAAGTCATTGTATGACATACCAAAAGAGTCAAAAGGGAGCATAGTTTTCAGGTGAACTTATTGTTTGGAGATAAAAATATGTTGCTATGTAATCAGATCAAGACAAGTGGTAAATTTGCTTTTCAAAATAAATTGACACAGTTGGTCATGAGTACCTGGTAAAATTCAGAAAATATTTTGACATACGACCATATAGCTCAGTACTACATTATACGTGTGTTCGTATTGTAGATTAATTGTTGCAGTAGGTTTATTCCAAGTACAATGAGTAGTGAGGTTTTTTTTGTTTTGCAAAAGTTATTATCCTTCCAAATTTCTGTGCAGAATATTTTAAAATTTGTGACGTGAGATTTTAATAAAATGTTATAAAGAGGTTTGATCCAGGGCAAAGCTGATTAAGATCTGTTTAAAATTCATCAGGACGGTCATATCCAGATGATGCCTATTGTGACAGAACTGTTCAGCCACAATCTTAAATTCTGTTCAGTAGTTAAGGGCATTTAGTAACAATTTCATCATTACATTGTTGATGACTGTGCTGATTTGTTGCAGTGCATTTGAATTTGCATTTGAGCTGGCAAGGATAGCAATGAAGAACAAGCTACCAGATATTTACCTGAAGCATGCCATGTACCTTGAGGATGAGGGGAAGTTTCCAGAAGCAGAGGCAGAGTTTGTCAAGGCAGGGAAACCAAAAGAGGCTGTCCTCATGTAAAATTATTTTCTTTATTTCATGGATAAATTTGAACTTGTTTATATTTCAGGGATATCACTTTTTATGGTTTTATAAATAATCATATTTATGTTGGCACTTTAATTCCTGGATATACCTCTTTCAAAACTGGCATTCATGGCCGTAACATTTATTGTTGGCTGTATGAAAATGAGTAAATCACAGGTAGAATTGAGCACAAAATATTCAACATAATCAGAAAATCTAATCTTATTTACTTGATTTGTGTTGTGTGTTTATTGCTTTAGTACAACTTTATGAGTGAGAACTTTTGATTGAAAATCAATATGAATTAACTCCAGTTATTCAACGGCGAGTTTAATCTGACATTTTATGATGTCAGTGGTTTGAATAGACCTCTAAGATAATCTTTTCATTGGTTGGTTGAACTTTTCAGGTTAATGTCAGTTATATGTAAGAACACGTGCATTAAGAAAATTTTTTGCCATTAAAATGTTTAAATGAGATTTGCATTAAGGGTTTATTACAATAATTAATAAAATTTACTTTAGATTCATTACAGTATGTGAACATTTTTTAACTTTTGGGGAATTAAAGTCAGCAGACTTGATTCAAATGAATAGAAGAATGTATCCATGGAAAATTAGGAAAACAAAAGTTAAAAGTTGCCCATCATACAAGTGATTTTCCTTTACATGCTGAATTTGCCTTATGAACTATTAGCACAACAATACTGTATGTGGAATTGTTTCAGGTATGTACACAACCAAGACTGGGACTCTGCTCAGCGTGTGGCTGAGGCACATGATGCGGAATCTGTGGCTGATGTCCTGGTTGGCCAGGCCAGATTTGCATTTGAGGAGAAAGAATATGCCAAAGCTGAATCCTACCTACTCAGAGCTCAAAGGCCAGAACTGGCTGTCAAGTATTACAAGGTATTAGTTGTTTGTTATCAGCTACATACACATTGTTCACAGTTGTTGTTGAAATCTAGCAATCAGCATTGCATAAAATAATAAAATAACCTTTACTTAAGGTTGCCTCTGTGTACTGAAAAGACAAATCATGAATATGTAAAACTCAGTTTTATTCTTTTTTTTCATTAGAATAAATAAAAAATGTAAACATGGTATCATTATTGTACCTAGGTTAACCTTTGTAATCTCTTTTAAAAAAATTCTTTCACATGTCAATTTCAGCTTAAGCATAATGTATGCTGTAGAGTGATTGAGACACACAAACAGTTAAGAAAATAAGAATGTCCTAAATTAAAATGTCTATCAAAATGATTATAGTTTTACTTTTGCATATTTCTTTTTCTCCGAGCTAGAGTAAATTGATTTTTTTTCTCATGACAGGAATCTGGAATGTGGCAAGATGCTCTAAGAGTATGTAAGGAGTATGTCCCACACAAGCTTCAACAATTACAGGATGAATATGACAAAGAAATGACTACCAAATCAACCAGGTGATTAGACTTTTTTCTGGTAAAAACATTGGTTATTTTACAGACATATGTATCCTAATATCTTATTTTGCATTCAGATAAAGTACAGACAAAACAATTGAAAGATAAGATCTGTCCTGTTGTTTTTTTTGTGTCATTGATCTCATTTTTGCTTCTCTGTTAAATTGAAATAGCTAACATGGTGATCAATTTTCAAAAATTTGACCATACATATTTTATAAAATGTTAAATAATATTTATCAAATATTTTCAATCTGTTTTTCACAACACTTTGAATCTATCTAGTTTTGAGTATTATCATAAATGTTGTGTTCGAAATTAAGTGAAAGTTTCTGTATTCTGCCCACGGTTTTTGCAAATATTGATTATGTTAGAGTCGTAGTTGTGTTTTTACCTGGATTGCTTGCAGAACTTAAGAATCAAGATGATTAAGAGTGCGGCAGTATTTCTTTTTATTTCAATGCTTTTTGAAAAAAGGCAGGGATCGAGTGATTCAGCCCATCGGGGTGTCCATATTAGTGTAATTAATATCACTCAACTCCTCCTACACCATTCAAGATAGACTTAAAATCTTGGTATATGATTGGTGGCGGTTTGTAGATGTGCACAACAACTTGAAAATTTCAATGCAGCCCCTGGTGGCAGGGCTGGGAAAATTGGTGTTTCATCACTGACCAATGTGTTAGATTGGGGGGGGGGGGGGCAGTGAGACCAATGGGTCATGCCCCAGGGTCATAACATATAAACTATTGAGATTCATACCTTAGATCCCCATCATATAACTATATATACTTTTCCAGAGTAAATTCAATTAAATTAGGGCTTGCTATTGTGGCCATGTGTCCCTGTATACATTTTAAATGATGAAGACAAGGTTGCATCTGCTGTTTCATTAACCCATGGCACCATCTTGAGCCTCCATTTTTACCACAGAAATTACAGCCATTCACAAATCCTTGAATTTCATCAAAACCTTGCAAAACAAAATCATTTTTTCAGATTTTCTTTCCACCCCAAAAATCTTGTCCTTAAATATAACAACCCGTTAATATTCCAAGTCTTACACAATTTGCTCATCAAATCTTGAAAGAGTATTCTGTATTGTTTGCTGCCTAGTTATATTGGTATTAAGGGTAACAAAAGAACAGATAAAGCAGCCAAAGCTGCCCTGCAGTCACCCTTTTCTTAATGGAAGATTACATAAGTGACTTAAAATATTATGTAAATCGGCATGTGCTTGTATACTTGCCAAAATATAAGCTTCATAACATGAAACTCATCATTGGAGAGTAGCATCCTTATTTAAAATAAATTGCAGAATTGAGGTTGTATTGTGTCACTTGCATATTGGACACACATTTATGACCAATATGTACCTCCAGAAGGGTGAACCTTGACCAGAGTGCATACCTTGCCAGTGTCCACTAACAGTAGTACATGTTCTTGTTGAGTGTATTGACTTTCACTCTGTGAGACAGAAGTATTTTGATGTGAACTCAATAGAGAAACTTTTTGATGATGTACCACCAGAAAAAATGTTGGATTTTGAAGGAGTGCAGTTTATATAACAAATGTTTTAAGGATTTTTTTTCTTTTTTACCTTTATCTTTTTATTTTATATTAATGGCAAAGAATTGTAACATCTTTATTATGTTTTATCCTGTAGGAGTATATGTTTATCTTTATTTGGAATGTTTATGTTGTAGGAGTATATGTTTATCTTGTAGGAGTATATGTTTATGTTGTAAGAATATATGTTTATGTTGTAAGAGTATATGTTTATCATGTAGAGTATATGTTTATCTTGTAGTCTTATACGAGTATATGTTTATCTTATAAGAATATATGTGGATCTTTATTTGGAATGTTTATCTTGTAGGAGTATATGTTTATCTTGTAGGAGTTTATGTTTATCTTGTAGGAGTATATGTTTATGTTGTAAGAGTATATGTTTATCATGTAGAGTATATGTTTATGTTGTAGGAGTATATGTTTATGTTGTAAGAGTATATGTTTATCATGTAGAGTATATGTTTATCTTGTAGGAGTATATGTTTATCTTGTAGGAGTATATGTTTATGTTGTAAGAGTATATGTTTATCATGTACAGTATATGTTTATCTTGTAAGTGTATATGTTTATGTTGTAGGAGTATATGTTTATCTTATTTGGAATATTTATCTTGTAAGAGTATATGTTTATCTTGTAGGAGTATATGTTTATCTTGTAGTAGTATATGTTTATCTTGTAGGAGTATATGTTTATCTTGTAAGAGTATATGTTTATCTTGTAGGAGTATATGTTTATCTTGTAAGAGTATATGTTTATCTTGTAGGAGTATATGTTTATCTTGTAGGAGTATATGTTTATCTTTATTTGGAATATTTATCTTCTAAGAGTATATGTTTATCTTGTAGGAGTATATGTTTATCTTGTAAGGGTATATGTTTATCTTGTAGGAGTATATGTTTATCTTGTAAGAGTATATGTTTATCTTGTAGGAGTATATGTTTATCTTGTAGGAGTATATGTTTATCTTTATTTGGAATATTTATCTTGTAAGAGTATATGTTTATCTTGTAGGAGTATAAGTTTATCTTGTAGGAGTATATGTTTATCTTTATTTGGAATATTTATCTTGTAAGAGTATATGTTTAATGTTGTAGGAGTATATGTTTATCTTTATTTGGAATATTTATCTTGTAAGAGTATATGTTTATGTTGTAGGAGTATATGTTTATCTTCATTTGGAATATTTATCTTGTAGGAGTATATGTTTATCTTGTAGGAGTATATGTTTATCAAGTAGGAGTATATGTTTATCTAGTAGGAGTATATGTTTATCTTTGTTTGGAATATTTATCTTCCCAAATATTTTTGCAATTTCTACCTTTACATTTGTGGAATTTAACTTTTAACTGGCATGCTTGTTAAACCCTATACATATATGCATACATGCATACATACATACACTGAAAGAGACGTTCTGATATGCAACTAAAATTGATTAGTGGGTCTACTCTTACCCTCAATGGCTTGACCATAGGAGCACAGATTTACATAATGGGGGAGGGGAATGGGGTCAGTGAGACAAGGCAGAAGATATGAGTTTTACAAACGCCATAGTTTAGTATATTCTTTGTTGCCCTGTATTTTACCTCAAATGGTGATATTTCTTTGTCAATCTTAATGCTGAAAGCCAATTTCTCTGGCAATTAAGTATGATTTTAAAGTCTGGTTTTATTAATTCGAGTCTTATTAATTTCATTTCAACTCTTCCTAATTATATATAAAAAAAACATAAATAGAATAAACCAACCAGACCATGGGATGAATGGATTTTATTTATTTATTTGACCATGTTTATTTCATTCCCATTTATATCAGGCTGAAACAATTGTCAGTTAAACAAAGATCTGACTTCCAAATACAATTAATAACAAATAAACAGGATAAAAATTCGTGGATCAAATGACACCAGATGGAGTAGTATCCCTTTGCTGTAGTTTTGCTAATCACAACTGCAGATGAATGACTGATTTAGTAAGGAATATCCAGCTAGAAATGAGCTGTGTTTTCAATTCAAAATAGGAGCATGACTTGGCCTATGCAGTTCATTTCCTAATGATGACTTTAGATCTTGTGAATACAATTCAGGTAAATAGAGTTATTTTGTTGTCCTTAGTACATGGAAGAACCCTATTGATTTGGGAATCAGTAGCTACAAGGTCAAGGTCACTGTCACTAAAAGTAGATTTTGCCTATGCATTTCATTTCCAGACAATAACTTTAGCACTACACAATGAAAAATAAATTTTTTACAATGAACATCTGTTTCCATATGCCCAAGAAAAATTACTCCGTTTGGCAGGGGGTGGGGTAGGGGGGGGCCTTCAAGCCTTTAATTATAATCATGTCTTCTACAGATGTAGCTAAATACTCAGTTCTTAGGAAATTTAATGCCGGGAATTAATTCCAAGTGAGTGAAGATTGACCTAGAAGTACTGTTGGAACCATGTATGTACATGTATTTTCATGTGTACTCAAAGTATACTGCAGAAAATACATTCAAACTACTAGCCTTGGGCTGGCAGGTTATGATGTGCCGTTTGCATTACTCTTCTTTAAAACACCATATAACTGAGCTTTATTCTTGTACTGATTGATTCCAGAATTTTTTAAGAATGTCAGTCTACAAAATGCAGTAGGCATGACTCTTCTGTGCAGTACATTTTACAGTAATATGTAATTCTTGGAGTGGTATAATTTGGATACCGACAAGCTGTAAACCATTCTTACAACTTGAAACTAAGAGCTTTGATCATCCATAAAAGATTTTTGTATCCTGCCTTCATTACTGAAATTAGTCTCACGCTTGCTGATTTTGTCAACAGAGGTTCAGAGTCTATGCTTCAGCAGGCCAGGGAGTGGGAGTCCTCAGGAGAGTATGCCCGGGCAGTAGAGTGCTACCTTAAGATGACCAACCAGCTTACCGACAATACTGAGATCCTTATCAAGAGCTGGATAAAGGTTTGTTTCTCTAATAGATTGAAATTTGTGTCTCCTTACATGCTGTGATATTCACCAAAATTCACATCATTTAGATATAACAATTCACATTGCAATATTTTAAACAAATGTGTCATCCATCCAGTATGAACGTTTGGAGTTTGAAATTTTTGGAATGACTTTGTCTCCTTTTTTATGCCTGAAGATTATTATTGGATGTTTGAATAAGAGTTATGATAAGATTTTGAACATAATACAAATTCTTTAGATACATTTGGCTACTTTGTGTTGGATGGGCTAAGTGGTTCCAGTTAACAGTGCTGTGGGATGGGGTGGAGGCTTCATTCTTCACATGGGGTGGCAATAAATGTTTTGAATTTTCCCACTTAACTGTGTAATATATTTCTTTCTTAGGCTGGAGATTTAGCTGTCAAATTTTTGGGACCTGAAAAATCAACAACTGTTGTTGAGATTGTTGGTCCCAGATTGGTGGAGCTCAGAAAACATAACCAGGTGAGTTACGACCTTCAGCTTACTTTCACAACACTTAGTGTAATACAGGTGTGCTCAGAAAATATTAAACATTTCAAAGAAAACCAGGTTGTACAAGTTAGAGTTCAGATTTTTTTTTGTTCCCTAGAGAAACATGAATTATATAAATTGAAACCATTTAGTTTTCAAATGAAATTTTTGCAAAAACTATATTTATCATATGTGTGGCCTTAATTTTTCCAAATGTTATATCATGGAAATCAGAAGCACTTAATGGAAAATCTAACTAGGGTGACAGACAGCATCAATTACTGTGTGAAGGAAGAAATGTTTAAAATTATTTCTGCATTAATGCAGGGTGCAACAATTCCAATTGTGACCTATTAGCATGGCAAGGATTATATTTTGGGGGGAATGGTCTTGAAATTCACATTTTTGTTATTTTTTCTATGTAAAATTGGGGCTACTTGCTTAAAATTTCATTTGTCCAACAATGATTACTTGTCTGGGCTTGTTGGGCTAGGAAATTGTCATTCCCTGAAATGTAGAAACCATAATGTTATAGTAACAGACTGAATGTATAGATGCTGTTTCTGGACAGCACCTCCCTCCTGGAGATAACAAATAAAGATTGGTGGCAGTAATATAGAACTATATAAAAGTGACTAAGTGCACATATTGTATTTCTCAGGCAGCAGAGTTGTACCTGAAAGTGGACTTGGTGAAGGAAGCTGTAGATGCCTTTATTACTGGTGAAGAGTGGAGCAAGGCCAGGAAGGTGTCCAAGGAAATGGAGCCTAAGTATGTCTTTTTGTCTTGCCTGCATTAGGTATTGCTTTGCTTGCCTTGTCATCACAGTCAGTATTGTTATTCTTTGTAGTAGAGTGTTTAAAAAGTTGTTTATACATTGGAGTTATGTTCAAGTAAGGCATAGTGTTCTGGAACAAATTACATCAGTAATAAACAGATGTTGTATTGTCTTTAGATGGTAGATCCATAAAGTTAAGATTTTAAGATTTTGTGTTGCCCCGCCATGAATATTCGCTCGGCATACAGCATTAGGTTTGTCCATCTGTCCTGTACTTACATATATCTTGAAATATTTCTTTTGTGTGCAATTACTACCCCACTTTTCCATGGACTTTATTGAAACTTTGAAGTTAATATTAATATAGGGTCTACATGCACATATTGTTCTGTCATCACACTCTGATGTGGGATTTTTTCTGAGTTATTTCCCTTTTTGCTGTTAGCTGTATATAGTTTATATGACAATTCTTGTGTTCAACCTGTCCCTCAACATTTAATAAATTGCCCTGAAATCTGGCAGACTTAATTGACATGAGGACATGTGCATATCCTTCTATCATCAAGCTCTGCTGTGGTTTTTCCCAAAGTATGCTCCTTTTTTAACAATTTAAATGTATAAACTACAGTATATATGATAATTCTTGTGCTTGCAATTTGTCCCACAGCATATGATGAATTGCCCGGACACTTGGCAGACATTATTGACATCAGGTGCTTCTGTTGTCATGCTTTGATGAGATTTTCCAGATGTATCCCTCTTTTTGGTGTTATATGTATATTACTGTATGTGAGAATTCTTGTATGTGCAACTAGTCCCATTTTTTTTTGTGAATTACCTTGAAACTTTATTTATATTATTGATATTAGGTGAACTTTGCTCTGTCATCATGCTCTGACAATTCTTTGAGTTATGGCCCTTTCTTATACATTGTACCATAGTTACTGCAATTTTTTACTTGCACCACTGATCAAGGGGGATGGAGCATTCATGTTCTGTGGACACATTTCTAGATTTTTACATTGCCTGTTCAATTTTTTACATTACTAATGTGAATTTCTTGTGCATTTGGAATTTGTCATTCTCATAGGTTTGCATTAGTAAAATCAACTATAGATAGATTTTATATGTGAAGCTAATTCACTAAGGGCTGTTCCATTTAAAGATACATTTTACCCAGGGAATGCATTTTTTTAAAAATATATGCCAAGGTACTTTAATTACTCCATTCATATATACATAACAGCAACAAAGAAATTTGGAATGCTTACAAAGACCTTATTTTGACACTCATGAAAATTTAACCCGACACTGTTGAATTTGAATCCACATTTTAAGGCCACAGAATCGAGAGAGATAGAGAGAGATCTTCCATGTATTCTTAATCTTCAAGAAATGTTGTCATTTTGACCTTCATCCACTGCTTTCCTGCTTAATTCTAATAATATTTGTGACATTCTTTAAGTAATTACATTCACCACAGTACTACAAACAAAACTTCTGTTATTTTGATTGTTTCTTTCCTCACTTTCTTTATGCTACATAAATTCAATTTACTTAATAATATTATACAGACATTTCTGCACAGGAGCATATTTCTAAGTATTGTTTCCTCGTGTCATTGACTCATGCATACTTCTCCTTTATTCAATATTCCAGATTGGAGTCCTATGTGGAACACAGATACAAAGAACATCTGAAACATCAAGGCAAGGCAGATGCAGTAAGTAGATTTTAAATACCTCTGTTCCTTGTTATTACCAATGTTTCCAACAAGAAGGTAATGTCATCAGCTTTTAACAGAACCAAACAGAGCAGAATACAATTTTTTTGTTCTGATCTGTTACAAGATGATGCCATAACCCTCTTTTAGGGAACATTGGTTGTTCATAAGCTGCGTGCATCATTTTAAAGACTGCTGCTTCATACAACTGAATGCACAAAGTGTACCTATTCACATTCTAGATGTTTTAGACAAATGTTTATAGAAATGATCACAAGTATCATCCATATGTACAAAATAATGTAGTCAGTCACTTCAGTTAGACTTTTATGTTTGCATTCTAGATGGTGGATGTAGATGTTGTAAGTGGCCTTGACATGTACATTGAGAGAGGAGAGTGGGAAAAGGCCCTGGAAGTGGCAGAACAACAGGTGAGTTTTGTTATATGTCAGTCAGAAATATTTTAATTAAGAAAAGGCCCCAAGAATATAAATAAACATTCTCATGCTCAAGCTCAGATTCAGTCAAAACTTAAGACACAGGGGGGGGGGGGGGGGAATCCATTGCCTGGGACAACTAAAAATAAATGCTGGCCACATTAGTCCACTGGTATCAGTTACTAATTTTCTGATTGTTATCGTTAAGAGGCCACATTAATCCACTAGAATCAGCTACTCATTATCCGATTAAGTAATTACAGTCAGTTCTTTCAACCCCTTAGGATATATCCTTAAAGAAACAAGACTTGCAAATGTTCATCTTTGGTCAACACACCAACATACAATAGTGGTTTGTTTCATTCTCTGCTTTACACACAAAGTCTGTGATCTAGTATTACACTTTCTCCTTGGTCTGTTGAAGAAATGGGCATTTCACTGTAGAGCATGTGACAATTTCTGTTGACTGACTTTAGCTAAAGGAATATGACAAGTTTAAACAATTGAACCAATCATAATAGTTATTAATGCGAGGACTTGTGTCAGACTTTTAATCACTAGGACCAGAGACCAGTTTATAGCTGTACTACATTCTTTATTCCAATGAAATTTCAGTAACAAATCACAATCAATGAAATTTCAGTAACAAATCACAATGCAGTGAAGAAATCGATCTTAATTATTGGAGATTTCTGCTTTAGATTTTCTTTTCTGACAAAAACGTGCAATCACACAAATGTACACAGACATGCTGATATACAGTCATATACACATGCATACAAGTAATACAGATACAAGAAAAGAGAAAATCAATAATGTTCCATAGCAAAAAACAGAAGAATATGTATTCCAGAAGGATACAGAGGTTTTGTCTTACATCATATACCTTACCATCTGTATAAATATATATATATATATATATATATATATATATATATATATATATATATATATATATATATATATATATATATATATATATCATCTGTTGAATAATTTTGATTAGAGCAATCTTGGGGGCAACCACAGTAATTTACTGGGCAGTTTGGAAAATCTGCTGGGCAACTAGATTTTCAAAACTAGTTGCCTGGGGAACAACCATCGATTTTCAAAATGTTTATACCCCTGCCAACATTTATTTGGCTAATGTCAAATCACAGTCTGATCAGAAATCAATATTTTGAGTTGATTCTAAATTTAAGTGTGAGAATTGTGTATAATATTGGGACCTGGCACTGTAATAAAAAAAACTCCTTAACTTAAGGGCACATGCATTATTGGGACCTGGCACTGTATTAAAATAAACTCCTCAACTTGAGGGCACATGCAATATTGGATCCTGGCACTGTCGTAAAAAAAATCCTCAACTTGAGGGCACATGCAATATTGTTTCATTGGATTTCATTATGTTGATTGAATTTTTATAAAATAACCAACTACATCTAGGAGGATGCTTAAAGTAGAAAATTTTATCTTTCAAATGTATAATATGTCAGTCAATTTGTTCATTATTGAATATCCAAAATGGAGTTTGAATATACACTTACCGTATATACTCGAGTATAAGCCAAAAAATTTAGGAAAAAATAAAAACCTGGAAGAAGGGAGGTAGGCTTATCCGCGGGCCAAGGGCTATTATAGCTGTACTAACAACATATAAGCCAATAACCAGGTCACCTCAGTACATGAGGAGCTGGAGGTTCAGGTTAGAAGGATGTCTATGTATATATATATATATATATGTGTGTGTGTGTTTTGGGTTATTTTACCTGTTTCCTCTATATCATTATATTTCATCATTATATGTTGTCTCGGACTTATGGGTCAGCTTATGCATGGGACTTGCACTTTTAATGTTTTTACCTATTCAGTTTGGGGGTTGGTTTATACGTGAATGGGCTTATACACTAGTATACACAATGTAAATTGGGAGTTATGTGAATGTGGGACCCAACCACATAGTCTCAATATTTTCTTAGCATCAACTTGAAACTCAAGCCAAAAGTCCAAGCATTTTTATATACTGTAACTAGACCCAGAACAGATAAGATGGATATTCTCCGCTTTGGTTCATTCCATTGCATTTCAGCATTATATATATATTAGAAAAGCATTGTTGCAGTTAAAGGCTTTTGAGCTCCAATTAAATTTTTTTGCTTAGAGAATATATAGCCCTGATCAAGTTTTACACATAGACCACCTTCTTTGGCTTCTATTCATTTGGTCAGTTAATGGTAAGAATAAATCCATTATATTCTTACATTTTAATAGAACTTAATATTTGTTCTTTTTTAATATTGTTTAACAGATCTTTTCCCTTTACATACATCTAGAACACTTTACTGTTTTCATCCACATCATGTATTGGAAGGTTCATTATTAGGTAAGTTGTATCCATATTAGTGTTTCTGTCTTTTTTTATTTATGTATAATAGTTTAAACTTTTATAAGTTTAAATCCTTCTACATTGCACTGAAAAAACTTTCCCTTTTGAATTGTAAAACATACAAACAAATTGACTGTGAGATGTAATTATGGAAAAATGATCATGGTTTGATGCAAATCTAGTTATAGTAAATTTCTTTCTTTCCTGCCATGTTTCAGAATCCAAAAGTTCTACCCAAATATGTTGCTCTGTATGCCACTCACCTTATCAAGGATAATAATACTACAAGAGCTCTGGATATCTATGTGAAGTATGGTACCCCAGCCAATCCACAGGTTAGTTTCTGTTGAAAATTTAAATATTACTACACTCTACTTTCATGACTTACCATATATACTCACTTATAAGTTGGGTCCAACTGCAAACAACATTGGCCCTGATCTAACGTTGCATAATGTGCTGGCAGATCAGAGGCTGTGATGTTTGCTCTACTGATTACTCCTAACAAACTGCATAGACCCTGATCTGCCAATGTATTATGCATGGGCAGATCTGGCTCTATGCAGTTTGCAGTTGGGCTCGACTTATAAGTGAGTGTAGATGGTATGTTTATCCAAGTATTACTCTACAGTACTCCTCTTTATGACATTATTTATAGGAACCATAAATGTGACCCACGTTATAATTGGGGCCACGTTATGCTGTCAGAGGCATGTTCCATTATGTCATAATAGTGCACTAAACACTAAACAGTTCGGTATTTAATGATGTGAAATTATATTTTATGGGGTTCTCAACAGTCAAAAACTGAATTTAATGAAATAATTTAGGATACAAAATATAACATTTAATCAGATCAATGACCATACCCATAAAATGTACATTGGTATATTTTATATCACTCTCAACAACCAGAGAACTAAAATAAAATGAAATAAATTCAGTAGCAACAATAAAGCAAACTTTAAACAATAAGCATACCCAGATTCTAAGAGGGACATTGACTCGTGAACTTTATGTTGAGGAATTATAGTTCTGTGATTTCAATAGCAAATGGGAATGTGACCCACTTTAATTTGGTTGGGTGAAATCATTGAAGGGAGACATAAGCAAGGCAATTTGTAAGGCTTATGACAAGATATTGGATCTTTCCAACATTTGAGAAAGTGCTCTCAAGTTTCGTATGAGAAGTAAGAAATACACGATAAATGCAGGTTCATCTGCTGTCACATTGAGTTCATTTTATGGGACCATGATAAAAAGTGAAGCTTCATTAACTTTACCCGCTGTCTCAAGTGATAGGTTAACAGTGCCCCTGCCACCGATGTCATTAGCGACTGCCCTGTCTTTAGGATTATTGATAATTGTGCAACAAAGGATGATGTTTTAAAAGCAGAAATATTATGGACTTGGAGAACTATGACTGAACACTATTCATACCATTCATCAGAAAAAACAGAAAAGCTGTTCCAAGCAATGTTTCCACTTAGTGACAGCTCAGAAACACTCCTTGAAAAACTCTTAAAATCCTTGAAAATAATGTCATCAGGACTGTATGAACCATGAAAATGTAAGAATCCCACAGTTGATTCAATGGACAGGAAAGTCATTGCAATTTTACAGTGAGTCTGACAAGTATGATTTTCAGTATGAATATAATTTTAAGGCTAGGATGGAAGGCTTAGTTTCCTGGCATATCTTTTCCTTTTTGTACAATATGTTCATTCAATTTGGTCAGAATGTTTGATTGTGTCTAACTTTCTGTACATGAGCAGTGTGAATGTGAACTGCTTTTCATGTCTTTTTTAATGTTTTTAATATCATATAACATCAGGATTGTTGTATTTAAAGAAATGTTTGTTAAAAAATGTATTTCATCCTATTTTGAAGTGATATTTAATATGCATAGATGCACATACATTTGCAGCAGAGTGAAATCAAGTGTAATATCATAGTGTTATGTGTATTTCAATTTTCTTGTACCAGAATTTCAACATCTACAAGAGAATATTCACTGATGTCATTCAAAAGAAGGACTTGAATAAACCAGAGGCTTACAGAATATGGGCTGATTTGCGAGACATGTTCCACAGTCTGGTCAGTTACCTACTGTTTGATTTATTCTTGTAATTATTATATAGAGTGAAACCTGTCCACGCAGACTCAGAAAATAGCAGACACTCAAATTAACAGGACAGTTATCCACAGTTCAAAAGGACAGTTATCCACAGTTCAACGGGACAGTTATCCACAATCCAAAAGGAAAGTTATAAGCAATCCAACAGGACACCTATCCACAGTCCAACAGGACACTTATCCACAATCCAACAGAACTGTTATCCACAGTCCAATAGGACAGTTATCTTCAGTCCAAAATGTTTGCTTAAGTAATATTATCATCTAAGTCTACAAGAAATAATGACACCTGCAAATTAAGAATTGTGGACACCAGCAAATTAAAAATTGTGGACACCTGCAAATTAAGAATTGTTAAAAGATATTTGGTCCAAAATATCAAACTTTTTTGGGATGCATTTATATTCAATAAAATGTAAAGTGAAGAAGTAGCATGAAATGTTCATAAGAATGCTAGCATATAAATGCAACTCATGACTTCAGTCTGCAATATAAAAGTGGTCCCTGACTTTGGTTAAATTTTGTGTTTTAAGTTTATCTCTCAAACTCTGTTCATGCTAGAATTGTCAAACTCAATGAGTGTATGCATCTCTATTAGTACCACATACTTACAACAAAAGAAGATCACTGTGATCTACAGTTAACATTTTACTGACTTCTGTTAAATTTTTGTCATTTAACTGATGACCAAATAACTTTTTTGCTTCCAGTATATATATTGTTATACCTAGATTCATTAAACTTAATGAGGGGATGAATGATGAGTACTAAACAATCATCACAAATGTAGATCACTGTCGCCCATATTTCATGCATTGCATTCGGATTTGATTGAAATTTTTAAAATTGCTGATATTTCCATGACCACTTGAAGGATTCTGTTATACTTGTGATGTCTGACTATGAAGCAAAGACGATTTATTTGGCAACACACACACTTAACTAGTTTTGCCTAAGTTAGTTGCAATAATTACTAGATTAAAATAAAACTAGGTTACAGTGTTGCTTTAAGATTAGGCTCTTTATGCAGGTCACCACCTTCTTTGAATGTCTGGTTGATTCTCTTTGCAGTGTGGGAACATGATAACATCAGCTGAGGCCAATTCACCACCACATGAGGAGTTTGAAATTATGCTCCTGATCTCTCACTACTATGCCACTCGGTCTGCCGCCATGGCCCATAAGTCTCTTGACACCATCGCTGCGAAACTTGCAGTCTCCCTTCTGAGACACACTGATGTCATCCCAGCTGATAAGGTCTTCTATGAGGCTGGCATGATGTGCAGGGTAAGTTTTTTATGGCAATTAAAAAGCCTTATTGAAACTTGCTTGTTGATTGATGCTTGAATTCTAAATTTGATTTAAATTTTAATTATTTTCTAGTCCAGAGACTTGCTCAGTCTTTGTAATCCTTCATGCTCTCATATTTATTAGCTTTATTCAGATTTTTGCTTGAAGTAAGAAAATTTTAAAATTTTAACGATAAGAAAATATAACTTTTTTCTTCACTGAAAGGCTTTTACTTAAAAATCGCAATTTGATATTCCTTCAAAGTTTTAATTTTTTTTAGTATTTTACATTTTCTACAAATCAGGAATTTTATAAAATATGTGTTTGGATTGACTAATGATTTTATGTCGGCCAATATTATGAAAGCAGTATACTTACGCTTTGCATAATTGAGACCTACTACAGATCTCTGGTGTAGTTATCCCTCTAAACATATCTGTTAAACCTAATAAGTAAGCTTTAAATTCCTGTGATTCATATTGTAATTCCATGAATTTTTTGTAAATTAGTAAATTCAGCATATTTGCAACTTAAAATTTTCTTTATTTGCTTATTGGCAATACATATTTTGACATAATTTAGTTGTCTCGCTCGATTTATGTAAATTATACGCTTTATACAGTTCTGTGATTTACAATATGTAGTAAACTTTCATAAGTTATGTCATTTAAATATCTTCCTTGCCAAGAAAGTTTAATTGAATTTCTTCTTTTACTTGTATTCATAAGAAGTTTTCACAGAATATAAATCTTTCTGTTTCAGGCTGTCAGTTGGGATAACATGGCCTTTGTTTTCCTGAATAGATACCTGGATATAGCAGAAGTAAGATATCAAGTATAAGTCAGTAAGCGATACTTGACCCATTATATTATGTCCCAGCTGGGCAAGTACACCAAGGCATTGCACTCCACCTGACAACTCTCTGCATCCCACACCTATTTCTGGCCTTCATTTCGCAGCCAGCCCCTATTTCATTTTGAAGATTGATACTTTGTCTTGGGGGGAAGACGTACCATGCCAATTTGGATCAGCATACTCTCTCTGTACTGTGTTACTCACAGTGTGCAGTGTAGAGTAAACTTTTAGTACCAGTATGTGCTAGTATGATGTGCTAAGCAGATGACTTCTCAAACATTGGCAAAAAGAAATATTTGCAGACAAAAAAATGCTTTGTGTATTGAGACTGGTAAAAAGAATGCATTATTTATGGTTAGCTCACTCATTAAGTTAAAAGAGATATGAATTTGAGGTCAGAATTCTGTCAAAGCAGGTGGTAATAGACAAGATTGATAATCAGCTGGTTTCATGCAAATGACAAAGCATTGGAAGACTCCGACCTGAAAAATCTATATAGACTGTTCAGTTAAAGTACAAATTGGAATAAATGTAAATCTATTGAAATTGCCAACTTATTAAAAATACTTGTATCTGAGCACTTTTAGAATTTTAGGGATTATTCACAGTTCATAATGGATGAAAACTGTTCCTTTCTTGTGATGCATTGTATGAAATAGTAAAAGCCCACTCACATCCAGTGGCAGCAAACATAAATAAGTTTGTACAACCATTTTTGACAGTTAAATTCTGTAAAGTTTTTTTTTTATAAACAGCTGACTTTTTAAAGCTGGATTAATTTGTTCTATTTGACACAAAATTAAATGCCCTTTTACAAGAATTTCATGTGCTCTGCACCCCCATTTGGGGGACTGGCCCCTGTCTGCTTCAGATTCTAGCTGAAATACTGCTTAAATATGAACAATTTAAATGTCTATAAAAAAAGATTGAGACCTCATGCCTTAGTATTGTTGCTTATATGTATATTTTATTTGTGGGAAAAACAAAAATTCTTGTAAAGAATTGTTCTTATCTCTCGATCAAAAGAAACAGTAAATAGATTGTGCTTTGGTGAATCTATGTATAATAATTGTCTTACCATATATACTTGTGTATAGTCGATACCAACTGCAAACTGCATAGACCCAGATCTGTTGGCGCATAATGCTCAGGCAGATCTGGGTCTATGCAGTTTGTAAAGACTAATTAGTAGAACAAACAACATAGACCAAGATCTGCCAGTGCATTATGCGACAGCAGATCAGGATCAAAGTTGTTTGCATTTGAACTCTGCTTGTACGTGAGTATATATGGTAAGTTTTTATTGTCTTTGCTGCAAAGAAATGAAAATAGCTTCAATGTGGCACTGCTTGTTGTTGGTTGCCTTTCATTGAAGGCAAAAGTAAGTCAGTGTGACATAGTTTATCTATCAATATGGTGTACCATATCAATGCAGTTTGTCCAGTTGTATGTTGTGGTATGAGCCAGTATTTATGTTGCAGCAGCTTCCTTTATGGCTTAAGAATTAATCATGTCCAAGATCCCATACTACTCATAACTGCCATCGGATTTGCTCATTTTTAAGGAGTCCAGTCCAGTGTACTTAGGTTTTTAAGAAAAAAGAAGGAAAAAAGAAACAACAATTAGCTGTATCACCAGTCATGTCCGGTTACGTTAAGCATTGTTGGTGCTAGTGTTTGCTAAAATTGCGACTAATGATCAAATATCTGAAATAATGATTCATTAAAATTAAAACAGCAAATTTGTTGATTACAATTTTTTGAGGTTTGTCCTGTTGTGCACTAAGTTACAGTGTAAAGTCACTGTCAGTTGCTAGTGTAATGTATTTATGAGGTTGAATTTATGACAAAAGGACTTGATTTGTGGTAGAAGAAACTTGGCAAAATATATCATTTAGTCTTGAATCTATGAATTATTAGTTTGGAAAGAAAAATAATGAAGAGAATGTGGGGTGGGGGTGGAAGATTGATAAAATAAAACAATGGTAGATAATGGACAGATACTTTAGTTATATAAGAGCTATATCAGAATGGAAAATTCCATAGTGCAGCCCTTTTATGGTAAACCAAATAATTGAACATGTCTTTGTTCAATGGGGCCAGATTTAGAAACTACTTAGCAAATTCTGGGTGCCAACCTTGATTAAGTGTAAATCTAGAGCATTGATTTTGATATGATTCTAATCAGAATTAGATCAAGGGAAAATAATCAAAAGTAAACAATCCTCATAGTTTTATTCATTTACTTTATATTGATACAGCAATCAATAAACAATTTGATTAATAATGAACAGCCATTAAGAAGGTAACATTATTCTGTGTAAAACTAATACTGTAAAGTAAAAAAAAATTCTTGTGTATCAATGTACTTGGTTTTGTAGAAATTTTCATTTTCATCAGCACATACATTCAAGGTCATATTTTATCCACAATAGGATAATCTTTCACTGGGTCTTAAAATTTGTGGCTTTTAGCAACCATAAGTCTATGAAATTGGTACCCCATGAAAATTTTTAAATTCACAATAATAATAATAACTTATTATTATTATTATTATTATTATTGATTGGTACCCATGCACTTATAAGGCAGACTTATTTAAATTTCATGACTTCAGTTCGATACTCATTAAATGAGAATTTTTTTTTTTACCTCAGTGCATGTAAGCATATTAATGTTTCATAGGAAAAGTAGCTCTAGAAATAAATTAAGAATAACTGTGCCTACTAATGAACATAGCATTTTTTTTTTTTTAATCAAAGATTTTCTTGTGAAACTTTTAACAATTTTATTAAAGAGTAATTTTTGGTCTATAATGAAATGGTCATGAAAATTCAATTAAAAATATGTAAGTTATAACAGTTTGAATTTGTACATGAAATTGGTCAAGGTGACGCACAGTTAACCGGGTGACTTTATAGTCTCTCAAACTTAGCAGTCCAGATGTTATTATATATTAAATCAGACAGAGACTAGTTTGAGAATGGGCAGTGGTTCATTAGAATGTTCAGTAAAGCATTGGGCACCAATTTTAGTGAATTTAAAGATGTAACTGAGAATGATATTTCTGTGGAATAGGAGCCTTCCACAATACACAGATTTAAGTACTAGCAAAAATGTAGTTTTTTGTAAAACCACGAAAATTCATGTATACGAAAATAATGTAATTTTTTTTCATTATGATTTATGGCAATCTGATTGGCCAGACCGTTTTGAATTTCTTTTGTTCATACCTGTGTGAACCAAAAAAATATAATAATTTAGCCCCACCCACTGGTACTACTTTTTACGACATTCGCATAGAATTATAATTAAAATAATTGCAAGCTACACTGACATAATGTTGCTTTACATCAAGTACGAGGGTAATGGGATCATATCTTGTTTCCAGTGTATAATAAATAATTCTGTGAATAACCCCCCCCCCCAAAAAAAAACAATGAACAACTTCATCTTTATAAGTTATTCTGAAAATATAAACCTGAAACTTGGATCAATACAAAATGGAGAGATAGAGAGAGAGAGTAGCAGGCCCTGACATTTAAAATGTTTTTCAAGGTTACATTCTGACCTGTGCATTTTAACCATGTTACATCTATCTAGTAAGGCAAAGATGCATCGATTATTCAGGCAGGACTGAATGGTTGATTTCACCTTGTGATTGGACAAGCTTTTGCTAGGTGTATTTCAATATTTTGAAAAAAGAAATGGACCTAAATGAAAAACTGAAAGAAGTTAACATCTTCAGTTGTTATTCCAATTTAAAATAAATAACTTGTAGATTTTGATAGTTTGGACTTTGCCATACTCACCCATGAAAACAATGGAAGCTGTCCTTGACTGTCATTGAAAAGTTATTGGGACAAAATCAGGTGAAAACACAGCTATTGGTTGGGATTTAAAGAGATGTGTTTCAAAAGGAATTTAATATGGATAGGCCCTAATATACCAGAGAAGTTAAATATAAACTGGGTGAATCAAACCGATGAATTCTAGACCACATGTTTCAAAAATGTAAATCAAGTCATGCTTTTTACTGTGTGTAGCCTTGCAATCTCTCTATGTCTCTCTTTTACATACACATACATATGAGGTTACATACACACAACACACATTTTCATGGATACAGTCAATCAAAGATACATCTATAGGTCTAAATTGTTTACAGCCACAACATTTGGTATTTGTTGATGAGACTCGTACTTTACATTTTTTTTAAACAACATGCATAACAACTGGGGTGGGGGTGGGGTATTGTTGTTGTTGTTGTTCAAGGAAAGATTCTTCATTGATATTAATCACAAGCAGCCCCCCCCCCCTCTTAGCTTCAAAGAGGTATTTACTATCAGCTTTCATCAACCCGAATTGATTTAATTTTGAGTATTTTTTATCACTTTGTGTGTTGAGATCCAAAATCAATGGCAATTCTCTCTCCCTCTAAAAAAAATTATCCTGTTAAGTAGACATATTTGTCATTTCCAGTAAATTAAAGACCATACTGCAAAGTTTAAGGAATAAAACCTCTTTTTTAAATAGCAAATGTTGTACACCAGCTATGTTTACTAGGTGATTCTCCTAAATTTCTACATCGGGTAATAAGAGAAAAAGTAATTAATCAAATCGAAATTATTGTTGCAGTTTAATCATATGCATGTATGTCCACCATGGATGCCACTTTGGTACTTGGACTATTTAATTCAATGATTTAACTTAACTTTGTACCATATTGTCCAGCAACTCGTTGCCGTATTCTGATCGGCTGTATGCAAATTACGGATATTGATTGCTGTTTTGCATATTTTGCTTCGTGGATCATGCAGTTTGCACAGTGTTTTTTCGGTTCATACTTCAATGAACATAAAGAAATAAAGATTTATGTCAAGTCTTAAATAAACGAGTTCATAGAACCTTTAGCCCTCTTTGTATGTGACAACTGTCAAATATTTCATTGACATTTTGTATGTGACAACTGTCAAATATTTCATTGACATTTTGTATATAACAACTATCAAGCATTTCATTGACATTTTGTATGTGACAACTCTCAAGCATTTCATTGACATTTTGTATGTAACAACTATCAAAGACTTCATTGACATTTTGTGTGTAGCAAGTCTCAAAGACTTAATTGACATTTTGTATGCAACAACTGTCAAGAACTTCATTGACATTTGTATGTAACAACTCTCAAGGACTTCATTGACATTTTGTGTGTAACAACTCTCAAGGACCTTATTTACATTTATACTCAAATATTGTATTGTTTAGAATGTATGCCAGGCATATTCTTGACAGATATCATGTCAGGCAAAAGAGTATATTAAACAGAATTTGCATTTCTTGTTTTTGAGATATTTTTGAATACCTAGGGTCCACCAATCTTATATGTGCATTGTAGTCTGTTACATCAACAGGTAAAGCAGGGTACTTTGTATTGTCATGTAAATGTAATCTGTTGATAACAAGAACTTGGATTTGCATAAAATAGATCTTGAAGTCAAGTGGAAATTATGGATTTATGTTTTACAGGCAATAGAAGAGGGAAGCCTTGACATGCTAGACCACAGTGACTTCCAGGATACAGACATTCCATTTGAAATCCCGCTTCCTGAGAAACTTCATCTCACCGTATGTACATTCTTATACTGTTTGTGTAAGTTTAAGGGCCACAGTTAATACTGAGAGTTTTACATTTGCAGATACTTCAGGGGTCTTACAATTGAGGATTATTGTCTTGCATGCAAAGCAAAGGTGATAACACATGTATCACTTTTCTGATGGCATTGTCATTGCTGTTAGTGTAGTCTCCACATGAAATATTTTCATTTAGCTTAGTTTCCCTGACACTGTTGCATGTATAGTCATCACATTTGAATGGCATATTCATCATGTAGGACACTGCTCATCACAGCCAAAAGGAGGTCACAGTGACCAGCTTTGTATGCTCCATTAACTTTACTGGGTATTTGAAATTTGCCTTGGTGGAACAGGGAAGACATAACATCCCACAGAATTGTTGTTAACTGGTGATAAATATTTTTACTACCAAGCAAAAAATGTACAAGAAATATATTTGTAGCTGGAAAATTACAAAATTACTTAAACAGTGTAGCAAAATGTCTGATGTAACAAGGTAGATAAAGTTTTAAGAAAAACTGTCATGCTTGACAAATTATCATTAGTTACTGGGATATATCTCCAAGGAGACATGACTGGTAGCTGACGGTTAACATGAACATGTACATAATTTTAAGTTTGAAGTTTTTTTATGAATTCTTTTTATTGATCTATTATATTCGCTGTAACATAGCTTTCAGAGAAAATAAATTACAGGCTAAGGCTTTTGGAAAATAGAAAAGTAGCCCTGTTGATGATACCTGAACAGACCTGGCAACCCTTACAATTTCACTGTAAGGCTTACTGAAACAACCCATAAATTTCAGACTTATGGAACAATAGCAGAAATTCAGATCTGGATATTGGCTTGTCTTGGTCCGGTCTGCATCCAGGTTTTCACATTAGACTCAGTGGAGTTGGTCAGTGAACCAGACTAACTATATAAGGGGTAGCGCAGACAATTTAATCTTCCTATGATTTTCATGCAAGATGCCCATAGGATCAAGCTTTGCTTTTCTGTTATAGCATTGTCTGGAAATGTTGCCCCGCAAACAGAAACACATTGAAGGCAAAGGGGACAATCAGCCTTTTAAAAAAACCAAACGGCTGGCACAGAAGTATAAAAAAAACAATATTCAGATACATGACTGTACATAGAAAAAAAGCAGGAATGGCGATAGCTGCATTTATCAAGCATCGTCTTGTATTGTTTTGATGCTGCTTACAGCAGGGTAGATGATTGTTGCTGCCATGAGAATTTTAAAAAATCAAAAAACATAAAAAGATTACGTAGAGTTGAGAAATCTAGCAAAAAGTATTTGACCTCCATGGAATTTGAAACTGCAGCTTCTGAAACTTAACAGGTGGTGATTAGGGTTGAAAAGTACTTTCCAGTATTTGTAGTTGAACATAATGTTGTCTTCACAGCATCAGACCACACTTCTAAAGTTTTCAAATGCATGTTTTCTATGTCAACAATGACAGTTCATGATATTATGTTACACCTTATTGACAATTGGTCTAACTTATGGAAAAATATTGACTGCCTTACTGAAAAGATATCTTTAAGGTTGGCAGGTCTGCCTTAAGTCCAACTTCAAAGCATATTTCTGTTTTATTCTTTGGAGTCAGTTCCCTTATTTGTCAGATTTTTGTATTTCAGTTTTATAACACAGACTGACAAACATAGTCTTGTATATGAAGTTTGAAAAAAAAGCCTCAGTTGAAATGATTCATTTATAGTTCACACAATCTTGAAGAATGCTTGAATTTCAAGTCAAGTCCAAAAAGTACTGGAAAAGTGCTTTAAAATACTCAGTAGTCCTTGTGAATTGGTTTGAGTTTAGAAACATACATTTATGTGGAAAATATTAATTCACAGATATAAGTATAAAGAGAAAAGATCTGTTAAAAAAGTCAGAAACTCTGTCTTCCTGGAATTGTACTTTCATTTGCTTACATATTCAGTATGACTTCTGGTTGGGTCTCTTACATGCTCATTAGTACACAGCCAGTCAGCATGGTTAGAGATCATAACCACCTCATCATGCTTAAATGAATGGATGCTGTGTTGAATGGGCCATTAAGGCTGATAACAAAGCAGAGCTCTGTTTAAGAATTTAATAAATTGGGGATTTTACTGCCTGAAGTGGAACTAATCACATTGTGAAAATTTGATTGGATATTTTGTGAAAACTGCAAAACACAGTTTAATAGCAGTAATACAATATCTACTACTATTGCATTGCTGTCCTTTTCTGGGACACTTAATCCCCAGTCCAAGCTAATTATTCCTTCCTCCAATTAGTATAGGAGGGTCCAGAATTGAAACGAACACGATCCCAGTCAGACTTCTTAGTCACAGCCAAGATATGGAATACCGTTCTCTTTTTTCCTTAGATGCCATATGCAGTACATGTATCCTATATCACTCATCAAACTTTGCCTTCTTTTTTGCCTGTAAATATCTTTCTGGCATATCACATACCTTTTTGTATCAGTTGAATGTTTATCTCCTCAGTCCTTGCTTTATGTGAGTGTTATCTGTGTTTGTTTTGTTAACTTGGAAGGGTTTTTGCACCTTACTTAACAAGCAGTGCTTTGGTAAATTGTATTCCCCTTCATAGTTCTGGTGCTCGAGTAAGTATTGTCTACCCTTTTTTGGTTCCAGACTTTTTGTTTTGTGTAAATCTTTCTCTTTTAGAGCTTATTATGTTGCAGCATGTGGGCAAGTGTGGGCGCAGGAAGGTCCCCTGAGACATGCACTCCACTTGCTTATCATGCACTAGGTGTGCATGCATGAACGGATGTCCAATTTGTTGTCTCTGGACTGACCAAGTGTGGAACTTTGCAAAAAGTCACTGCACATACACAGGGAGGAGAAGGGCTCCTCTTTCTCCCTATCACCACTGGACAACCCCTTCCATTCTAGGAGGGGTCTGGATATCTTATGTTGGAAATGACAACTGACCCAGTGTGGCAGGAACATACTGCAACCTCTGTGGTTCAGAGAGATTGCCTAAAAGCCAAAAATTCCTGATACTCATTATGATGCCATCAGTACTGGCAAGGGACTGATCCATGGCCCCTTCTAAGGGAAGGAAAACACCTGAGAGTGAGTGGCACCTCCCTCTTAGGGAAGAACAGTGCCCTTTCAAGGTCACTACCCCGTTGACAGAGATAAGTGAATCATGCCTTCCAGAGAGGGAAGAGCAGTCTTCTCGATGAGATAAATCTGATGTGGGCTCATCCATCAGATTTTCATTGCCAGACCAGGCACCAGTCACGAGTCACCTGGGTTTTGACTGGGTTTTTTTGTTACTATTTAATCCCTATAGGGTTAGGGAGCTGGGTTGCACTTACCTGACCAGGGAGGGGGATTGGATCAACATCCCCCTCCCTGTGTTCCAATTTAATCCCTATCAGATGTGGGGACATCCATTTCTGGGAGTCTTCCCCCCCTCCATGGCACCATGGATGTTACTTCTGCAGCATGGTCTAACAAAAAGGTGGGGGCTGTCACTCACCTCCTTGATGATCGAAAAGGGATCAGCGATCCCATTGGCCTATGAGGAAGGCTAGTAGGGTTAGTTCAGTTATCCCCCATGAGTGGCTTCGAGATGAAGGCAACCCCATTTTGATGTCTCCGTCTCCAGAGATAGATACTGGGAAGGACAGTACTGTCTTGCCTCAGGAGCAAGCACAGGATGACAGTGTCATTTCCATCATGGTGGACTCAAATGAGTTCTCAGAGGAACCAGTGGCAATGGTTCCTACCCTCCATTAGGGTCCCCTGCTACTTCCTGCCTGTAATGTCTGGTATTGGAGGAGTTTGGATGTTTGATAAGGCAGTGAATCAAGTTTACCACCTCCTTCCCCCAGTCTTGTGTCCTAAGCCTGCTGGTGCTAAGGGACAAGAAGATTCTCTCTAGTCTGGAAAGGCTTTCTAGAGCCTTATCTCATCCAGATCTGTTGCTCCCACACTCTGCAATAGTGTGAGAACTTACACAGAAGTTTCCTGGGGTCAGGAGTTCACCAGGCAGCAGAAGGTGTGGTCTGTCCCCTCTTCTACACTTTGGCTCTTGGTTTCTGCCTCCAACAATCAAGTTCATTCTCCCAGCTTGGTCCCTTAATTCCTTTTTCACTCCCCTCCCCAACTCTGGGGCATAACAATTAGGGATATTGACTAGGGTCTGGGCTCACCCCCTGGTTAAAACCTTGGAGGCCTAGGAGTTTAGTGCATGCACTCTAGTGATGATCACCTAGCATGCCAATCTCTTTTCGGCAGCCTCCTTAAGTCTCTTGAAGGAGGAATCAGCAACACAGGTCCCTTGCAGCAACTCTGGGCCCTTTGAAACAGGCCATGAAGTGCACCCACCCTGACCACCCTATGAAACCTTCTCCAAATTCTTCAAGCTGGCACAGCTTCAACAGTTGTACAAGGAGCCTCATTTCAAAGCTCCCTCCTGCCCCCCTGCCCCTCATTCGCTAGGCGATGTGGTCAGAGAGGCCAAGGGAGAAAGTATTTAGACTCCTCCCCTTATCTGAAGGAGGATGGGGATCAGCCCAAGGGAGTTCCACCCACTCCTGCAGCATCTTCCTCATCCAAGCATCCCAGTCGGTGCTCGTCTTGCATCACAGATGATGTGTGGGTCTATTCCACCTTGAAGAATGGCTACCAGCTTGATTTAAGGGAAAATCCTCCCCTATCATGAATCCCCATCTTCTTTCAACAGTCAAAACTGGCTTAATTAATGGAAGAGGTACACACCCTGATGGAGACTTCTGCAGAAGGGTGCAGTTAAGAAAGATGGAAAATGACCAGACTCTAACTTTCTATTCCTGGATCTGAAAAAGGCAGAAACTTTTGGCTCATAATTGACCTTTCCACTTTAAACAGATTCCTTCAGGAAGAACATTTCATGATGGAGACTACCGCCTCGGTCAA
Organism: Margaritifera margaritifera; assembly: GCA_029931535.1. Taxonomy (NCBI): domain Eukaryota; kingdom Metazoa; phylum Mollusca; class Bivalvia; order Unionida; family Margaritiferidae; genus Margaritifera; species Margaritifera margaritifera. The sequence continues at coordinate 2,866,169 of JAQPZY010001516.1, forward strand.
AGATGTCACAAAGCCTTGTGACTTGGCAGTCACCATCAATCTTCAGGATGCATATCTTCAAATCCTCATCTTCCCACTAGACAGAGAATATCTCCAGTTTTGTCTTAATTTCAGTTTGGAACTGTTCCATTCAGCCTCGGCTCCACCCCCAAAAACCTTTACCAGGGTGGTGGGGGTAGTTGCAGCCCACTTAAGGTCTTTAGGGATCCCCATCCTCCAGTATTTCAATGACTGGTTGATGCATAACGTGTTCAGAGACGCTCTTCTGAAGGACCTGTCCCTTTGTTAATTGATGGTGACTCATCTCAATCTTATTCCCAACCTATTCGTATCCCTTCTCAGGACTTCATTTATGTGGGTATACATTTCCTTATCAGCTTAGGGAGGGTTTGTGTTCCTCATAACAGCTCTTCTATCCAAGACCTCCTTGGCTTGCCTGTACCTCTTTCTCTTGGGAACTCTGAACTCAGAGACTTTACTTGTGCCCTCTCCAGTTCCTGCTTCTAGTAAACTGGAGACCACACAAGTACCCTCTATCATCACATATCCCCCTGGACTCCAACTTTAACAGCCAACTGCATTGGTGGCTAAATCTGACCAGAGTCCAAATTCACACCCACAAATCCCACTCCTTTCTGTATACCGATACATCAGATTCAGGATGGGGTGCTCAACTGGAGCCAGAAGGTGTAGTTCTTAATGAATTTTTATCCCAGGATGAATCAACACTTCATATAATCAAATTGGAGATGCAGACAGTGTTCCTAGCCTTAAAGGGGTGTGTCATCTTCATAAGGTGTCATTGTGTTATGGTCACCTAAGACAACACATCAGTAGTAGTGTACCTCAGGTGTCATGGAGGTGCTCATGCTCCTTCTCTTTATGTGGAAGTCTGGAACCTCCAATGGGCAGCCTTGGAGGAGATCATTCCCCGAGTCCACCATCTTTTGGGCAAGAGAAATATCCTTTAAGACAGTCTATCCAGAGATGGTCATGTGGTCCTCGCAAAATGGTCTCTGCACCAGTTGATAGCAGAGTCACTTTTCCAGCTGTGGGGGGAGACCCTTGGTGGACTTGTTCACTACGAAACTGAACAACAAGCTCCCCTTTTCTGTCTCTCAAGTACCAGATCAGAGGGCCTGGGCGGTGGACACTTTCAGTCTAAAGTTGAATCATCTGTACGTGTACACCTTTCCATCTTTCAAAATAATTCTGTAGATGTCCACCAAGTCAGAATTTTCACTGCTTGGCTTATCCTAGTAGCCCGCCTGTGGCCCCAGTGGTCATGGTTTAACAACCTACTTGGCCTGTTTGGAGATGAGATCAGGAGATTACCACAGAGGAAAGATCTTATGTCGTAGCATGGGGTGGGGACTCCTCCACAACAGCCTGCAGATTCTCCACCTTCACACTTGGCCCATCTCAAGCGATCAATCTGCCAGTACCAGTTTTGAATAAGGTTCCCAACTGTATTGTCCAGGCTAGTAGGCAGTCTACTTTCAAAGTGGAGAATCTTCTGTAATTGGTGCAGTAGGAAACATGTTGATCTTAGCTGTTCCCCATTAAATGCAGTAACAGATTTTCTTCTTTTTGAGAAAAGAAAATTTGCTGTGTCCACTATTAAGGGTTATAGGGCAGCCCTTTCTAACACTCTCAGGTTCTCTAGGGGTTTTGCCATTGGATCAGACCCTCATCTTTTTGATCTCATCAGGTATTTGGAGCTTCAGAGACTGGTATCTCACCCACTAATGCCTAGATGGAATCTTTTGTGTGTTCTTTGGGCAATGTCAAAAACCCCTTGTGATCCTTTGGGTGAAGCTTCCTTCAAGAACCTTACCCTTAAAACTGTTTTACTGCTGTCCTTAGCATCAGTCTGGAGGAGAAGTGAGCTTTATGTCTTGTCAGTAGAAAAGGGTTGTTTATGGTATTTTGATTTGGTTTCTATTCTTTGCCAACATGGGTTCCTATCTAAGAATCAGCTACCTTCAGATGCTCTGCTTCCTATTGAGCACCCCAGTCTCAGTCTCAGTCGTATCTCTACTGGTGATGATCAACATAGGCTCCTTTGCCCAGTTAGGGATTTAAGGTTTTATTTGGCTTCCTCTAAAGGGAGAAGGAAGGGTCAGAATTGTCTCTTTCTACCTCTTAAGGGTTCCTCTGATATTTTGGTGGCCATCATTCCCAGGTGGATTGTCCTCACTATCAAGAGAACTTACCAATGAGTGGGACCTTTATTTCATGAGAATTAAAGCCCATGAAGTTTGGGTTATTGCTACATCTTGGGCCTGTTTGAATCACTTCTCTTTGGATGATGTTTTGAGAGTCACCTTCTCACAATCTTCCTTCTCTTCCATTTACCTTTGATCTTTGGTGCATCAGTATGAAGGCATTTTGTCATCTGGCCCTAGAATGACAGCACAGCATGTGGCTGTACCTTCTACCATCCTACAGTAGTGAACACCCTACCATAAGGTTAAGTGCAATTGTTTTATAGAATCGATTTATTGAGACAATGCAATAGTAGCAGGTATTGTATTATTGCTATTAAAATGAAGTGGGGGGAACTAATTTTAATTATGTCATACTTACCTGCTACTATTGCAAGGGGAGAGCTCAGATCTAAGTCTGTCAGGTCTAGGGAAGGGTCTTCCTACAGATCTGAGTTGCCTGACGAGTCTTTTCCCGGTGACTGGTCACCAGGTCTTTGGAGCCCCTATGGTTCGGGGATAGGGATCAGGCCGATCCCTGCCTCTATCTCCAGATGGCCGTTTCATCCCCTGGGGGACTGGGAATCGCTTTACAGGTGCCAGATTAGGGAAGGGGATAAGATCTGCATCCCCCCATTCCTATTATCCCTCTAAATCCATATGGGATGTGGTGCCTTCCACCACAGGGAAGTGATTGGCCTTTTCCCTAAATGCAGCCATAAACTTCTGGACCTTGGTCGCATGGTAGTGAAGTCATTGCTGCGGGCAGTGGACCTATATCATCTTATGAGGTTGGGTCAAAAAAGAGGGAGGGGGATAGACATTCTTCCCCCAAGTGCTCCATGCGAGTAGAGAGTTGCCCTAACCCACCTGCTGAGTCCACTACTAAGAACAGTCCGTTAGCTCAATGGGAGGAGTTACCAGTTAAAGTACCACATCCTCCCAAGTTGAACCCACAACAGAGAGACATTGGGTCAAGTAGTCTTGCCTCCCAGGAGAGAAAGCAGTATGAAGATGTCCATTCTGTCCTTGTCAAAGCACATGAGTTTGACACAGAACAGGCCAATGTGGAACCCCCTCCCTTTGGGTCCCTGCCCCCTTTTACCTGTTGGTTAAGCAGGCAGAAGAGGAGGAGAGCTGGTCTTTCAATAAAGTCGTAAATGATGTTTGCCACCTCATTCCCAGTGATCTGTGTCCCAAACCTTTGGGTTCTGGTGACTCTAAAATTCTTTCCAGTTTAGAGAAACTTCCTGGGATAAACACTTCACCAGATCTCTTGTTACTTCCTCACTCAGTTATGATCAAGGAGTTCTCTCAAAGGTTTAGCAAGGGCCAAGACTTTGCTAGACAATGTAAGAGATGGTTTGTTCTCCCCCCCCCCCGCCTCTATGTTGCGACCCTTGGTAGCTGCTTCTAGCTATAAGGTTCCCTTCCTGGCCCACTAAATCGCCCACTTTGGATGATGAAGCAGCTCTAGTGGGAATTTCTACTGGGATCTGGACCCACCTTCCAGTGACAACACTGGAATCCTTAGAGCAAAAGGATAACTAGTAGCCGTAGCCTCACATGCTGACATCAATTCAGCAGCCTCATTCAGCCTGCTGAATAGGAATCTCTGTTGCCAATGGCTCTCCATCATTTGTTGGAAGCAGTGGCAAAAACTGGCATGCGTTTTCCTTGTCCATGGCCTTGTCAGGGGAGCTTCTCCACCTTCGCAGGTATGTTGGTCTGAACACTTCCAAGGTCTTACTAGAGCACAGTAAGAACTTTCTGAGGGCAGCCCTTCTGGAGGCGGAGACTCTCTCCAGAGGGCTCATCCCCTCTGTGGCTACTATGAATTTGAGAGACTATCAGCACTGGTCCCTTGCATCTGCTCCTGGCTCTTCGAAATCAGCCAAGAAGTGAAATCATCCTGACTGCCCTCAGGGTCCATCGGCTAAACTCTTTAATGCTGTGCAGCCACAGTCAAAGCAACAACCCCATTTTAGAGCCCCCCCCCCCCTCAGCAGGTGGACCCTAGAAGGGTGCGCCGTAAAGGCCCAGGGAGGAAGTTTGAGGGCCCTTCCCCATCTCCTAAGGACAAGGATGGGCAGCCCTAGGAACTCGCTCCCTCTCCTGCAGAGCATACCTCTTCTTTTGTTTCCATCGGTGCCAGACTAAACCTCTTTTCAGAGGCTGGTTTGGCATAACAGTTGATGGCTGGGTCCTTTCTATCATAAAAGATGGCTACCGGCTTCAGTTCTGGGATCGCCTTCCTCTAGTAAGGTCCCCCATTTTCTTCCACAAGTTAAATCTGGTGCCCTTAAAGGAAAAGGTTCACTCCCTTCTTCAGAAGGGTGCAGTAGAGATGGTGTTAAAAGAACAATCTCCAGCCTTCTACTCCTGGATTTTCCTGGTTCCCAGAAAGGGGGAAAGTCTCATCTAATTATCAACCTTTCCTCCCTAAACAGATTTCTGCTGGAGAAACCATTCAGGATGGAGATCACAGCCTCAAGCAGGAATGCCATAAGACATGATGATTGGGCAGTCTCTATAGATCTTCACATCCCTATCTTTCCTTGACACAGGAAGTACCTCCAGGTTTGCTTGGATGGGGAGGTCTTCCAATTTTGAGCTCTGCTGTTTGGCCTAGCCTTTGCACCCATAGCTTTTACCTGGATCATGGGAGTAGTTGCAGCCCGTTTAAGGTCACTAGGTATCCCAATCCTCCAATATTTTGACGATTGGTTGATCCACAATGGCCAACTAGAGTCACTCAGACTGGATCTGTATCACTGTTGGTTCTGTAGTGACTAGGCTGGGATTTCTGCCAAACTTAGAGAAATCAGAGCTCACTCCATCTCAAAATTTTGTCTACATGGGGATGAATTTTCTCACAAACAGAGGATTAGTCCATGTACCTCAAGACAGAGTAGACAAGATCCTGTCCCTATTGGAAGCACTGAGAGTAAAGACCACGTTATCAGCTCATCTTTTTCTCTCTCTGCTTGGGACCTTGAACACTATCAGCTGATTTGGTGGACAAATTGGGACCAGTTTCTGGCTGGAGTTCCTATGCACCCCCCTGAACGGTACTCTTACCTGTTTGCAGATGCATCAGATTCAGGGTAGGGTGCTCATCTAGAGTCAGAAGGACTGATTCTTCAGGGTTCATGGTCCCGGGAAGACCCTCTGCATCAACAATTTGGAAATTAGGGCAGTGTTCTTAGGCCTTCAGGGGTGCATCCACCAAATAAGAGGTCACTGCATGATGGTCTCCAGCAACACATCGGTGAAAGCATACCTCAGGTGACAAGGAGGCACACATGCACCTTCTCTCTACTTGGAGGTTTGGAACCTACATCACTGGGCAACTTAAGAAGGAATTACCCTCCGAGTTCGCCACATTCCCAGCAGGAAGAATATTTTGGCGGACAGTCTGTCAAGGAAAGGGAAGATAGTCCTCATGGAATGGTTGCTCCACCAATCCATAGCAGACTCCCTGTTCCAACTTTGGGGAACTTCATTGGTGGACTTGTTTGGCACCAAACTAAACAGCTCCTCTGTTATTTCCCCAGTCCCCGACTAGAGTGTCTGGGCAGTGGACACTTTCAGCCTGAAGTGGGATTGTCTATTCTCTTACACCTTCCCACCTTTCAGGATGATGCCACATGTCCTACACAAAGTCAGGCACTCCACTGCTCAGCTCATTTTGATTGCTTAACTCTGGCCCCAGCGATCGTGGTTCAGTGATCTTCTCAATCTGCTGGTGGACTCTCAGGACCTTACCTGAGAAGGGTGACTTACTGTCACAGCACAGAGGCTCTATCCTACACAACAGTCCACAGATTCTCCACCTTTATGTTTGGCTCATCTCAAACGATCTCTTCGCAAAGAAGCGTTTTTGATCAAAGTTACCAAGTGCATCATTCAGTCCAGGAGAAGATAGCTGTCTAAGGTGTAGGATGCCAAATGGAGAATCTTTTGTGATTGGTGAAGTAGAAAGCATGCCAATCCTAGCTGTCCAACTATTAGCGCAGTTGCTGATTTTCTTTTCTTCCTTTTCAAATAGAAACAAAGCTCAATATCTACTATTAAGGGCTATCGAGCAGCCCTTTCCAACACTCAGTTTTCAAAAGGCCTAGATTTAGGACAGATTCTCACTTAGCAGACTTGATCAGGTATTTTGAACTGCAAAGACCTGTGTCTCACTCTATAATGCCTAAATGGAATCTTTCTTGTGTCTTTTGGTCTCGTTATAAACCCCCCTATAAACGTTTGGGTGAAACTTCCTTCAAGAACCTTACCTCAAGACAGTTTTCTTGCTTGCCTTAGCATCTGTGAGAATAAGGAGCAAGCTTCATGCCCTATCCATAGAGCAGGGCTGTATCAGGTTCATTGGAAATTATGAGTCAGTTTATCTCCTTTGCCAACCAGACTTTTAAGGAAAAAACCAGCTTCCATCAGTTGCTCCACTCCCAGTTGAGATCCCCAGTCTCAGCCGTATCTGTGCTGGAGATGATCAGGATAGACTTTTATGTCCATTTTGGGCTCTATGTTTTTGCTTGGCAGCCTCTAAATGGAGAAGATAGGATAGGAAGCATCTTTTACTCCCCATTAAAGGTTCAACTGATATTTCAGCTTCCACCATTTCTAGGTGGATTGCATTAACTATCAAGAGAGCTTACCAGTCCCTTATCAATAGGGACCTGTCTTTCTTGAAAATTAAAGCCCATGAGGTTCAAACCATTGCTGCCTCATGGGCGTGTCTAACTCATTCATCTTTGGAGCATGTGATGAAAGCTGCATTTTGGCACACTCACACTATTTTCTCCTCCTTTTGCCTTCGCTCATTAGCCCACCAATGCGAAGGCATTATCTCACTGGGCCCAATCGTCGTTGTTCAGAAAGTTGCGGATTCCATCCCACAGTAGTCTTTTGCTCTTCAATGAGGATGAGTATTCCTTGTGTTTTTTTTTTATTCGCCAGCTGTGGGATCATCAGCCTCTCACCAAACTCACTAATTCAGCTATGCAATAGCAACAGGTATGGTATTACATGTTATTACATGTACTGATATTAAAATATAGTTTTTTTGGTGGGGTAAAACTAATTTTAATGATGTAATACTTACCTTTGTGAGAGTGCCAAGGTTGATAACTCCCAAATGGTACAGGTCATTTCGGCCCCAAACCAGTTCGTTCTGGGTCAGTTTGACACAAAGGCTACGTTTATTAGGGAAATACTGTGCTAGTTTAATAAAGATGTTTTCATTGGAATAGTATAATGTCGAGCAACAAAGTGCCAGTGTTCATAGTTACATATCAGCTGATTATGTATTTTTTAACAATAAAAACACCTTAAATTAAAAGTGGCTGATTCAGACCAGGCTTATTCAGATTTAAGGATCAAAGATGACATTTTAATGTTTTTGTAAAGGAATGATAAGTATTACAAACATTCACACTCACACACACATATCCATTCTGCAACTAATAATATCAAGTGGGATTTTGTCAATCTTTCTTATCTAAGATTCAAATATAAGATGAAAGATATAACATTTATTTATGGTCTAAAAAAAATCACCATTTTGCAATTAGTTACATACATTAATCATTCCAATAATGAAGCTGATGATAAGAAACAATGAACACTCAAAAACATCTACTTAGCCAAGTATAATTGAATTAATAAATTTATTAAAAATAAATAAACGGTACCATTAGTAGTATTTATTTAATTTAATGTTGTTAACATTACAAACACAAGGCATGTATGCACATGTGAAAATATTATTTATTATTCTATTCACTTTTGCACAATACATACATTTACATATTTTTAACTAGATAAATTATGCATTGATGTTCTCATTTGCTTAAATGTACATGAACTCTTTATGTACTGTCTATATCAAAGTATAGTGGGCCAAACAACCCACATATGCGGGTCAATTCGACCCGGTTGAAATAGCAGGCCAAAACAACCCAACTGAATCTACCTGGGACAAACTGGTTTTGGGCTGAAATTACTATAAGCCCTCCCAAACTCATGTAGATTAAATGGCTGTACTCCTACATCCCTGAAGTCATACTCCCACCCCATGTCCCAAAGTTTCCTGAGATAAAGTGTCTTCACCTAAGCTTTTTTCAGCAACTAATGTTTTGAAGTTCTTATGACAAGATATATAAATCTTAAATCTTTTGGAGTCTGCTCACCATAATCAACATCTTTCCTAAGTTTAGATGCAGCTAATTTTAGTGCTTGACAGTTAAATTTTTGTGGTTGAAAAGACCTTGACAAGTGCTTGAATGTTCTGATGAAATGTCTGTACGAAATATGAAGTTTATGAATTCTCATGTCAAATAATTATGAAATAACATTATTTATTTTTTGTTTCTTTTGGTTTTAACAGCACTTATAACACATTATTAGTTAGGACTATTCCAAAATTGATGGTGTGCGAGGGTTGGACAGTAATACAGTTAAAATATTATACCTGGTAGGTTTTTTTAAATTTATAAAATATGCATGATGGGATCAAAAATGATTTTTAATTTATGCCTGGTGGTGATTTTCGGCATATGATGCAGTTGATATCAAACAGAAACCGGCATAAAAGAGCAACATGAATAGAAAAAGTATTGAACCCATAACCATTGGATTACGAATCTGTTGCTCTACCAACTGAGCTAACATGGCTCCCAAAGAACATTATTGAAAGTGTTTGACAAGTTTCATATCAAATAATTATGGGTATACAATTCTCTGTATTTTGTATAGGCCCAGCAACATGAGGAGCTGAAGGAATGGGTGTTGGCGGTCTCAATGGACCAGAAAGTTGAGCAGGTGCTCCCTAAAGATGAGAGGAACACCTATGAGGCCTCACTGATTGCTACCGACACTGGAGTTAGATCTCTGCCCTGTGTCATCACAGGTATATATTAGACTAATTTATCACCTAGATCCTTGCCCTGTGTCATCACAGGTATATATTACACTAATTTATCACCTAAGTTCTTATTTATTTATTTAGCATTGTATTTGAGGACATTAATGGTGTTTTTACTGTTGCAATATGAGTTTTACCAGCTTCACAGAGCTGTTTCTGGTAAAACTCAGTTGCGATAGTAAAACCAACATAACCATCTTCAAATCCTCAAATACATGGCTCTTTTCTCATCATTTGTATCTTTATCTAAATTTAAGATAAATAATAAACTATTAGTTACAGGATTTTTCATGCATTTAGTAGCTTTACAAGAATCTTTCATTAGTAAGTTGAAGAAGTTAGGTAAGATTTTTTTGTCCAGACATTTGTAAAAAATTTTATTTGTTCATTGCAGGATATCCAGTGTTAAGAAATAAGATGGAATTCAAACATCCCAGCAGAGTTGCCAACAAGGAGGATTGGAACAAATTCCTGATGGCGACAAAGGTAAGGCATGTCAAGCATGGATTGAGTCTAAGAATACCATATTATTACTTTTTAGGATGCGCTATTGATATCGGTTTAACTCACATTTTGGTTATATGTGTAAACATATTTAACTGACTGTATACATTAGCAATTTGTCATTTTACTCACTTTAAAAAATATTATCTTTGATTCACTTTTCACTTGAAGGTTTTAATTTAGGTATCAGATTCCTTCATATGGCGAAGAAAGGGTTCACACTTAATCAGCCTATATTCTAGACTAATGCTGAAACTACTGGTTGGTTGATGCCTGACTTAACGACAAACAAGCTTTCAACTCTATCAACATGTATTTGGCCAGAATTTAAGCATCTTTAAACATTTTTTTAACTCATCTGGCTGTAAGGGCAAGTGAGTTTATGGTATGGCCCTACATCCGGCATGTCATCCATTGTGCAACATGTCATCTGTCAACATTTGCTATTTTAACTTCTAAAAATTCACTGGACCAAGTTTGCCAAATATATGGCAGAGAGCATCCTGGCATGAAGAGCTTTCAAGTTTATACAAATGCTGCAGAATCACCATCAGATATGACTACCATTATTAAACTTCAAAACCTTTCAATGACTTCTCAAAAACTGCTCAGCAGAATTTGACCGTATTGGACAGAAAGCTTCCTGGCATGATGGGCTTTCAAATTTGTACAAATGATCTTGATCTGCTGTCAAGTATAGCCCCTTTACAGAGAAACCTTTAAATAACTTCTTCTCAAAAACCAATCAACATCCTGGGATAAATGGCTTTCAAGTTTATGCAAATTATGCCACCAAATATGTACACCATTACTAACACCTTTAAATAACTTCTTCAGAAAAACTCAACAAAATTTAATCTAATTTGACAGACAACATCCTCGCATTAAGGACTTTCAACTTGATGCAAATGATGTCAGTCCATCATCAAATATGGCCACCATTACTAAAAAATAGAAAACCTTTAAATGACTTATTCTCAAAAACCACTCAACAGAATTTGGGCACATTTGATACAAAGTACCCCCTTGCCTAATAGGTTTTATAGTTTGTATCCAGCCTCAAATATGGCTTCTTCTCAAACACCTCTCAGCAGAATTTGACCAAATTTTATAGAAAGCATTCTTATTAAAGGGCATAAAAGGTTTTATTAAAGATATTGATCTGCCATCAGACATGGCCTGTGTTACTAACACTAGATAAACCTTTAAATGACTACTTCTCAAAAACTGCTCAGCAGAATTTAACCAGATTTGACAGAAAACGTATCTGCATGAAGGGACAGTCAGATTTGTACAAAAATGCCAATCTGTCATCAAATATGGCAGCCATTATTAAAAATAATGTATAACAAAATTAACTATTTCTTCTCAAACAGTGCTGAACAAAATTGAACCGAATTTAACAGAATGCACTCTGTTGGTACAAATGATGTCAATCTGCCATCAAATTTGGCCACTGTTACTAAAAACAGAAAAACATTTTGAGCAACTTTTTCGAAATAACACCGTAACAGAATCTTAACCAATTTGACAGTTAGCATCCTACCTTGACAACATTTCACACTTTATGCAAATGATGCCAGTCCTTCATAAAATATTTCACTACATTTTTCTACAAAAATGCTCATCAGAATTTAACCAACTTTGGCAGAAAAGAATCATGGCACAAAGGCCTTTCAGTATTGGGCAAATGATGCTGATGTGCCATCAAATATGGATGGAGATACAACATAAGCAATCAACAGCATTGGAAAATTGTTTTTATACATAAAGCATCCTACTAAGATTTCTTGACCAACTGCTTTTGCATATGGCTATTGGGCATATGTTGGCATTGTTAGCGATATCACGTCCACTTGGACCTCATGGTTAAAAGGATGTGCAAGGACTTGCACTATTAAATATGTTCATAGTAAACATGTTGGGGAGTAGTAAATACAAAAAGTATCAACTTGTATAAGAAAGTGTGTTGTTGTTACTTGCAAAATAGAAGCTTATGCACTGAGGTTTCTAATACAGTGAACCTGTGTGATCTGGGAAAAAAGATTATTAAAAACTTAAGTTCTGATTAAATTGGTGAGCCAGAAAACTCAGTTTGAAATCTAAGAAGGATGGGACAGATTGGGCAGGAATTCAGAAAATTCCCAAACCAGAACAGGTAGGTTCCACAATAAATACTTTTCAGAAAACAAGTAGCTTTTTGATTTTCTTGTTTATATTTTGTTGTCAATTCTTATTGTACATTTCTGTTCTTGCTGTATTTCAGGTTTCTCACAGCCCAGAGCTACAGGATGTGCTCAAATTCATAGGGGCATGGTGTGGGGCCACACCCAACCCTAGTTACTCCTTCCAATGAACCCAAATGATAACTTCTCTCAGCATATACATTTGTCTCTTTACAAAGATGAAACATAGTTACCAAATCTCATCAGCTGTAACCTGCAGTTTGATATTTCATTTTGTGTGCACGAAGTTTAAGAAGATTTTGTTTTGATCTGTTTTGTCTTGAAGGAAATATATATTGTTGAGGATACTGCAGAATCGCAAAACATTCATGGGGATTTAATTGTCATTGTTTTCATGGGTAATGAATATCCACAAAATTAAATCCACCACGAAGTTTAGTATTGTTAATTGGGCGTTAAAGCAAATAATGTAACACACAAAATTTTATCCCCATCAAATGGTCTGCTTACTTCCAAACTATGATATATAACTCCCACAAATATTTATGATTTTACAGTACAAAAGTTATAATAGACCAGTTGATGGATTTTCAACCTATTTATTTTGCAAGGTACAAAGACATGCTGATTAAAAGTACAATTTCACATATTTATTTTGATGCTTTCTTTACTAAATTGGGATTCATTTTGAGAACAAAAAGATGGTCCTAGCATATGAATATCTCTGATGCATTGCTTATACATGCTGAATCTTCTTTGTGACTTAGCACTAATATCATGGAGTTCTGACCAAACAGAGACCCAAGGGTCAACAAAAGAAAACAATGATAATCATAACACTAGAAAGACAGTCACTTATGTCAAAGCACTGATTACTTTAACCTGAAATTGCGTAAATCAGAATCTCCCTTAGAAAGATTTGATAATCTCATTAGGATAGCATTTATCTCAATAGATCTCATTTACCTTCAGCATAAAAATGAAATCCATATAACAGGCATCTTTCTATGCACTGCAAGTTTTTTCTTATTTGTATATGTCTAATCTTTCTGTAAAACATAAACATTAGGTGTATCCCAGGCTAGTGCTAATTGATCCCTTAACCTGTATAAATTAAACGCAATGAAAATTAATTAATCCATGTTTACTGCTATTTCATAAATATGAACAGCTGTAAAATAACATGTTATGCATTATTTACCAGATACAAGTTACACAGGGACAATTAGACGTTATATCCACGCTAACAAAATAAGAATCAACCATGCTTATGTAGTAAGAAGTTATCAGTTTCTAATAGGATGAAGATAATATGCAAGTCCATTGTGATGAAGGTTTACTTGCATATGAAATGTTTGAAGGGTCATGTTATTTGAAATGTTCTTGTGGACTTAACTCCATTTGGTGACAGACTTGGAATGAAACTAGTCTCTTTCGACAATGTGACATCTGATAAAATCTTTAAACTAATGGTTAAGACGGTGAATAATTACTTATTAGATTTTGTGGTGAATTTCTATTAAACTCTTGATTCTACCAAAATTATTATTATTTACAGAAAAAGTACACTTTTATAAAAGCGTATGAATATGTTTAAGTGGAATTTTTTTATTCACTCTGAATCCTATATTTAAAAACTTTGATAGATACATTTTGAGCAGGGATCCTGAAATTCAAATGGCTCTTGCCAGAGATTATTTTACGTAAAATGAATGTGGTGCCATATATTTGTTAAGTTAAATATAAAAATATTCAAAGGAGATATAACAAGTTGTGACAAAAAAGAAAACATTGATATACCTAATTAATACATACACTGGAAAATGTGTGAGTTTCTGTTGCGGATTTGCTTCTGCTCTAGTGTTAGTATTAGCCTTCCATGATTAAGTGGTTTTCTCTCAAACTAATTATTTATCAAAATTATTTTATCTTTCATAAAACTATATTATAGATTTTCACTTAAAAACCGTATTTTATTCCACTTTTCCGTTTTTTGAAAAATAATTGTGAATTGACAACAAGCTGACTGCTACCTCAAAAACATATAACTAATGAGCATTTCTGGTAAAGTCAGATGGTCAAGTTATATTTGATAAGGTCCCCAAATAAGTCTTGGAAGATGATAATAAAAGTTGCTTACTGTTACTAGTATCATTTTTATCTTAATTCGAGCCTAGACTTCACATACTTTGTTCTAAAGGTATGATGTGCTGACACAAAGCAACACTATATAGTTAAAAAACCATGTGGTGTGCGGGGCTGATGTAATGTCCATAGTACAGATCCTGGGACAAGCATTCAATTATAGGGTATTTTAAATGCCCAGGAGATAAGCTTTCACACCTATTTTGTCATGTGTTTTGTTGCTATTGTGTGTTTAAACAATTGGAAAAACATTATGAACAAACAAGCTTAGTCAGCAACATGCACCTCTTTGGATTGTTGGAAAAATAAACTGTAAATTAGACGTAGTCACCTATGAATTAATCTTAGTTGGTGACACCTTTATTGATTGTCCGACAAAGAAACAATCTGTAAACTAGACCGAGTTACCTTTGAATTTTACTTTGGTAAGGTGTTTATTTGACATTTTAATGGAGAAACAAATCAAAAACAATTTGATATGATGATATTTGGGATATTCTATGACTGATGTCAAGTTGCTTAGAATATGTGCCAGTCAAAACCTTTTATCTGCCAGACATGTCCAGTAAATACAGTGATTTCAGGATCTCTGATTTTGATAATCTCTTCAGCTCTTCAACTGCATTTAGAATTTCGTGTACATATACTCGATCCAACGTAGCGTTTTCAATGCAGAATTTTGCATAGGGAATACATTTTTTTATGCATTAATAGATATTCATAATTGATGTAAAATCTTGTTTTTAATTGGTAGTTCAATTTACTATCGACCCCACATTAGTGAGAAGCAAGACACAGAAGTCACTTTACTGCTGGTGTTGGCATCTGCAGTCTCATCAACAATTTCTTAAGGTTTTAGTTAAAGCTTTTTCATTTGCTTATATTTCCTAAACCCATTGGATTTTCTTCATACTTGGGAAGAATCATTTATGAAGCTAAGACAATTCATTCTGCAACATGATCACATGCAACTTTTGACCTTGTGGTCAAGGTCACACATTTTACAGCAATGCTGTAATCATGGGCTTGACAAGCAGGTCCTGGCTTTCTTGTTTCCTTTAGTAATTGTTGAATCTATTGATCCGTCCGGACTCTTTATAAGACTGTTGTTTTTAACATTCCAAAATGTGATATGGACCTGTACTGAACACATTTTCTCAGTCATATTTGTGTTTATTACATGTAATAAATTATAAAAAATATTTTATGTATTAGCCTTTTTTCTTTCCAAGTCTAAGCATGTTATTGATCTAAAGCTACTAGACTGTCTGCCAATCCCTTTGGCTTCTTATCTCTCTTACTTGATTAAGTTTGAATTTGAGTCACATAATCGGTCATTTGATCATATATGACTATTTAAAGAAATGTACGCACGGTGTACTACATCATTATTTGTAAGGTGTTATTACATACAATATCTGTACAAGGCCAAGTTGGAAAAGGCATATCCGGAGGCACAAAGCTGCAGTGGAATCGTGAGTTGAAATACCAATGATGTTCTTTAAGTCAAATTCTGCCCAATTATCTATATCAGGCTGTCCCTATCATGCCAATTATGTGTAACTCACATACTTATTGAATAATCATTGATATAGGTATAATTTACCTACATATTCAATTATTGGCATTTAGCATACCAAGTGTACATTACAGTTTCCGAAAAAGTCCTTGATACTGGATAATAGTTATCCTCTTAATATTTCTATGATCTTGTTCATGTAGGTGCAAAATAATTGAGATATATATTTAGACAGTGGGCCAAAATGATCAAATTTCTAAATAGTTGTGGAAAAACAAAAACCCTGAGGCAATTTTATTTTCTTTTTAGCTCATAAATGAGCTGTTTGGTGTCCCTGGTGGCAGGGTCAGGAATCTTCGCAGGTGGTCGGGAGGCTCGAACCAGTATCTGATTCATTTTTTAGGTGCTCCTGGTTCACTGATGTCCGCTACTATGAGGTTGCCTATGGTGTCTGGATAGGAGAGTTGTGGCAGGTCCAAATTGTAATGGTCCTTTAAGCTGTTGGGTACCAGCACTGCCATTGGAATGGGGCATTCACTACTTCTCTCCCTTCCATTGTATGTTGGTGGCTACTTTCCTCCAACAGGCTTTGGAGGTTTTAGTAGATGACTCTTCCTTGTAGCTGCTATGACCTCCTGGTGGTCTTCCCTGTGCTGTATAGCGGCTTCTCAATTGGCCCATAGTATGTCAATTTCCATTTCCTTTGTCTGGTCGCAAACATACTGCCATGTTTGTTGAACTAGTGCTGGTTTGTTTGCAAACATGCCTGCCACAGGCTGTGGAGTCTAGGTGGCAAGAGGAGGAGGTTGAGTTCTCGCTTCCCCCACTTGTTTGTTTTTTTTCGCTCTAGTCCTTTCTTTCACTCTTTTCTTTTCCTGCTCCCTGCATCCGATCACTGTTTTCAATAGTTTTAAGTGGTGGTGTTGTTGGTGATTTTCTGTGTTGCTCGGTATGGGGCACTCGGTTTTGGCTGTGTGTGCAGTGTTCGCTCTCTCAGCGCCTGCGCCCTTTCCCCCTGTCTCTCCTGGAGCCTTCTATTGTTGTTTCTCCTTGGCTCCTCCCATTTTAGGAGAAGAGTTGTTCTCTTCTCCTCTGGCTCTCAGGCTCTACCCTGATGCGATGCTCATGCCTAGCCCCTTGAGGGCATTCAGGGCTTCAGTAAGAATCATTATTTCAATCTCTAGCGTTTTCTCTTACCTGTTCAAGCCTGGTAAGTTGTACATACATGTATGTGAGTTGTGGTCCTGCTGAAGGCAGGTAAGAGAGTTAGGGAAAATTGGTGTACGGGAAAATTTTTCCAGTAGAAAAAAAGCATGTTTACTATTAATGTTAGGAAATAAACTCGGCTCCCTCTCAAATTCAGCCCTCCCTGAAAGATAAAAATGTTGTAATTCCCATCTATATACCATATAGACAATAGGAAGAAACTCTTACCCATTAACCCATTACCTCCTCCATCATCCCTAGACCACCAGTCCATTTTCAGTGAGTAGGGCATGGGGCCAACAGTACGTCATGGGGTCACATTCCTGCATGTTTCTTGTGTTATATAAAAAGATAGGCATGCGACATGGGCTCACAACGGCCCTGCACAGGCCTGTGGAACAAAAAGGGCAATGGGCCATGCATACATTCTATTTTGAAGAAGTGTGTTGCCATAAGTATACTTATCTTAAAAGCAAAAATGAAAGGCCATGATCTTTGTCTGTGGTTGATGTTTGGTAAGATTGTTCGGTGTAACAAATCGTGTCTTAGCGGGTATTGTAAAGTACACCTCCAGAGACAGCAAAAAGGGAGTGTTCTGCCTGTATCATGTTGGTCGTGTGGAAAGAGCACACAATCAGAATACATGCTCTGTTGTCCATAGGGCAACAGTAAGGTGCAGCAATGTTTAGTGTATACCGAAAAAAGAGCCAGAAGACAGTTTGCAGTCATATTACAACAATTTGATCGAGGTTTACAAACCAATTTAGAGATTGATTTCCTTAGGAGTATACTGGTAAAATTGCATGCCTTCACCATAGAGGTGGATGTCTATCTTCGAGACAAAAAGAAAAGTGATAGAACTTGAACTCAGACCTTTCGAAAAGGACGCCAATCGCTTATAAAGCACTGCAGGATTCTGCTTCAAGTGGCACAAATGTTACTAACCTCTCTATGGCTATGGGTGAGCTGAGCTAGTTGGAGAACCATGACTTCCTTGAACCTGAGGTTCATGTTATCTTCATATGTGAATAAAGGGAAGAGAATCTGCTTGATTGGCCAAAGAAAGAGCTACGTGAGGGTGGTGAAGATCATCCCTCTCTATTCTCGAGGTGTGTGGACAACTCACGGCCTCTCTGGGATAGTCCGAAACTTTCATAATTACTGCCCTCTGTTCATTGCATTTCTAGGTCAGTATAAGGCTGCTCTAGATAAGTACTGCCTAATGGCCAATCCAGACTTGTCTTACAAGGGACTATGGAAGCTTGCCCACCCAGGCCAATCTATCCCTGGTGACGTCATGCCTTGGGAGATGTGTTGGGACGATGCAGAGGTTTGACTGCGCAAGTGGTGCCTTCCTGGCATTGCTATCGACATTCATGGCAGTGTGGTCTACTTTGAATCTTCTTGTGGTTTGGCAGGCGGAACACAGTGTTGGTGATTAGGAGGTGTTCAGAGCATTTCCTCAGTAGGATGAGTCTGTTGTTGTTGCATTTGCCAAAGCCATTTTTGACAATGACACCTGGCCTTGTCTGGTGATCTGTGCCAACTCTAGCATTGTTGTCACCAAGGATAATGAGCTTGTCTGCCTTTGGTACTTCTGCAATAAGAGACTACAGGTCTTTAAACAATTTGTCCTTGATCTCATCTGGGTTGGCCATGGTGTGTGCATAGGCGCTGATGTTAGGTGCATGTTTTTTTTCCAGACAGTGATAGTCTCATTTGCATTCATGGCTTTTGGGAGGTTTGCGAGCTTGCTAACCAGTTTCACGTCGCTCTTCTTTACTTCCTCCATTCCAGAAGAAGGTGTAGCCGGTGAGTTGTCCTTTCTCGGCTAGGCAAGTTTCACTCGGGACTACTATCTGAATGCTGAATCTGGTCAGTTCTCTACCAACTAGAGCTATTCTACTCTCTGGTCTATCTGCTGATGTACTGTCCATTAGTGTGCGTACGTTCCAGGCACACATGGTGAGTTCCGCACCTTTGTCTTCTTGTTTGGTTTTCTACCGCTAAAGTGGGATCCCCGTTAGCCGCGGTATGCTGACCAGGGTTAAGGTGAAGCAGGCAATGTTTAGGACATCTTTTCTAGCCCCTTCCTCATGCTACGGAGGTGAGCAGTGTGAATCTTAAAAAGCTGCTCAGTCACCCAGGGGGCTGCCCAGTTCCGCTGCTGCTTCGGTCCAGTGAAAAGCGACCCGATGCCCTGAGCCGCCTGTGTGCAGGTCTGCAGCTACACCTCTCAGTGTGTCCACACATGCTGCTTTGCCGCAGGACTTGAAGGTATCTGGTGGGTAAAGAGGAATAGTGTCATGACATGCGCGTGAGTTGGATTTAAGTGAGGGAAAGTTGCGCAGAGTCGCCTTCACTCTCTCGTCCAGGCCTCTCTGAATCCAGTGGCACAACAATGTCGAGACGTGTGGAGACAAGTATGGATTCAGTGGAGGGCTATCAGTTCCTACTGCACATGAGCTGATGACCTGTGCTGTCCACACAGCCGGGGGATGAGCATATATGCTTGGCCGCCTAATCCACCAGAAAGGAAATAAAAGACGAAAAGAAAAATGTTAATAATTTTTATACAAGTATTGCAGAAGACAACTACAAAGAAGGAAAAAAAAACATTACGTTGGAATAAAAATATCTTGGGAAATTAGTGTCAAGGCAGATAAACAATCTCAGTGGCCATAAAGTATATATGTAAAAAGTGCTTGATTTTTTTAATATACCAGAAAAACTAATTGAACACAAAAAATTATGCTGTACTATAGGCAACATCATTGACATTGTGCACACAATATGCTCTGTCGAGAAATTGGAAAACTTTCAACATCAGTAAAACGATCCATTTATAATTTACTGCGACTTGGAAAGTAAATTGTTTAAGCCTGAGTTATGGAAAACACAAAAACTAGCAAACGCATTCCATCTTGGTTCTATATGTACCTCAAATTAATCTACAGGAAACATAAACCAATAGTTTGCAGAGAAACATATTATATTGAAATAATTTACTATGCGATGAGTAAAATCGCAAAACTACTGTATTTAGAATTAAAGCCGAAAACAGAATACGATATGTTCCTGGTGATTGAGAGTGGAATACGAGGAGAAATTGACATGATACAGCGTCGATCTGCCGAATCCAACCACGCATACTATGCAGACGAAGAGTGCAAAATTTTAAATAACGTAAAATACAAGAAGTCCAAACTGAAATCCTAGATTCTAACGGTTTTTATTGTGGGTTTTGTGTCAGCATATGCCAGTAAAAAAAGTTAATAAAATAAAATAAACCTTTATACGGGAAACTACTCAACAAAGTAGGTGAGTAGAACATAATCTGTGAAATATCCGAAAAGACAATGAAACTGGGTACATTTTATATGTAGATTTAGATATACCGAAAGAATTGCGCTAATACCATCAATTACACTCCTCTAGCATCTGAAAAGCTTGTATATAGCACAGATGACTTACCTGAACTTCAAGGACAATTTGTTAAACAGAATAATGGAACAAAGTCAACTGTACCTAAACTATTATGAACATTGGAAAGCAAAGACAAATACTTAATTCACTACAGAAATTTAAAGGTGTATCTACAGTAAGGACTAAAGCTGTACATGATATATATAGTTGTTCTTTTTGAACAGCGACCGTTGTTGAAATCCCATATCGAGATAAAAGCCAGCAACGATTTGGAAAGGACTTTTTTTATGAACCACTTTTATTCGGTAAATAGATGAATAATTGAGGAAAAGAACAAGTGTGGCAATATATCGGAGTGAAAAGAACTGTTCAAAATGCATGATGACAAAAATTTAAATTAGAAAAGCAATTTACGGTTGACTTTCTGCATAAGAACTATCCAACTGGTTAATGTACAAATTTTACTGCAACAAACTGAAAAGCAAGTATGTTGATAGAATGAAACTGTTATGACATATCCAGTTTCATTGCATATCCATGCAGATACAGATTCATTTGTATATCCATGCCGAAACTGACATGTTTTACGACAAGAAAGAAAACCGTATATTTTATGACACCAGCTACTATTCAAATGGCAATGTATTTACCATACCACAAATAAACAAAAGAATAACAGTAATGTTAAAGTACGAACTAACCGACACATCACTATAAGAGTTTTGTAGGTTAAGGCAAAAACTCTACAGGTTTAAAAATAAATCAAAAAGAAAAGGTACATAAGGGTATACAAATGCGTAATAAAATGGACTCGCAGATATGGAATGCACAACAATTGTTTATTAAACCACGAGGAAAACTTTCAAGAAATTAGTTTTGTCATCATGAGATGTATAACATCTGAATGAAAAAGTAGCTTTTTTAGCCGACATCATAAATTGAACGATTGAAGTGGAAACTTTGTATTGTAAAAAAACAAAGATTTCCTTTTTATTATATATTTTTAATGGCAAAAACCGTAGATTTGCATGGGTTTTCTCCATTATGTGCCAGTACGATTAACAGCTGCATTACTACATTGATAAAAAGAATTTCCTAAATTTTACAATAATTTTGTGACAGCGACGTTTTACAAATTTAGCTTGTACATCTCATGCTTCAAATTGTGTATTTTGTCAATTTTGTGTATTCGTACAAAAATGAAGACGTTTTATTTTTTTTAACACATTTGATGCGCGGATTGATACGTGCGGTTGCATCTGACTTCATAACGTATCATCTTTAAACAAAACATTTTAATGATTGTGAGGTTTTTTTGTAAGGATTTTCGTTCTTCACTTTGTTTATTTCTACATTGAAACGTAAATTTGTATGTGGCCTTGGCAAGCTTGCAGTCTAGCTCGGTAGCAGACGTTGTATCCAATTTTCGATTGTCACTTAATTGTCACTTAATTGCGGTTTGCAATCAACACTAATCAACGCCAGATTTATCCATCGTTTTCAAACACGATTTTAAAGTGAGTTAAATTTGCTACTTAAAACTTTTTATTGCTATATTTAATCACGAGTTTTTTTATTTCTTCTAAAAAATGTGTACCGTTTGTCGTAGAGTATTACAGGTATACAATACCGTATCGGTGACACATATGAACAGGTAATTTAAGTTCAGTCACTGACAGTTCCATGATTCATGTAGAAAATTAATTATAAAAAGTTAATACTTGAAGTCTATATTTTGCTTTTTGGAGTTCGTTTTTAGGCATTTCTTGATGGCACTTCATTGATTGCATAAATGTACACAAGAGGGTCTACAGTTGACACATTTTAAGATTTGTACATCCTGATGTGGAGGGAGAGAGAGAGTGGAAGGGAGGGAGAGAGAGAAGGAGCAGAAGATGAAGAAAAATGAAATGGCCAAAATATGGAAATACGGGTCTGAATAACACACATAAGGGCAAATGTACTTCCTTAATGTAAAAAAGAAAGTAGTTCCAAAAGTGATATCGCCACTGTGGCAATATCATTTTTCTCCCACTAATATATTTCATTATCTCACTTTGAAATATATAATAAAAAGAATATAAAATTACATGGTTTATATCAACATCATACTTTTCCAAAGCAGCTCATGAACATGGAAAATGTAAATTTTATGAGTAAGAAATCATAAAATTTTAATAAATCAGATGAACTAATGTAAATGTATATCACATTTCATCTCCAAGATCACGATATGGTTTTGTTTCTCGTATAATGATTTGCAGGCTATTAATTATTTACCTAGCCAAAGTGCTGTGAAAATCTTTAAAAGCGTCTGATCAATAATCAACAGCAAACTGTACACTGAAACATACAAATATTCAATAGCAAACTGTACACTGAAACATATTGGGAAGAAGACGGTTGAGAGGAAATAGCCATTGTTTGCCAATAAACGTTCCCACGATGTTGACTGGAAGCTTGCTACTGCTGCTGGTGACTCTTGAGGCTGGAGAGGGGGTCTGCGAACCGAGTAAGTTTTTGCACAGCAGTAAGGTTGTGTTTATTCGATTTATTTATTTATTTTATATTTCTTATGGGTTATGAGTGGCTTATATATATATATATATATATATATATATATATATATATATATATATATATATTCAAGATGATATCAGTTTGTTCATCCTTTATTCCTTCAAGCGCTATCTCATCATCATGAATGACGTAGTATGAAATTAAATGATTTAAACCAACAGATGGAATGATGGATTCATATTTGAGATGGCGTAGTATTAAATAAAATGCTTTGAAGATACAAAATGGAATTAATTTTTTTTATTTTGACATAAATAATATCGTAATGAAAAATGTTGCAATATTACACTCTATTTAGTACGAAAGAAATTTATATACAATAAAATAGAATGATTTACACGAACCAGTCTGAATGGTAATTGATATTCAAAATGAAATAACAGGATGATCATCAAATTTGTATTAACTTAAACATGACTGACCTTAAATTGTAATTCTAGTCCCAGCCAGACTTTGCTAAACTGTTTACTTTCAATGTACTTTGAGTCCATTTTTATGTTCACTTCGACCGTAAATATGTTGTTTGACATTGGATTTATTTATATTATTATCTTTGTTTAAATTACTTCTTTTTATAGCATACAATTGTATTATACTTCAAATCATGTTTTAAGTTGGAGGCCTCCGGTGGCCGAGTGGTCTAAGGCGCTCGCCTTTACAGATCACTGACATCTCATCTCTGTCCGCGTGGGTTCGGCCAAAGTGGGTATGTGAGAAAGCATGCCAGTAGCTTCCCGCGGGTCGGCGTTTCTTCCAGGGGTTTTTCCGGGTTATTCCTCAACCAAATATACTGGCCACCATGTATAGCCTATCATGTGCTGAAAAATGGCGTTAAACCCATAACAACAACATGTTTTAAGTTATACAACTTTGGTCATCATACTTCAGACTGGTTTGTGTAAATCATTCCATATCTTATAATTCGTTTTCTTTCGTAGTAATTTAAATGTTATGTTGCAACATATTTCATTATGATGGTATTTAATTTTGAATTATCATTCTTCATTCCATTTTGTTTCCTCAAAACATTTCATTTAATACTACGTCATTTCGAATCTGAATTCATTATTCCATTTGCTGGTTGCAATAATTTCATATCATACAACATCATTTCATTGGTTTAATATCGGCGGTGACTGCTGCTTCCAAATTTATGAATGAGATTATATGTATGTATGTATGTATGTATGTATGTATGTATGTATGTATGTATGTATGTATGTATGTATGTATGTATGTATGTATGTATATATGTATGTATGTATGTATGTATGTATGTATGTATGTATGTATGTATGTATGTATGTATGTATTAACATTTAAGGGAACCTCATCACAATAATGGATATATGGTGTCAAATGAAAGCCAAGTTCCAAACATTTCAAACCAAGAATTGCACAAAAACCCTATAAAGATAAACCCTTCCAACTCAATGTAAAGATGAAGAGGGAAATGGGTTTCTAACGTGATTCCAGAATTAGGAATGAGATTGTATGTATGTATGGATGGATGGATGGATGGATGGATTGATGTATGTATGTGCGTTTATATATAATGACTCAAAAGGTGAAAAAATCGCGGGGAGAAGAAAAACGTTTTCTAACGTTTCGACCTAAAAGAACACACACACACACACAGAGTCGCATGCGCTGAACAATAACTAATTATATCATGTAAACAAATATGTCCAAAATAATAAAACGGTAAAAATTCAAGAAAACAACAAATTTACAGAATAATTAGCTACATATAAGACCTAGCATATATGCATAGGGTGGTCATAGGAAACTAATTTTACATAAAATAGAAGCAAGATATAACTAAAGCTTTCGTTGAAGCCAAAGTCGCTATAGGTCGGCATCTGCAGTGTTGCCGGATTATCCTGTTTACAGCGTCATTACGATTAATTTGGGTCACCTATGGACACCATACAGTGCATATATTTCGCTTCTAGACTTTACATTTCGAATACAATTTCAAGTGCGAGGAACAAAGATACGAATGTATTTATAATAAAAGACAGGGTAATGGAAAGATGTATTAATAATAAAATAATAATAATAAGAAGAAAGACGATGACGATGATGAAGAAGAAGAAAGACGACGACGACGACGAGGATGATGATGATGATAAAGAATGTATACCTACAGAGGAGTGAGGCTAAATAAATTAAAATTAATCAGAAATAAAGTTACGCACAGTAGATTAAACCAAAACTTATAAACCTGAGCTTTCCGTTTAAGCCAAATTCGCTATAGGTTCGCATCTAGCAGTATGCAACATTTCTCTTATTGGGCACGTTCATTGTCAGTCCAGCTGTGATTTGATTTAGTTTGCAGCATTTAGAGGGACTGGACAGAGTGTCCAGCTGAGGTGAAATGGTTGGTGAGTTTTGTGTTGACCTTGAATACACTGAGTCAAATCATACATTTTTTGTTTAACCTAGCTTAACTCTTAACAGGTGATATCTTATTATTATTTTTACTATTATTTATTTATTTATTTATTTATTTATTTATTTCCTCTATCCAACACTTTCTCTTGAAATGTAAATGCATTCATATCTTTGTTCTTCGTAGTTGAAATTATATCTGGGATTTAAAGTGTAAAAAAGCAAAACATATTTCACCGCTAAAGACGGCGTTGATAGAATGACCCAAAGTCCTCGTAATGACATAAATAAACAGGCTACCCTGGTCAGTACAGCAATATCGTGCTTCTAGCTAATATCCAAACTACACTTCATTTCTACACCTTATACACAGATGCTAGGTATAATTATAAACATGTATTACATTCTTCTGTAATTTTGCTGTTTGTTTGTTTGTTTGTTTTTATTTACATAGTTTTTACCTTTTCATTATTTTTTTTCAGTTTTGTTTTTCTGTACCATGCTGTAAAGAAATGTTGTTCTAGGCGTGTTACTCGTTGAGTGTACATACTGTTTGTATGTTCTTTATTATCTCTTATGAGGACCTTGTTAAGACTGAAACGTAGGGAAACTTTGTTTTTCTCAGCTCTCTGAATTCCAATATTGGTTTCATTATATAATGTATTTGTGTTGTTGGTGTGCATTAAAGATTTGTTTCTTTCGAATCGAATCTGGTACTTAACAAAGCGAAGGTCTTTATCATTGCCGATCTGTCAGTGTCTAAGGTCAGGTTAGGCATCGCCTGCTACGGTAAGTAACAGTAGACGGTACTACCTGTGACTGTTGACTCATAATGGATAGCTACACCTGGTTCCCTCTGAAAAGTCCTTTCTGGTGGATCAGGCGGCCGAGAAGATATGCTCATCCTCCGGTTGTTAAGGCAGATGGCAAGATCTGTGTGGATAGCACATGGCATCAGCTCAGGTGCGGTAGGAACTGATGGCCATCCACTGCATCCATACTTGTCTCCAGACATCTCAACATTGTCGTGCCACTGGGTTCAGAGAGGCCTGGACGAGAGAGTGAAGGCGACTCTGCGCAACTTTCCCTCACTTAAATCCAACTCACGCGCATGTCATGACACTATTCCTCTTTACCCACCAGATACCTTCAAGTCATGCGGCAAAGCAGCATGTGTGGACACACTGAGAGGTGTAGCTGCAGACCTGCACACAGGCGGCTCAGGGCATCGGGTCGCTTTTTACTGGAACGAAGCAGCAGCGGAACTGGGCAGCCCCCTGGGTGACTGAGAAGCCCTTTTTAAGATTCACACTGCTCACCTCCGTAGCACGAGGAAGGGGCTAGAAAAGATGTCCTAAACATTGCCTGCTTCACCTTAACCCTGGTCAGAATACCACGGCTAACGGGGATCCCACCTCAGCAGTCGAAAACCTAACAAGACGACATAGGTGACTCACCATCAGTGCTTCTAACGTATGCACACTAATGGACAGTACGACAGTACACCAACAGATAGACCAGAGAGAAGAACAGATCTGGTTGGTAGAGAACTGCCCTGATTAAATATCCAGATAGCTGTCTTGAGTGAAACT
Organism: Margaritifera margaritifera; assembly: GCA_029931535.1. NCBI lineage: Eukaryota > Metazoa > Mollusca > Bivalvia > Unionida > Margaritiferidae > Margaritifera > Margaritifera margaritifera. The sequence goes on from JAQPZY010001516.1 coordinate 2,892,862, forward strand.
TGCCGAGCTGAGGAAGGACAACTCACCCAAGTAGCAGCCGGCTACACCTTCTTCTGGAGTTCACGAAGAAAAGGAGAGCAACGTGAAGCTGGTGTTGGGTTTGCCATCAAATCACACTAGTTAGCAAGCTCACAAATCTCCTAAAAGGCGTGAATGACAGACTAATGCAAATTAGACTACCGCTGTCTGGAAAAAGACATGCAACTATCATCAGCGCCTATGCACCCACCATGACCAACCCAGATGAGATCAAGGATAAATTTTATGAAGACCTGTAGTCTCTTATTGCAGAAGTACCAAAGGCAGACAAACTCATCATCCTTGGTGACTTCAATGTTAGGGTTGGTACCGATCACCAAACATGGCCAGGTGTCATTGTCAAAAATGGCTTTGGCAAATGCAACAACAACGGACTCCACCTACTGAGGAAATGCTCTGAACACGACCTCCTAATCACCAACACAGTGTTCCGCCTGCCAAACCACAACAAGATGTCTTGGATGCACTCACGCTCTAAGCACTGGCATCTTATTGACTACGTCATCGTTAGGAGAAGACACAGGAATGCTGGACTGACCACAGGCTCATAGTCTCCAAGCTCAATATCCTGATTCAGCCTAGCTAGCGACCACAAGGCAAAAAGTGCCCAAAAAGCTTAATGTCGCCAAATTGAAACAGGAGAATGTGAAACAGGCATTTGTCGAAAAACTCTGCATCCAACTGGATACAATCGATATAAACTCCGAGAATGTCGAGGAAAACGGGGCTTCCTTCAGAGACTTTGTGTACTCAACTGCATCCAAAACCTTCGGTCCCATCACAAGTAAACATCAGATGAGAACGATGCTGCCATACAGAAACTTATGAATGAGAAACAGTTACAGAAGGCCTGTTTAGAAGACAGCACCTCATCGTCTAAGAAGGCAGCTTTCAACAACATCAAGAGGACTGTCCAATGCAAACTCAGAGAGTCGCAAGACCCATGGCTAAACAATAAGGCAGATGAGATTCAGTCCTACGCAGACAGGAATGACACGAAAAAATTATATGATGCTTTGAAGACAATCTATGGGCCACAGTCACCAGGAACATTTCCAGTACTGAGTACTGACAATGCTACGCTGCTCACTGACAAAGAAACTATACTTCAGAGATGGGCAGAACACTTCACCAATATCCTCAATCAATCAACAGTCATCTATCAGCGAAGAGGAAATTGATCAACTGCCCTAAGTGGAATGGTTACTGAAACCCTGAAAATAATTGACATGCTGTCAAATGGAAAAGCACCTGGAGCAGATGCTATACCAGCAGAAGTCTACAGGCACATAAACTGACTGAACTCTCCCAGTCAATGTGGACTCAGGGAACAATACCCCAGGAGAAAAAGGATGCATCCATCTTCCATTTCTACAAGCGGACAGGCAACTAACAATCCTGCGACAACCACCAGGGCATCTCTTTGCTGTCAATAGCCGGCAAAATCCTTGCCAGAATTCGGCTGAATCGTCTTGTGCATCACATCGATTAAAGACTCCTACCAGAGAGTGCGTGTGGCTTCAGGAAGGAAAGGACGAGGAACCACATACATTATATTTGTAGCTCGTCAACTCCAGGGGAAATGCCAGGAACAGAACTCCAACCTGTAGACGACATTCATCGACCTGAGAAAAGTCTTTGACACAGTCAGCCGTGGGGCCTTTGGAAGATCATGGCAAAATTTGGTTGCCCAGAGAAATTCATCGTGATGGTTCGGCAATTCCATGATCGCATGCTTGCTCGTGTCGTGGACGACGGAGAGTCATCTGAACCATTCCCAGTCACCACTGGAGACAAGCAAGGCTGTGTGTTGGTCTCTACCCTCTTCAGTATGATGTTCTCTGCCATGCTTACTGATGCCTTCTGTGACTATGACACTGGGATCGACATCAGATACCGGACTGACAGCAAGGTCTTCGATCTGAGGAGACTACATGCGAAGACGAAATTACAGGAAGTGACTTTTCGTGATCTCCTATTTGCTGACGACTGTTTCCTGAATGCCAAATCTGAGTCTGACACGCAACACAGTATGGATCATTTATCTTCAGCTTGTGACAATTTCGGTCTCACAATCAGTATCAAGAAGATAGAGGTGATGCACCAACGTCCAGCAGAAAAGCCTTACTTCGAGCCTACCATCACAGTAAACGGCCAAACCCCTGTGGCAGTGGACAATTTCACCGAATTTGGCAGCACACTGTCACGTTCAGTCACGTGCAGTCCACATCGATGATGAAACCAACTCCAGAATTGCTAAAGCAAGTGCGGCATTTGGCATACAACGTGCAAATATGTGGGAGCGCATAGGCATCAGTCTACACACAAAACTAAAAGTCTTGAAAGTCATTGTGTTATCGACCCTGCTGTATGCATACTAAACCTGGACGGTGTACAGACGCCATGTCAAGAAGCTGAACCATTTTTACTTGGGGTGCCCGAGAAAACTGATGAGAATAAGATGGCAGGATAGGGTTCCAAACACTGGGGTTCTCACACGGGCGGGCATTCCAAGCATCCACACTCTGCTGATGAAATCACAATTTAGATGGGCAAGCCACGTCACCAGGATGTCAGAAGAGCGACTACCAAAGAACTTCTTCCACGGCGAACTGAAGGAGGGAAAGCGATCTCAGGGTGGTCAGAAGAAACGCTTCAAAGATTCCCTCAAGTCATCTCTGAAACACTTCAACTTTGACCCTGAGTCTTGGGAAGATCTCGCACAGGATTGCTTCACCGTGCGGAGTGTCATCCATACTGAAGCTACAGACATTGAACAGAGGCTAATTGCAGAGGCAGTGCAGAAGCGCGAGCGGCGTAAATCTCAGAATTGCAACACTTCCTCTACTGATTAAGCAAACCCAAGCGGCATCTCCTGTCAAGTGTGCCACAGACAGTTCAGAGCACAAATTGGCCTGATCAGCCACTCACGTACTCACAGAAACCAAACCAGTTAGTGATGTCATGGTCATCTTCGAACAACAACAACATGTCAGTGTCCCATATATATATATATATATATAATACCAATGTATGCGTGAGTGTTTGCTACAGGTATTTGCCTTGACAATTTACTTAAACAAGAATAGTTACATCAATTGAAATTTTATTACTAAGAGTAATGGAACACAGAATGTCAAGCATATGGAACAACTCTATTTTGAGAGTTAATTGGAACCACTTAAAGCATATTTAGGACACGTATCTTACCGATTAAAACGACGCGTGATATTGTAAGATATCTAAAAGGAATTAGGAGTAATCAGTAGTTTGCCGTTAGACACGACTTATAAGCGAGTAAAAACTTTAGTCCATGATTCATTTAAAATCACATATGGGGATTTAGCAAAGAATTGAACTAGATCAAAATATTGGTGATTATATACTTTTGTTCGTGGATTGAAAGCAGGAAGTTACTTGTACATTCGCATTTTGAGTGACTGGTGATAGAAGAAAAAATAAACACGTCAAGCAAAACCTGTTGCATGAATATTAAGCGACTATATCTTTGTTTAAGATTAGAAGAAGAAACCGTGGTTAAGTCTTGGTAGTATTTATATATACTTCCCGAAGTATGCTGTGAAAGGCATCGGATTATTTTAAATGACCAAGTACCCATACTTTAACTGTCCTATGAATCTATTAGAGGTTACAAAATACGCCTTTTCCTATATCTTCAATTGTTTTCGTAAATTCACAACATGTATAAAATTACTGCCCCCAGGCCACAAATATGTTACCATCTTCTCCGTGCATGAAGAAATTTAAATTTTAACATGATTCAAAATGATACTCATTGAGCTCAGAAGACAGCACAGAGTAGAAGGGATGGATGAGGGAAGGGTGATGGAGAACCAGTGGTGTACTGGCATTGGTCATACTGGGACAAATCCCGGTGGGCCGCCACAAAAAAATCCGTTTTTACCTGTGTTTTACTGGTGTAAGCAAAACCCCGAGCCTGTCCCGGCAGATCGCTGCATCGGTGGGCCGTCACAAAAATCCGTTTTTACCGGTGTTTTACTGGTGTGAGCAAAACCCCGGGCCTGTCCCGGCAGATAAGTCCAGGGCCGAGTTGCTTACCCAGTACACTCCTGAGGAGAATCCACACTCAAACTTAAAAGGACACCGGAAAGGTATCAAAAGAAAACAACGAAGAAGCCAATGAACCGTTCTTAAACATTAAAGATTAAATGGTTATTAACTATTTTTTATTTTTTTAAATATATAAAATAAATAATTAAACCAAATTAGTATCGCATTTAATACAAATGGATTTTCAACGTAGGTTTCTTGTGCCTAAAAAAGAACTATCACATTTTCAGGTCTAATGACGTCATGTCAAAACAAGGAACAATATTACGATACGGTAACTTCAGAAAAACTACTAATATTATCACTATTACTATTACAGTTATTATTATTATTATTATTATTATTATTATTATTATTCAATCAGTGCATACCTTTCATCACTGATTTTCCTGTTTGAATGTTCCAGATCTTTGCTGCAAGGAATTTCACTCATTCGAAAACTTTAGTTAATATATATCGTCACCTATTATCAGTTTTTTTTAATGTTGGAAGTGTAGTGATTTATATGCATGCATTTTCTAATTGAAGTTTCTTTTTTGCAATAAAAGTTACATTCGTACTTGAGTTCCTAAATATTACTTGCCCAATGGCCCAATGTCTGACTTGCTAAGGAATACCCAAAACAATACAAAATAATGATTGTTTGTCTGTTGTTCAAAAAAAGTAAACAAGACAAAGAACCATTCATGACGCGTCGGTAGCGTTTGCAGTTATTTCTGGTGTAAGTTTCCTTTATAATTGTAATGATAATTTTTTTCATGATGTTGTAGTTGATCTGGTGTAGCAGGCAATACACTGAATTTGGGAACATTTTTCCTCAATATTTTTATTACAGAATGGCTATGTGCTGATATGGACCAAGAGCTGTTATGCGAAGATGTTCCTGGGGGAGTTATAATGGAAGTCGATTCCAACCTTGACCTTCCAGGATGTGACCACTGCAGCTGCTGTAAACCAGGTCAAAACAAAAAAAAAGATTGTTTTATCTCAACAACCCAACCCCCCTTCCAAAATAAATAAATAAATAAATAAAATAGAAAGGAGGGGGGTGGAATGGGGTGGGAGATGGTTGTGTGATAACTGTAGTGTTCTTTAGTATTCATTGTCCACTAACAGGCGCCGTTTGCGCTTAATTTTGTACCAAAAGAAGCCAAAAGTAAAATAAATTTAATCCAAGAGAAATGATACACCTAAGGTTTTATTCCGTCGCTGATGGTTTTCGTTTGCACAGAAAAGAGTGATAGAATCTATTGTCATAAATTAGATTTAAAATGAAAGTTATGGTATTTATTAATATACTTAAGTACAATAAAATGTATACTTTATTTATCTTTTCTATATGCAGATGAATCAAATGTTGCAAATATTGCATTTTCTGCCTGTCGTATCAGCAACTACAGCACTTCAGCTTTAAAAAAGCATAGTTAAATTGCATAAATTATATGTCTATTTGACGTTTTGCGGTGTAATACCATCTTGGAATCTCATTAATGTCCTATACATTCACTATGGATATGTTTTGAATTTTTTGTTTCAGTTTTTTTTTTTTTTTTTGTCGCTGAATAGCCTGTAGCATCTATAACCTTTTTTCTGTTGGTTGCTTAACAATTTCACCTTAGCTAATTAAGAACACAGAAAATGTATATGGACTACATATTAATACTTACAAGATACAATAATGCATTCTATAAAACTATTTTGATCGGATTTTGCTCAAAACATATTTAATTACTTGGCGTTAAGCGGTGACATTTAAGAACACAACTTCCATAACGTAATTTTCAAATATAAATATTCGTGGCATTTTCGGAAAGTTGTCCATGTCAGAAAGCTAAACTCGTCAATACATTATGAATTTTCTTCAAATGATTCAAAGAGAAATAAAAATTATTGCTGATATTATAAAAAAAAATATAACTTCCGTAATGTATAACATCCATAACCAAAAAAATGAGGAATCTGTGCCTAGTTCCCTTAGAATTTTTTGTATTTTCATTTGTGGGTCATTTTTCCTATTTAAAGGCTGAATATGTATATTTATCAGAAAACTTCAAAAAGTGTCCATTTTCCTAAACTTTAAAACTGAGTAATTATTTTCTGAACTTGGGCCATTTTCCTGGGATTGGGTGACTTGTTGCATAAAAACGGTTTGACTTAAATAAAAACAAATTACTGAAAAATCATGACAAATATTTGGTTAACCTTCATGGAGGGAGAGCCGCGGTAGCTTGGTAGAGCTTCTGACTAAAAATCCAAGGGTCACGATTTCGATACCCATCCAGGTTAGCCCGGGTCGGCTGCCTCGTTGTGTCTTTGGGAAAGACAGTAAGCTATCAGGAGTGTACTGGGTAAGCAACTCGGCCCTGGACTTATCTGCCGGGACAGGCCCGGGGTTTTGCTCACACCAGTAAAACACCGGTAAAAACGGATTTTTGTGACGGCCCACCGGCCCACCGATGCGGCGGTCTGCCGGGACAGGCCCGGGGTTTTGCTCACACCAGTAAAACACAGGTAAAAACGGATTTTTTTGCGGCGGCCCACCGAGATTTGTCCCGGTATGCCCAATGGCCAGTACACCACTGTAAGCTATCATTTCCTCGGCATGATATTGCCAATAATGTGTTAAAAGAGCCAATAAAAGCCAACCAGCTAACTTCATTTCGGGTGAAATCCCCAAAAAGTATCGCGAGATTTACATGAATTTCATAATTTCTGTCCGTTCGAAACTTTTAAGATCTTGAAACAAACGAGAGAAGCATTAAAGGGAAAGTCATATTTTATTCTATTTATCATACATATATATAGGAGACAAGTTTCATATAAATTTGAACACTAGAAGTTATTTTGCTTCTTTTAACGAAATAAATCGCTTGAAAGTACTGTACTATAACTGTCACTATCGGTCACCATTAGAAACTGTTCGGTTTGGTTACAATGGCTACTCGTGAATACAGCATTTCCATGCCTAACATAACATATGATATACTTACAAGTCAGACATTTCTGACGCTGAAGCTAAAAGGGAAACCGCTGCTTTTAATGTTCGACACCAGTAAAGCATGATATATCTGTTTTCAAGTGATAGTTCCAGCGATTACATATCGTCATTGTACTTTTACTTGTGTCGGAAATCGTCACAAACTCGAGTCCACCTTGGCACAGTTGAATTAATTCGAAGTTTAGTGTAGATAAGTATTCGATGTTATGACAATATTCTTAGCTGTAGTGCATATAGCACTGTAATTAACACAAATCGGCCTCGTGACGCAACGAACCATTCGGCGATCCACTGATGCTTTCATATCACTCATACATTTTTACCCAATCAACACATCCGTACATACACTGGTAACAGTATCGACTAAGGATAACCTCAAAAACCACCAAGAAGCAGACAAAGATCAATGAAGTATGCCAAGCAAACCCATATGGAACAAGTGCGACCTCTCGTCAAACGCGAGATTTTAAACAGATACGTTACCGTGTTTTCTTAATTTTAACCCATACTAAATCTCAAAGAACTTTACATTTTTTTACATATGATATACGTTAGCAAAGACTGGTATCCATTTAATAGGACTGATATTACCGAATGACAATTTGTATTTTATATACTGGTCAACAGATACATTCCTTTGAAAATATATATGATATATACCAAGCCACTTTATGCTAAACATTTTGTTGCTAGACGAAGTTTTGTTGAACCCATGTTAGTGGAAAAGCAACACGGAGCAGTCATATCTGGCGGCGCTGGGGGCGGCAGCGTCAACAATTTTCTTAGGGTTTAGGTTAAACTTTTTCATTGACTTATTTTTCCTAAACCCATTGATAAATTATGTTCATAAATGATACGAATAATTATAAGACAAAGACGATTTGCTATACGACAAACTTACTTCCCCCTTAGACCTCGGGGTCAAGGTCAACGTCATAGAAGATTTGTGTTATGGTTAAGACTAAAATTTTCTTTCGCTTATATTTCCTAAACTCGTTGACAAAGTCTCTTCATCCTTAGACTTAATCATTATAAAACAAAGACGATGTTGAGACATTTAATCGTCCCTTTTTTCTTAGAGTCAAAATCACAATCGTAGAAGTTTTGCGTTGAGGCATTCGTTAAAGTTATTATTTTGCACGTTTCCTGAACCCCTTGATGAATTCTGTTTATACTCGGGATGACACATTATGAAGGAAAGAAAGTTCATTTTGTAAGCACTCTTTCAATTATCCTTACATTTGGATAAGACAGAATGCATGTTGAGTAGTTTTGGGGGTCACTATGGAGTAAATGTAGGAATTAAATTTCCGTTCGGGTCATTGTGGGATGTACGGGAATTTAACATTACGTTTAGTCAGTATGGGGATGTATGGGAATTTACATTATTTTTGGATCGCTATGGAGAATTTTGGATCACAATGATGATGCATAGAAATTGAACATGGATGGCTCGGTATGGGAACTGAACATGGATGGATCAGTATCGGAATGTATGGGAATTTAACATGGATAGTACGGTATTTCGATGAAAATTAACATTGTGGACTTTTACAGCACCCATATGAAATTTTATATTACGTTTGGATCGGTATGGAGTCTACAAAAATGTAGCATTATGTTTCGGACGGCATGTGGTCAATGGGAATTTAGCATTACGTTTGGGTGGGTGTAATGCCCATGGAAATTTAACATTATGTTTGGATTGGTATAGCACCCTATGGGAATTTAACATTACGTTTGGACCGGTATAGCATCTTATGGAACTTTAACATTGTGGGTCACTATATCACTAATATGGAAAATGACTATGGTCGGTAAATAATAGGGCTCTATGGAAATCTAAAATGGGGTAGCTGGAGGTATTTGGAAAAAGAAAGATAAATATACACCTAATGACAGACAAACACGCACATTTCAGACCTGGAAAAAGCAGTGGAAATTTCCAGGTATGAGTTTATATTTTGAGTGCATTTTTAGAACTTGGGAAGAACCGTGGAAATTCGGATTCTATTTTTATAGAATGATAGGGAGGTTGAACTGAAAGAACAACTAAAGATTCGTTCTAAACAGAAAAAGATGAATATGATACTGTGCCATACGATAAGAACAATGCCGGGTCTAACGCCATGGCGTCATCTTTTCAAACTCTATATCATTCTTCGAATAACTGACGTGTCCATCTCTGTTGCAATCTGCACTCCACACCACAGACTAAAATGAAACCGATGGTTCCAGAATCACCACCGACTTATTAAGTAGACTCATGGATGAGACCAGAATACACGATTCTCGTGACCCTGCGTGGTTATTGTGATGTTGCCAGTAGATGGAACCTATTCAAAGGAAGATGGCTGCGACATATTGTGGAACTACTCCAAACACTTTAACTAGAACAGGAATAGGAGTATAACGATTCAGCCTACGTTGAACATGCAAATGGTGTTCGCGAGGTTACATTCACCTGGCCCGCCCATAATGCATCTATGGACTCTCATCATCATCACTTGAAGAAACGTGATCACAATGACGAAAAAAATAGTTTGTTCATGATACAATACATTTTGTTCAAAGTATTGCTATTGATGATGAATACAAATTTACCCCGTGTAAGAGGAGATTCGCTTCACCTTGTGACAAACGACAGAACAAAAAGCAGAAAGAACTTTTTTCCCGCGGCTGATGCTGTGACACTATTCGTTTCTTGGATATTATCCAAATTAAACTACGTTCAGGTTCTGTATAAAATATTTTGATGAGTGTATTTACTCTCAGAATTTAAAAAAAAAAACAAGCCTATAGTCGCAGCTGCATCGTTCGTTATCAAAGTGGTCAACGAAATGTCAGATTGTTAAAGCTGGGAGGTATTGTATCTCTTCGCCATCCCTGTAGCATACTAATTGCAGGAACTCGCGGCTCAGGTAAAACAGAATTCGTCCAATGTTTGATCGAACACAACTTATATTTCATCTTCCTCTGAACGTCTACTGTGGTGTTACAAAGAGTGTCAATCTGCTTAGTCGTCACTCAAAGCAAGTCATGGAAAATAAATTTGGTTTGTGAAGGATATTCCTCTCGCGATGACGACGGGATCGTGTCTAACTCAGTCAAACTCATATCGTCATCTTCGATGACATCTTAGGCGAAGATAAAGAAATCAAACTTTAGTTTACTCAAGAAAGGCATCATCGGAACGCCAGTATCATTTATATCACACACAATTTATTCCATCAAAATAAGGCACATCGCAAATGAGTCTCAATGCACATTATGTGCTGATGTTCAAAAGTAAAAGTGTTGGTTAAACAATTGGCTAAATTATTTCTATGAATAGAAACCTCATTTACGCACTCACTCAATACGTGATTTATATCAATGTCGTTCAATAAGACATTATTTAAGTCTCATTAAACCACATTGATCCGCTCACTTTATGCCATTAGAGTACAAGTCATACTGGTCATGTTGGCGTTCAGTATCGACTATTTCAGTCATGGGTGTCATTTGTTTTAGAATTTGATTACACATACCTTTAAATGGCGATTATTCATTTTATTTGGATGAGGTCAATCTAAAGGTGTGATCCAGTACAAACCGGATTGAATGTCACGCGCTGTGACGTAACAATAAAAGCTGCGCGTGTCCAAAAACATTCGAACTACCCTGTTATTTGTTGTGATAGACCCGACGTCCTCTTTTCTTGACACAGTTGATTACCTGGCCACCACTGTAAAAGTCCATAGCAATAAATAATTTTTTTATGGAAGATTTTGGATGACATTTAAGGTGCAGAGCATTCAACAATCAGGATTTAATAGACTCTGCTTAAACTATATTAGTATTTAATTTTAGAACAACAATTAATATTTAATTTAATCTGAGTAAATACACTTACACGACCACATTGACATACACTTTAGTCACGAGAAGGATCCACAAGTGTGTTCACATTTGTTGGAAGCTAGTCTCAAAGAAAGTTTGCGCTTATTTTCATTTTACTGCACATGAATTACTAAAAGGAATTACTCATATTCCACAACAATCGGAACGTTTTGTTGAGGAGAAAAAAACATAGAGCAGAATTGGCACAACTAGCATAGCAGAGATTTCATACTTGGACAAAGGAACAAATCCGGTTGGAATTGGATTTCTTGGAGGAACCATTATTCATTCCCTTCTACGATGGGACCCAATATGGTAGCATAGGTAAACAATATAGACCAGGAGGATATCGAAGAGAGTTGCCGCTACATCAACAAACAAATGGCATCTCCCAAGAAAACAAAGAAGGTAAACAAGAGGCAATTCTCAACTGTTGCAAAGAAGAAACACTGCGACCACGACAACCAGCAAAAGAAAGAGAGGCTCTGCCACCAGAGCGTGCGAGGACCAATGAAAACTTCCAGTAGCAGCCGTTAGCGCAGTCAATCCAAAAGCAGCATCAACAAAAGTATAATCATGTGTTTCAGTATCATCTGTCACATTTTTGGTGATGTCTGGTAAACCTTATTTAAGAAAAGTGTTTCCAAAATGTTTTAAAGACGCCACCGAAATGGACGCCTGTTTATAAAGCTACTCCTCCTCCTTTGTCTTTTTTTTCTGGTGCTGCTCCCGAAAGAAACATGACATAGTCTAAGACAAAAGTCTCAAACCGCGAACGGATGTGTTACAAAGTTTAGTCGATCTGTCGAAACTAGAACTCACTCGATTTAGTACACTGAACACTCCTTCTTCTCGTGCAATGTCCATGGTAAAGCTCGTACGACGTCCTAACAACAAGTGGATATAAGTACCTGTATACAAGATGCTTGCACATTTTGGCAGCAGTAAGCACGACAAGATGTAATCCCAAAAGATACCATAGCATCATTCTCATCATCATCATCATCATCCTCCTCATCATCAACATCATCAAAAGACTCATAAAGTTGGGAAAAATTAAAAAGCTCCTCGTTTAGCCAAATATTCGGATGTGTTGTTGGTGTTAACCAAAGTTAAAGCACAACCAGAGCATTGAAAAGGCTCCCAAAGCCAGCATAAATACCTTATGTGAATTTTGTCTGAACGTGTTGAAAGGAAACTTTCAATTGACAAAGCCGCATAAACAGCGACTATGACGACATCGTCACAGCCTTAGAACATGGTTAGAAAGACAATTTCATTGACCCTAAAAACGTGCTCGTCCAACAAGGATGGTTTCTTCCAATGCTGATGGCACCGTTGGGCGCCAAAAAGTATCTGCTCCCTTGTTAGGGGCGATAGCTGGATCTATTTTAGGCGGAGTCGTGAAATTCGCTTTTTGAAATAAAAAGGACGGTTCATTTTCGAATGACATCAGTGATACAAAATATTACTCTTTGGAAAGACCACAATTAACGTTGGACCGTTACAAACGGTGAATGGACCGCCACCGTTAGTATGAGCACGGGATACCATACTTATCAACAAATCCGAATATTACCAGGACGGCTCATTTACGACAAGATATATAGTCTTTGATGAGTCGACTTGTCAGAAACGGAAAAATCATAATGGTACCGACAATTCTTGCAACGTCTTCAAACATTTCACCAACAATCTATCCAGCGAAACCATATATAAGTGCCATCAAGGATTTGATGATTGCAGAAAGAACAGCAGCCACGGCGACCACGATTACCGTAAACGATTTGAACCTGTGGTATGGCAACAATTATCTGTAGGACTGAGAGAAACCCAAGCTCCTCAAGGTTAGTAAGAAATCCACAACGTTGGCAAGTTATTCAAAGTTATCAGGAATGAATAGGAGGAAGAGAATGAATTAGAAGACAAAAGAAAGAGAAGAGAGGATATGGAAGATTTTCAAACACTTCCAACTGAAACACCCACGATAAAGACGACATTAAGCCTTGCAGCTATGTTCACACCGACACCGATTCGATAAGAAATGAAATGATGGGTCACGAAGACGTCATTTTCATCAGAACCAGAAGAGAAGGAAGTGAAGAAAGAAGTGAAGAAAATCACACCCGTTGTGGCATCATCGTCAACTCCCATTCATCTATATTTACCAATTTAAACATAAACCAGTTTTTATTCCATTATACAACAATCATCAAATGAAAATTTCAAACTTTTTCATCATGCTCATTTCCCATCCATATAATAAGGCCAGACATGCGTGAATGACCAAGCATATACGATTAGTTATAATGTGTATGCTATGACTTGGGGATAATAAGGGCTTGCCACGCACACGTGACCAATCCTCTCGCCAAGGGCTAAAATTACACAACACAAATCATTGAAAGGTTAGATTTTATAGAGACAAACATGACACACTCGGTGCAATGTATGTCTCTATCTCAGATAATTAATTTCTTCCAAAGATTTTACAAATCCATCACTTAAGGTAACATGTGATTGATTATTATATCTAATTATTAGGAGAAAGTTTCATTTTTTTCTGATTTCAAAACAATCATAAATATGGTTGTCAAGGCTTTCGATTATGTATATAATAACTTCACATGACAATAGCCCAATAAATTTATTCTCAGCTGTTAGTATAGAAACATTGCTATTTAATTGATTTTCAGTTTGTTTAAAAAAGGTATCACGTTACTTTGTTAGACAATGAGCAATTTAATTTGAAAAGTGAATTCTAGCTTCAGCTTCATTTTTGCTCAATAATGGCATCTGTTTTCAATTGTAATGTTATTATACCTACTTTCTTCAATACCTAGTTTATAAGCACTAGTCCTGCGCTGAAATTAAACTTTTGGCTCGCTACATTTTCTTGATCACAATGTTGTAGAAGGCAGTCATTAGTTCATAATGCATGCAGTTTCAAAAAGATGAGACATCATAATGTAATTTCACAATTTCTGCATTTTGTTTCTTAATGGATGCTTTAAACGAAAGCATTGTCTCATCCTCGCATGATAATCGTTTTTTCATGGTTTCAGAGTCCTGCTCAAAAATGTTTATTTTGACTCTTGCAGATTGCAACGTCTGTTTTAGAACTGAAATGTTTCCTTCTTGTTTTATTGTTTCTGTTTCTTTCTCTAGATTGGTCACTGAACATATCTGCCTCAAAGTCCCAATGTTATTTTTATAATTGTCGATTGGATTGCATCTCCTTATAGTTATAGTTAAGGCATATTGTGATTTGGCTTATACCTTCTACTTTTCTTACAACAGTGTTGCTTTTTCAAAAGTAAGTTGCCTTATTTTGGACCAGAGCTGTGCATCAACTAATGTATCAACTGTACCAATAAATGCTTTTTCAAGCACGGTCACAGTAGATACATGGAACCCTGTAAGTGTAACCTCAATTGATATAAAAGAATTCTGTTGTTAGGATTGCCAAGTCAGTTCACCCAAATCAGTTGTTTATTCGCATGATGGACTCAGCAGCTACTGTTTCATTGCCTCTATTAGTCACGATCTTTTGATGATGTTTGTACTCTAACATTTTAAAAAAATTTATTCCTATACATATTTGCTTCAGCAATGCTCAAAAATATTTTAAAACAATGTCTGCTATTTGCGACGTAATCATCAATGGCTACAAAGACTGTATTGAGTTGCCATATTGAAGTGCCGCATGTAATGACATACTGGCAACTAGTGGTAAATTATTACGCAACAGAAATCTCAAAGACGTTTGTCACGAGACAGATAGGAATCGTCACACATCTTGGTGACCAAATATATGATTTTTATTTCAGAATATACCCACATAGGCGCAGAAGAAGCAGTCGGTGACCCTGGCGTCACCGTTATAACCACTGCTAATTCCTTGAACGAATGTATCGAAGCTAGTGTAATCCCACGTAGACGAGACCAGAATTTTGTTTTGCCGTGGGCAGTTGGTGTAAAACAAAACGAAAGCGTATACGAGTGTTATATTTTTTTTGCATCCGATGGAGAAAACTTCCAAACTTCAATAAGTTTGAAACACGAGGAAAGGATGACCCTGTATTTGAGGACAAATACATGCAAAGGTAAGACGCGTCTAGGGATTACAGTATGCACAAATGTGTAAATGTAAGACACGTCTATGGATTACATTATGCATTAAAGTTATATTAAGTTCGAAGATGGTTTTTGTGACAGATGTTTGATATTTGTCCGTGGATATTTTTGTTATTGAGTATTGGTGTCACAGGAATAGTTAACTCATTTTCAAAGTAGGTCCCTTTACACATCCAATAAAGAACACTCCTTACACTAGGTCCCTTTTACACTTCCAATAAAGAACACTCTTTACACTAGGTCCCTTTACATTTCCAATAAAAAACACTCCTTACACTAGGTCCCTTTACACTTCCAATAAAAAACACTCCTTACACTAGGTCCCTTTACACTTCCAATAAAAAACACTCCTTACACTAGGTCCCTTTACACTTCCAATAAAGAACACTCTTTACACTAGGCCCCTACACTAGGCCCCTTTACACTTCCAATAAATAACACTCATTACACTAGGTCCCTTTATATTTCAAATAAAAAACACTCATTACACCAGGTACCTTTACACTTCCAATAAAAAACACTCCTTACACTAGATCCCTTTACACTTCCAATAAATAACACTCCTTACACTATGTCCCTTTACACTTCCAATAAATAACACTCCTTACACTAGGTCCCTTTACACTTCCAATAAAAAACACTCCTTACACTAGGTCCCTTTTACACTTCCAATAAATAACACTCCTTACACTAGGTCCCTTTACACTTCCAATAAAGAACACTCCTTACACTAGGTCCCTTTACACTTCCAATAAATAACACTCCTTACACTAGGTCCCTTTACACTTCCAATAAATAACACTCCTTACAATAGGTCCCTTTACACTTCCAATAAATAACACTCCTTACACTAGGCCCCTACACTAGGTCCCTTTACACTTCCAATAAAAAACACTCCTTACACTAGGTCCCTTTACACTTCCAATAAAAAACAGTCCTTACACTAGGTCCCTTTACACTTCCAAAAAATAACACTCCTTACACCAGGTCCCTTTACATTTCAAGTAAATAACACTCCTTACACTAGGTCCCTTAAATAAGTAAATAACACTCCTTACACTAGGTCCCTTTACATTTCCAATAAAAAACACTCCTTACACTAGGTCCCTTTACACTTCCAATAAAAAACACTCCTTACATTAGGTCCCTTTACACTTCCAATAAATAACACTCCTTACACTAGGTCCCTTTACACTTCCAATAAATAACACTCCTTACACCAGGTCCCTTTACATTTCAAATAAATAACACTCCTTACACTAGGTCCCTTTACATTTCAAATAAATAACACTCCTTACACTAGGTCCCTTTACACTTTCAATAAATAACACTCCTTACACTAGGTCCCTTTACACTTCCAATAAATAACACTCCTTACAATAGGTCCCTTTACACTTCCAATAAATAACACTCCTTACACTAGGCCCCTACACTAGGTCCCTTTACACTTCCAATAAATAACACTCCTTACACTAGGTCCCTTTACACTTCCAATAAAAAACAGTCCTTACACTAGGTCCCTTTACACTTCCAATAAATAACACTCCTTACACCAGGTCCCTTTACATTTCAAGTAAATAACACTCCTTACACTAGGTCCCTTTACATTTCAAGTAAATAACACTCCTTACACTAGGTCCCTTTACACTTTCAATAAATAACACTCCTTACACTAGGTCCCTTTACACTTCCAATAAATAACACTCCTTACACTAGGTCCCTTTACATTTCAAGTAAATAACACTCCTTACACTAGGTCCCTTTACATTTCAAATAAATAACACTCCTTACACTAGGTCCCTTTACACTTCCAATAAATAACACTCCTTACACTAGGTCCCTTTACACTTCCAATAAATAACACTCCTTACACTAGGTCCCTTTACACTTCCAATAAAGAACACTCCTTACACTAGGTTCCTTTACACTTCCAATAAATAACACTCCTTACAATAGGTCCCTTTACACTTCCAATAAATAACACTCCTTACACTAGGCCCCTACACTAGGTCCCTTTACACTTCCAATAAAAAACACTCCTTACACTAGGTCCCTTTACACTTCCAATAAAAAACAGTCCTTACACTAGGTCCCTTTACACTTCCAATAAATAACACTCCTTACACCAGGTCCCTTTACATTTCAAGTAAATAACACTCCTTACACTAGGTCCCTTTACACTTCCAATAAAAAACACTCCTTACATTAGGTCCCTTTACACTTCCAATAAATAACACTCCTTACACTAGGTCCCTTTACACTTCCAATAAATAACACTCCTTACACCAGGTCCCTTTACATTTCCAATAAAAAACACTCCTTACACTAGGTCCCTTTACACTTCCAATAAATAACACTCCTTACACTAGGTCCCTTTACACTTCCAATAAATAACACTCCTTACACTAGGTCCCTTTACACTTCCAATAAATAACACTCCTTACACTAGGTCCCTTTACATTTCCAATAAAAAACACTCCTTACACTAGGTCCCTTTACACTTCCAATAAAAAACACTCCTTACATTAGGTCCCTTTACACTTCCAATAAATAACACTCTTTACACTAGGTCCCTTTACACTTCCAATAAATAACACTCCTTACACCAGGTCCCTTTACATTTCAAATAAATAACACTCCTTACACTAGGTCCTTTTACATTTCCAATAAAAAACACTCCTTACACTAGGTCCCTTTACACTTCCAATAAATAACACTCCTTACACCAGGTCCCTTTACACTTCCAATAAATAACACTCCTTACACTAGGTCCTTTTACACTTCCAATAAATAACACTCCTTACACTAGGTCCCTTTACACTTCCAATAAATAACACTCCTTACACTAGGTCCTTTTACACTTCCAATAAATAACACTTCTTACACTAGGTACCTTTACACTTCCAATAAATAACACTCCTTACACCAGGTCCCTTTACACTTCCAATAAATAACACTCCTTACACTAGGTCCCTTTACACTTCCAATAAATAACACTCATTACACTATGTCCCTTTACACTTCCAATAAATAACACTCCTTACACTAGGTCCTTTTACATTTCCAATAAAAAACACTCCTTACATTAGGACCCTTTACACTTCCAATAAATAACACTCCTTACACTAGGTCCTTTTACATTTCCAATAAAAAACACTCCTTACATTAGGACCCTTTACACTTCCAATAAATAACACTCCTTACACTAGGTCCTTTTACATTTCCAATAAAAAACACTCCTTACACTAGGTCCCTTTACACTTCCAATAAATAACACTCCTTACACTAGGTCCCTTTACACTTCCAATAAATAACACTCCTTACACCAGGTCCCTTTACACTTCCAATAAATAACACTCCTTACACTAGGTCCCTTTACACTTCCAATAAATAACACTCCTTACACCAGGACCCTTTACACTTCCAATAAATAACACTCCTTACACTATGTCCCTTTACACTTCCAATAAATAACACTCCTTACACTTCCAATAAATAACACTGATTACACTAGGTCCCTTTACACTTCCAATAAATAACACTCCTTACACTAGGTCCCTTTACATTTCAAATAAATAACACTCCTTACACTAGGTCCCTTTACACTTTCAATAAATAACACTCCTTACACTAGGTCCCTTTACACTTCCAATAAAAAACACTCCTTACACTAGGTCCCTTTACACTTCCAATAAATAACACTCCTTACACTAGGTCCCTTTACACTTCCAATAAATAACACTCCTTACACTAGGTCCCTTTACATTTCAAATAAATAACACTCCTTACACTATGTCCCTTTACACGTCCAATAAAGAACACTCATTACACTAGGTCTCTTTACACTTCCAATAAAAAACACTCCTTACACTAGGTCCCTTTACATTTCCAATAAATAACACTCATTACACTAGGTCTCTTTACACTTCCAATAAATAACACTCCTTACACTAGGTCCCTTTACACTTAAAATAAATAACACTCATTACACTAGGTCCCTTCACATTTCCAATAAATAACACTCAATATACTAGGTCCCTTTACATTTCAAATAAATAACACTCCTTACACTAGGTCCCTTTACATTTCCAATAAATAACACTCATTACACTAGGTCTCTTTACACTTCCAATAAATAACACTCATTACACTAGGTACCTTTACACTTCCAATAAATAACACTCATTACACCAGGTCCCTTTACACTTCCAATAAATAACACTCCTTACACTAGGTCCCTTTACATTTCAAATAAATAACACTCCTTACACTATGTCCCTTTACACTTCCAATAAAGAACACTCATTACACTAGGTCTCTTTACACTTCCAATAAATAACACTCATTACACTAGGTCCCTTTACACTTCCAATAAATAACACTCCTTACACTAGGTCCCTTTACACTTCAAATAAATAACACTCCTTACACTAGGTCCCTTTACATTTCCAATAAATAACACTCCTTACACTAGGTCTCTTTACACTTCCAATAAATAACACTCATTACACTAGGTACCTTTACACTTCCAATAAATAACACTCATTACACCAGGTCCCTTTACACTTCCAATAAATAACACTCCTTACACTAGGTCCCTTTACACTTCCAATAAATAACACTCCTTACACTAGGTCCCTTTACACTTCCAATAAATAACACTCATTACACCAGGTCCCTTTACATTTCCAATAAATAACACTCATTACACTAGGTCTTTTTACACTTCCAATAAATAACACTCATTACACTAGGTACCTTTACACTTCCAATAAATAACACTCATTACACCAGGTCCCTTTACACTTCCAATAAATAACACTCCTTACACTAGGTCCCTTTACACTTCCAATAAATAACACTCCTTACACTAGGTCCCTTTACACTTCCAATAAATAACACTCCTTACACTAGGTCCCTTTACACTTCCAATAAATAACACTCCTTACACTAGGTCCCTTTACACTTCCAATAAATAACACTCATTACACCAGGTCCCTTTACACTTCCAATAAATAACACTCCTTACACTATGTCCCTTTACACTTCCAATAAATAACACTCATTACACTAGGTCCCTTTACACTTCCAATAAATAACACTCCTTACACTAGGTCCCTTTACACTTCCAATAAATAACACTCATTACACCAGGTCCCTTTACACTTCCAATAAATAACACTCCTTACACTATGTCCCTTTACACTTCCAATAAAAAACACTCCTTACACTAGGTCCCTTTACACTTCCAATAAATAACACTCATTACACTAGGTCCCTTTACACTTCCAATAAAAAACACTCCTTACACTAGGTCCCTTTACACTTCCAATAAATAACACTCCTTACACTAGGTCCCTTTACACTTCCAATAAATAACACTCATTACACCAGGTCCCTTTACACTTCCAATAAATAACACTCCTTACACTATGTCCCTTTACACTTCCAATAAATAACACTCATTACACTAGGTCCCTTTACACTTCCAATAAATAACACTCCTTACACTAGGTCCCTTTACACTTCCAATAAATAACACTCATTACACCAGGTCCCTTTACACTTCCAATAAATAACACTCCTTACACTATGTCCCTTTACACTTCCAATAAAAAACACTCCTTACACTAGGTCCCTTTACACTTCCAATAAATAACACTCCTTACACTAGGTCCCTTTACACTTCCAATAAAAAACACTCCTTACACTAGGTCCCTTTACACTTCCAATAAATAACACTCCTTACACTAGGTCCCTTTACACTTCCAAGAAATAACACTCCTTACACTAGGTCCCTTTACACTTCCAATAAATAACACTCATTACACCAGGTCCCTTTACACTTCCAATAAATAACACTCCTTACACTATGTCCCTTTACACTTCCAATAAATAACACTCCTTACACTAGGTCCCTTTACACTTCCAATAAATAACACTCCTTACACTAGGTCCCTTTACACTTCCAATAAATAACACTCCTTACACTAGGTCCCTTTACACTTCCAATAAATAACACTCCTTACACTAGGTCCCTTTACACTTCCAATAAATAACACTCCTTACACTAGGTCCCTTTACACTTCCAATAAATAACACTCATTACACCAGGTCCCTTTACACTTCCAATAAATAACACTCCTTACACTAGGTCCCTTTACATTTCAAATAAATAACACTCATTACACTAGGTCCCTTTACACTTCCAATAAATAACACTCCTTACACTAGGTCACTTTACACTTCCAATAAATAACACTCATTACATTAGGTCACTTTACACTTCCAATAAATAACACTCATTACACTAGGTCCCTTCACATTTCCAATAAATAACACTCAATATACTAGATCCCATCATATTTCCAATAAATAAAACTCATTACACTAGGTTCCTTTACTCTTCCAATAAATAACACTCACTAGAAGTTCTCATTTATAATAACGTTTCTTTGGAGGAGTAGTCCGGTTCCTAATAAATATCGATCAGCAGTAAAGTTATATCTGTGTACACTTTAGATAAATTTGATTAAAAAATTTGTCTCATTATTTGGTATTATGTACACTGCTAAAATGTGTCATTTTCTTGCAGGGAATTTAAAGACAAAAATATAAGAGGAGCCATTGATGTTAAATTCAAACTTGTATGTCACCTAAATTAAGTTACGGTGTTATACAATTTTCATCACAATGTATGAAATGAAAGTCTATCTTTCTATCAATGTATGTAGCTATCTATAAATGTATTTTATTGCATGCAAAATATCTCTTCCAGCTTTTGTTGATGTTGCTGTTTATGCTATTATCTCTATTATGATGGCGGTTTTGTTGCTCTTGTAATAATAATAATAATAATAATAATAATAATAATAATAATAATAATAATAATAATGATAATAATAACTATATTATTATAATAATAATAATAATAATGAAGATGATGATAATAATAATAATAATAATAATAATAATAATAATAATAATAATAATAATAATAATAATAATAATAATAATGATAATAATAACTATATTATTATTATTATTATTATTATTATTATTATTATTATTATTATTATTACAACTTCAAAAATTTACAGCATACTGTGACTGTCCTTGTGATGTGTATGACATGATCTACAAAGTCAATCCCTACATTAACCTGACCTATGAAGAGAAACAATTGGCGCTTCAGGCGCATATTGTTGAGGTAAGCTCTTTTACTTCCTTTTTACTCCATGCAATGACAATGAAAGAAAAGCTAAAGCATTTTCATTCATAATCGGTGGTTTATCAACCAATACAAATCGAACGATGAAAATTCCAAATCGGCTAGCAGGAAACTTTTTGATATTTTGAAACCATCAGTAAGAAATGAAAGCAAAGTTGACCTCTTTATATTTAAAATCATACGTTTAGTCAAGACCGTGTTAATGCACCCATATCAATCTATTGGTGAAAAGAAATGATTTACTTTTGCTTCCAGACTTACAAATGACTGTAATGGCCTAAATTAGGATTTGTATATAAAATCGTTAGAAAAATAATTCTTTGTGAGGTTGTGTTGAAGTCATAGAAGGAGCGTATCATAATATATATTACTTTGGAAACATTTTCTAAAAGAATTAAGGAAACTGCTTCAATTTTTTGGTAACCTTTTATACTAATGACTAACAATATCCTATTGTTTGGATTATCTGAAATTACTCTGGATGTTTTTATTGGTTTATTCAGCATATTCCAACGCAATACAATTTAGGCATATTCCTTGAAATATTTCACTTTAACCTTTTTTGATTTTAATTATTTTGTGCCGTAGAAAGAAGTGTCATATTCTTGAAACATTAAAAAAATGTCCTTGCATATTTTCTGTGCTCATTCTATATGTGTCAATTATCTGCCACTGTTCTCTATTTGTCTCTATCTCCCTGCATTTTTTTTTTTTTTTGTCACATACTTGCGAACAATGTCGAGTACTATTTATATATTAATTATATTGAATTTTATTATTATTCTTTTATTATGCCACAATCCATATATATTAATCTAACTGTAGACAAGGGCTTAAGCTCAATTGAAAGAAGACTTTGTTCATTACCCATCCATTTGCATTTATAACAAATAAAAGTTTCTAACAATAAGATGACAGCCTTACATATATTTATCATAGCAATTTACATAAAAACACTAATACTGACACATGCTGTAGCTTTAGATGAAGATGATGACCGTGATAGTACAAATAATATCAGTATTAGCCTTTTGAAAGAAATGTAAGACATTGAAATAAAACTTATGATAGAGCACACATTAATTATGTATGATTTCATTAAGTCGTTATAATAGCAAAGGGGTTGGTGTAAACTTCATGAGCAACTTTTTGAGCATCATATGTGTGTCTTATCTCCGTTGCTTAATATTACTATTTCTCACTATAGAATTCAGTGAGAAATACAGCTTATGTGATACAGTGGCGATGGTTTCGTACAATGTTGATAAGATTTTTTTCTTAACAGCTTTAGCTCGTTGTATTAAAGATATTTTGTTCTGGAGAAAATGGCTGGACGCTTATAATATGCATATCATGCAAAAAGCTCAAATAATGCAACAAACTAAAGAAATATTCATCGTATCTTTATGTAGTGAGGGAAATATTTGATCCATTCATGATAATTCTAGGAATTGTCCAAAACATGTCATTCCAGATTTCTTCAAAACTTGATACACTTTGTTATTGAATATACGGAATTTTTATGAGCGCACTTGAGGAGGCAACTTTACATGCGCATTGAGGATTTCTTTATCCTATGCTACAGTAAATTTCGACAATTCTGCTATCACAAAATTATTATTATTATTATTACTATTGCTATCATTATTATTATTATTATTATTATTATTATTATTATTATTATTATTATTATTATTATTATTATTATTATTGCAACGCCTCTCAATATTTTACAGATCCAGAAGGAACTGGCACTGGACAGGAAGAATGTATCTAAAGTAATAAGAAAGATATTGAGCGCACCGGATAAGCGTGTTTCGGCCAAGGTCATCGGGGTCATGTGTGGCGCCATCGTCCTAGTCTTCGTGACAGCAACCATAATCGGCCTGGATCTACCAAACCTCATCAGCATCTTTAAACAGATCTTTGGGCTTACTGCTGGGAAATGCGGAACGTGCAAGCAGAAACTAATCAGTGTGAAAAGGAAAATAAACGCGTGAAAACAAAAAAAGTAACATTTGCCTAGACCACGTTGATAATCTTACCATGACCATGCTTGGCTTTATGTACTAAAATAAACTATTGGAGGTCCTTGCCGCAGTCATATGGCACTATAAGTGGTAGGCTATTTTTGTTTGAGCATATGAGCAGGTGTGTAGTATAAAACATTGGGGGTTCTATCTTCAACATCAATGTCATTATGTAATATGTTGAATTTTCCATTACACTTTCCTTTTCTCTCTATTATCTTATACCCATTTGAGAAGAATTGATGAAACGTGGCATTACTATATGCTATTACTAGAAGGTGTGTGGCATAACACATTGGTATACCTATCTTCAACGTCATGGTCTCAGGTCAATATTTTTACGTTTCAGTCACATATTCCCTTCTGCTTTGTAATCTAAGAGCTTTCTAAGATAAATGGATGAAATTTGTATAGGTATATATTCTCATCAGAAGATGTGTTGCATTCTGTGTTTGTGTCCTGTCATCCAAGCCAAGGTCATATGTCAATATTTTTTGGTTTCTATTATTTTTGTTTTAGACCATAAAGATGGTTTGAGGTACATGGATGAACCATCGTACACTTAATATTATTATTATTATTATTATTATTATTATTATTATTATTATTATTATTATTATATATCAGTTTTTCACCCATACACAATGTTTTGCAATAATATTTACCCAAATAATAACCTGTAATATTTTTTTTATTATTTTATTGTCATTATTATTATTATTATTGTCCATCATCCCGCTACACAATTCTCTTGACATCTTACCTTTAAAACCTCCATGCATAACTCTACCAGGGTATAATTTCTTCCGCAAATTCTGTAGATGGCGTTGATTTTCTTCATGCTGTGTTTCCGTCCTTTGTTCACAACATGAAATTAGGTCAAAACATGTTGGTTCTCTGTGTGATAGACACAATAACCCACTCGTTTATCGTTATTATTCTATAAACAACTTTTTATTATATCTCTTGTTGTAAATTCCCCCTAGTGATTTTAACTTATATGACTCCAGAATTTATCTTAGATTTTGTGCTTAGTGTTTGTTTTGTATATGTTAGCTGGTTATTCCCCTGACGAAGAGCTTGTTTAGTTCAAAACATTGGGAAACCGTTTGAATTTACGCCGTTATCAATTTTCAGGTTGCTGCCCCTTCAATCTTCAATTGCTAGCTTGATAAATCCATGTACTGATACGGGAATCGTTTCAACTAATCTGAAATTAGCCAAAGTGTTCCCAGTTTTTAAACAATGTGATAGATTGTCAGCAAACAATTATCGACCTATATTATTTTTACCAACCTTGTTTAACTTTTTGGAAAACACATCGCCTTTCATCTTTGCCGATTTTTAAAGAAATATAATCTTCTGCATAACTCACAATCACGTTTCAGAGAAAAGCATTCATGCCAAACTGCCCTAACAAAGTTGGTTGATACATAGCTTGCAGCAATAGATGAGGGGGAAAATCGGAGCTATTTATTTTGATTTAGTAGATCACGAAATATTGATGAAAAAAAAAAAAATTATACAAAAAAAAAAAAAAAAAACCAAAAAAAAAAAAAATTAAGGCATGCTTGGTTTGATTCTTTTCTAACAGCAAGGCAACAGTGTTTTTATCTGACTGTTGGACGAAAACTTGGAATAACACCACAATTTGGAATCCCGAATTGTTGCACTCTTTCTCGAGAAATTGCAAGATCACGCAGAGTGATATAAATACACCGGATCCCCCAGGTGAGTTCAGTGAGTACACTAGCAAGGGAGAATGTTGAAAAGGAGGCAATAACGATCAAAACTGTTGAAACTTCTCTATTAGTTAAATTTCCATTTTTTTTTCTTCAAATTCATTTATAATAATAATAATAATAATAATAATAATAATAACGACTTTATTTAGAGAAGGTAACTTAATTAGTTACAGGAACTGGTTTGGTTTGGTTTTATGGGCTTAACGCCATTTTTCAGCACATGATAGGCTATACATGGAGGCCAGTTTATCTGGTGGAGGAAAAACCCGGGAAGAACCACCGACCCACGGGAAGCTACTGGCAAGCTTTCTCACATAACCACATTGACCGAGCCCAAGACTCGAACCCACGCGGACAGAGGTGAGATGGCAGTGATCGGTAAAGGCCCCAGTTACAGGAAGTAATTTGTTATGTACAAGATATATAGTATATGCAGCACAATGTGACAACAATTTGGCTTAACAGTAAAGAATTGAGTTATTCTGAAAATCAAACAATGTTTCAAGTTCGTAATACACAAGCATCAGTGAGCACATACAAATAATTAAAATATCATATTGTATTAAAACATTCATCTGTGAAAAAGATGTATAAGCGGAGAAAAGCAGGAGGTATTTATATTATTTAGACCTGTTCGAGTATCTTAAGATTTCATCCATTTAAGACACTGATTATGAAAAGAAGAAATGCTAGAAGCCCGCCTTATGTCACTGGGAATAATGTTCCATACCAGTGGACCAGTATATTGAAAGCTCTTTTCAAACAATTCTTTCTTTGGCTTTTGATTTAGACAAATAAATAACATGAATGTTTTTCATATCACTTGGATTACTATTACAAACTCGTAAGTAGTTATGGAGGATCATGTGGGAATAGGGCACACTATGGAGACCT
Organism: Margaritifera margaritifera; assembly: GCA_029931535.1. Classification (NCBI taxonomy): domain Eukaryota; kingdom Metazoa; phylum Mollusca; class Bivalvia; order Unionida; family Margaritiferidae; genus Margaritifera; species Margaritifera margaritifera. The sequence goes on from JAQPZY010001516.1 coordinate 2,919,910, forward strand.
ATGGCAATTAATATTAAGCATAACCCTATGGGGATCGAATGGGAATTTAACATTAAATATGACCATATGGGAATTTAAAATTAAATATGACCCTATGCCCTATGGGTTCAAAGAAAACTGTAATGTTAAAAGCATCTATAGGTCAGCACAGCTCTCTGCACAATCAAGAGAGACAGCCTGGAATGGATGGCATGGCATGTGTGCTGTCGATGGGCACATTGTCCTTTTATAGGTTAGTACAGCTGTCTGCATTATCAAGAGACACAGACTAGGAAAAGTGGAATGTAATGTGTGCTGTCGATGGGCACACTGTCTTTGTAATAGGCCAGAGCAGCTGTCTACGCTATCAACATATATGGATTTCAAATTTGGATGTGACAGAATTCGTCCATTCCCATTTAAGCAGTCTGTCAGATTGGTATCATTCTTATAACCTTGCATATACGCATGTCTCATAGAATTGTTTTATAAAGTGGCTTTCACTGGGGAAAAAGAAAACCCTGGTAATTTTGCATAAGCTTGGAAATATTACTTACATAGTACATATACTTTTGAATGCAGAGATTACTGGACAATAATGTTGTAGATGATGATTGATATATAAATTACTATTGTACAAAGGGGACCATGCAATGCTGTTCTACAATACATGGACCAGAAGCAGCAGGATTGTATACACATAATTAGTTCCTGATACATGTATGATATTTTGTTGTTTATAATATTATTTTGATTAAATTATATTTATAGAGCTGTACGTATGCAAATGAGTAAATTTATAAAATCATCACTTTTTTATCTTTGTACCACGTTATATTACCATATTTACTCTTAATCCAGTGTAGGATTTCTTTAAAAGCATTTCACAAATATAACTCTTTGTAGATATAGTTGCCATACCTTTAACTAACATTAAGATATTATACTCATGGTTCTCAAGTTATGTAAAGAAGACATAGTAACAGTCTCATCAAAATAGTCTTTTAAGAATTTAGTAGCTAAAACATGGTATGCAGACATCATGCAACAACTTTTAATAGGCATCATAGCAGTAGATATATGCAGTACTTGATGTGCCTACGGGAATTGTAATCTTACATTTTAACACGAGATTTTCCGTTTGTCCCAATATTTGTTTTACAAAAATGGCACTTGATGTGTCTATGGGAATTGTATTGTTAAATAGTTATCTTGTATCCAACACCCAGTTATCTACTATCCAACATGCCGTGTGCAGTGACCAATACTTGGTTATCTACTATCCAACACCCACTTTTTGAATACTATCCAACACCCACTTTTTAATTACTATGCAACACCCACTTTTTTATCACGATCCAACCACCACTTTTTGAGTACTATCCAACACTCACTTTTTGCTTACTATCCAACACCCTACTTTTTTATTAGTATCCACACCCACTTTTTGAGTACTATCCAACACGCCATATGTAGTGACCAAAACCCCACACATACTATCCAACGAAATGGGTAGGATGTAAAAGAAGGAGGATGAAATCACACACTGTGGGTAGGAATGTTAATACAAGCACTATAATTACAGACACACAAACACACTATCACGCACTCCAAAGTGTAGTAGTGTTTATATACACACTATACCCACAAATATACAATCACCCACAAGTGGGGTAGAAGGGGTTTTTAAGTTTTAGTTGTTTGCGAACATACATAGACATAGACATACACAAACATAAAACATAAAACACAAAGTAGCAATCATTTTGAGCAGTATCTCTCTTTTCAGAGAGATTTGGATGGTCCTGAAAAGGGCCGTTGAGTTGAGTTAACCAAAGAGGGTTAACACAGGTAGCACTGCTTCATAGTTTTTCTTCTCAGGCTTCTCCTTAGAGCTGGTCTAATAGACTAATACTCGTCTGAGGTATACTTGGCTTTCCAAATAGATTCTTCTCTTCCAAATCGCTACGTTTGTGATGCATGTGATCACCCATGTTGCCTTGACATACATGGGGTACTCCTGATCAAACAGCATGTTTGAAATGATGGTAGAGGATTCAACACTTCTCCACATCTTGTTGAGTTGTCTTGAGAACAGATATATATATATATATATATATATATATATATATATATATATATATATATATATATATATATAGTCTAGAATCCGATCAAAACTGATTGGAAAGTTCCAGAACATGTGTTACATAATTCGGTCCGGGTGTGATGACTATCTTTCAACCAGAATACAGAGGATTCATCATCACTTTTAATGTGTGTGTCTATATATATATATATATATATATATATATATATATATATATATATATATATATATATATATATATATATATATATATATATATATAATGACAAATCCGACCTGTACACCACAGCACATAAATTGGTGCCTTTCGGCGACATCTTTGTACAGTGAATTTTTGTGAATATGTACTAGTCATTATTGTGCCTATATAGTGGTTTCTGTAGGGAATATTGAAAGGAATGTAAAAAGGCATAAAAAAGTGGTAAAACAAAATAAACGGCAAACATACATTTTTTGTCGCCAATTTACTGTCGCCGGAAGGTAAAACGAAGGTAAAACGATTTCCGTTCATGCATATAACCAACCTTTGGGCGACGTATCTGTATGTGTCGCCCAAAGGTCCTGTATATATGTCGATCAAAGGTAATCACCTAATGGTATCATATACAATGAAAATTCGCTCTTACGACCACCAGATGGACTGAAAAAGTGGTCGCATAAGCAGAGTGGTCGAAATATTGGGGTTCTGCTGTCGGCATCCATCAAGTAATGCTTTATGTGATCACTCTAGGTAATCGCGCGATTGTATTTAATATAAGTATCAGTCAGGAATGGAGCCACTGTTCGTAATCCGGAATAGCGAAGTGGTTTTAATTTGGATTGTATAAAGTTTTAATCTTGAAGATAAATGTGGTTCTTTAGATTTTAGATCGCTATAGCGGGGTGGTTTTATTACCTGTGTGGACGTGGTGTTTTTCTTTTTTCCTTTTTTTTAAAAAACTGTATATAGCATTAATTCTACATTTATTTTACATGTTTTTAAATTTTTATTTTATGTTAGTCCGTGAATTAGTGGATTTTCCAACAGCAATGAATGATTCGATAACTCATTGCAGTGAATTGTGAAAATATTTTCTTAGCTGTCGTCAACTGATCAATTTATATCGATAACAGAATAACTTAGAAATTTAATCCGCCGTTGTGTTAATTTGATGGTCTAGTGGTAAGCATGGTTCAGGCAAGAGTATCGGCGTTCAAATCCCAGTATGTGATTTTCTTACTTTGAGTTAGTAAAGAGAATTATGTTACTGTTAATATTTTCCGATCTTTGGTTTTACGGGTTTAACGTCATTGTTCAACACATCAAAGCTATACCAAGTAGTGGAAGAAGAACCCGAGAAGAACCACCGACCCACAGAAAGCTACTGGCAAGAGTGCTCACTCACCCACGCTGGCCGACGTGAGACTCGAACCCACGCGGACAGAGGTGAGATGCCTTAGACCACTCAGCTGACATTATCGCGCGGGATACCGTAAAAAATGTGCTGCTTCAGTCCAATAAGTTTGAGCAAAAAATAAAATGAAAATTTGCAAATATATCCGTTATTCATTCAATACATGCAAATATACTCTATATCTTGAAGCTGTATACCTTTTATTTTATATACATCGCCTATTCTCATCTTTGATGAAGAACTGAGAAACACTCTGAATTATTTTCAAAGTTATGAGGCAAGGGAACAATCCAAAGGATACTTACTATATTTAAAGTATTTAATGATAAATAACATTTTTTTTAGGTTTGAGGACAAATTAAGACTTGTGTTACTTTCAGTAATTGAACATGTAACCGTCACCCTGCGATTAGCATACAGTCTGGCTCGCTGTTACAAAATTGTACCATAATCACCAGCCTAACTTTGGACTTCAATACTATCAGTTTGTGTACTGCTCGCAGCCGTTTCACGAATCCTGCATACACAAAAGCTTGCAATGATATCAAAACTGCAAGTAAATACTAGAAAAATGAAACATTCGATTGTTCATTTAGTTTAGATTTGCGGGTATAGAGAAATTCGTTTCATGCTTCCTTTTATTATTGTTTTTGTTATAACTGTTCAGATATAAAACACCTCACAGTTTATTGACAAACCGCGAAATGCTCAAATTAAGACTGTTTAATACAACATCTCAGTTCATTATTTTGCTATAAGGGGTGCAGCCTAGAAAGGATAGGGTTGGGGTGTTTCTCAAAACATTTGAGATTGATAAGCTGATCACATTGATTCAATCACTCAAGCATACTGTTGACACTTATTTCTCCTTTTGCTCATTTTAATAAACCTCAGACCTCTCTATAAGTACTGCCTATACATTATAGGAATTTAAAACACTGGTCTTGGATTCCCAAATGTTATTGAACTGTGCATAATGAGGACCGCTCATTAACTAACCATCAGTTTTCTGACTCCGTGCATCATGTTGATACATACATGTGCTATACCAGAGAGGTAAATAGAAAAATGTCTTTGTTTGTCCGAAAAGACGTTAAATTAACTAGACTACAATATGTTCAGAAGATAACCTGAAAATGATATAGAAACTGTAATGATAATCAGAGTCCATACGATTTATATTCGCTCTTTCGGTTTTCACTGTAGTTTTCTGCGCACATTTTAGGACTCCTGCTCTTCTCACCCAGACCACAGTTAAGAACCCACTTTCTAGAGACTAAATGTCCAGGCCTTGAATTTCAAACTTTTACAAACTCAAAAGTCACAAATCACATCAGATTCAAATAGTAAAAGCTGTACAATTTGCATAAATATTTTAGAGGAGCAAACTGCCAAAACATGACCTTAAATTGTTAAACCTTTTCACGTAAACATTTGAGACTTTTACTTAAAATTCAGTCTGTAGAAATCACAGTTCCACCCTAGGAAACAACTTCCAAATTTACCGAGATATTTTAATGGAAGTACCAAAAGCTGAATTTTTCTCCGGTTATCATAAAAAGTACGCGTGAAATCTGATCTCAAAGTTTCTAGCAATTTCTCATTCTAAGACCTGAAAGTTTTATGAATTTAAGGCCAGAACATCTCATCCAGATAATCATCATTACAATTAATGGTTTTTTTTCATTGTTAGACTTCAAAGTTGTATTAATTCAAAATCAGGACTCACAGTGTCACGAGATTATAAAGAGCTATAAAAGAGGCTGTTGTGTTGTGTATAGAACATTTACACACTTAAAAAAAAAAACCATCAAAACTTCATACAGGATGTATAGAATTTATGTATAGATATGAATGTAAACATAAATGAAATGCGTGTGCAAAATCAGTTTTTAGTAATGGTGACCTTGATTCCTAGAGTTTGATTCCCATATCATTAAATTTCATTTCTGCTAAATAACTCAAAAGAATCCTACCAATCTTGATATCAGTAGCTACAAGGCAAGATCGCTGTTCTTCAAAAAGATTTTGCCTTTGATAATGTTTGCAGATAATAACTTCAATACTCCCAACCAAATGCTTATCAAAGTTCAAACATATATTTTCCATCCCATGAAAAACTCTAATAATGTTGCATGAGGTGCTTGAAGAGAAGGTCGCTGTTAGTAAAAAATACTATTAGTCTTTGCGATAAATTTTCTTAAACCAAGTTTTCAACAAAGCTTGGTACATAATCAGAGAGAGAGAGAGAGAGAGATGTATTTCTTGAGTCAGAACCATAAAGTTTGGCCCTCAATATTCATATGAACTGTGACGTCAACGGTACATATGTATTAATATAAAATCTGGTCCAAACCATTTGTAAAGAAAACAAGTCAGTTTTATTGAACAAACCATTTTTACAAGCTCCTTCAAACAAAATATTCATGAACAAAGAGGAGAGCCGTTAACTTCCATTGGCAATATATACACAAGATTCGTGTTTATTTTTTTATTTTTTTTAGGATTATACTAAATTTCATCAACTCACACTATGCCGATTCGACTTTTCCTTCAGAAGGAGTAAAGACAGAAATTTCATAAAGTTGACAGCTTAAATAGTAAAGGAGGCGGCGTTCAGACCGTCACAATTTCACTGACTGTATTTCTTTTAAATTGTATTAGCCAAACAACCATGAAAATATGACTCTCCATTTAGACAAGTGTAACAATAACAAGAACAACAATTTGGCCATGCATATGTAATATATTCAGTCTTTAATGATACAAATAATTTCAGTTAAATATTCAAGTATACAAAATGAATTGATTCAGTTTTCGTTTCCTTGAGGATGTGCATAAAGGGTCACTCGCTGATGACCATATTGCCTCAAAAGCAATTGCCGAAATGAGTTAAACAATCTGATTATGCTGAAAAGAACATTTCCCACAGACTCATATGTCTACAGTTAAACACTTTGTGTCTTTTGTGTTTGTGCGTGTAACTGATGTGTATATTTGTATACATGATACCATGACCTCTCTGTAATTATTTTTGTCATATTCCTAAGTATTTTCTTTGTGAAAAATCTCCTAAAGGGGGAAATAAAGATTAATGAATGAAGGAACAATCCATCTATAAATATCGCTAATACCAGTTGTTTTAGAGAGAAACAAATCGATGAGACCATCATTTCATGATAAGTATTGAGAACATAATTTTCAAAATGGCTTCCCTAGTAACCATATCTGATGGGTATTATTTCCGTCTATAATTACCTAGATCTCCGGGCAAACTTTTAAATAGAATTTCATTACTTTTTGTCCAGGTATCTTATGTGTGGCCGAACATATTGATCCTAATGAATTTGCGAATTTCGTCTGTTCCGGTTTTGGCGCTGTGTGGTGGGATGTGGATTGGGTGCGAGTGGGGGTGGAGTTTAGATCTAATTGATTTTTTTCATCACATACGGTGGTGTGAAGAAAAACGCATTCTGATGCTTAGCATCAGCTCTTTCATCTAAGTACTCTTGTTTTACATATAATGAATGTTATGCATTCACTCTCTTTTGCTATTCATATAGCACAATGTTCACTTCAACTTACCCCCCCCCCCCCTCCCATCACTCTCTATCCGAGTTTGGGGTGAATCTCTTTTGATAAAAGTCCTTCTAGATAACCCACTGGATTGTTTTATAGTAGCACTTTAGACCAGGTCCAATTAAGGATTTCGTAGCACACATACTCCCCCCCCCCCCCCCAACGCCCTCTCTGCTCTCTGTATACTTTGGTCATATTGTTCACGTTGGAATATTGTATAGGAAACATATGTTGACTGAGTGTGTTAATTAGCAATATACTTAACTGCACTATGGCAGATTATTACAAATTACAGACAATGAAGCTATTTCCAATGATTTCTTGTAAACTCTGCTAATGACCCTTCATACCATTTCTATATTTCTTCGAAATTCCACATCGGTCTGATTCTGAGTGATATGGTACTTTTACTTAGCAAAAGTTTCTTTCTTACATAATGCAGTAAGTCAATTTATAAAGGAAACTTAAGCATTCACGCATGATAACACACTATTGATCTTTTTTTTCTTTTTCTATCTCATTCTTTGTGTTGGTGGACACAGCCTTAGATATGTTTTCTTAAATTCAAAATGCATTATGATTTCTTGCCATAAGAACCCATTTACAATGGCGTTTGATTATGGTTAAGGCCAGATAAAGTTTTAATTATCTCTCAATCAAATTTACGGCAATAAAATTATAATATATGAAATAATTTGAAGGTCTAATACGCATAAGTAGGCTAGCAAAGGACGTTTCATACATACTAGGAAATTTCAAGTTGATCTAACATGAAATTCAATCAATTTGTTCGAAGAGACAGTGTTCATGATCCCAAGAAATGGTTAAAAATTCCTAAAGTTATTTCCATGCTCCATTACACTTGATTGCACACAAAGTTGAGATTGCATCACCAAAGTTGAAAGGTGTGTCGCAAATTCAACCTTCTCTCCTATACCCCAATCCCCATCTCAAATGGAAAACGAATTCATGGAAACCGTGTCGAAGGGAGAAAAAAAAGGAAGTGGGCTCATTCCTTTTCCTACCATTAGCTGGTCTGTATCCAAATGATCAAGTTTAAGCCGTATATAGGATTTTTAAAAAAAAGAAAATAAATTCGACTTGAATTTTAAACTCCCATGTACTTATTTAATTATAGTTTGTCTCGCTGCTTTAAAACATTAAACCTTACTCCAAACATATTGCTGTATTTCGGGGTTTTATGTTTGATACGAGTAAGGCGAGTTCAGAATCCTGTTTCCATTCTGGTGTAGTCGCGTTTTATTGTTTGTTTGTTTGTTTTTTCTCCATAATCCTAAAACTCCAGGGAACTGTCGAAATTATTATGAAGTATTAGTTATAAATTTATTCACTCTCAGTGAAATCCATGGAAACATTTTTAACGTCATTTGCTCGTTCTTATTACAGTACCACATAAAAATTCAACATGCTAACATTTTTGTTTATGATCTATCTTTCACAATATAGTATAGGTAAAACACACAGTAATTATGTTTAAAACAAATGTGTCCAAAGTACGCTGCACATTTTAAATAATTTAATGTAAGTGTGTGTGAGGGTAAGGGCGAAATGGAGGGATGGATTGAGAGATTGATGGATGGATGATAAAATACACTTAACTTACATATAGATCAGCAAGGATTATATCCCAGGTCTTTTGTTTAAACCAGGCTTTTCTAATTTGTAAACCATTTCGAGAAACAAAAGGGAGCAGGATAGCTCAGTTGGTAGAGAGTCGGACTCGTAATCCAAGGGTCGTAGGTTCGATACCCGTCCAGGCAAGCCCGGGTCGGTTGCCTCAGTGTGTTCTTGGGATAGGCACATAGCTCTCATTTCCTTCATCATGATATATCCAATGATGTGCTAAACGTGCCGTTAAGGCCCACAAAAACAAAAGAAATGTTTGAGAAACAAGGATTGTGCTTCCAGGCTGTGATGACAGGGATTTTTGGAAACTGCTCTCGTTACAGTCTGTAAGTCCATAAACCACTGTCGTGGCGGCTGAATAAAAGAAAACAAAAATCAAAAAATGTCCGCGTTACAAGAAGACGACAATAGGTAAAAAAAAGAGATAAATTGAATAAAGCTCTATCTTAATATATCAATGAACCATAAAGTTCAATAAATAAAAACCAGAGAGAAGTGAAGAAAAACAATAACTGAAAACTAAAGTGCAACCTTTATTAAGCAGCCATGTGGAGGATGATTAAAACTTTCCAGGGAGGTGATTGTGTAAGGATGGTAAAAATGTAAATAAAATAAAGAGAAGGTAAAATAAGACTGACTGCATATTATAGCTGTAACGGGAGGGGGGTGATATGGGACGAAATACCTTCTTAAAGGAAAATTATACCGGTAACTGCTTGTGACAAATTATTTTATCTAAATGTAAATTGTGCAGAAAAAAATGCAATTTACCAAAGTTTACCAAAGTTTTTCTTTTAAGCAATTTTGTTAGGGATAATTTCTTTATTCGTTTCGGCAATAGACTGCTTGTGACAAATTATTTATTATTTTATCTAAATGTAAATTGTGTAGAATAATTTCTTTATTTCTTTTCGGCAATAGACAACTTTCATGATGCACAGGATGTCGCCACATTTATAAATTCGTCATCTCTAACGTTGCTTAGTCCATACCTGTTATTCGACAAAATGTCAGTAGGTTGAAAGTGACTTTAAGTTTTGATAGTTGTTGTAAAGTTTCGATTCAATTTGAATATAATTGGATTTTTTATTAACAAGAGCACGTCGTAGCATTATCTTGGAGCAGCCTGATGAATTTTTTAGCTTACGTAACCATTTATAGTTATCGTGTGGTAAAAAACGATAGGTTCAAAGAGTATGATGCACAAATCGGAGTCTTATAAACTGTTTGCTCATGATACATTATCTGAATTCGTCTTCACTTTTCCCATTCTGTTTAACACCAATGTTCTGTGTCATTATTTTTAAACAGTTCCAAAAAAAACTTTATTTTGGAAACCTCATATCTCATTCTTTCATATTGAACGAGACTATTACGGCCCATCCGCCATTTTGTATGGAAAATGCATTATAAAATTTTAGTCTGGTATCCTGCCAGCTTCACTCAATTTGTAACGTAGTGAAGAGGCAGGGTACCAGACCAATGATACATGGGTACCAATCATATTAAAATCAGATCTCTACAGTCCTACGTGGAGTCTAATGGACACCATTAAAAGGTCATGTTCTGTTGACCTTGTGGTTCACCAATCAAATCACTACTTTCAAATTTCTAAAAGTGACATACATCATTCGGAACATATTGTTACTAACGATAATTCTCCCTAACACGAATGTGCAACACTTTATCTGATTGGATGCTAAAAATAAGTGGACTCGAAATTCCAAAGTCAGCAAAACATGAACTTTTATCGGTGTCTGTCAGATCTCCACGTAATACCGTGGAGATCTGATTTTAATCAGATTGATAAGGGTACATAACGAATGCGCTGGGTCTAACCGGTTGCCCGTATACAGACAAATGTATTGGTGATAGACCATTCGCAACTTCTCGGTCAATCCTATAGATCATACATGGAATGCATGCCTATATTTGCCATTAACTGCCATTCGGACCATTTCTGCTACTTACGAAACAAACTATTTTTTCATTCGCAACTTATAGGTCAATCCTATGGTAAATCCATTCGTAGACATATCCGATGTGGTCCGAATGAATTGATTTTTTTTTTTTTGCGAAGAAATTTCCGGCAAACAAAATGTGTTATTTTCTGCAGATTACTACGCCAACAGAAATAGCCAATGTGGTCCGAATGGGTGATTTGTCGAAAGCGACTTAGTGATGTCACTTCTGTATCTATCATATTAACATTCGTACCCAGACTTTCCACGCGATTGTTTAAATTTATCAGCCCAATCAAAACAGAGCAACGGTTAATTATGGTAGATTTAGATCGATCATATTAAATGTTTCTTGAGCGATAAAACATTGATAACACTGGTCTACATTAAAAATGCTTCCGCAATAAATGTTGTCAAACTTTACTAATTCTGGGTCACTGAGAACGAAAATGATGCTTAAAATTGTTGATTGGCTCTAGTTTTAAAGATATTATACTGGGTCAGTATATACGACCCTTGACTTGGGAATGGCGAGCGATAAGTGAGTTATAAAGGGAAGGGATCTCAATTTAAACCAGAAATGACTAAAATACATCTTTGACTGAATCTATGAATAAATCTATGACTGGGTTTGGACAGTACCTGCCTTTTAGACAAAACAATGAATGATACAATCTGAAGCTGGTATTTCATCATACATGATATGAATTGCATCATGTTATTCCTATAAGTCATGGATGATGCAATCATAACTAAGCTTACATCACTCTGCTGAAGAAATTGCCCTATATCAGCTCTATAAATCATACCGTGTCGTGCTCTCTTTTTTGTCAGTGTTTGATTTTGCAAAGGGACACATTTCTGTTTAGCCAAAGTGACCAGAGATGACTCGTACTTGTGTGAACAATGCATATAACTTTTACTATGTTTGTGGTGAAGTGACTTCTACATCACAAAAGCACAGTATAACCACTACGGTTAAAAAAGCCTATTACCTTTATTTTGGCTGCAAAATTGGAGATCAGGACAAGAAGTGGGCCCCACACATATGCTGCAACACTTGTGCGACAAATCTTCGCCAGTGGTTGAACAGGAAAAGGAAATCTATGCCTTTTTCAGTGCCAATGATTTGGAGAGAGCCAACAGATCATATCAGCAATTGTTACTTCTGCATGGTGCCTCCAGTTGGGAAAGGTGTGTCAAAGAAGAAAAAGTGGACTGTGCATTATCCAAACATTCCGTCAGCTATATGCCCAGGACCCCTCGGAGAAGGACTGCCGATTCCTGATGCACCAGAATCATTCTCACTTGAGTCAGACGAGGAAGCGAATAAAACTTCTAGTCCTGAACCATCAATGTCACATGTCCCATATTTTCTCCCATCCTGCTCCTCTGAACCACACCTCATAACACAAGGTGAACTGAATGACCTTGTCAGGGATTTGGAACTACCCAAGAGTAAGGCAGAGCTGTTGGGCTCCAGACTACAGCAGTGGAATCTCCTGGCAGGTGATGTTAGGGTTTCCATGTTCCGTGACCGTCAAAAGGATCTTGTCCCATTCTTCTTCATGGAAGGTGATCTTGTAGCCTGCAACAACATCGATAGTGTGATGGCAGCCCTCAACATCGTTCATGATCCAGATGAGTGGAGACTGTTCATTGATTCATCGAAGACGAGTCTTAAAGCTGTTTTGCTGCATAATGGCAGTGTGTTGCCATCAATTCCAGTTGGTCATGCAGTCCATATGAAGGAAACCTGTGAAAACATGAAACAACTTTTGAGGTGCATAAACTATGACCAACATCAGTGGCAGCTTTGTGACGATTGCAAGGTTCTTGCTCTAATGCAAATTAATTTATGCGAGTACAGATAATGATATTTTCACAAATGATAAGTAGTGAATATGAGGGGGTAGTCTTCTAACGGATTGGGGTGGTGGATATGTGGGTGAGTTCAGGTCCTATTCATGAATCGAAATTGCTGCCTGCCCAGCAACTTGATTCACAGTGGGCTAAAATATTTGGGTTTTTTTTTTTTTTTTTTTTTGGGGGGGGGGGGGGGGGTAAGGATTTTATTCTTTGTTTCAATAGTTATTTGACCCAAGTCGAGCAGGTTATGAAAGTTAATAGTCTGTTTCATTTTAATTTTGCTATTTTATTTTATTTCTTTTTATTATTATTTTTTTTTTTTAATTTATTTATTTTTTTTGAGGGGGGGATACCATGTCACCAACTGTGATTTCATTGCTTTGAATATGTATCATGCATGTTGGATGTAATATTTTAATATGCAAATGAGAGAGAGAGAGAGAGAGAGAGAGAGAGAGAGAGAGAGAGAGAGAGAGAGAGAGAGAGAGAGAGAGAGAGAGATAAAGCTATTGTTTAGAAACTATTGTATCTAAGGAGCAATTAAAATAATCACCTGTAAAGACATTTCACTTAAATCTTTCGCAATCAATTTTCTCGCCAGTAAAGGACAGGCAAGACATAGGTATCACAGTGATGGGTTGATGGATGGACTGTTGGCAGCATTGATGACTGTGTTAAAGATTTAAATATAGTCGTTTTCAGTGTTATACACATTTTGCCAGCATTATATGTAATTTTTCTGCGAGCTTCCTTTTCTCTGTATTTGTATTGAATGCTCTGTGTTTAGCGTCAAGATATTTTTCTTTCCTATATAATTTCCACTGACTATCTGTGAGGAAGAGTACAGATACTAATTCAGTCAATGTTAACCAGGGTTGAATTTTTATAAACAAATGTCTCAGAGGATATATATGTGTCTGTGTAAACTACATATATAACGTAGGTTTTGAATGTGTTTTGAATGTTTCACTGTGGTATTATGTACCACCAATTAGAGAGGGTATTCTTTCAAAATCAATATGAATCACCCACAAAATGAATAAAATGATGAGTTATACATGCATGTGTCTGTGCCATGCGTATATTTGTCAGGTGTATCTTTGAAGTTGTTACAGGTAAAAGCATTGAGTATGTGCCTCTGTGTGTATGTGTAATCATGAGAGAGAGAGAGAAATACATAATACATATCATTTATGATGTGTGTATATATATCATATATATATATATGTGTATATATATATATATATATATATATATATATATATATATATATATATATATATATATATATAGTATATCACATCTCGTGGCCGTTTATTTCCTTATTTTTTTATATTATTATTATCTTTTTTTACAGGGAGGGCCAAAGTACAATTCACTATCATTTATTGCCCTACATACCACTGATAACAATAGAGTAAATGCGGTGCGATTACACTAGACAAAGCAATATATACAACAAGACAAACAATAGAATAAAGGTGAAACTGAACACGGAAGAAAAAACTCAAAATGAGTCAATGTGGTGAGATTACACTTGACAAAGCAATATTTACTAGAAGAAAAACAATAGAATAAAAGTGATGTATGGACTAAGTGGATGAATTTTGAAAGCAATTGTTATGATCAAGTGTCTAGATTTTGAAGGCGATTTTAGCAGTGACAGGCTATTTGAATGAACAACGGCCACTAATTTAGTTTTCTGCGATTGTGTAATAAGACAAACAATCCAAGTTATGGAATGGGCAATTGAAATTTTATAAATTTTTCATTTTCTTGATATGCTTTTTACTAATTTAAGCAAAAAATACTAATGTGTAGTAACAGCAAATATTACATTTCCTTTGGTATTAGATTCATGTATCGACAAATATACTTTTTTGAACGAGTTTTTGAACATCATTTTAATACTGGATAGACCAGCCCAGGGATTTTTTTAAAACAAACTAATGAATATTGGCATTAATTTTCAAGATCAAGGAGACAGAGCAACCATGAACATATTTCGTGTGTGTGTGTGTGTGTGTGTGTGTGTGTGTGTGTGTGTGTGTGTGTAGTGGCGTACTAAGGGTAAATGGCGCCCGGGGCGACGATGATGGCCCAAAGGGCCAGAAGACGAAGCCAGAATTTTTATCAGCTGTTTTGGCGCCCCAAGACCTCTGGCGCCCTGGGCAACCGCCCCGCCCCCCCCCGTTAGTACGCTACATTATGTGCGTGCGTGCGTGTGCGTGTGTGTGTGTGTGTGTGTACATTGCCAGGAAATTAAGGAAAATATTGTAAATAGAACATCTTTAGTTTCCAGGAACAAGGGGACAAATGCCAATATGTTCGGTGAACAAGAGAACCCAGAAGCCTCAAGAAGGCCTCGTTATGCATCATATTCGCCAACAATATCAAACAATATTTCAGACTGACACAGTTTTTTGATTTGATCAGTGACTGTCTTATTTTTGCAACGGAACTTAGAACAGTTTTATGTTGATTTGTAAGTTAGATTTATTTGTCATGGGTTACTAGCATTTATTTCGGTTAGTTTTAACAAATTAAAACTTTATTGTGTGCAACTTTATTCCCGAAAAAATTATACAAATACATAATGTAATTTCAAATTGAGTGAGAAGTTTATGGATACAGTATCAACGAGAAATACACAGAAAAGATGACAAAATTGCATATCTTCTTGATATTTTTTAACACATGGCTTCCATGGCAACCAACATTAGAACACGAAACTTCTGTCAGAAACTTAAGCAAACCACCTCATACTTGTAAAATATGTCAAATGAAGAAACTTGGAAAGGGAGCAGAAAACGGTCCTTATTCAACATAGTCCTTTGGAAAATAAATAAAATGTAACAATACCTTAAAAAAAATAAAATGTAACAATACCTTATTGACACCACTGTACTCGTGTACAGATTGGTGTTTGATGTTTACATTTCGTGTACTGTTTTAATGAGACTTCCTTCACAACGGAACTATAGATACAAGAATAATCCATGATCTGTAAATCAAAGTCTTCAGATCACTAACTGAAGCAGGCATATACATATAAAAGCACATTGAATGCATATATCAGTTTATGGTTTGCTTGCGCATATTGTTGCAAGTCTCAAGAGTGCGATGATAAAAGACATATTTCTGTAATGAAATAATTTTCTTTTAGGACTCATGATCTTGATCTACTGAAGTTATATGCACGTAACTTCCAAAGTCGGTTTGACGTAATTCGATGTCACCATAACAGGATCTGTCGTGAGATGTACAACCATTCTGTCATGTTAGGCAAATGATGTAATAGGGGCGGATATAGTTCATTGAAAAATAAAAATGTTGCATATCAAGGGCTTCTTTTCAATAGCTATACATGTGTGAAATCTCACCGGAAACAGGGCGTTTATTTTACATTCAGTCACGATAATAACGCAATTTTAGTGCAGATCTACAAGGAATTTATACATATTTTCAATAGCAGTTTCATGTACTTCTTATGTATGAAATGTCGTGGATTTATTTGATTTTATTGGACATGTACATCACGATTGTATCTTGAGTTTCCCTTCTCTATTGACTCACATGTATGAAATATTAATGAAAAGTACCAAGGACCGTTATATGCACCAGCTATTCTTCTTCTAATTAAGCTAAGTTATTGGTATTTAATATTTTGATCTAAAAGGATACACTATATTTTGGAAACCTGTAATTTGATAACGCAGATCTCTCTACAAGTTTTCCACCGGGCAATCGAGGACATGGTTTCGGGCGTGTGTATCGCCAGATTTGGAGGAAAGATACACTAGAAAATCTCGATCACGCACGAAGCGTGTAAACCGGAACCTTCCAACAAATCATGTTTTTACATTGTTCTGGGCTAAAATTGTTCGTAGAAGCAAGATTTTACCCTTTTTCCAACCGAGGACGTCCTCAGTTGTGGTGTGTCCTCGGTACGTTGGTATGTAATCTCATGAATGTCCTCGATTTACACCGAATACAAACGCAAGTGTGTGTGTGTGTGTGTGTGTGTGTGTGTGTGTGTGTGTGTGCTGTACAACTCAAAAGCGCTGTATGAGGTGCAGAGATGAGCATAAACCTTAGTACACCTATTTTTAGCTCTCCTGGTCATAGATCAAAAGAGCGTATGGGATGGTCTGTCGTCCCTCGTCTGTCAGTCCGTTAGCACAAGTTTGTTATCGCTACTCCTCCTAAACTACTTGGAGGATCGTCTTAAAACTGTATACACACGTTCATCCAATGGTCTAGTTGGTTCTAAATAAAAATGGTTCTGCAGGAACGTCCAATATGGCCGCCACAGCGGCCATCTTGAAAATCTTGTTATCTCTACTCCTCCTGAAAGAATGGTCCTATCAACATGAGGTTTTCACTGAAATCTTCCTATGATGTCTAATTGCTTCTAAATACAAATGGTGCCGATCTGATTTCTAATATAGCCGCCATAGCAGCCATCTTGAAAATCTTGTTATCGCTACTCATCTTGAACGGAAACTGATATTGACATGGGGTTTTCACCAAAAAGACTTCTTATGATGTCTAGCTGATTCTAAATGAAAAAGGTGCCGATCTGAGGTTCAATATGGCCACCACAGTGGCCATTTTGAAAATCTTGTTATCACTACTTCTCCTAAATGAATGGTCATATCAGTGTGTGGTTTTCACTAAAAGACTTCTTATAATGTTTTGTTTATCCCAACTTAAAATGGTGCTGATATGACGTCCAATATGTAACCATTTTGAAAATATTGTTATCTCTAGTCCTCCCAAATGGATGGCTATATCATCATGCGGTTTCACCAATAGTCTTCTTATGATACCTAGTTGGTCCTAAATGAAAATGGCGCCAGTCGTACAGACAATATGATGACACAAAATGCAATCACCTTGAAGAATACTAGCCTGACCGGCTTTTCATGAATTCCTATTGTCCATTCATGTTCTAATATGTTAGAAATACCGTAGATCTACGAAAATTGCATGGAATTCAGAACAGAATTTAACGGGGTCCTAAAGACATGTGGGTGATGGATATCACATAGATTTAAATCCTATTTTATTGACCCTTACGGACTGGAATGGTTCTTCTTGACATTTTAAATAATTTTTTCTTGCAAGTCTTTTTACTTCTAGATTTTAAATGCACAGGATGAGTAATTTTAACTGTGGTTGAATATGAAATGTATAATTAGAGCCCGCATAGGAGTACTAAAGTTATAACATTTTCCGTGCGTCAGTCTATTCCTCCATGTGTCCGTTCGTCCTAATATATCGTAACTAGCAGTTTAGCAATCCTTTAATATAAATTCGGTGTCATTTGGTAAGTAAGGAAAAAAAAAAAAAAAAAACCAACATTGAACCTTTACAATAGCAGTTGCTTGCAACTGGACGACTTATGAACCAGTCGATATATCGCGACACTGATTGCCTTGAACATTTTATTTTAAACTTATATTTATCTTTTAGTAAAACTATATTTTCGTCTCCATTTTGATACCCTGTTTATCCAGTCGATTTTAGATCTTCATGTTGGAAGTTGCCAGTTAAAGCCCTGTCAATGCTTGGTAATGTTTAAACATATTCTTGTGACGTTTGTTACGCAAACAAGTTTGGTACAAATGTGTTTACTAACACATTTTGTCATTTCCGCTTCATTTTGTAAAGAGTTATTGTTCTTTTTTTTAAATATGTTTCAATGTCAGGCCCTTTGTGACACTTTTATTCTCATTTTACTTTTCTATTGTAGATTGAAACATTGTGTTTTATGCTAAACCATTTTGCACAAATATGTCCCATTCGCAATTTCGATGTCAATGCTACTGAACATACTTCAAATGTATGTTGATAGCTGCCATTCGGATCACTTATGTATTCACGAACATGGATTGACCTAGAAGTTACGAATGGTCAAACTATTTTTAATTATATATATATATATATATATATATATATATATATATATATATATATATATATATATATAGTTACAACTCTATGATCTAGAAAAATGTAACAGAAAGAAAGCGAAACCAACAAATCAAGTATAAATCAACAAGCAATTTATTTCTAGATAATTAAAATGAAAAATCAAAAAGACACTTACAGTAATGTGTATTAAAATCCAAATAATCCAATAAGAATTAATGTTCTAATCACAAGTCCTAAATATAGAATATTCCGAATTCACGGCTGTGTCCTTGAATGTTATGATGTGCCAATGGTCTTCAAAGTCCTGATGTACTAGTAGTCTTTAATATGCTGATGTCAAAATGATGTACTCCAAAATATCTCTGAATAAGTTAAGATTAATTCCAAAATCATTAATTAAAAATCCAAAATCCAAAAGTCTATGAGCACTGTTATAATCCAATGAATATTTAAATAATTCCTCTCTTAGAATTTGGAATGACTTTCCACAAATGTAATAGCTCTTTACAAGACTGATAGTAATGTCGAAACTGAAAAACAGTCCACTAAACATGGTATATATAAAGATTTTTCACATGACAGAATATTCTAGAATAATAAATGTATGTGAGTCCATTTACAGGTAACTCCTAAGGTATTTCCAGTTTTATCTGTAAACAAAATCAACCTTGACCTCAAATTGGTAAACATTATGTTTATCAAAACTATGCTTGAACTTAAATTTGAAGTAAACAACCTAATTCAAGGACACTAGTTAAACATGTTTGTCCTGATAATCAACATTAAGATTTAAGCAAATATTAAAGTCAAGAAACATTTATAATTTCCTAAAATATCTATAATATTATATAAATATCATACATAACAATATATATATTTATCGGTCAATCCAATTTTAGAAATAGCCGAAGTGGTTTATGACACACGTCTAAATTTTATTTCCCTATAATGTGTTCTGAATATCTGAAAGTGGCGCACTGGAAGCAATTAATACTATGTCCACTTAACCCCCATTAGTAAAATTGTTAATGTAATATCTTTGTTTATGAATGTGTTACTCATTAGATGAATAAATAATTAATTCTAAATAAACGTCATGTACTATAGACGCAGTTTACTTGAAAGTTACGATCAGTACACAAAACATTGTACCTAATATGCGCACTCTCATTCAGTCGATGTAGAAGGAGTTTAGGTTTCAAGAAAAACAGTGACAGACGGATGTACAGATACACTGACGGAGGCATGGACATGACATATGATTATATCCAAAGAAATGCTGATATTAAAACATCTCTATGAGGATTATTCATATAAGAAAGTATTTCTTTCATTTTATATAATTACATGTTACATCACATTTCATTTTTAAGCAAAACCTCTAAAAATCACTAATGATAAAATCTCTACATGAAGGTATGTATGTATGTATGTATGTGCGTGCGTGCGTGCGTGCGTGCGTGTATGTATGTATGTATGTATGTATGTATGTATGTATGTATGTATGTATGTATGTATGTATGTATGTGTTAAGACGCTATTATAAGAGGATAATAACGGTAAATGTGTCTTGCATAGATGTTGTACATATGTGACCCAGTGACCTAGTGTTACTTGTGTTATACAAAATATGGTAGTAGGTAGAAACAACGTTCTCGAAAACACACGTATGATTTTTCAGGTGAGGCCAAAAAACAAGCCGGCTGTGGCCATATGCACGCATTTTAAACAAAACAAATATTTTTTTTGCAAAAGTCCAGGCTCGAACATGGTGCTAGCCTGCTATGTTAAGTTTCGTTTGAAGCAAGTCTCTAGTGTGAACGCTTGGGAGGTATCCATAACCTTTTCATCTTCCTGCGACCAAAGAGTTAAAAGTTAGTTCGCACATGATCTGTGATTTGTTTAAGATCTATATGGCCCCTAACTGCTTCAGGATCCCGGATTGGATCCCGGCCTGAATGTCAAGACAGAGTGGCTAACCCAATAAGACACCAGACATTTCCACAACTATATATATATATATATATACTTCAATTTCTATATAAATTAGTACTATGCTACGTTTCTAAGTTTATGGTTTAGACAAATTTGCATGCTTGTGTACCTAAAAATAGATTGCAATAAAGGGAATTAGCTCGTGTGCGCCATATTTCCACCAAGCTGGTGTGCATTAATAAAAGGCTAATTATAACGATAGTAGTATGTAGAAAGGCCGCTCTTGAAAACACGTGTATGATTTTTGAGGTGAGGCTGAGCATGAGCGAGCCCGAGACTGGGAAATTATACAATTGTTTTCGGAACGGCCCTTCTACATACTACTACCTAAAGATTGACAGGTATGAGCTATCAGATGACCATTTGCATCCCCTAGATTCAACATTTTTCGCCATATTTTTACCAGTTGATATTTTAAGCACACCAAACTGTCTTAGAAATAACATTTTAAAGTCACCATCCCCTTGGTGGGTGGTGTCTGGAGCAAGACAGCACTTTAAAGGTTCCCTAATAGTTTGATGGCCACAACACCCTGGCGGGTGGGGGCTAGGGGGCGACCTCTTACTGGGGGCGGGAGGTAGACATAAATCAAATTTCTCTATTTAACATCTACTGAATTCCACCCAATTGTCTTAGAAACATATATACTACTCAATTATTGCCAATATGTGTGTTTGTATGTGTATGTCTTTGTCTGTTAACGAAAACTAAAATCTAAACCCCTTACCCCTCTTGTGTGATAGTATGTTTGTGGGTATAGTGTATATATGAACACTCCATTCCTTGCTTGTGTGTGACAGTGTGTGTGTGACTTCATCTCCCTTCTTTTACATTATATCCCTCTTGTGTGATAGTATGTATGTGTGTGTTTGTAAGTATAGTATCTGTAAGCATTCCTTCCCTTTTCATTGGCTAATAAGTGTTGGGGTCTTGGTCACTCCAACGGCGTGTTAATGGTATAGTATGGGTACAAGATAGTAGATGACTGAGTGTTGCTCACTACAAACAACGTGTTGGATAATGTAGGGTATTGGTCAGTACACACCACGCCGTGTTGGACAGTATAGTGTAAGGTATTGGATAGTAGATAACTAGGTGTTGAACGATATATATCTAATGGCTGAATAGTAGATAACTAAGTGTTTGATAGTAGTATAGCTATTTTCCCCTGCATCATAAGGTCGGCCGTTTTGATAAGCATCCCCAGATCAAGAATGGGATGGTCCAGTTATGGAGTGAATCATCGAATAACATGATAGGTCACGTGATGCCTGGTGTATATAAAGGACGAAGCTGAGCAGATCGGAGATTTTGATGTGTATCGTCCTCAGAGTAAGAAGCTAAGAAATAAAGCGAGAAGCTCAAGGTAATATTGAGGTCACGATTCTAATAAGTAGGCTAGGGGTGAAGTGCCGGAAAAAGGCTTTCCATGACCCTAGCGATACTAAAGGTGATAAAGGGAATACTTATTTTATCTTGTACGCATAGGTAAGTGCAAGGGCGCTAGAAGATGTATCAGGCGCCAATACCAATCTCTGGAAAACCAAGAATACGAACAGCGAGGTGGAAGGTTCGCTACCAAAGCTGCACGCCCCCTTACACGACACAGTAGATAACTAAGTGTTTGATAGTAGATGATTGTGTGATGGTCATTCTAAACGACATATTAGATATTAGGTGTTGCTTTTAACATTACACTTTCAGTTTTACCCCATACCGACCCACAATGAGAAACCTATAGACATTTTTAACATTACATATCCCGTTTGACCCTATACATTTTTCAAGGGGTAATGCTAACTTCCCTTTTGACCCCATAACTTCCCACAATGTTAAATTCCCGTTTTATCCCGTAACAATCCAGCCATGTTAACCTACGGCGTAATGTTAATTCCATTTGACCCCATGTCGCCCCCATTACTACTTATAAGTATATATGTCTATTAGTCTGTGATTTATTTCAGCGCAATTCGTTAAAGAAATATTTTGTTACAATGCTTTCATATGTCTTAGATAAGCATGAAAAGATTTCTTCGCTTGACCGGACTGATAATTGTCCTATGGCCTTTTACTATTTTTTTTTTTATTAATGACATAGACAAACAGACGCTTTGAAAATTGAATGTCTTTATCTTTTGAATGCGTTTTTGAGACTTGAAGTTACCAAATATGGCCTCCCACAAGAAACTTCCACATTCTAGACGCTCATTGCGAGAAGAACAGCCTTATCTTATTCATCCCAACTCTATCGAATTCGATGACATTACAAGATCAGAATTCGTCACTCCTAGGAATGATGCAGTTGATGAAGCTGTCCCCAGAAGAAAGCTCTCCGAGGAGTCGGATAGATATCACTCGGTCTTGACAGAAACCACAACAGTTATCGTTCCATTTCATTGCAGAGATATTATTGTTTCGTGTTCCGCAATTTTATTCTTTTTCTTTGATGTCGTTACTGACTGTCTTCTTGCTGTGCAGTATTACAGAACAAAGAACAAAATTGCCCTAGCGCTAACCACAGTCTTTATTGTCGGTCCAAGTTTGGTAACATGTGGTCTGAATGTAAGATGGTATTGGCTTGACTATCAGAATCAACAGCGAGCATTGCAAAGGAATAAAAAAAGAACACGTAGAAACGAGATTTCTGTAATTGAAACTCCTAGATGGCTTTGGACCGCCAGGTTTCTAGTCAGCATTTTCATGCTGGGACCTGTCATAAGGTGAGCTTAAAAAGCAAATTTACACGGTGGCAAAATATTAACGAAGCATGGTAATACTTTTCAAGTGTCACAGCTAAAATCTGAGAATGTCAAGGGGACCAGACCCTCAAAAAGGACATAGTGTATGCGAATTCTTATTTGCATCATGGTGCACATCAAACTGTTAGTATTTATAAATTTTGTTTCATTCTTCAAAGAATATGGAGAGCATTTGTATTCACTCTGGCATTTACGTTGGTATCTGCATCCATGTCCCACTTTGGTTAAAGTTTTTGTTTATGTCTGTGTCTGGCAACAAGGAATGATTTTTCAGAATTATAGAATATATGAAAATCAAATGTTTTCTGTATAATTTGAGTGTACAGAATTACAAAATGAACTCGTCTTTATGATATCTTTTGAAATAAATTCACAATAAGCATTCAGACACATGCACCATCCTCCATTTTTAATATTGGTCACTTTTTGCAAATTGTTGACCATATGTTATTTCATACTGAAGTTTGCATATTTCTTACATATGATTATACAGAATTGTTTTGTGAACATTCAGCTTTAAGAATAAATTCACTTTTTCTATGTTCCAGGTACTTATGAAGCATTTCAGTGCCTTTTTATCAAGCGTCCATCTAACATTTTTGCATGATATACCATATTTTCTAGTCATACAGATTTTGAAATTATATGTTATTCTTAAAACTAATAGTGCATATTCATTCCAGTGTTCTTGTACATATATAAATTGATCTGAAATCACAAATTAGTAAATAACAATTGCCATTTTAGAATTTAGTTATGATAAGATATTTTTGGTCAATTTTCATATCATTAAAATAAAATCAGTGAACCTCAACAAATAATCCATTATTTTGAGCAGTATTAGACAGTTCATGAAGTAGAGGTAAGTGTTAAAGTGTGGAATCAGAGACAGAAAGAACTGGCACTGAGTTGGTTCTCAAGAAAATGTACGATTATGTTTTCTAAATGGAGGAATGCTAAAGATCGATTTTCTGTTTTTTATTGTGACAATATTCATATTGATATTCAAAAAAACTGACATGATTTGGCTTTCTTTTCTTCCAAATTCTGCAAAATGGTTTAACCTTTTCCTTTTATTCACCTATACTACAGGGGTCACACTACCAGGTGAAGTGGGTGACTAAGTCGGCGAAAAAATGTAAACTTCACCTACTTATATTAAGAAAGCAAAAATGACTTCGCCCTGTCATTTTTTGTTTAGATCTACACTGAGTGACAGTAGTTTATGCCTTCTGAGATGCTCCCTCAACCCAGCCAAGTAGTTGTTAAACCCAAGGTGAAATGGCAGGTGTTCATATCGCATTAATAACACAAACTCTTGCACATTCACAGGCATGTGTTTTAATAGCTGATTGACCAATTAACTCTTTCCCCTCACAAGATACCACTGCACAATTTCTGCAAGTCATCATTTGATGATGAAAACTTAACTTGTGTTTCGAAACTAAATTATATGTAAATAACAATTTGTGTTTTGAGAATAGAATTGGTGAAAGCACTTTCTAAATGTATATTTTGAAAATTGTAACTGCCGTGCTAGCATTATTTTCTTCATAAAATCAGTTTGAAACTGTAAGTAAACCTGCTAAGGAATAATAATGGCGGACATAGCTGTGTCTTGAAAGTATGTCTTAATTAGACTGTCTGCTTTCGTAATTCACTGGCCACATAAATTTAAGGAAATTATACAATTCATAGAAAGCAAAGTGTAACTATTATGTGATACAAGATTTAGCCTAAAAATAAACATTTGTTGGTCAGAAATGTATGGAACAATGCTTGTGGAATCAATAAGCACACTTAAGGTCAAGGTTGTTTTCTTACATAACTCATTTTTGTGAAAATATGAGAAAAAGTAGCAAAGAAAAAAAACCTAAACCAATACACCATGTTATTACAAGTATGTAGACAAATATTAAAACTATACGTTTTCAATCCTATCTAGGGATTGTTGTAATGAAGCTAGAAAGTGAGTGTTGATATTAAGAAAATCCCTGTTTCTAAAAATAGATCTACTTTTTAAAAAAATCACCAAAAAATCACAGTCAAATGATTCACATTTAATTTAGAATCAGCTCCCTCAAAATGCAGTTGTAAAACTGAGATTACTCATCAGTGACCACTGGTTTGAATGGATGAATACATGTAGTATGGTGTTAAAAACACATGTACATGTGCTCTCATGTGCGTGTTATAGCCTAATATAGGGTTATTTCAAACTAGTTTAGAAATGTTTTTGACAGCCATTTTCTGGTGAAGAAACTAACAAAAAAAAAATTTGTTCTAAGTGGCAGTTGCTTAACTATTTTTTACCTATTTGTAATTACAATAGTGTACTCTAGGTACTCCTATCAGTTAAAATTAATTACAGTGTATAGTTTCTGCTTTGCTTTTTTGAAGTCATATTGCCAGAATACATTGCATGTTTCTCTCCATATAAGCATACACACTTTCAAGTAGGAATACACTGCATGAGTATGATACATTCATACACTTATAAAATGTGTTTATAATATACATACAACGTAGAGAATTTTCTACTTGAAGATAAAGTATTGCTTAAAACCATTGTTAAATGCAAAATATGCATAATGAGTAATACATTACACAGTCCAAATAAGAGAACTAGAGCATGTGCACACACACACTATATTTATATATATATAACTATCTATATATATATATATATATTGTGCTTCATGCTATGCTGTCACTTCTTGTTCTGCTCTTGTTCTTCTCTCACTTCTCCCTATTCTGTCCAAAAGGAGAAATCACTTCTCCCTAAAATTCAAGTCTGGCTTGACCCCTGTACTAAATATGAAAATTTTAATTAGAATACCAGTGACTCTAAATAAGAATCTTACCTAGAATATATGGCCCAACAGTGATAATATCTCAGTGATTGTAACAGTCACATATGTCGAGTCTAACCTCGAAAATACATTACACAACAAAAGTTTTGCCAACATTTTTTAATAAATTTAGTATAATGACTGTTATTTTGTTTGTATAATCCAATTCCTTGGTATAAACGTCTGCTTTTTCATAAAATTAAGTTTTTGTGTGTTTTTGAACCCAATTTATGTTGTACTGTTGTCATTGTTTACATTTTTTACGTAGCCACATTCTGGGAAGAGTTACCGTTCTTGCTGTCATTGGTGACCTTTAAAAAAGACATAATTTGGGGTGTTTACACAAATATTCACACACATTTTACCATTATTCTTCTTAAAAGAACTAAGTATTTAAAAAGCGGTCATAGGTGAGTATATATTTTCATGTTTTTTTTATAGTTTTTCTGCATTTTGAAAAATTCTGTTGTCATTTATTTCTGCCAAATGTGTTGTGGACTATCCCCAGTGTCATATAAGCCAAATATGTACAGTTGATCTTTCAACCATGAATACATTCGGATGTAATAATGTCGGCTTTTTTACATATGAAAGCTGAGAAAGTACCAGGTGTAATGAGCTTGCCATTTTGAGAAAATGTTAATCTTAATCGCCCTATTGTGGCGGTGACTGTTGCTACTATATCTCCAATTTTCATCCATGGTTACAGGCTTTTAATAGGAATATTTTGTTATTATTAGAATATCCATTGTACCCAAAGATCTGTTGTATTTTTTCTCCAACTTTAGTTTTAGGCTTAAAATATATATAGTATGACTTAGTATTAAGTTAAAGTTTTATGCCAGGTTATTATTTATACCTATATAATCTTTACAGTGTTCTCTATAGGAGTTTGAGACCAAGAGTCATGGATCCTCAGATAGTTAACACTGACAGTGACATGAATGTATGGTCACAGTTGTAATAAATAGGCTCAGTTATCCTCAGTTAGACTGCTGTCATCTTTGATAGTCAAGTGTCAACGATCCACTCAGAAGTGGTCTGAAGTGGATGAGCGACTCTTTGCTAGTGAAGGTGTACTGCTAGTGACTGTGATAATCCCAGTTAGCATAGACAACAGTCACGGACAACCAAGCCTATAAAGAAGACATTTGATTTGTGTAAATTCACAATGATCTTGAAGACCTAACAAAGTTCTGCCCTATTTGTCCCAGGATAGATGTGATTCACAGTTTAAATAATGTAACAAAATTCATGGATGCTGACAGTGAAATAGATGTGTGGTCACTGTTTTCATAAAAAAAAATCCAGGGATGAATCCAACAATAAAATTTTGGGCCCCTGTCCCTAGAATTGGGAATTTTTGGCGTGAAATTAGTATTTTTGGAATTTTTAATACGTTAGGTTATGACTTGTGACCTTCTATACCTCATCACTCATCATTTTTGTTGCAATCTATTGTCATATGTCCCTTTATAGCAGATACAACAAATTAATATTATGAACCAAAAATTGCCTGTAATTATATAAGTTTGTTCTTGTTGTGGAGAGAAGTTGCCTTTTTAAATAGCATATAGTAGCAGTAGTAGAAGTTGCTGTTTTTCTTGTGTTTTTGTATTGAAAAACCTTTTTTTAATAGCAAGTCCTTAATATGAAACAAATTTTTCTGTTTATTCTTAAAACATACTGTAAATTATGGCTGCATTATATTAATTCTGTTTGTTACTTACAGGTGTTATTGGAATAAAAGTGCCCTATGATCATAATGGCACCATTTGTTCTACATCAAATTAAAGTTCTGTGTTTCTGAGGATAGGAAACTTTGCAGCATATTTACCAAGCAGACACAAGTCAACAAACTAGAATGCTGAATACTTTTTACAGCTATATTCCATTTCCACTAAATAAAGGCATGAAATAGAATGTCATAAAAAACATGATTTCGTTCATCAGAGTAAAGAAGTCAAAAAGTCATTTAGCACTTCATGCTATACCAAGCATACTTTGGCATATGAATCTCAGGTCATGTGTTGAATATAAGCAATTCAAAGCACAAAATGTGTGTATCAACCATTGCCAATATGTACTGTCAACTATTCAAACAGCTAGTCAACAAAAACATTCAAATTATGAAAGGAATACGTATCCTTTATTATGAAAATGGGAGCTGTCTGCTCTCTTGTTAGTTTTTTGAAAGTGCATGTATGTTGGAGAATCCCAATACATGCTGGGTCCATGCTAGTGGTTGAATTGGGTGAAATAGTCACCAAAGAGTCTGTCATTTCACCTGAACACGCCCAAAAGGCAAAGTTCGTTTTCCATTGCATTACCCCCACTCCATTTTATTTCAGTACAGTGCATTAATAAAGTAAAACGTTGACTTTAGTGTCAATTTTCCCTTAAAAGAGGAGGGCAGAAAGATAAAAAAATAAGTCTTTTTCTGTAGTATCTGCGGAATTCCTGCCAAAAATTCACACAGGCACCTTGAAAAACAAGTGAAACTGAATTTTTGTTGCCCAGTTTGAAGCAAATTAAGACTTACTGGATATATCCAGGTCTATTACTAATAAAAATTAACATTTATCAAATAATTCATCATATGAACAGATGAAAAGGGAATTTATGCTATTAGTTTAAAGTTACTATTTTGAACTTTCTAAATCCACTTCTCCCTATTTTTGCCAACTTTGCATATTCTGGCAGGAGAGGCAATTTCATCCAGATATTAGGATCAATCTTGGACCCTGACTTATTATGATCAAATGCACTTAGCATGCATTTGTATGATTAAGATGACTTCTGGTAAGGAAAATGGTAAAATTATGGTTACAATCTAGTAACACGTAAATGGAACGAGGCAAAAGTTCTGGCAAGCAAGATCTACTAACTTCTGATTGGAATATTTCAAAATATATATTCTGGGGCCGCCAATGAAATGTGGCCCTGATTAATATAGCAGTATCATCCCTGAAGCTCTGTTATTCTCAAATACATTGCTAGCATCTTCACTAGTCAAGGGTCAGTGATTTGTTTCACTTCACTGAGATGTGTAATGAAGTGGATCAGTGATCCTTGGCTAGTGTAGATGCACTGCTAGTGACTGTGATAATCCCAATTAGCTCGGACAACAGTAACAGTCAACCAAGACTGTAAGAAGACACAAGTACAGATAGTTCAGAAGTTAATCTCAACTGATTGATATCACGTGCTTATTGTCAAAGACTTTAGGTATATTGGAATCTTGCTCAGAATAGTTTGCATCTATGGGATGCATGGCCTTAGAAAATTGAAGGTCCAGGTCTCATTCATATTTGTCAAGGACATAGGGATGTGCTGTACTGAGATTTCTGCTTCAGTTTCATAACATCAGAAAGTAATGTTTATTCTTTTGGGTTATCACATAGTAATAAAAAGTTATAATGTTTAAAAGGAATTTGTTGCAAATTAGCAATGGGATTGGAGATTGAGTAGAGGTCATAAAGTAGGACATACTTACAGTTATGGGCATGTTCTGTTCTAGAGAGAATCTCAATGCCCCCCTCTCCATTTTGAAAAAGGCATAATTTTCAAAATATAGGGGTGATTTAACAAAGAAATAAAGGTAGGGATTGCAAATATGATATGTGATTTTCGCAGATTTGGATGATTTTTTGGTGCCGAATTTTGAGAAATTGGCATGAATTCAGCAAGCAAGCATTCTAGAACAGACCCTGTACAGGACATGTTTTAATTAACTGTATGTGTTTGTTATTTCTTATTCTTTGGTCATGACCTTGATACATTGAGGCATTTGGAAAAGTATTACACTACATGTACCATATTAAAATTATGTTACTTTGACCTGCTTTTCATGCTTTCATGATTTTGCTTTTATATCTTAGCAACTGTAGGTCATACAGTCATGAAATGTTACACTTAGGATGTTTATTCTTTGTAGGTCTGTTCCATGGTATTTATTTGTATTGTCTGTTCCATTGAATTTATGTTTATTGTGAATATTTTGATACTTTACCTTAGAAGGAGGGTCTGGATAAGGTAAGAAGCAAAAAAATGAACATGGCTATTTTATGGGCAAACTTCTATTTAACTCTATTTCCTTGTAACTCTTTATCCTGTGGCAGCTGGACTGTATATATGGAAACCTCTGGATTAGTGGTATAAGTATAGGCTATCATGCCATAATCAGGTCATTTTAACCTAATGTTTTAATTTTTGAATGATTTTTATCATGTGTGTGTGTGTGTTTGTTTGTGATGGGCATACTGGAATTTGTTGTAATGCCAAATTAGTGTGTGCAAAATTTGAATTCCAGTCTACCACAGGGCAGATCAGAATTCTGTCCTCCACCCCCACTTTCCCTACAAAAATCCATATACAGGGGCACATTGAAATTACAGTTTACAACAGGGTGGCTGGAATTCTAATATATCCCCTGGTTTGATAACATAGGGGCATACTTAAATCTTGGGTAGGGTGAATTGGAATTCCAGTCTCTGTTAATGGAAAGATTTACGACTTAATATTACAAGGGACACATCTTGGAGTAGTTACAATGAATCTCATTTCATGTTTTTTTCACATCCGCAATGACCAACTCTTTCATGATACTTTGATGCAGTTTCAAACAGCTCTTCTTTAGTCCCCACCACAGTCCAGGAGGTATTGGAACAACACAAAATACTGTTTGATCCAGTCTTTTCAACTTTGAATTGTTGGTTACACCAGTATTTCAGTTTAGCTCCAACATCACAAAATGGAGCCTTTTGTTACTTCCAACATAGATAAGATCCTGACATATATATTGCTGTTTTTAAGTAGAACATGTACCTCTTGAAATGTTATCCATACAAATAATATTTACATGATTACAGTTTGCTCTGGTGTAAATTGGATTTCAGGTCTACCCCAGTGTATGTTTTTTGGGGAAGTGCTATCCCTGCTTCATGAATATTTGTACATTAACTGCTTATAGAATGATACCTTTTTCAACTGGTAGAAAACACATAGACCTAACTCAATTATTTAATCAGGTAACTAAACTGTGAACCATCACTGCAGTGCTGTTCAGGAAAACCATAAATTTGTGTTTCTGATTGTGAGTGAGGTAGCCTTATACTGAGGTAAATATAATTCCAAAACTATATTTAACCTCAAAAATGGGATCCACAATAATTACATGTTATATTTGAGACTGCATTACACTGAGGTGTTTAATAAAGTGGGATCACTGCGATGTCTATAAGTGATTTTGGTACTCTTTTCCTTTAGGTACTTGGAATACCTAATTAACGGTATGAAGAGTATTAGCAAGAGGCTGAGTGAGGCAGAGAGGCATTACTATCATCGGCAAATGAGGCTGGAGGATGTAGATGCTTGCTGCCTGAGAATCTTTGAATGTTTCCTTGAGGCAGCCCCCCAGCTAGTACTCCAGCTGTATCTGATGATTACCATACAGGAAGAGGAGCATGTAGTTTATGGTAAACGTTTCAATAATGATGTAATTGTAACATAAAAATACTATGTAGAGCTGAGCAAATCCTATAGCCCAACATCCCAAACTATTCGTTTTAGAAGTCGGGCAAGTAAAATTTTCAAAGTAGCTAGTCCTGGACAAGTGATTTTTTTCTATCTTAAAAAAAGTCGGGCAAGTGCTTATTACCATGCCATAATCATTTTATCTACCTTTATCTGGCCATTCAAGTCCTCTGTGTGTATTGAATGCTTGATTCTAACCCCTTTCCATATATTTATTTACATTGTTTATCACACCTGCCGGTGGTCATTGATAACTGTTGCATGACATGCTCACGTTCTATTACCATTTAACTGCATATTGGTCTAAGTGACCAAATTTTTGGCCAATCAAAACACGTGAAACTAAACAAAGTCGGTATGATTAATTAGCAGTGTTTTAAACGGTTCCATTATATTGTGTTTGCTCAAACCAGATCCTCACCAACAACTCACTGTTTGATTTTAATCCAGCAAGTCATTCCAATTAAATTAAGGAAAGGCACTTTACCAACATTTGTGTCGGTTCCCTTTATGAACTGATTAAATGGCAGTGATGATTCTTTAAATTTTAATTGATTAATGCGAGTATCAAAACAAGTAAATGAAACTTTGATACTACGCACAATTTAGCACAGAAACTGGAGGTTAGTGCCCAGAAATCAACGTCATGAAATTCCCAACTTGTAAAGAAAAGTTTAATTTTGTGACATTTTCTATAATAAAAAATAATTCTCAGTACACTAAATAACAATTTTCGACAATATTTTGATACACGAAAATGTCAGTAATGCGTACTGGTGGCAGCACTTTAAGAAATAAATGCCAATTAAATAAGTTTTGTCAAGTGAAATTTCTGTTTTAGTTCTATCTTTTAATTTGGTTTCAGTGTAACCATCATAAATGCTATATGCCCTCTTGTATTTAAATGTGAAAAATGTCAATCTACCATCACAGCGTTTCTGAAAACCTAATTAAGTGCCGACTGTGTTTTGATCTCCAACTTGCAGAAGTGTTTGTTGTATTGTTACAATCAATAAAAAGTAGACCTGCTTTGTAGTATCACATTAATTATGTCTTTTGTATCGAATCAAATAAAGGGGGTGGAATAATAAAAAAGGTTAAAAGGCAAGCAAAATCCTACCTGAATAAGAGCTAGCGGTGACAATAGTGTATCAGGTCAACTCATTTCAATTGACCAGTTGAACATTGTTATAAATATTATTATGTAGGTAACATATTTAAAGTATCTAAAATTAATCAGTGGTTTATTCTACTAATTTGCAAATGTGATCAGTGATAGCAAGAGAAGCAAGTGAAAGGAGTACTTGGTGCATGAAAATCTTTTGTTTCACATATATGGATCATTATGGAAAAGCGAGTTTCAGAGTTTGTAGTGAACTTAAAAATTCCCAAATTGGGACTCAGAGGTTTGCTTACGGATGAGCAGATATTTCACTATTACTTGCAATGAAATTGTGGCATCAGTATTTTACTGCTAAAGCAATATTTTTAAAAAATCAAGTTTTGACGTTGATGGTTGTTCTTTCATGAATTAAATGTACCAAGTTTTTGTACAAAGGAAATCTTGTTTTATCGCGAATCAACAGTAACACTAGAATATATCCACATTCACAAGCATATAGCAGCGACATAATAGACAGTGCATTCGGAGGTACATGTGTCTCGAAACCTCGTGGAGTAATGTGTTAACGATCTTTTCAAAGGTTGGTTGTCTTGAAAATAAAGGTAATTTACACTGAAAAGTAAACAACTTAATTTGAAAAAGCATTTTATTGACAATTATTCCCAACAAGAATATAAAATGAGTATTAACCCCCCCCCCCCCCCTCATCTTCTCATTGCTGATGTCCCCTTCTAAAATTTTCAGAGGTCTCTTGGTAAATTTGTGCCCTCACTTATACTACAATCAGTGTTTTTAGACCCTGTTGTGTCCTTGTTATCAAGGGAGAGGTGTACCTTGTTCCATCCTTTTTGGGGGATGAATGCATGGCCATGTGGGTTAGGCATTGGTACATGAGAACTAGGCAGTATGTGTTATTACCCATAGCACATGTTTGATTCCTTCTTGGAATGAATTATAACTCTCTAACACATGAGATATATATATATATATATATATATATACTTGTTCCCCTCTTATAAGGGCTGCCTTTCTGGAGCAGGAAAGTGGCAGAGGGGTGACCTTTCTAGAGATCACACAGATGTGAGTAATAATTACATATAAAGTAAAAAGGTGTAACTAATTTTTAAATATTTAATATTTTCATGTAAAATTCACAGACATGTTATCAATGTGATAAAATTCATATCAATGTTATTTAAAATAATTATGAATAATCATCAGTCAATAAAATCAGGGCACAAACATCTGGCTCTATGATTTTCCCTCTATTCTGTTTCCTGCTGCTGTAGAATATAGAATCTATAACTGACAATCTGACAATGTTTCTTTGAATTTTTCAGACATCAAATTTCTCGGCAGTGATCAAAGGACTCCCTTTTCATTTAGTCAAATTGCTTTTCACTTTTCATTCTAAACTGAGAATGTCTCATGACATTTTGCACTTTGTGCAACAACTTTTAGTTATTACATAAAATGCCCATTGTTTACAAAAGAAGTAAACTTGTTATGCGATCGACTGGTTTTCGTCTGGTACCCTTTCAAGTCATATTGTAATCTATGAGAGAGAAGTCACAATGGCCAACATACCATTATTACTTTATGGCAAGCGGATGTCATGCTGATTTGAGCTGAACTATACTGTGCTTCCCAGCAGTTAGCTTTTGTCATCATAATAATTATCAGTGGTAATAATTAGATGGACTGTAAAATGGGCTGTGTTATACTGATTGTCCTTATACTGGCGAGGAGCACTGTACTTTGTTTCTTGTTATTATATCACCTGTTCAAAATCTGTTCAGCAAACATTAGTGGTAACTTGCATATTCACAGATTTCTTTCTCCTTCTTTACAGAGATGATAAGAGCATTATCTATTGTCTCCTCCTGGACAAGCTTGGCCTGGTGTCTGGTTTCATATCACAAGGCTTTACGCTACTCACATGAAGACAAACAAAATATGGGCCTTCCTGGAATGATTTTTTATTTTCTCTGGAGACTTTGTGAAATTGGACCCAGGGTAATTGTTTTGGGACTATTTGCAGCACAGTTTTCCTATGTTATTTTGATATTTGTACCTATTCATTGGATGATTATGTCGGGATGGTTATTTTGTCAAAAGACTCGTTTTTATCAGAATCGATGTGAGGAGCGTCTTTTTAATATTGTATGTGGCTATGTATTGGTATTCTGCTTTCTCAATGTCAGGGAAGGGCACACAAGGTTTAGAGC
Source organism: Margaritifera margaritifera (assembly GCA_029931535.1). Taxonomy (NCBI): domain Eukaryota; kingdom Metazoa; phylum Mollusca; class Bivalvia; order Unionida; family Margaritiferidae; genus Margaritifera; species Margaritifera margaritifera. The sequence continues at coordinate 2,954,881 of JAQPZY010001516.1, forward strand.
TCTTGTTTTCTATGCAATTGTTTACATAGAAAATATTACCATGTTGATGTTTTGGTTTTACTTCACATCAGAAAAAAGTAAATGGTTTTACCTACCTGCCTTTTTTGTAATTATATGTGGGGTAGTGTTTCAGATATCATTTCAGTTAATCTATTACCGGTGGTTCCATCCAAAAGGTAATGGTGCTATACCCTGCTGCTTGCCAAAGGGAAATTTATTGTGTTATCAATCCCTTTGTCATTCCTTGGAAGAAGAGACGGAAGAAGTTCATGAAATGGAGGACATGACAATACAAGTGAATAATAAAAAATCAAAGAATGGAGTTAATACAGTAGCAGTGTAAATATAGAGGAATAACGGATGCACTACATATTACAATAATTACAAGTTCATGGCCAGTAATGTAATTTTTGTGACATTATATAACACTTGGATATTTATATAAGGCCAAATGAGCTTATGGTATGGCCATGCATTGGGTGTGCATTGTGTGTTTGTCCATTCATTTGTACATTGTCTTTACACAATCACTGTTTTCATCTTCATGAAAAACACTGCATAGAATTTAAACAGATTTAATAGAAAATATCCTGTCATCAAGGTCTATAAAGTTTGTACAAATGGCGCAGATCCACAATCAAATATAGCCACCATAACTAAAAATAGGAAAAACTTAAATGACTGATTTTCACAAACAGCTCAGCAGATTTTAAGCAGTTTTTATGGAAAGCATCCTAACATCAAGGTTTATCAGATTCAGGCAACTGATTGTGATCTTCCATCAAAGATTGACACTGCTTCTAAAAATAGAAAAATCTGTAAACAGATTCTTCTAAAAAAAAAAAAAAAATTCAGAATTTGACCAAATACACTAAAATAACATTTCGAGTCAAGGTCTATCAAGTTGATACAAATAATGTTAATCCACCATCCAGTATGGTTGCCAATATTACAAATAGAAAAACTTTTGAACAACTTCTTTTCACAAACTGCTAAACAGATATTGTACAAATGATCTTGATCTGCCATCTAATGTTAAGTGCCCACCATTACTTAAAAAAACAAAATGATACCACTTCTCAAAAGTTGTTTTTGCTAAATTTTATGTAAAGCATCCTGGTATCAAGTTTTTATAAAAATGCCAATCTTCCATCCAGTATGGCTGCTGTTACTAAAACTAAAAAAATAAAACAAGTTCTTCAAATTATCTCAACATTACTTTGTTCACTGCTTTTACGTTAGATGAGCAATCTCAGGTCCACATGGACCTCTTGTTGAATTTGTTATTCTGTTTTTGTACCAGATGTATTTTTAATAGGCTTTTGGAATCTTTCCTGTGAAATTAGTATATCTTAAATAGTATACTGGCAAGAGTCCAGTAAATAGGTTTTTGTACTCCAATATTATTATTGTTTTTATAATCTATACTAAATAAAACAAGTGTTCAGTGAATCTTCCATAAACCGTCCCCTTTGTAAGCCAGTATCATGTACGGTCTGGCTACGTATTTTGGTGTCAAATGAGCCACTGGAGTGCTTATCTAACATCTTTAAATTGGCTATCTCAGTACAGTAGCCAGAACTTGTGGTTTCAACAGTATCCAGATTCAACAAGATTTATTATGTTTTCTTTTGAGAATGCGCTTGATCTAATCTTTTTGTATGATACATGTACAGATTGTTACAGAATTAATAAAACCTGTAAAAAAAAAATCAAAATAAGATATTATTTTAATGAAATTATTTTTACCTTTCTTGTATTAAATTATTTTTTACCTTTCTTGTATTCAAACATATGGTATTGCAAGAAATCACGACCATCATTTTCATTAGTCAGGTATGTTGTTATGATTAGTTTGGAAGCCACTCATATGAGATTATAATATAACACGTAAATCACAGTGTACAATATAAATTGAAAGTCATTGGGAATTTACCTAAAAACTAGCAATCAGCCTCCCTGTCTCTCACTTTTCAGTTTTGTTCAAAGAATTTTTTTCCTTGTTTTTTATGAGAATATTGGCAGATATACCTAAATGCTACATGTGTAGCAGAAATAATGATTTCATTTACAAATTAGCAATAAGGAGAGTACATTTTGAAAAAGAAGACAGAAAAATCTCAGTATGCCACTGTTGGGCAAAGTTACCCTAGAATGAAATAAATAATTTATACAAACCTTTTGGATGATAGCAGTTTCTAACTAGCATTTTGTGTTTGTAAAACGTGTCCTCATGCTTTCCCATTTTGACACCCACCGAAACTTTGATCCTTTCGGGTCGGTCCCTGAGTGACTGCCCCCAAGGGCAAAATGTCATCTGTCTTGTAATAGCATATACACAGAATTTGTTTGGAAAACTAGTCTGATATTGTGACTGATAAAAATGAGATTATTTTGTTGTTATATTTTCATGTTTTAACATTTTTTGTTTGTTTGACTCGTTTGCCAAAAATACCAATATGAACAAGATGTTTACCCGTACTACAGAACTGATATGTTAAAATACAGCTGTATTGCTCTTGTTGTTGTTCATCCTGTGTGCACAAGTGATGTTGCAATATAGTCAGTCTTGTTTAAAAATCAATGGACATTTTTCTGTGACTGTAAAAACAGTTATGTCCTTAGACCATTGTGAATTATTGTTGCTTTAGAATTATTACCAGTTTTCATTGAATGAATAAATAAAGTAATAAATAAATGTGGATAAAACGGGTTGTGCTACCAGGTGAAGTGGGGTGCTAAGTCACTGAAAAAATGTATGCTTCACTTTCTTCTATTAGGAAAGCGAAAGGTCATTATTCAGTATTTGAATTTTCCATTACACTTTCCTTTCAGCTCTGTAACATTAGAGCTGTTTAAAATTAAAGTATGTAACCATGTCAGGGCTGAGCAAATTTTTTTTTTAGCCACTAGTAGAGGACAAGTGGTTTCAGAAAATTCACTAGTCCCACCTTACTCTTCACTAGTTCCACCTTACTTTTCACTGGTCCCAAAATGGTAATCACTTGCTGAGATTTGATGAGATGTATGTACTTAATCCATAGAAAAAACAAACGAAATAATTTTCAACATAATAACTTTTTAAAAGAATTTAAGTTTTCAAAAACATTGGTTGTTATACATTTGGCTTCTTCAGGTTCATGTATATATGTTTTAGCTGATGGATTTGAAAAATGTCCATGTATATGTCTGCCACCTGCACCAGCACTCTGTCTCTTAGTAGTGTCATATTTGACATTTTTTGCCATCACAGATTGTTGCTTATGTCTCTTTGGAGAAATAGCTACCGCACACTCAGTATCAGTCTTACGTTTTATCCCTCCACTTTCAAACAAATTTTTTTTCTCCGAATCGCCGTTATTACCTTCCTTGCGAAAATAATTTAGCAAACTCATTTTATCCATAGAGTAACTATCAGCTTGCTTGACAACTACTTCTAAAGTGATCATAACATATATTTTGTCTTTTAAATACGAACAGAGACAGCTCGTTAATTAGCGTAATTGTTTCGCTTCAAACGCAATATCGCACATGGAAGTTAATCATCTGTATAATCAATTAAAAATTAAAGAATCATTACTGTCATTTAATCAGTTCATAAAAGAAACCAACACTGATGTCGGTAAAGTACCTTTCATTAATTTAATTACACTGACTCGCTGGATTAAAATCATAGTGAGCCGCTCGTGATAATCTGGCTTGAGTAAACCCAATGCAAGAAAGCCGCTTAAAACACTACTAATTGATCATACTGGCTTTCTTTTGTTTGACGTGTTTTGATTTGCCGATAATTTGGTCGCTTAGCCCAATATGCAGTCGAGCGGTAACAGGATGTAAATGTATACACGAAGAGGGGTAGAATCAAGTATTCAGTATGCCTGGAGGGCATGATTGGCCAAATAAAGGTAGATATAGTGATTAAAGCATGAAAATAAGGACTAGCCCAACTTTTTTAAAAAGCACTTGTCCCGGACTAGCGACTTGGAAAATTTTAACTTGCCCGACTTCAAAAATTTACTAGTCCGGGACGTCGGGCTATGGGATTTGCTCAGCCCTGCATGTATACTTATACATTATACATCATCATTAGAACTTAATTCAAGTACCACTTTTGGGTTTTATCATGAAGGTCAAGGTTATGGCTCAGTATTTTAAGTTTTATGTGTTACTTTCCCATCCACTCAATAATTTTATAATTCTAGAAGTTTTTAGGATTAAGGGATAAAACTTGGTTTACTTTTATACATCATCTTTAGTGGATGTGTTGTGGAGTTTATATCTGCAAGATCAAGGTCACAGTTCAGTATTATAAATTTTCCATCACACTTTCTTATCCACTCAGTAACTTTAGAGCTGTTTGAGATTAAGGGATGCAACTTGGTATACAGATATGGTATCATTAGCAGGTGTATCGTGTACCACATTAGGGATCTTGTAATCAATATCAATGTCATTGTGTTATATGTTGAATTTCACATTAGGGATCTTGTAATCAATGTCAATGTCATCGTGTTATATGTTGAATTTCACATTAGGGATCTTGTATTCATTGTCAATGTCATCGTGTTATATGTTGAATTTCACATTAGGGATCTTGTATTCATTGTCAATGTCATTGTGTTTTATGTTGAATTTCACATTAGGGATCTTGTAGTCAATGTCAATGTCATCGTGTTATATGTTGAATTTCACATTAGGGATCTTGTCTTCAATGTCAATGTCATGGTGTTATATGTTTAATTTCACATTAGGGATCTTGTATTTAATGTCAATGTCATCGTGTTATATGTTGAATTTCTCCTTTACACTTTCCTTGCCAATCTATAATTTTAGAGTAATTTGAGATGAAGGGATAAAACTTGGTGAAACTTTATATTATTAGTGTGTTCTGTGCCACATTGTGGGTCCTATCTTCAAGGTCAAGTTCACAGGTCAATATATAGGTTTCAGTCTCATTTTCCCTTCAGAAATTTTGCTTAAGAGCTGTTTAAGATCACTGGATGAAGCTTGGTATACTTACATATTGTCACTAGAAGATGTGTTACATTGTACATTTGATATCTTGTTCAAAGGTCAAGGTCACATGCCAATATTTTTAGATTTCTTTTGTTTCTGCTTTTCTATCATAAAGCTTTTTAAGGTATAGGGATGAACCATGGTACACTTATGCTTCTCAGTTTGATGTCATCTCATGTATCACAGTCAAGATTTTATCTTCGAGGTCATAGTCACTTATAAAAATGTGTTCACCCCTTTCTGCATGTTTCCTCAAATGCCCTTTGAAATAGAGCAATGAAACTTTGCTGCTTTCCATGTCTTTTCAGTAACTTCAAAGCTCTGTTTTAAAGGTCATAGTCAGATTTCATTCTTATTATCTTTTGTAACCTGACCATGGTAGGCGGGAGACAAAAAACACAGAATTTGCTTGTTTTACCTTTTTATTACATTCTTTCTGTTCTCAAAATATATGATAATCTTTCTTATCTAACTTATTGCAATTTGATGTGTCTGGCTATCCTGTACAACATATATGCCATTACTGTTTTGTTAATTGTAAGTGATGGAGTGTATGTATTGTGTATCGTTTGACTGTGCAGTTGGGTTGTTGCTTGATACAATTGTTTGTGTGTAGTGCATTTCAGCAGTTAAGGAGGCATGGATATCACTACTCCGACATCAGCATTGTTGTCATTGTCAGCATCATTGAGGTTTTGTGTCAAGGTTTATGAAAGTCATGAAATTATTATTGGCAGGTGAGACATAATTTGGCAGAAAACTTGTATTACAGTATTTCTTCCATGATCAACTAATCAAGTATGGATTTATCATGCAAAAAGTACTGTATTTATAGTTGCTACAGTTTGTTCCAAGAGTTTGTGTTGTTAGTAATTACTCCAATTATACCTTGTTCCAAGGGTTTGTGTTGTTAGTAATTACTCCAATTATACCTTGTTCCAAGGGTTTGTGTTATTTTTTGCCAGATTTATTATACTGTTTACCACAGTTGTGAAAGACATTAAGTCAGATGTAAGCTCTTGTAAGCACAGGTAGTATTTTACATCAAGGTTTATTGTTTTCAAAGATGGTCCATTTCAATCCTGGAATGCAAGTGTGTATATTGTTTTACAATAATGTTGAAATAATTTAGACATGGTTTTTGGGCATTTTTCAACTGAAAAAGTAGCAATGCTAGATAATGTATTTTGTGTGTTATTTATATTACTTTCCTTGGTGTTATGGTTTCACACTTTAATATTTTTTGCTTGTCATTAATGAGAAAAGTAGTCAGAGGAATTATCAGTTTGTTGTCTTTTTATAAGCCCACTATAGGGCGGAGCATATTGTCATGATGTTGTCAATCTATCCATCCATCTGTTACCAATTTCATTTCTGCACAATAACTCAAATTCAACACTATCTACAGTTATCAAACTTTTCTTGCACTTGAGGTAAGGAAGAAGCCTATCAATTTTTGGATCAAAAGGTCAAAGTGCAAGTCACTGTGACCGAAAGGAGAAAAATGGTTATTGAACAATAACATTAGTTCTGCATCACATACCAGGACCAAACATTTTGAAGGCTTGCACTTGGGATAACAAAGAAGCCTATCAATTTTTAAGTTAAAAGGTCAAAGATCACTGTGACTGAAAGAAGAAAAATAGTTTCTACACAAAACTATCAGTTCTCAACCATGTACCTTCACCAAAGTTTGTGGATGTTTTAAATGTTGGGTAAGAAAGAAACCAGTTGATTTGGGGGTCGAAAAGGTCATGATCACCAACTTAAACAAAACTAAAAATGCTTTTCCATAATGACTTTAGGTCTGGACAACATACCTTGAACAAGGTTTGTGTAGGGCATGCACATAAGGTATGGAAGAGGATTTTTGGGTCCAAAGGTCAAAGGTCAGGTTCATTATGGCTCAAAGAAAAATGGGTTTTACAGAATAACTTTTGTTTTAGAGTAAGTTCCTTAACCAAACTGTGGATGGCTTGCATGTGGGTAAGAAAAAAACCTTTAGATTCTGGGGTCTAAAAGGTCATATATCACAGTTGTAGCATGTCTGACAAGAAAATCTGGTTTCTGCACAGTAAGTTAGTTCAAGACTGCATGTCTTTACCAAAGGTCCAGGGCATTGAGACCAGTTGCTCAATAATTTCCAGAGTCAACCATGGTGTATAATGTGCCATTCATGGTACTCTTGTTTTTGTCAATTATCAATCAAATAGTGGAGTGTTTAGATAATGTTTTTACGGCAAGTTAACCTTTTTTTTACTGAAGCCTATCTTTGTATATTAGGTCATACTTAAATATACAACATGGCAATTTTTTCATTTTAATTGGATTTGTTCAAATTTGTTTTGTTTTTTTCAAGTTTGCACACAGGGTTGAATTTTAATTTCAGAACTTGTCTTTATGCATGATTGTGCCAAAGGTTTTCACATTTTATCCTTGTGAATTTTGCTCATATTTTAGTGTTCACATAAATTGTTCATAGTTAAGATCCAGTAAAACTATTCATCTTCAGTTGGATGGAGTAGATTTGTACAAAACATGTTTTTGTCCTCATTTACTGTTGATTGATCTGTTATATGAAAAATTTAATAATAGGAGTTTTTTATTAATGAATTTAATGTATTTTCACAAAAATACTTTTCAGTTTTATTCTCCAAATCCTGCATGTTACAATCATAATTTCTAATTCATCTTCAATGAATTTCAGTCAATTGCATCTCTAAACAAATCAGTTTCAAGCAGTGTTGCACATTGAGCACAGGATGGTAGGTCTCCTGCAATTTTTGTCCCCTTGTCCCCAAAATCTTGACTCCAGTGCACACCATGGGCATTCTTTTTTTAATCAATTATTTGTCCTTTTGAAAATTTTAGGAACATGGGGACAAGTTGTCCCTAGCTCACTAGGTGAAAGACTGGTCTTTTTAACTTATGGACTCTCAGTGTTGTTGGATACATTGACAGTTTATACTGTGATACTGTCAATGTTGGATACATTGACAGTTTATACTGCGATACACTGTATTGACATTGACATCTGTTCACTTTTAACTATGAAGCTTAGAAATATGTTCACTCATTATTTGATATATATATATGTTGAAAAATTGCAATTACAACTTAGACTGATTCATTGGCATAGCATTTTTAAAATAAAATCTGAGTTATCCTTTTGAAAACATCACCACATGATATAGCAGGATGTGTTGGTTGAAAGAAAATGAAGTTATAACAATTTGATTATTTACCTATTTTACAGTGAAAACTACACAGGTGTCTAACCTTACCCACCCACTCCCAAGACTATATCACAGTTTGACAGACTTAGCACTCCAGATTCATATTCTCTGAACTGTTTTGACTCATCAGTCGAGCTCAGGCTCAGCTGCAGTGTGAGAAAATGCCCCTTTTGCACATAATATTTACACGTTAAGCAGGGGGATCTTGATTTGATTTTTCCATCTGTCCTTCCATCACAAGAAGCTTGTTAAAAACATTGTGCAAAAACCACCTAAATCACATTTTGCTAGCATATTTGCATCCATATGTAGATTACCTGATTTGGGTTTCGGGCCATTACCACAATTTTTTCAATTTTTGTTATACATTTTTTTATTTTTTGACAAAAAACCTTGTTAGCGTGGTTAAGCAAAAACCACGTCAGGCAGACAAATTTACTAGGCTTCTTTGAATTCATATCTAGATGACTTTTTTAGATTTTCAAGCCCGTATAGCAATTTTTCCATTTTGTTAAAATATATTTTTGAACTTTTTGCACTTGGAATTTTGTGATGAAAACTTTGTTCGCATTATTCAGCAGAAACCACTTGAGAAAGACAAATTAAATTTGGTGGGCATGTTTGTATGCATGTGTAGATGATCAGAATATATTTTCATGCCATAATAGCAATTTTTCAGATTGTCTTAAATTTTTGAACTTTTTAAATACAGACTTTAGTGCAGCATGGAATGTGGGCTGAATATGTTTTGCAAGTACAAATCTCTAGTCTGCAATGACATATCATTGTAAAGTTCCTTTAATAGGGACCTTACACAGTTCAAACAGTACTTGGTAAATTTTACTTGACAATTGTTACTAATAATTAACGTTGTCTTTCAGTTTTATATGTGTCTTCAACATCATTTTTTTATCATTGCAATGTATATCTGATTAACTCAAAATACCTCCAAAAGCCTACTAGATTCTTATACAATAATTTGACAGTTTTTAGCTAAAGTAGGAGTAGCATTTAACTGTAGTTATATGTAGGTAAACTCTAATTCCAGTTCTTTCTTTGACCCACACTTGTATGTGAGTGTTCTTTGAGATTTATGGGTTCAGAAAACTTACTGATTTTCTTGCCTTAAATGTAATTTTAAAAGCACAAAAAGACTGACAGATTTAAGCAACCTTCACTGTATCTTTTTTAAACCTGTTCAGTGGTTGGTAATCAGAGACAAATATAATGCATGTATTATTAGCTCTACTGGTCATAGATCATAAGAGCTTATGGGATGGCCTGTTGACTGTTGTCTGTCATCAATCTGCCATCTGTTAGCACAAGTTTGTTATTCCTACTTCGAAGAAACTACTTCAAGGATTGCCATGAAACTGTACACACAGTGAGAATGGTGTCGCTCAGACAACAAATAGGGCCACCTTAGGAATCATCTTGAAAATCTTGTTATCAATACTCCTCCTAAATGGATGGTCATATTGAGATGTGGTTTTTACTAAAAGACTTTCTATGATGTCTAGTTAGTCCTAAATGTAAATTGTGCTGATCTTCCATCAATATGGCCACCATGGCAGCCATATTTGAAATCTTGCTATTGCTATTTCGCCACAACAGAAAGTCATATTGAGATGGGATTTTCACCAGAATTTTTACAATGTCTAGTTGATCCTAAATAAAAATGGTGCTGATGTTATATTCAGTATAACCACCATGTTAGCCATATTGATAATCTTGTTATCACTACTCCTCCTGAACAGAAAGTCATGTCAACATGGGGTTTTCATCAGAAAACTTCATAATGATATCTAGTTGGTCCTAAAAGAAAATGATGCCTATCTGACATTAAATAAGGTCACTGTGACAGCCATCTTGAAAATCTTGTTATTGCTACTCATCCTCAATCAATGGTCATATTGACATGGAAGTTTCATCAAAAGACTTCATACAGTGTCTAGTTAGTCCTAAATGAAATGGTGCCAATCTGACATCCAATATGACCACTATGGTGATCATCTTGAAAGTCTTGTTATTGGTACTTCCCCTAATGGATGGTCATATCAGCTTGGAGTTTTCATTAAAAGACTTCTTATGATATCTAGTTGGTCCTAAATGAAATGTTGCCGATCTGACATCTAATATGTCTGCCATGCTGGCCATCTTGAAAATCTTGTTATCGCTACTTCTCCTGAATGGATCATTTTATTGACACAGGGTTCCACTAAAAGACTTCATATGATGTCTGGTTGGTCGTAAATGAAATGGTTATTGCTACTCCTCCTAAGTGGATGGTCATATATACATGGGGTTTTCACTAAAAGACATTTTATGGTGTCTTGTTGGTCCTAAATAAAGTGGTGCTGATCAATGGTGACAATCTTGTTATCACAACTCCTGTTGAAGGGATTATGCTGTTGTCATGGAGTTTTTGCTGAAACACTTCTCACTATAGTAAGTAGTTGGTTGTAACAGCTGCTTCTCCTAAACAGATGGCGGGGCCCCTGGTTGCCGAGTGGTCTAAGGCGCTAACCTTTACCGATCAATGCCATCTCACCTCTGTCCGCGTGGGTTCAAGTCTTGGACTCGGCCAATGTGGTTATGTGAGAAAGCTTGCCAGTAGCTTCCTGTGGGTTGGTGGTTCTTCCCGGGATTTTCCCGGGTTCTTCCTCCACCAGATATACTGGCCGCCATGTATAGCCTATCATGTGCTGAAAATTTGCGTTAAACCCATACAAACCAAACAAACCTAAACAGATGGCTGTACCAACATTAAAATGAAAAACTTCTTTCTTGCAGTATATAGTTATTCCTATTCAAAGTGACGACTATCTAACCTCCAAAACAGCTGCCTTTATGGCCATCCTGAAAATCTTTATATGACTCCTTTTCCTGAACAATTGGTCTTGTCGACATAGGGTGTTCACTCAAATACTATTATGGTAATATGTAGCTGATTCTGAATGAAAATGGTGTTCTGCTGACCTCCAATATGGCAGCATAGTGGCCATCTTGAAAATCTTATCACTACACCTTTTGCATGATGATGGCATTGAGATGGATTTTCACTAACACACTTCTTGCAATATTTAATTGGTTTTGAATTAAGACTATGAAGATCCGACTACCAACACATCTGTACTTTGTTTAAGGACTTTTGAAAACCAGACCCTATTGATAATGGGGTCGAGTCAAAAGCCATTGTTTGCATTTTTGTACTTCGTAGAGCTACAAACACATTGACTTGTAGATATACAAGTGAATTGTGACCTGACTTTGTATTTTGTTGCTTGACAATGAACAAGTTGATAGTCACCACTCTGGCATTGATTTTAAGGTCAAAGGTCTTGACTCAGGTTTTCAGCTGTACTGGCTTGTCAGCATGATCACACAAACAAGTATGAATGGATTTATATTGGATCCAGTCTGTGGATATATCTGATGAATACCTTGAATGAAGTAACTGTGTTTTGTTTTGAAGAAATTATTTAATAGATTTAACCAGTCTTAGCTAATGGGTATATCTTGACATTGTCTGAGACAGGTTGAATGATTTTCTATTCCAAGACATCAGGTTCAAGGTCAATGGCCATGACAAAGAATTTTGTCCTGCACTTACAGGTATCTTGTGAATATTTTAACTTAGACATGTAAGAAAATATTTTTGTTTCCAAATTTGGTATGTACGAGTTTCTCTAGAATATCAGAGATAGTTTCAATACTCAGCAGTTGAAAAGAAAAAAGTTCCTATTTTGGATTCCTGGACATTCTCTTTGGTCAGTAGAGCATCAGTCTCTTCGAGGGACTCTTGCAAATCATGTAGTATTGATAGTGTCTGAGTATGTAGTATTGATAGTGTCTGAGTATGCATGTAACATATTACTGAATTGGTATGGTGTCTCATGTAACAATTTACTGAATTGGTATGGTGTCTCATGTAACATATTACTGAATTAGTATGGTGTCTGATGTAATGTATTACTGAATTGGTATGGTGTCTCATGTAACATATTACTGAATTGGTATGGAGTCTTAGTTCATGTAGAAACTCTGTTGTGCAGTAAAACACACCTTCATTGAACTTCTTGATAGAGACAAGTTCATCCATGTATCCTTAATATGTTACATCTATTTTAAAATGTATATTCAGCTCCACAAAGAATATGAATTCATTTTGTTTTAACCAGTTTATATATATATATATATATATATATATATATATATATATATATATATATATATATATATATTTTAAATTAAGCAGTTTTGCACTTATATTTGTATAGCATCATAGTTATTTATTAAGATTATTATCTCAAAGACATGGGAATACATGTACGACATTTGTATAATGGCTCATAGAAGGGAACCAAAACATAGGTTGTAGTTAAATAAATACTGTAAATGCAGAAATTCTTTTTTGATAGAAATCAATGCAAAACATTATAGCAAAATTTGCCTTTTCAGGGCATGATTACGTAATACAGTAAATCTTATCAGTTCTGTTTAACTTGTAACTTGTTTCCAATTTTCCAATTTATTTGCCATTTATATTTGTATTCACTTCTGGCAGTAAAATATGTTTAAACTAAATTACCCAATGGGAGGTCACATTACCGTATGTACTCGCGTATAAGCCGGTACCAACTGCAAACTGCATATACCCAGATCTGCCATTGCATAATGCGTCAGCAGATCTGGGTCTATGCAGTTTGTAAGGACTAATCAGTAGAACAAACAACATAGACCCTGATCTGCCGGTGCATTATGCGCCAGCAGATCAGGGTCTATGTTTGCATTTGAGCCAGTATTATATGTGAGTACAGACGGTAAGTTCAGAATGTATTTCTACCTCCCATTGGAACCTTGCATTAAATTTCAAGACACATTATTTTCCAACTTTATAGTATTTTTCTTTAAGCTACCTACATGTATATTTTTGGTAACAGGTATAAACCAGTTGTTTCAAAGATAGTTATGGCCAATCAGCATAGACCTTAATTAGCTGAAGGATTATGCAGTGGGCCCTTTTATGTCCTTTTTGTTGCCTTAAGACACGCATCTATGCAGATGAATGTACCTGAAATTTGAAAAACGTTTTTGCCATCACATACACAAATGGTTTATTTTATTGTCTTTTTTATTTATTTATTTATTTATTTATTTATATCTTGTACTTACCTTCAAATCTACATACTGTAATAATAAAAGTCAACATGTACTACTAATATTTGGAACATTGATAAACTGGAAAATAATGTTACCATTGATTGTTATGTTGATTTGGATTACTTCAGTATACAGTATATCAACGCTGTACTGTTAAACATGTTACAAATGAACCAATCAAGACCTATTTAAGTTTAAGTTAGATAGACAAAACAGTCCTCTCCACCCCACCACGGTAGGAGACATTGATTTTGTTTTGTCCATCACCCTTACCTTGTAAGCCATCATTTTGAAAAAGATATTACGCCAAACTCTATGAAATTGAATATTTAGCAATATTGATTGGATCCCAAAACCTGATTTGATTCTGGTGAATGTGACCTTATTTTCAAGGTCACAGGACAATACTTTGTATTAAATAAAGGACATCAGCTTGTAAGCAAGATATCTTCTATCAGGTTTGATTGAAATCAAGATGTCCTATGATCTTTTTAGCATTTGGTGACCTTGACCCAATTTTCAAAGTCAAAGAATTACAAGAATTACATGGGGTGGGGGTGCTCATACTAATCTTGTAAGCATGATATCTAAAAGAACAACATTGAACCAAAACTTGAGACAGTCCCAAAACTTGATAGGTTTTAGTAACTGTGACCTAATTTTCAAGGTCATGGGGATGATACTTGTGTTTAGTGAAGCAATCACCTTGTAAACAAGTAAAAGGACATCAGCTTCTAAGCAAGATATCTCCAGTATGGTTTGACCAAACTGGACAAAAAATTCTATGCAGATGCCTGGGGGGGGGGGGGGACCCAAAATCTATTTATTTTTCAGTGACCTTGTGCAGGTTTTCAAGGCTACAGAATGACATTCTGTATGCAGTGGGAATTTATACATCATGGGTGGATGAAGGGTACCTGCTGTGTGTGCAAGTAAGATATCTCGAGAATTATGTAACCAAACCTGACCAAATTGGCCATTTAGATGCCTTTAAGGATCCAGACTTTATTAAGTAGGTTCTGGTGACCATTACCACATTTTCAAGGTCACAGGACAACTTGTAATTTACATTGATTTTTCTTAGCATTATTGCATATTTTACCATTATTTCAGCAAAGTTTGAGGCTTTTTTAACCTCTACATGAAGTACACCTTTCTCTAAAAGACAAAATGAAGTGGGCCCTTCTGTGCCCTTTTTAGACAGGTTTCACTGTAACTATTATTAATTTCCATGGTGCTGTTATCAATATCAAAAGATGATATCATTTGTCATTACAAAAAATTTCCAAGATACATGTATCTTATAAGTAAATGTCCACTCCTTTGCACAAAATATGAACTTGTGAACTTGGAAATCTGTTTAAGGTCACCAGAACAGAAAGTCCAATGGTTCTAGAAATATCTTTGTCACATAGCAACTTCCCTGCAAGGCACAGAATATTGCCCTTTGACCTTAAAAATTAGGGACTTTCAACATCACACTCGTAACAAAATTCATTTCATTTCATTGACCTTGCTGAAGTACCAGTTTTTCACACAATGACTTTAACTGTCATGACAGGGGTGGGGGTGAGGCATGTTTTTGCATCCAGAAACAAATCCTGTCTAGTTGTTTACATATTTATACCAAAACCTATGTCCTGTCAATAAATTAGAGCCATTTTAGAGAAATGGACTGCAATAGTTTAAAATATGGCTTCCAATGTTTTAATTCATGAAAATACTCGTGGAGAAATAATGCTTCAATTGTTTTCATTTGCTTTGTAAATTTACAAATTATTTCATAACAGTATGCTTACTGTAAATGATAATAAAATGTTTGGATAAATTTCACGTAAAAAATTGAAATATCATTTATTTCTAATGAATTTACTTTTGATAATCTTTTGATGTTTCATAATGAACTTATTTATTCACCAAATCATTAATTGTTGACAATAAGGTGCATTCTTCAAGCAATAGAATCAAATATATTTATTTTTGTAATGGCAGGTGCCTTGAAATTGTTGTTGTCAGTAGTAAAATTGTTCATCAACTGTGTTTATACTACTGTACTTGGTCACGAAACCCAATATTTTACCATGAGACAATGCCATGTGTCAAGAGGGCAAACAAAAAGTTGGCTTACTCAGTATTTATCCACAGACCTGTTTAAAATTATCGACAAAAGAACTTTTAAGATAATTTTAAATTAAAGCCCGGAGAATTAAGGAAACAAATGTTGTAATGCTTTTTTTGACACTGAACCCTATGTAGACAACATTAACAAAAACTGGTTGCAGGAGTTAAGGGGATACATACTGGATAAATAACTTAAGTAGTGAAATATAGACTTCTGCTTAGTACATACTTATGATGATGTTGATGGTAAAATGATGGATACGAAGAAAACCACAAAATGATATGAGAAGCCAGTCACTGTGACCCATTTTGTTGTGCAAATTGGGTATCTTTGCACTGCATTTCAGCATCAAGCTTTTGGCTACTTACTGTATGTTTTATTGAAATTTGTATTGCAGATTGCTGTGTATTACTAATTGTTTGTAATCATTGCCATACTTAAGAACTACAGGAACATAGCACAAGAAAACAGATTTGTTTTCCATGTAACTTTTGTCTTCATTTTGGCAACAGACATAAGGCAAATAGTCTTGGCCTGTTATTTCTTGAAGTAAAATACTATTGTATATGCATGGTCACTGTGATCTCCTCTTCAACAAATATGGAGTGCAATTTTGTATGGAAAATGAAATTAATCACGTGGCATTGTAGACCAAGTGTACATTGTAATAGATTATACATCTGTAATTAAAACGTATTTGTACCATATTTGCTAGTGTAAATGAATACCCAACTTTAAAAGAGTGTAGACCCAGCAATGCTGTCACATAATGTGCTGCTGGATCAGGGTCTACGCGGTTTGATCTATTTATGATTTCCAATGATCAACATAAATTCACAGAGTCTGGTGCATTAGGTTATGGCAGATAAAAGTCTATGCTGTTTGCAATTCGTTGTGTTACATACTAATAATTTTTGTATTTTTCAGTTGAATATATTACATTTACATGTACCCATATAAAGGAAAATAAGTATTTATTTGTACATGTTAAATGTGTAGAAGTAAGTAGGCAATGCACCTTCACAACTATAACTACTCAGTTTTTTATGTGTGTCTTGTTAAATATATATCCTTATAAAGGAATATAAATATTTATTTGTACATGTTGAATGTGTCAATGTAAGTAGGCAATGCACCTTTATGACTAAGACTACTCAGTTGTTTTATAAAATGATAAAAGGTATACACTCAGGCTACAAAATATATATAATGTACCTTTTTTTTTAAAAGTTTTCAATGACATGTTATTCATAAATAACATATTTTGACAAAGACTTGTTTGTCATTCTTATATACCTCCTTTCACTTTTCACCTTTGGCATCACCAGCAGAAACCACATACATGTACTCCATTTACACCCCCTACTCCTCCCTCAGGACAAACATACTGCAGAGTATTTCAACTGGGATTTGCTTGCAAATAACAATTACATAATCAAACTTGTAGCAACATGTATCCAATCATAACAATCAATGGACAGTGAAATGTCTTGACTAGAACAAAATAAAACAAATGATGCAAGACAGACAATCAAGAGTCCAAAATGGTCCAAATGATACTTTTGGCTTCTCAGTTTTATAACAGACAGCCAAAATGTTTAAAATAAACTGGCTTTTTATGACTAAATTGCTAAGGGAGGCAAATGTCATCTGGTACATTCAAAATATGACTGATTAAAGTCATCTTTAGTACTAGAACCTAAAGCCTGTTAACTTATGTATTTCTTCTTCAAATTCATTACCCGATCATAATACCTTGGGAGAACTACTACTACCTCGCAAATCCAGCCCTCCCATGCTAAAACTTTTTAGCTAAGAAGCTTAAAAGTTGTCTGCCAACATAGCTGGCAGTTAGAGTGATCTTCCCTTGATACAGGGATTGGTGAATACTTCAGTTACTAATTTTGCTCATGTCAAGTAGCATGCTCTCTACAGAGAGGCCTCACAATTCATACAAGTATTCTGGAAGTTTTTCCACCTTAAAGCAAGTAGGAGGAGTTTTCTCTTCAAAGGGAAGTATACTCCATCTATAATTTTCCAACTTTTCTTGCTCCTTTCTTTCTTTTTAGAGTTAATAACTTTGGTTGACTGTCCTCACACACTAAGGCACCCTTGTACATACCTGCACGGGTCGCTTGTGTGTTGCCTCACATTACTGTGAGTGCGAATATAATACACAAGTCAAAAGCACACATTATAAACTTAAGCTTAAAATTTTATAAATTTCCTTATACCTTAAAGAGGGCAAGAATAACACCATTACATACTGTAAGGGCAATGAGAAAGATCTTCCAGAAAATTACAGACCTATTTCGGTCCTACCCACCATTTCCAAAATTATTGAGAAACATGTTGCAAAAACAAATCAGTACTTTCTTACAAACAAATGACCTCCTACATCAACACCAATCAGGTTTTCAATCAAACCACTCCTGTCATACTGTGCTAATAAAGATAATTGATAAGTGGCTTGAAGACATTGATATGGGTAACATGAAAGGATCTATCTTTTTAGACCAAAAGAAGCCATTTGACTTTGTTGACCATAACATACTTATTGGAAAACTAGTTTATTACAATGTCGGTGCAAAAACCATTTCCTGGATACAATCTTCTCTTAGTGACAGAACCCAGCAAGTGCAACTAAACAGTACTCTATCAAGTCCTGGTCAAATAAAATATTGTGTGGCTCAGGGACCTATCTTATTTCTCTTATACATTAATGACCTGCCATTATATACAGAAAACACTAAAACTGATATGTATGCAGATGATGCAACATTACAAACATCAGGTCGAAACATCAACATAAACCAAGAACAGCTGCAGTACGATCTTAATCATATCAATAAATGGTGTCAAGACCATGGAATGTATATAAATACCAAAAATACCACTGCAATGCTAGTAGGAACATCAAACAGATTATCCATGCAAAACCCCATTCGATTGTCTGTAAATGATGAATATATATCTAATGTAGAATGCTCCTAAGAATATACGTTGATGATAAACTTTAAATCATCACATAAATCATGTCTGTAACATAATAGCCTTCAAACCAACACAAACCAACACTACTGCAACAACTGAAGAAATATCTACCGATGTGTGCAAGGAAACTATTCTATTCAACTTACATATCACATATTATGGACTACTGTTACACAGTATGGGGTTCATGCACACAAACTAACATTAATCATATAATCAAACTTCAAAAACTTGCAGCTAGAATTATACTATATGTTGATTCAATGACACCATCTGCTGACATGTTTAAGTCTTTAAACTGGTTCCCATTTGACAAAAGAATTTCATATCATAGATGTATTATGGTTTATAAAACCCTTCATACTTTAACACCTCTTTACCGGAATGATATGCTTGTCAAAATCAGCAATATTGCTTCTATGCACTCTTTAAGATCAGCAATTTTACATATACAGGATCTTCAGAATGGAATCAGCTACCACTTGAACTAAAGCAGGCTGACAGTGTTGCCGTGTTCAAATCGAGCTATTTCAGCTACCTAAACATATGTCTCTCACCAAATATTCCAACAGTTCCTTCTTTGTTCTTATGAGTATGCATACATCAGCTACAAATATGTTACACTGGTGCAGATGTATAAACATTGCAAATCTTAAGTGAATTATTTGTGTAACATTAACCTGTAATTAATACATGTATTCTTTCTTGTACAAATATTATGTACATGTATAGAATGTTGTATGCCCCTGAGGGCCTTGTGAGATTTGCTAAGAATTTGGCTAAAAGAGTTGTACCCTTTGAAAATAAAGTATTATTATTATTATTATTGTTGTCGTTGTAGCTGTATTTTATGTGCAGGTATTGTGTATGCTATAGAAAACTCAAATAAAATTGCGGTATAATTTCCGCTGCGGTCAGATACATGCAGGTAAGTTTTCTATACATAATCTAGTCATGGTGTCCACTTTATAGTTATTACAAGTGATGTTTCATTGATTTTACCTGTATAGGCAGTCAATTGGCCTTTCCTATAGGTAACTTTTGATTAGAATTTATACTTACCTGTATCAGCTGACACGTGCGCCTTTCTCACAGGTAAATTGTCATATTGTGTAGCTCTGTACGTTCACTCCCGGAGTTCATAAAGCAGGATGCGTGCCAGGCTACACCTGTATATATTATCTGCTCTATTTTTGTCTTACATATTTAGACCATAGGCAATACCAAATGTAAGCTATGTAAAAATTGGAAAACGGGGATGACAACCATCATACATGTGTAGCTTGTTTAGGTTGCCAATCTACAAATGTCATATGCACCTCATGGACAGAAAGTCAATGGGCTGCAGTATTCGGGGCACACAAAGGGAAGGCATAGAAGTGACCTTTGAGGGACGAAGATGCAATCAGTATACATGCTGATGTCACTGTGGTGAATGATTTACTTTTTGATGGGTATTGCAATCCACAAGGTTCATGAACTACAAAGCGATCCAAGCTATCACAGTCAGTGAGAGCTACGGCTCCTCCCACACCGCCTCTTCATGATAAACCTTTCTTGGCAAAAACAGTAGGCCAATTACCACAAGGGTTCAATGACCAATTGCCTTTATAACCTACAATTGAGCCAGATCGAGATCAAAGCAAACCACCTCAGTTACCATCTTGCATTTCAAAATTACAGAACGGTTTTGTGGATCAAATATCCCGTACCCCATCCCAACTTGACGAACTGGACGTGATGCCAACTAAGATGGCCCTGTTCTGTTATGAATGGACTCGGCCATATGGCTTTGATCACATTGGGTCACCACCACAGTCCATTGTACATTGTAAACCAAAAGACGAAAGATCTTTGTCCAGTTTGTCAAACCCACGTCATTCAGGCACTCTCATGGATCAGGATAACCTGCACAGCACCAAAGTCACTCAATGCACCCAATGCCCAGCTTAGTGCCTTAGTACACACGGGATGTCGATTTACTTTGTTCTCAAGCCTTTGACACTCAAACGGAACATTTACTTAGTGCTCGTTTGGAAATAACCATATCCCTATCAGGATGTTCTGTGAGCATGGTGAGCCACCACCTTCGACACTCTTCTCCAGCTACATCACAGATAGCACAGGAGACATTGGCGTCACCACATTTATACAGAGATGATGAAACCTACTCTCAAGCTCTTTCATCTTTGTTAGATCTCACTACGATGAGAGAAGACTCTGCCTTTTGGGCTTCAATCATGGAAGTCTTCTGCTTGCTGGAGTTTTTTCCTCAGCTTTAGTAGGAGGTTCTATAAGAACCACACTCCAAATTTTCATATGGACACCCCAGCAGTCAACTGAGACATTGTAGCATTGGGGATGACAAAACCATACTCAGTACGCATGGACTGGAAGTCTTTCAAAGACACGCAGCAGTTGGTGCAGAATGTCATAAAAGTGGGTTTTATGTTGGATTTGGTATCAATGGCTATCTTCCAACAAGCTGAACACAGCTTATCATCTCCCACGCCGAATCCCACATGTATGGGAGTCTGTTTCTAGAATGGCCCGCATCGTAAACAGAGTTTCCCAGAACATCATGTCCAATGCACTGCTCTATACCTCCACCTTTCTTAAAGATCACCATAAAGTCAAGTTACGATTACAGCCATTATCATCTAATCTCCTCTTCAATGGCCTGATTGAGGAAATCTGAAAACAAGCCACCAAAGAGACCAATTTCCCTCAGACACAGCCTCAGCCACAGAGGAGGGAATTTCAGGCAAATCAACAAAAGGATAGAAAGGAATCTCCTATTGACACAGCACACAGGGAAGCAGTCCTACCGACCCTACAACTGAAGACCACAGTTCTCAAGAACAAAAGTGGATAAGAGGCAGAGGGAAGGAGATCATTTTCGCCTGCATTTCTTCTCTAAGCCAGCCTCCCTATAACAAAAAATGACATTGTTTTCATGCCGCCCTTGTCAAATATCAAAGTGGGGGGAAGGCCCCTATTCTTCAAAACAACCACTTTGCAGCAAGAAATCAACAGTTTTCTCCAGACAAGGGCAGTACAAATTGCTCACAATGTAAATTCACCAGGTTTTCATTAGAAAAAGATGGGAACACCAAGAAGGGTTTTAAATGCCCATCAGGAGGGAGACTGCTCAATCATTGTGGACTTACAAGATAACATATCTAAACATCCCCAATCACATAGCTTCCAGGCAGTTCATGCGGTTCACTTACAAAGATGCCATTTACCCGTTCAGGGCACTCCCATTTGAACCCATTTGAACTCCCTTGGTATTCACATGTCTGATAGACAGAATCATGGCCCATGTCAGCGCCACCTCCATGGCAGCAACATCAAACTACTCGGATGACATTCTGCAAAAACATCAGGTGAGTTATATTTTGGAGCAAAACATGATATCCCTTGTTACTCTCCTTCTCAAACTTGGATTCCTTATCAACAAGGAAAAAGCTGACCTCGTACCAACTCAACATTTTATCCATCTAGGTATAGCGTTCAAAACATAGGTAAACAGAATATGCCTCCCACAAGAACAAGCATTGAAAATGAGTGCAATTTTGGCGGCATTGCTTACACAATACAGTCTCTCAGCCCAAGAATTCCTTCGCCTACTGGGTGTGCTCAATGTGGCAGCAGATCTCATTGTCCTAGGTCACTTTTTTATGAGACCATTATAAATGATTCTGTTGTCCCAATGGAGGCCACGACTTTTGCCCTGGGACCAACCTATAACAATATCAATCATGGTCTGTACGGATGCAAGCACATAGGGCTGGGGTGCACGCCTCCTTCCACCATTCCAAAAGGCCAGTGGAGTGTGGCCCACTCCGGATCGTTGCTTGCATATCAACATCCTTGTGATGAAAGTCATACTGAAAGCATTTCATTGGTGGCAGGAGGATCTAAATGGAAATGGCATTCTTATTCTGTCTGATATCTCCACTCTGGTGAATTATCTCAGAAGGCAAAGGGGAACCAAGTCCTGAGATCTTTTAACTCTTATTTGAGATTTTCTAAGGTGGTGTTTTCAACGATAAATCCACATACAAGTCTATCATATTCCAGACCTAATAAATGTATTAGCAGAGTCGCTAACCTGGAAGAATCAACTAATACAAATGGATTGGTCTCTTCATTCCTCGGTTTTCACATGCATATGTGCCTGCTGGAATCTACCAATGTTTGATCTAATCACAACAAGGTGAAATGCAAAACTCCCAACCTTTGTCTCACCAGTCCCAAATCCGAAGGCCTGGGCAGTTGATGCACTTTCCATAGATTGGAACAGTTTGGATGCATATGCTTACCCTCCAAGAAAAACAGTTACAATGAGAATTTACTATTTCATCTAAGATATTCTGTTGGTTCAAAACTGCTAAGGAATGCTATGCCAGATTCTGCAAGAACACAGAACTGAGGATGAATACTTGTGCACATTTAATAGTAAATACTTGATGGGAACAGTGTTTCAACTTAAATGGCATCACAAGACTCGAATGGGGGGGGGGAGAACAAACAGTGAGAGAAGATAATCTAATTAGAATGCATAATACAAATATTCACCTAGATTGGTAAAATAAACAAAGCACTCTCTAATTTGGGATTTACCTGATAACTGTTCACCATGATCAATAAAAAGAAATACGCATGTACCTGTACAGTCCATAGTGCACAACACATGGATTCCAAACAAGCTACTTTGAGAAAAGCCAATGAAACATAAATATTGATCACAGTGACGTGTTGTTGAAATGATGGTTTCATACATACCACAAAGTAAAGACACAAAGGTACATAACCCTAACAGTAAGATTGCTTGAAAATTGGTATAGAACCTGTGACCCTTGGATTATTAATCCAACATTCTACTAAAACTGAGCTACTGTAGCTCCCAAAGTGACCTAAAACCATAGCTCAAAGTTATTGATGCACAATATGTGAGTCACAGTAACCTACTCTGATGTGATGATCTAGTACTCACTACATAATGGATCAATAGACAAAACCACGTGATTGTACACTAAAAGTTGTGTGACACACTGATCATATGCCCAAGGTAAAAAAACAGTCACTGCAGCGTGAAAAACAGTCACTGCAGCATGGATCCAAATACTAAACTACAAATACTAAATACTAAAGTTCTAAATATTAGTGCACTGTACAACAAAGTTCTTTATTAGTGAACAGTACATCAGTGCATCCCCTCAGTACTCCACATGCACCTCCACACATCTTATTAGTCTGACTATCCAATTATTAAATGCCATTTTGTATTCACTTTCTGGGGGTCCCAGACAGCCGATTGGTCTAAGGCGCTCACCTTTACAGATCACTGACATCTCACCTCTGTCTACATGGGTTCGAGTCTCGGTTCAGCCAATGTGGGTATGTGAGAAAGCTTGCCAGTAGTTTCATGTGGGTCGGTGGTTCTTCCCAGGTTCTTCCTCCACCAAATATTCTGGCCGCCATGTATAGTCTATCGGGTGCTGAAAAAATATCATTATAACCCACAAAACCAAACCAAACCTATTCACTTTTGGTATGTTGTTCATACCCCACAGTGAATCTTTGATAACGGGATTCAGCCAAAAAATCATTTCGAGCTAAATCAGGGCTGTTTGGAGGATGTGCCAAAGTTTGGAGGATGTGCTCCTTCAGGAAGTCTGTCAGTTGGAGGATTTATATGCCAGTGCATTGTCATGGAGTAGATGAATACCTTGGGTACCAGTGCACGGATAGGTGGTTTGGTAGTTTTCCACAACTTCAGGCAACACTTTGGAGGCATACATATATCCAGTGACAATAGCATTGTCAGGCACAGGTACCTGGATGACATGACCTTTGCAACGAAAAATAATGCATTTAAAACTCTCTTGACAGTCTGATTATGTCGAGCAATTTGTGATCTCTGCTCATTTTCTCGAACCTAAACTTAAATTTTTTCTATTGAGTTGGGTTCAAAAAAGTAAATCCATGTTTCATCACTTGTGGCAATCTCATTCAAATGTCTGTGGTCACTCTGTTCATATTTGGCAAGTAGCTTTTTGGTGATTTCAACCCGAGTCTGTTTTTGTTCAGGCATCAACAAATGCAGGATCCATCTTGCACAAACCTTTATGAGCTTCAAATGATTCTTCAATATATTAAAAATAGCTGACAAATTAATGCCCATGATAACAAAAAGATCTTCCACTGTGTATCGAGCACTTCATCAATTGCACTCTTCACAGCAGCCACTTCCCACTCACCATTGGCAGACAAGAGTCTTGTACAGTGTGGGTCATCTTCCATGTATTTGTGACCATCTATAAAACGACAAAATCACCTTAAAATTATTGGATATGACAGAAAATTAGATCTGTAAACTTTATCCAAGTTGGTCTTGATATCAGTCACAGAGTACCCTAAGAGCAGCTGGATTTTACAGTATGCTATTTGTTCAGTAGCAGAATTGTTCTCCCTCTCCGAGATTTTTAGGTCACTGTCATTTACTGATGTTACATCAAACACATCTGCAGGTGTCCAGCATGCTACACATACAGCTGCAGATAATTTTAAAGAATGTCATTTTGTCAATTGATCTGTGTTAAATTTATTGACAGGTTCAAAGAAACAAAAAAGTTATGACAAAAATATTCAGGAATTTTCAAATACCCCTCATAAGTGAGAGTGCCTAAAAACTTCACCCAAGTAATGCAAAACTAAACCAAGGTATGATGGAGAGAAGGACAAACTGATGGGTAAGCAGATGAGGTTACCACTAAATGCTCCTTTCATGCTTATTGTTGATCATACAAAAATGATTTGTGTCCTCTAAAAGCAATAAAAAATTTGACATTAAGGTAACAAGAAAGAGAATTACAAAACTTGGACCTGAAAAAAAGCAAAAAATTAATCTCATACTTTTCACTATAAATTTTTATAAAAATAATAAAAATTGTATTAAAAATAAACAAAAAAGGGCAGGAAAATGCTTACAAATACAAAGCAGTGAAATTGTAATGCACAATTCCTGCAACAATACATAACCAAAACCCTAAAGACAAACTTTAACCTATCTACATATAATAAATCTTAAACACAAACTGTGACTTCAAAACTTTTTCCCATAATTTGTAAAACAACAAGAGTACCCTGAATGGTATATTATATACCCACCCTGTGTATAACAGTCATCTATTTTGGCACTAGCAAGGCATGGTTGACTCAGGGGATTATTGACCAACAAGCCTAAACGGCACTGATCTTTGGTCAAGGTAAGCAGTTTTAAACTAAATTTACTGTGCAGAAACTATTATTTTATATTCGACTTACCATGACCTTGCCCATTGACCTTCACAAAATTTAAAGATTTCTTTCTTACCTGAAGTGCAAGCCATCCACACAGTTTGGTCAAGGAACTTACTCGAGAATAAAAGTTATATTTCTACCATATAGGACAATGGGGATCATGTGAGATGACACATTGTTTTATGTCAGTCCACAATCACAGTTTGCAGAGGTCAGTCAGATTATCAAGTGCTCTTAACTTTATTCAGTGTGTAATTTATTTGTTTAATTTATTCAGAGAGGAATTATATTAACTTTTTGGACATGTGATAAGTATCTACTGCCATTTACACTTTCAAATGCATGAAGTGCACATGCAATTAGGCCGAGAGATGAATAGCTAATGCTGTGCTAGTCTACATAAACTATGCAGTGACAGTGTCTAACAAAAATTGGGATGAAACAGTCCAAAAACCACAACATTTATCAAAAATGAACTTCACAATTTCAAATTTGCCAAAAGATAGTAAAACAAGAGTCTCTTGTAGGGACCTACACTCTACAGGCTGAACATAATTCCAGGAATTCAAAATACAATCATTTCTTACTTTTAACTGCAGAGTGTTGAAACCATCTTTGATATTCCTCAGCAATAACAAGATTTTCAAATTAGCTGCTGTGGATCAACAGTTAACGTAAACTATCAATATAATCTTTTTGTGACTGCAAATGGATCACTACCAATTACTTTTGCATCTAAGCTGCATGTGATATTTTGGGGATAGCATGTATGTTTATTCAATAAAAACCAAATTTGCTTTTCACTGAATTTTTTTATTAAGTTGAAGATTAGATATAACATGTACAAACAGCCAAATAAAAAACTTTCAATATAACCATAAAACATTTTACAAATTTAAAATTTTTCTCATATTTCTTTGTTTCTTTCTTCTTATTTTTTGTACTAGTGAAATTTTTCCTGAAATGTATAAATATTGATGAAACAGTTCCAAAATACTTCCTTAAAAATAACTTCACAAGGCTATACATATTTATACTGTCTGTACTCACGTATAAGCAGAGTCTATCTGCAAACAACATAGATCCTGATCTGTTGTCGAATAATGCGCCAACAGATCAGGGTCTATGTTGTTTGTTCTACTGATTAGTCCCTACAAACTGCATAGACCCAGATCTGCTGGCGCATAATGCGACAGCAGATCTGGGTCTATGCAGTTTACAGTTGGTATCAGCTTATACTCGAGTATATATGGTAGGTGATCGCATTAATAAATAGCTGCAGCAATTAGGAAACCTTCTTCTCATCTTCCAATAATGGTGGATGTTCCAACACATGGTCTATCAGACCAAACTCTTTTGCTTCTAGAGGATTCATGAATTTATCTCTTTCCATGTTTTGAACTGAAGAAAGAAAAGATAATAAAATATCATCCCAAATACCTGTGTATTCAATGAATAACACATTTTTTAAAGTTTTTTTTTATTTATCATCCATCTGTTTTGTCCCCCCACCCCATATCATGTACTCATGAAACTAGCTCTAACCTCATTTTCAATAAACTATATTTATGAACAAGGTATCTATGGAGACCTATGTATATCGAACAGTGCAGTGATGCATGTTTGATGGCATTCAAACATTTTAAGATGTTTACAGCTCAAGATGATGTTATCATTATGCCAGTGATATGCCCTTCAGGAAAGCTGGGTAGCATAGTTCAAGGAAAGCTGGGTAGCATAGTTCAAGGATATATGGGAGATCTAAAATGTCATTATGAGGTAATAATGATGTTGCTCTGCTATTAAATAATTAAATGGACAGATTAAAACAGAAATGAAGTAAATAAATATCGCATATACTCGTGTATAAACCGATACCAACTGCAAACTGCATAGACCCAGATCTGCTGTCACATAATGCGCCAGCAGATCTGGGTCCATGCAGTTTGTAAGAACTAATCAGTAGAACAAACAACACAGACCCTGATCTGCCGGAACATTATGCTCCGGCAGATCAGGGTCTATGTTGTTTGCATTTGGACTTGGCTTATACATGAGCATGAACACAAAATTAATCAGGCAACAGAAAGTAGTGCTGAAATGAATATTTTAATATTCAAATATTCATTGTATCATTTATATATGAATGTATCTTTTTTAATTGCATCTGTCAAGTTACTCACACTCTGAGACAGCCCCCACAATAGGTAGTGTCACTTGTCGAGCATACTATGTGTATGTACATATACATTACCTGTAATCCTGAGAAAACCTTTTTTTTCCCTGTATTATAAAGCTGACTAAAAAACAGACAAATAAGACATATCTGTACTATAGCCTCTATATTTAAATTTTTTATTAAACAGCATTCTATCTCATTTCGTCATTATAATAATGTTTCAGTTTTGTATATTCTTCGTCCAAAAGCTAAACTGCCAAAAATGTTAAGTTTTAAACAGTTGACCCTACTGTGTTTGTCACTGTATGTGTGCAAGCATGTGCACTGATGTGAAATTTTTTTTCTACAACTGACTATTGAATATTTTAAGAGGAAAAACATCAGGTTAGCTGTCGGGTTGAAAATCTGTAATTTGTGTGTATGTGCGAGTTTTTCACATCAAATGGCCAAATAAGGAAAATGGAAACAAATATCAGAACAGTGGAAATTCAGTATTGGCCATACGTTACTTACTCAGGTTACTTACTTAAATTTTCTAACGATGAAATATACAAAATTTAGTAGGCTCATTATTTGCTTTATTTTTTAAAACTGAAATATTATGTATTGCACTCATTTTTATTTTAAGTTGTAATTTTTGATCCAATCAGCTTTTGCTTGTGACAAGAAGTGGCGATTCAATATTATTAAGGTTGTGAATGAAAGTTCTGAAGGAAAGTGAAGTGTTGATTTTTGCTGACACACTGGTAATTTTTCAATGGAATAGGATTCTGAGAGTTGATCTGAGTGAATGGTAAATACAAAATCGCTTTTTTTATCTACCTCTGTTCTCAAATTGATGAAGGAATGTTCTAGAGAGTCACATATCTTTAAGTACCGACAAGCTGTAGTAGAGTGTAACTTTGTCTGAGCAGGCAAAAATAGTGCCATTTTTACATTTTGTGGCCTGTGATTTCAGTTTGGTCCAATGCAGAAAACTAAAAGATGGCTTGAAGAAAAGAAAAATATCTCTGGGGCAAAATGAGCCATAGATTATAGCTGCATGCCTTCATGGACATAAAGTGCAGCCAGAGATCGAGGGTTAGATGTAGTGGAATGGTGTTTCAAAGGTACTAACCAAGTCTCATTTACAGTATAATATGTAGGATCCAGTGTCAACAAGGGACCATCATAATATTGATCTGAGGAACTCTTGTCACTCTGTATGACTTCAGGCTATTACTCTTTTTCAACATTAACCTTGTGTCAGCCACCTATGATGAAAATAAGTGAAAGTTCTACAATTTTTACTTGGGTTTCATAAATAAATGTTACATATCCAGGCTGAGTCTTCATCTGGTTTGTCATTGAGTCTTTTTTCTTTTAGAATTACCATAAAGATTGTAATAATTTAAAATCTTATTTAGGCATACTGTATATGACTATTTTTAATTACTACAGTATGATAACAGTTCTAACATATCAAAACTGTAATGATTAAACAAACATTCTAAATTTTAAGAGCAGTGCAGACCCAGAAAGGCTCTTCCGATCAGGCCCAGCTTTCACAAAACTCCTCAACCTTGAGTACATATTATTTTTTTATCAGCCTTCATTTGGAAATTCACCCCCAAAATATACTCTGAATATCCTGGTTTCCAAAACAATTGTCCATGAATTTGCTGGTTATAATATTTTATGGAGATATAAAAATTGGAGTCAAGAAGATGAGTACATACTCACAATGAGATATTTTGAGAAAAAGGCATCAAAATTTGAGTCAAGAAGATGAGTACATACTCACAATGAGATGTTTTGAGAAAAAGGCATCAAATTTGAGTCAAGAAGATGAGTACATACAATGAGATGTTTTGAGAAAAATGCGTCAAGTTTAGAGCCTTAGGCTATACATGTATTGAGAAAGCAGCACCAGGTTTAGAGTCTTAGACAGGCTATACATGTTTTGAGAAAGCAGCACCAGGTTTAGAGTCTTAGACAGGCTATACATGTTTTGAGAAAGCAGCACCAGGTTTAGAGTCTTAGACAGGCTATACATGTTTTGAGAAAGCAGCACCAGGTTTAGAGCCTTAGACAGGCTATACATGTTTTGAGAAAGCAGCACCATATTTAGAGTATTAGGCTATACATGTTTCACTGATATAGAAAAAGTTTTGAGAATATCCTTCAAACAGTGCTCCTATGCATTCTCCATTTTCATTGGCTGTCACTAATTATGCAGATACAACAATGGTGGTTTCCATGGGAATGAATAGGTCCATATTCCAGCAAAAGAAATTTCTTTTAAGTTTTTTTTTTTTTTTTTTTATTATAGACGGGTTATGTAACTTAGTAATGCAACAACCTGGACGATAAGACAAATCTATATACAAGTTAGATGAGTTGCAATTGTTTATAGAATTTGTTATAAATTCTGGCTTTGTGGTTTCTGATTTAACACAAGTTGTTGGTGATGACAGTAAATAATTCATGATGACATCACAACAACTATCTGAATATGAATCGAATACAGGCTATGAATATTTGAATAATAAAAACAGGTATTCTTTTCAGCACTAAAAGTATACAAAATCTCAAGAATGTATCATAAATTTATGACCTGCTACTGACATCACATTTAAGCCATGATCTTAATAAAAAATAATATAGCAGAAAAGTTCACTCAGCATCCCATACTTTTCCTGATGCATAATGTCATAAGAACAATAACTTTAGGATTACTAACAACTTACCTATTATTTCCAATGGCTGTTTTGTATGTTTTACATATAGGTTATTTATCTGCTTTTTCAATTTTATTATTTCTTCTGCCTGTATTTGGATGTCTGTTGCTTGACCCTGTAATAAAACAAAAAGAATTGTTTAAAACATAATGTTTCAGCAAATTTCATTTTAGGAGTTTTTAAAACATCTTTATCACACTTGAAATGTGTTCATAGAATACAAATGCTCCCTAACTGTGGTACATAATGTCACCTAACAACTAACACATCATGAAAACATAAAATGTATGTAACTGTGACTTGAGTGTGTGTGTGCGGTAAGGGTACTATACACATTCAGATGTATCCCCTTACCATGTATTGCAACTGTAGTATAAATAACGATAGAGATGTGAAGCTAAAGTATAACCAATCAACTGTAGTATAAATAGTGATAGAGATGTGAACCTAATGTATAACCAATCAACTGTAGTATAAATAATGATAGAGATGTGAAGCTAATGTATAACCAATCAACTGTAGTATAAATAACAACAGAGCTGTGAAGCTAAAGTATAACCAATCAACTGTAGTATAAATAATGATAGAGATGTGAACCTAATGTATAACCAATCAAATGTAGTATAAATAATGATAGAGATGTGAACCTAATGTATAGCCAATCAACTGTAGTATAAATAACAATAGAGATGTGAAGCTAAAGTATAAGCAATCAACTGTAGTATAAATAATGAGAGATGTGAACCTAATGTATAACCAATCAACTGTAGTATAGATAACGATAGAGATGTGAAGCTAAAGTATAACCAATCAACTGTAGTATAAATAATGATAGAGATGTGAACCTAATGTATAACCAATCAACTGTAGTATAAATAATGATAGAGATGTGAACCTAATGTATAACCAATCAACTGTAGTATAAATAACAATAGAGCTGTGAAGCTCAAGTATAACCAATCAACTGTAGTATAAATAATGATAGAGATGTGAACCTAATGTATACCCAATCAACTGTAGTATAAATAATGATAGAGATGTGAACCTAATGTATAACCAATCAAATGTAGTGTAAATAATGATAGAGCTGTGAATCTAAATTATAACCAATCAATTGCAGTATAAATAATGATAGAGATGTGAACCTAAAGTATAACCAATCAACTGCAGTATAAATAATGATAGAGCTGTGAAGCTAAATTATAACCAATCGATTGCAGTATAAATAATGATAAAGATGTAAACCTAATGTATAACCAATCAAATGTAGTGTAAATAATGATAGAGCTGTGAAGCTAAATTATAACCAATCAATTGCAGTATAAATAATGATAGAGATATGAACCTAAGGTATAACCAATCAATTGTAGCATGAATAATGATAGAGATGTGAACTTAATCAATGCAACTCAACTGTGAATGGAAGAACTTTATTGTTTTTTGTATAAGGACATATTGGCCCAAGTACAAAATTATACAAAATTATACAATGAAAAAACAAAACAAAACAATAAAATGATAGAGCTGTGAAGTTAAAGTATAATCAATCAATTGCAGTATAAGTAATGATAGAGATGTGAACCTAATGTATAACCAATCAATTGTAGTATAAATAATAATAGAGCTGTGAACCTAAAGTATAACCAATCAACTGTAGTATAAATAATGATAGCGATGTGAACCTAAAGTATAACCAATCAACTGTAGTATAAATAATGATAAAGCTGTGAACCTAAAGTATAACCAATCAATGTAGTATAAATAATGATAGAGACGTGAACATAAAGTATAACCAATCAACTATAGTATAAATAATGATAGCGATGTGAACCTAAAGTATAACCAATCAACTGTAGTATAAATAATGATAGAGATGTGAACCTAAAGTATAACCAATCAATTGAAGCATGAATAATGATCGAGATGTGAACTTAATCAATGCAACTCAAGTGTGAATGGAAGAACTTTATTGCTTTTTTAATAAGGACATAATGGCCCAAGTACAAAATTATACAATGAAAAAACAAAACAAAACAATATATATATATATATATAGATATACACACACATATAACCGAGGAAGAAACACATAAGTAAAACACATAAGTATTCGTTTTAAGTCTATTGTACGGTAGTAATGTTGTTTTTGTTTGTCCTTCGAGTTTGAAGATGACCTTGACATTACTAACTGGTTTGGTTTCTGTGAGTACATGAGTGGCTGATCAGGCCAATTTGTGCTCTGAACTGTCTTTGACACACTTGACAGGAGATGCCACTTGGGTTTGCTTGATCAATAGCGGACATGCTGCAGTTCTGAGATTTACGCTGCTCACCCATCTGCACTGCCTCGACAGTTCTCCTCCATTCTAAGTCTGTAGCTCCAGTATGGATAGGACTCAGGTGGAGCAATCCTGTGTGAGATCTTCCCAAGACTTGAGGGTCAATGTTGAAATTGAAAAGATGACCTGAGGGAACCTCTGAAGCATTTCTTCTGACCACCCAGAGCTCGCTTTCCCTCCTTCTTCTCGCTGTATAAGATCTTCTTTGGTAGTTGTTCTTCTGGCATCCTGGTGATGTGGCCTGCTCATCTCAACTGTGATTTCATCAGCTGAGCGAGGATGCTTGGAATGCCTGCTCATGTGAGGACCTCAGTGTCTGGGACCCTGTCCTGTCATCTTATCTTCATCAGTTTTCTCAGGCAGCCCATGTGCAAATGGTTCAGCTTCTTGGCATGGCATCTGTACACCGTCCAGGTTTTGCAAGCATACAGCAGGATCATGAACACAATGGCTTTGTAGACTGATACTTCTGCGCTCCCACACATTTGTACATAGTTTGCCAAAGGCCACACTTGCTTTAGCAATTCTGGCATTGGTTTCATCATCGATATTTGATAGCACGTGACAGTGTGCTGCCGAGATAAGTGAACTTATCCACTACCACAAAGGTTTGGCCATTTACTGTGATGGTAGGCACTATGTAAGGCTTTCCTGGTGCAGGTTGGTGCATCACCCTGTCTTCTTGATACTGATTATAAGACCAAAATTGTCACAATGTGAAGAGAATTGGCCCATACTGTGTTGCATGTCAGACTCAGATTTGGACAGTCATCAGCAAATAGGAGATCATAAACAGTCACTTCCTGTAACTTTGTTTTTGCCTGTAGTCTTCTCAGATTGAAAAGCTTCCCATCAGTCCAGTATATGATGTCGATGCCCATGTCATAGTCACGGAAGGCATCAGTAAGCATGGCAGAGAACATCATACCAAAGAGGGTTGGGGCCAACACAGCCTTGCTTGACTCCATTGGTGACTGGGATGTGTACAGATGACTCACCATCATCCACAACACTAGCCAGCATGCCATCAAGGAATTGCCGAACCATCACGATGAATTTCTCTGGGCAACCAAATTTTTCCATAATCTTCCAAAAGCCTCCAATGCTGACTGTGTCAAAAGGTTTTGTCAGGTCAATGAATGTTGTGTACACGTTGAAGTTCTGTTCCTGGCATTTTTCCTGGAGTTGACGAGCTGCAAACACCATGTCTGTGGTCCCTCGTCCTTTCTTGAGCCCCACTGACTCTCTGGCAGGAGTCCTTGATGGATGTGATGCACAAGATGGTTCAGCAGAATTATGGCAAGGATTTTGCCAGCTATTGACAACAAGGAGATGCCCCAATGGTTGTCACAGGATTGTCTATTCCCTTTCTGCTTGTACAAGTGGGTGATGGATGCATCCTTGTACTCCTGGGGTATAGTTCCCTGAGTTCACACTGACTGGAAGAGTTCAGTCAGTTTCTGTGCCATGTGTGAGCCTCTGGCTTTATAGATTTCTGCTGGTATAGCATCTGCTCCATGTGCTTTTCAGGTCGATTGCTTTCACAGTTTCAGTCAGCTCTGGAGGATCAGCAAGTGATATGTTTATTTCCACTTCAGACAGTTGATCAATTGCCTTTTCACTGACAATTGATTATGGATGTTGTTGAAGTGTTCTGCCCATCTTTGAAGTATCTTTTCTTTGTCAGTGGGCAGCGTGGTGCTGTCAGTACTCAGTATTGGAGATGTTCCTGATGACTGTGGCCCATAGATTGTCTTCAAAGCACCCTAGAAGTTCTTCATGTCATTCTTGTCTGCAGAGGACTGAATCTCATCTGCCTTGTTACTCAGCCACGATTCTTGCAACTCTCTGAGTTTACATTGGACAGTTCTCTTGATGTTGTTGAAGGCTGCCTGATTAGATGATGAAGTGCTGTCTTCTAAATACGCCTTCTGTAACCAATTTTTCTCATTCAGACATCTCTGTATGGTAGCATCGGTCTCATCAAACCAATCTTGATGTGGGACTGAGGGTTTTGAACACAGTTGAGTGCCCAGTTTTCCTCTACATTCTCAGAGTTTGTTTCAATTGCATCCAGTTGGCTGCACAGTTCTCAACAAATGCCTGTTTCACATTCTCCTGTTTCAATTTGGCGACATTAAGCTTTTTGGGCACTTTTTTGCCTTGTAGTCGTCTGCTAGGCTGAATCCGGATATTGAGCTTTGAGACTATTTGCCTGTGGTCAGTCCAGCATTCTGCACTTATCATGGGCTTGGTCACTCGGACATCCTGCCTGTCTCTTCTGATGATGATGACGTAGTCAATAAGATGCCAGTGCTTGGAGAGTGGGTGCATCCAAGACATCTTGTTGCGGTTTGGCAGGCAGAATACAGTGTTGGTGATTAGGAGATCATGTTCAGCACATTTTCTCAGTAGTAGGAGTCCATTGTTGTTGCATGTGCCAAATCCATTTTGCCAATGACACCTGGCCATGTCTGGTGATCTGTGCCAACTCTAGAATTGAAGTCACCAAGTATGATGAGTTTGTCTGCATTTGGTACTTCTGCAATAAGAGATTTCAGGTCTTCATAAAATTTGTCTTTGATCTCATCTGGGTTGGTCATGGTGGGTGTATAGGCGCTTATGATAGTTCCATGTCTTTTGCAAGAACAGGTCCCCATTGAAATATCCACTTGAGCTGCCTCAGTATCCAAAGTGGGCGGTTTCGTGGGCCAGAAAGGGGTATGAACCTTATAGCTAGAAGCAGCTACCAAGGGTCGCAACATAGAGGGGGGAGGACAGACACCCCTTACAATGTCTAGCAAAGTCTTGGCCCTTGCTAAACCTTTAAGAGAGCTCCTTGATCATAACCAAGTGAGGAAGTAACAAGAGGTCTGGTAGAGTAGACACAACCTCACCACCATGCAGTCAAGGTCCAGAAGACCATGGCTGCATTTAGGGAAAGGACCTATTGCTTCCCTGCAGTGGAAAGCCCCACATTCCATAGGGATTTAGAGGGATAATAGGGAAGAGGTGGGATGCAGATCCGATCCACTTTCCTAATCTGGCATCTGTAAGCCAATTCCCAGTCACCAATAGGATGAAACGGCAGTCTGGAGGGGGAGGGGACCGGCCTGAACCCTATCCCTGTACCATAGGGGCTCCAATGACCAGTCAAAGACCCATCAGGTAACTCAGATCTGTAGGAAGACCCTTCCCCAGACATGATAGACTTAGATCTGAGCTCTCTCCTTACGGGGGTGGGGGGGGGGAGGGGGCTAGATCCTGTTGCCAACAATGGGCCCCAGGGACTGAAAAGGTGCTGCTCCCCCCTTTTGGGGGGAGGGGAGAGTGAGATTCACTTTAAGTCCATACTAAACTGTGGGTCAGTATAGGGTGCTGCTCCCTCCTCAAGGGGGGGAGCCTGTGACTCACTCCCAATGGAAACAGACAGGGTCCTGCTCCTCCTCTACCTGGAAGAGAGAGAGTGCTGCTCCTCCCTGAGGGCAGGGCACAACTTGGTCTCTGTTCTAGTGGAAAAGAAAGGGTGCTCCTCCTCTTTCTCTGCCCTCACAGAATGGGGAGGGTGCTGTTCCTCCTAATAGCAGGGCGTTACTAAAATAACCTCCCTTGGGAGGGGGCCCACTAATGAAGAGAGTTGAGTAATCTGAGGGTCTCAGAGAACGAGAACTCCAAAAACTCTAAAGACGATGAGGAAGAAACCTTCTTCCTCGCTTTATAGGTACATCTATGCTCAACAAGATCCCAGATCTCGTCCGATCATAGGCTGCAGAAGGGACAACCATCTGTCCTCTCGCAGTGTGTGTAAGATAAGCAAGTGGGTGGTGTGTCCCAGAGGGATTTCCTGTGACCAAACCTACCCACACCTTGCTTAGGCATTGTTCCTGTAAAAGAGAGCTGAAAAGATTTCAGCAAGAAGTCACCTTACTTGGGTGTTTTCACAAGATTAAATGCTAAAAAGGACGCAATGCCAAGCTAAGAACAGAAAAATGCAATATAAACAAGTCAACCAGGCTTAAAGAAAGCTGGGAACTACTAAATTAGCAAAAAACCAGTAGGTTACAATTGCTAATAATAATGGAAAAAAACAATCAAGGAAGGCTATCTGAAACTAAAATTGAAAAAAAACCTGTGTTCAATAACCAAGCATGAAATGAAAGTAAAAGTGGTGTGCGACTTGCTTACGACATATAAAATTAGCACAATTCATAATATAGGTAAGGTGATTTATATGATTCTTAAGGAATGAAGATAGGGATAAAAGTGAGTCCACAGACTGCAATTATACAAGGATAGGGAAATATAACCAAAATACCTACCCTTAGCTAGAAAAATCACAAACATATTTTAAACACCAACACCCTGTGAAGGGGTAAAGAGAATAAAATATAATGTCAAGCTGTACACCACGCGTTCGAAACAAATGCTAAAAACTCTCAAGAGAGCTTAATTAAACAGTGATAAAACTCCATCAGGGTATAATCCTAACATTTAAGAAGAACAAGCACACAAAAGAAATATTTGCTCATTGACCCACCAAGAGGTGGCTAAATCTTCTTGATGTAATCGATGTTGGACATTACAATATATCAACCGAGAAAAGAATGAAAGCAGCAGTACACATGGGCAATATATGTAGGGTGTCCCAGGGGCAATCTTTTGGTTCACCCTAATGGGAGGATGAATTTTTTCATACGGTTGGGTTATTTTCCTCCCAGAAAAGTACCAGCTATGCAATAGCAACAGGTATGGTACTACTGATATTAAAACACTGTTTGTTTGTGGGCCATAACATGGAGTTAATATGTAATGCCTGGGGTAATTGATGTCTTTGTCTCTTAATAAGTTACTAACATTTTCTGATCAAGTTAATTCTATAGTCATATTAAAGATTTATTGATGTTACAGTTATTAAAACCCACACACCAATCCAAAAGTTCTCCTGTCAGAGATCTCATTGTCTGTTCACTGTAGCATGCTGGTTATGTCTTATCAAGTTAATCCATTTATGTCGTGGATGAATTTAGCTTCTGGCTGACATCTCATTTTCTTTTAATGAAAAATTGATACAACAAGTGGTATATCAAAGATATAACATACATACTATACATATATTTTATTTATACCATATACAAATACACATACTTATGTTCCAACGGAGTTTAAGATTGACTACGGGAAACGGTGTATTGACAGAGAGAGTTAACTCTTCACATCCCTTCCCAGCGTGTCCGCTACAACATATAGTTCTGAAAGGATTGTAGCTATTCATAATCCTTTTGGAAATTGTTAATTTGCTTCTTTTTTTTTGAGCTTCTATTTTCATTCCATACTGATTAAATAAATAAAAGAGTCACTTATGATTTAAACATGAAAGCTGGCTTAAATCCAGAAAGTAGAGCACTACAAATATTGCATGGCTAGCATCCCAAGCAGTGAAAGAACGGCCATTCGATCACACTGGCGAGTACATTGAAACGAGTGGGAGAATAGTCTAAGCGAAATGATGAACCAACAAGAGGTAATTTAAGCATTTAAAGTTATTTACAGTTGATCTAAGGCATTGTTATGCATTACTTGCCATTGCTACTGACTATAACATTGTTTTTATCCCCCACTCTCTCTCTATTGGTCGGTTTGTCTGCCAGTTTTACTATCATGCTGACTGACCAACCAACAGAGAGAGGAGGTTGGGGGTACTGAGGGGTTACTATAACATTGTTTTATCATCCAGCTCTCTGTTTCTCTGTTGGTCGATTAGTCTGTCAGTTTCACCATCATAGATCCAAAGAGAGAGAGAGAGAGAGAGAGGGAGATCTGGGTCAACTGAGGTAAAACTGACATAGGCCTACTGACTGAGCAACCAACACAGACTGAGAGAGAGAGAAGGAGAGAAACCTTCAGATATTTTAATATTTAAAAATGATCTGTTTTAGAACCTTATTATTGGTTAAATAACGCATAAAATAGATTACAGTATGTGTTTGCCAAGGAATTTACTGTTTGGCCTACTTGTCTCAGCAGGCTATTGCATCTTTTTATCACTGGCATCATGAAACACTGTAGAAAAATCCCATGGAAAGTGTACACATACCATTTTAAGGACTCTAGGTTACTTGGTGTAAGTTCAAGTTCAAGGCTTTCATCCAGCTCAAATTCTTTTTTCTCTCTCACTCCACAGATTTCCACATATAGTTGTCCCTTATAGCATGAGACAGAGATAATAGGGAAAGAATAGGGGATTTTGATGAAAACAAATTGTGTAAAATGTTGAATTAATTACAAAACAGTTACTTTTTTCTCTCATTATTTTCTTATTTTATTAATACTTAATAAGTGGAAATTCATCACTAATCTAGAAAGTATAAAAGCAATAGTCTATTGTTTACACCATAAGTGTATGTGTATTTTAATGCTATGGACATTTCACAATTTGATTTACCAACTGTATTGGTATGTCAAACTGCTTTATACTAACACTTTAAAAGCCATGTTATTTTTAATATATATATATATATATATATATATATATATATATATATATATATATGTATTCCATAATTACCCAATGCCTGATCAGAACCATTACAGTTGTTATTACAATTAATCATGGATATTGTAGCATCTTCACAAAAATAAATGTGAATGTTTTATAATAACTGTATATCATTATTGCTATAACAATTATTCTGAAATGAATGCATGTAATTTTTTAATAAGAACTATGAATAAAGAATAAAATTAATGTACAGCCATTGTGGGTAGTTTACATTCTTAAACCCAGCTGAAATTCGACCGTGAAAACAGGTCCTCCTGCACAAACCTGTTATGAGAGACCACCTGTCTTGAAATACTACTTTTTGTTGGCAATACAGGTCGTCTCAAGACAGGTTTTACTGCATGAAAAATCTAATTTTTTTAACATTGTGACAATTATAGTTGGTTATCACAAATTCCTCTGCATTTACTTTTCAATCTCAGAAGATGGTTAGCAAGCTAATCTATAATTGCAAAGAAAACTAATTCAATTAACAGCAATTAACACAAAAAGCGGCTGCCACATACTGTCAATACTCATGTATAAGCCAGTACCAACTGCAAACTGCATAGACCCAGATCTGCCATCGCATAATGCACCAGCAGATCTGGGTCTATACAGTTTGTAAGGACTAATCAGTAAAACAAACAACATAGACCCTGATCTGCCAGCGCATTATGCGATGGCAGATCAGGGTCTTTGTTGTTTGCATTTGGACCCGGATTATACGCGAGTATAGACGGTAGCTGGATAAAGTCTGATTTACTTTGTATCAAATGTGATGTTAAACTATACTTAACTTTTAAATTGATTTGTTTCATAAATCTTGACATATGCTCTATCACCTTTTATGTTTTTTTTAAGATGTACATAGCTAGAAATAAAGATAGACAGACAGACAAAGAAGTGAAAAGAAAGCTTACCACTGCATGTCCTGATGGCTGATGAATCATGACTCTGGAGTTAGGTAGCGAGTACCTCATGCCTGGTGAGCCAGCACTTAGAAGCAATGAGGCCATACTACATGCCTGACCAACACACCATGTGGATATGGGTGGCTGAATGTACTGCATTGTGTCATAAATACCCAAACCTGCTGTTACTGAACCACCTGCAGAGAAATAGTGCGTACTCAGAATTAAGAATTGCTGATATAACAATAATAAATTGCACAAATAAAAATAATAAAAGTTATGATACACTTATTTACACATGTGTTTTCATAACTGTACATTCTAAACAAGAGGCCTCAGAAGACGTGATATTGCTCACCTGACTGACAGTTATCTCAAAGTCAAATGAAGGGCATTTGGTCAAGAAATCGGGGGTAATATAATGCTTTCTGTCACCTACTGGATTTTCTAGTTTTTAATAATGGCAGCAATATTAGGTAACAGTTCAGCATCATTTGTGCAACTTCTGTTGACTGGACCTGGAAGAAGTCATTTAAAGGGTTTCTTTTTTTTTGTTAACAGTGGCCAAATTTGAATAGTGAATTGGCACCATTTGCACAAACTTGAATGGCTTTCATGCAAGGATGCTTTCTGCCAAATTTTTCAAATTTAGTCAGCCGTTTT
Organism: Margaritifera margaritifera; assembly: GCA_029931535.1. Taxonomy (NCBI): domain Eukaryota; kingdom Metazoa; phylum Mollusca; class Bivalvia; order Unionida; family Margaritiferidae; genus Margaritifera; species Margaritifera margaritifera. The sequence continues at coordinate 2,996,076 of JAQPZY010001516.1, forward strand.
TGAGATGTATAATTTTTTTTTACTTTTAGCAATGGTGGCCATATTTAATGGCGACTCAGCATAATTTTTATGAACTCTAAAGGCCTTCATGCAAAGATACTTGCTCTCAAATTTAGTCAAATTTTGTTCAGCAGTTTTTGGAAAGAAGTGGTTTGAAGTTTTTTTTCAATTGTAGTAACAGTGGCCACTGGGGTTCTGAAATCTATAAAAATCCACATGCCCAGTCAGGAAAGTACCAAAAATGTTTACTCAATGAGAAAAATAAACTCTTACTCAACAAGATAATGTAGAATTATATAGAATTACAAATAATTATTTATATAATAGTGCATAGGAATCGGGTCTTCTGGTCATTAAATGATTCTAAATACAGTGGATAGACCTGAACCTTACAGGAAAAACTGAATTGATGTGGTCAATGCTGATAACTCGCAGCAAATACTCTGCTTAAATATCCCAAATCATCAAATTAACACCACCATTACTGGATAGAAACATGCTTGCAAATTAACACCACCATTATTAGATAGAAACATGCTTGCAAATTAACACCACCATTATTAGATAGAAACATGCATGCAAATTAACACCACCATTACTAGAGAGAAACATGCTTGCAAATTAACACCACCATTACTGGATAGAATCATGCTTGCAAATTAACACCACAATTATTAGATAGAAACATGCTTGCAAATTAACACCACTATTACTGGAGAGAAACATGCTTGCAAATTAACACCACCATTACTGGATAGAAACATGCATGCAAATTAACACCACCATTACTGGATAGAAACATGCTTACAAATTAACACCACCATTACTGGATAGAAAACATGCAAGCAAATTAACACCACCATTACTGGATAGAAGACATGCTTGCAAACACCACCATTATTAGATAGAAACATGCTTGCAAATTAACACCACCATTATTAGATAAAAACATGCTTGCAAATTAACACCACTATTATTAGATAGAAACATGCATGCAAATTAACACCACCATTACTGGAGAGAAACATGCTTGCAAATTAACACCACCATTACTGGATAGAAACATGCTTGCAAATTAACACCACCATTATTAGATAAAAACATGCTTGCAAATTAACACCACCATTATTAGATAGAAACATGCATGCAAATTAACACCACCATTACTAGAGAGAAACATGCATGCAAATTAACACCACCCTTACTGGATAGAAACATGCTTGAAGGGTTTAACACTTTTCTTCTAGCTTTTCACAAGTTTTCTTTGTATTAATTATTAAATAAATTTGAGAAATGTCCTGGTGTGTCTTCATATGTATCATTCTTTGAGCACACTGATGAATCAACATATCCATGTCCAGTCAGCCAGTCACAGAAATGGGTGGAGCTCATTAGTATGCACAGATATATATCTGATATTTGAAGTATCATACATCTGACATTTGAACTAGGTCAGTGTATCAAAAAAATATATGATTTATCAAAGATCAAAGGAAAATGAAGGATTCATTATGTAAATGATGCAGATCTAATCTTATTGTGTGGAAAGTAAATTTCTGAGAAAATTATGTTTCTCCGAGAACACCTACTTGATTGCATTAACTTTAGGAAATAAGCTCTGCTACCTCCTGAATACAGCAATTCTGGAAAAACGAAAATTGTGTCTTTTCCATCAACACAACATAGAGACCCATTACCTTCCCTTCCCACCACCAGGTGGCTACCCATCAACTATATGTTTACCAATTAAAGCTGAGCAATACATCAGCAAGGATGCTTGCATTATCAGGGATGGGTGGGTGGTTTAATAGTAATGTGATAGATTAAGTATTCTTGGAGAAACATAATTTACTAAAAAATAAACTTTCTCCATCCAATACATCACCTAATCACATTAATGTACAGAGAATATGTAAGAGGAGGAAATGCATGAGCATCCTACCACTGCCACAGAAACCCTCTGATGGAAGAATGGCTGGATTCTCTATATGAAGGATAAACTGCTCTCCTAACACGAGGACAGCACAGAATAAGCTGAGTGCATCACACACTTAAGCTACAATGCTAGGCTTGAGCGGTTATATCATCTTTCCCAACCTTCACCAGAAGAAAGAAACATTTTCAGGTCCCACGACCCTTCTTCACACGCTTCAAGTAGTGCTAATGAGGATAGATCGAGTTTTGCGGTTGTTGCCTCCCCCGACATATCTATCGAACATAGGGTCCCAGAACAGATGACCACTCTTCGATTTCCCACTGATGGCAGCCTATTCTTAGCTATGAAGCCCAGTTGTGTCATTAGGACCATGGAACGATCTGAACTGACAACAGTTCCAGTCCAATGAAAGGTCATGCAACATGCTCACTCTGCATGCTGAATATAAACAATTTTTGCATGATAGCAGCTTCAACAAGGTCCTGGCTAATGGATTGAACTGATCAGAATTGATCCATGACAGAACCCATTAAAGATTCTATTTAGGAAACAGGGCGAGAGATTTTGGTCATTTCTCTTCCAAATTTGCTAGAAGGTCTGATAGATCCTTATTGTGGCCAATATCCCCTCTATCATGATGCCTGAATGTGACAGAGATCATGGAGCAGTAGCCTTTGATCATAACAGGAGCTAACCTTTTCTCCTCAAAATGCCTGAGCAAACAGTAGGCTTTAACCTAGTTGTGGTACTGAGGCACTCAATGAGGCAATCCTGTTGATGTTGCACCAGTCCCTGAAAATCCACCACTTTCCTTGCAAGCCTTTAAACATTCCATGACAGAAGGATGAAATTTCTTTCTGTGCCAGTGCAAGGCTCTCCTGACAAGGGCCAGGCTGAAGGAGAAGCCTGCCCAGGCAGGGATGAAATACCTACAATTGTGGCTAATTGAGCAGGCTGGGCATCTGGGGGAAATTTCCTGACAGTGTCTATCACTAGATTGACCAGACTGTAAACCCAGTACTTGTCCCAACTGAGAGGGGATATCAGAATCACTTTGCATTTCTGACCCCTCGTTTTCTGTATTATCCTCAGTACCAGAACAGTGTGGGGTTAGGCATACCCTCGAAACACCTACCAACTGACTGAAAGTGCATCCATGGCCCATTCTTCTCTGTCCAGGAAGATGAATGTGGGAAGTTTGTGATTCCATCTCACTGCAAAAAGGGCCTATCATTGGACAGTCCCAAATGGCACAAATTCAATGAAAGACTGACAGATGGATGGACCACTCCCCAAAATGTATAGTCTTCTTCCTTACCCCAAAAGTGCAAGCTATTCACAAAGTTTGGTCCAGTTTTGTGATACTGATTTTGCTGGAACCATTTTTCTTTTTGCACTCAGTGATCTTGACATTTGACCTTTTGACCTAAAGTCAATAGTCTTCTTCCTTGATCTAAGTGTAAATCATTTACCAAGTTTGGCCAATGTAAGTGATGTAGAACTAATCTTATTGTGCTGAAACTATTTTTATTCTTTCAGTCACAAATGAACCTGAACCTTGAGGTTTTGACTCCTGAATCAAAAGGCTTCTTCGTTGCATCATGTTTAAGACATCCACAATGTTTGGTAAATGTAGATGGTGGGGAACTCAAGTTATTGTGCAGAAACCATTTTTCTTCTTTCAGTCACAGTGACCTTGATCTCTGACCTTTTGACATGTTAGCCTATAGGGTTCTTCCTTACCCCAAGTGCAAAACCATCCACAAAGTTTGTTAACTGTAGATGTTGGAGACCTAGAATTATTGGACTGAACAAATTTCTCATTTCAGTCACAGTGTCTTTGATCTTTAACTTTTTGACTCCGAAATATATGGTTCATCCTTACTTCAAGTGCATACCATCCATAAAGTTTGGTGACTGTTGATGGTGAACAACTTGATTTACTGTGTGTAAACAAAATACAAACAGATGGACATCATAACATAATAAGTTCCACCTTATGGTGGGCAAATCAAAATTAATTGGAGCATCATGAGAGAACTGTCTGCCAAGTGTTATGTATGATGTTTATATAATATTATAAATATTTTAGGAAATTATAAATGTTTCTTGACTTTAATATTTGCTTAAACCTTAATGTTAAGTATAATGTTGACATGTTTAGCTCTTGTCCTTGAATTAGGTTGTTTACTTAGTATTTGAGTTCAAGGACGGTTTTGGTAAACAAGTTTTTATTTACAGATACAGTGGTCCCCCTCTTATAAGGTCACCCCTTCTGCAGCAGGAAAGTGGCCTTATAAGAGGGGTGGCCTTTCTAGAGGGGGAATCACACAGTTGTGAGTAATAACTACATATAAAGCATAAAATGTGTAACAAATTTTTAAATATTTATTATTTTCATTTAAAAATCACTGTTATCTGGTTATGGACTTAATGTAATAAAACTAATATCAATGTTATTTTTTTTAAAAAATATGAATAATCATCGATCGTGGTGCAAAACCACCTTGTTGGTAAATTCTGGGCACAAACATTTGGTTGCAACTATCCCTGCACGTCCGTTGATTCCGTCTTCCCACTCACTGCAGTTGAATGTATATTGACGATGTTTATTTGAATCTTTCTGGCATAAAATTTCCCAGTAGTGATCAAAGGACTCTCCTTCTTTTCGTTTAGTCTAATTGCTTTCACTTTTCGTTCTAAACTGAGAATGTCTGATGACATTTTGGGACAACTTATTCCTTCATGGACAATATGTAGTTATCACACGAGATACAGTGTTTACAAAGGAAGTGGGCCTGTCACGTGATTTTTTTTTTCTTCCTATAGTCTGGTACCCGGTTAAGTACATTTAAAAATCTATGAGAGTGGAAGTCAGAAAGGCTAACATACCAATTTACTATCTGGAGACCGGATGTCACGCTGACATGAGCTGAACAATACTGTGCTTCTCAGCGATTAGCTTTTGTCATCTTGATAATTATCGGGGGTAATAATAGCCAGTAATTATCAAAGTGACAAAAGCTAACATCTAAGGAGCACATGGCAGTAAGGATAATTGGATTACTTACCTCTTTGTATGGATTAAAGTTACTTTATTGACATGTTGAGAAATTAACAAATATTAGCGAGATTTTAATCTGTAAACAACCATTATGTGGCCACTTGTGAGGGGTAAATTTGATCATTTTTGCACTAAAATGCCAGACGCTGGTCACGTTTGAGGGGTACTTTTGAACACAAACTCGTTAGTGCCAAGGGATTATGACTGTATAAAGCGGGTGGACGCTGATCAGGGGGGCCGTTCAAGAGAGGGACCACTGTAAAACCAGAATTTCCTTTAGAGTTATGTGTCAAAAGTCACATAAACCATAATATTCTAGAACATTCTGTCATGTGACCTATCTTTATATATACCATGTTTAGTGGACAGTTTTTTATGTTTCGACCTTAACATCAGACTTTAAAGAGCCATTACAGTTGTGAAAAATCATTCTAATTTCTGAGAGAGGAATTATTAAAAATATTCATTGAATTATAAAATTGCTCACAGACTTTTGGATTTTGGATTCCAAATTGATGATTTTGGTATTTATGTGAACTTATTCAAAGATATTCTGGAGTACTTCATTTTGGCACATCATCACATTAAATACTGGTACATCAGGACATTAAAGATTATTGGCATATCAATACATTCAAGGATATAGGCATTTATTCGGAACATTCTATATTTAGGACTTGTTATTAGGACACTTAGGATTATTGGATCATTTGGATTTAAATTCACGTTACTGTAAGTATCTTTTGAATTTTCACTTTCACTCTAGAAATAAATTGATTGCTGGTTTCACTTTCTTTCTGTTACATTTTTCTTAGACCATAGAGTCGTAACACAAGTTTCAGGGCAATTCATCAAAAGCTGTGAATCAAGTTGCACATTCCAGATATAGTATATACATTTACATGCAACATGAAGAAGGGTATTAATGCTGGAAAAACTCTTTGAAGCATGATTACAGGCAGATATCCATAATGTCTGCCAAGTTTCAGGGCAACTGATCAAAAGCTGTGGGACTGGTTGCACTCAAAAATTATAAAAAATAATGTGTACATTTAACACTCAAAAGGGGCATAACTATGGGAAAACTCATCAATGCATCATGACGGAATGATATGCACATGTCCACCTAATCTCAATGATCTCTGCTAAGTTTCCAGGCAATTAATCAAATACTGCAGGACCAGTTAACCACAAGAGAATTATCATATATTAGTCGTTCCCCAAAGATCTATAAAGGACATAGTAATCTTCCTCCCCAAAGGGTACTTTAAATGAATATCCCATGGTCAAAATGGCACATTATATTTATGGAAAAAAATATAAATAATATTGTTTTCAATTATTATTATTATTATTATTATTGATGTTCTTATTGTTGTTATTGTTGCTCTTACAACAGAGAGGAAATGAAGAGGGGCACTAAGTAGACAAAGGTGCAGTATGTCACTAGGGAAGAGCCCTAAAAAGGGCATGGTAAGAAGGAAAAATCAAACAAAAGGCATAGCATCCAAGAACAAGAGTACCACAAACAACAACTTTTTAGATGCCCATCTTGTGACCTTTTAACTACTAAAGACCACGACCTTTCAGCTATGGACATGACTATTGTATGATAAGGTGTGGACTTGGGTAAAAGTTTCATCGAAATATCTGTAGGGGTTAGAAAGTGACAGTCTGGAAAAGGAAACAATCCACCGACTCATTTTACCCTTTGTTGTGACCTTGACCTTGAGGGCAGGTGGTATGACAGAATACTCATGACACTGTCAAGCCAAGATATATGACTGGCTAAAGTTTTATTAAAGCATCTTCAGTGGTTCAAAAGTTAAACCCATACATGGACAGAGGTTACCGATTTATATATTTCCTTGGTGTGATGATGACTTTCTGGCAAAGGGTATGGCTATGATTTGTGAAACAATGTGTAGTCATAATATATAACTGGTTAAGGTTTCATTAAAATATCATCAGTGGTTCAAAAATCATACCCGGGACATCGTTACATTTTACCTTGTTGTGACTTTGACCTTCAAGTAGGGGGCATAGTTATGGTATGTGACGCATGGTCTATACATGATATATAATTGGTTAAAGATTCCTTAAAATATCTTCAGTGGATAAAATGTTATACTCAAGACAAGGATACAAGGTCACAGAATTACATTTTCCCTTGCTCTGACCTTAACCTTAAGGCATGAGGTATGGATGTGGTATGCAAGACACCGGACAAGGATACAAGTCACAGAATTACTTTTTTTCTTGTCATGACCTTAACCTTGTGGCAAATGGCATGGCTATGGTACATGATGCACCATCTAGTCATGATATATACTTGGACAAAGTTTGATTAAAATATACTAGTGGTTCAAAAGTTATCCTCTGCACAAGGATACAGGTCACAGAACTGCATTTTCCCTTGCCATGACCTTAACTTTGAAAAAGGGGATGTAGCTATAGTACACAGCACAATCTCCAGTAATGATATATATTTTGGCAAAGTTTTATTAAAATGCATGTATCTTCAGCAGTTCAAAAGTTATACTCTGGACAAGGATACAAGTCACATATTACATATTTCCTCACTGTGACCTTGACCTTGAAGCATGGGGCAAGCCTATGTTGGGTGAAACGCTCTCGAATCATAATATATACTTCGACAAGTTCATGTAAATTCTCTAACCATTACAAAGTTATGGGCCAGACAAATTCATGTAAATTCTCTAACCATTACAAAGTTATGGGCCCGACAAGTTCATGTAAATTCTCTAACCATTACAAAGTTATGGGCCAGACAAGTTCATGTAAATTCTCTAACCATTACAAAGTTATGGGCCAGACAAATTCATGCAAATTCTCTAACCATTACAAAGTTATGGGCCCGACAAGTTCATGTAAATTCTCTAACCATTACAAAGTTATGGGCCAGACAAGTTCATGTAAATTTTCTAACTATTACAAAATTATGGGCCAGACAAGTTCATGTAAATTCTCTAACCATTACAAAGTTATGGGCCAGACAAATTCATGTAAATTCTCTAACCATTACAAAGTTATGGGCCAGACAAGCAAATTTTAAAAGACTGATAGACAGACAATGCCATAACATAATACACTAGTCTTAAGATGGGCATACCTAAAAGGCATTGTATTCAAGCAAACTGGCATGGCACCATGCCATACTAAAAGTGTCGAGGGGAAAACACTATATTAGTATAAAATACTTAACACCAAAATGGGGCATAACTCTACAAAAACTCATCAGAGCATGACAATAAGATGATGTGCACATGTTCAACTGATATTACCAATGTCTGTTTCAACACAGTCCATGGAAAGATATAGGAGAGGCTGCACACAATTATTTTGAATGTATGTGTGTACATATGCACCTGCATGATAGACAGACAAGCATAATATAACATGACCCTGCCATATTCATGGTAGGGAGCATTACAAAACTGTCCAGAAAGTGAGAAGATACAACCAAACACATTTTACAATTATATTTCCACAATCAATACAAAAAAATGTTTCTCAAACTGCATTACATGTGGGCAAAAAATCTACATATGCTTGCATGAATCACAAAATTATACTAGAGAGGCCAGTGAATACCAACCTGGGCTGTTGATATACATATGGACTGGTTTATTATTGCTCTCTGACTGCAGGAACAGCAACTGTGCAACTACAATACTAGACAGATCATCTGTTATCTGGAATATAAGTATATTTGTACTTTGAAGCTACTAAACATATTATTATATTATACCAACAGCAGTGTTAGTATGATGGCCTCAAATTTAAGCCATTAAGATACAAAGTTTTTCACTCAAATATAGGCCAGCCTAAAAATCTGTGTATTTTACTGTAAGTTGAACAAGTGTACACAATGACAGACTGGCAGTCGAATGTCGTTGAAAAGGCACAAATATTTTCAGTCACTTTTTAAAACTGAAAGAAAAACAAGTTGTTAATTAAAAATGTGTTCATGGGAAAAGAATGCCCTCCACAGTAACTTACAGAGGGATTGGCCAAAGAACTATTGAATGTGGGTAACAATATTATGCCCCTTCCACGCATTCATGAAAGGGTATACAAATTAAGCAAATATGTATACAAGAGCCCTTTGGTGCTTAATTTACAGATAAGAATTATGAAGATATTTACCAATTTTGTTACCGTAAATACTCACTTATAAGTCAAATCAAACTGCAAACTGCACCGACCCAAATCTCAGTCTATTCAGTTTGTTAGGGGTATTCAGTAGAACAATCAACATAGACCTGATCTGCTGGAGCATTATGCAATGGCAGATTAGGGTCTATGTTGCTTGCAGTTGGTCTCAACTTATAAGCTAGTATGTATGGTACATTACAAATTTAGTGATTAAATTAATGACATAAATGTTAAACTACAGCAATTTAAAATGCTTACCTTTGTAAACCCTCCCCACCCCCATTTCTACATGCTGCGTAATTTGACACAGTATCATTTTATAACTTTTTCTCATCCCCTCCTCCCCCCCCCCCCTAACCATTATCCATTAGTCACAACATCACAACCTGAAATCCAGTACATCAAATGTCTTCCAGTTGGAACTACATGTTTTATACCTTACCATTACCTAGGAGTCATAAATTGATATCCAGTACATCAAACATCTTCCAGTTAGAACTACATATGTTTCATACCTGACCATTACCCGTGAGTCACAACCTGAAATCCAGTACAGCATATCTTCCAGTTAGAACTACATATGTCTTATAAACTATCATATCTGTAAAAGAAACTGTATTATCATTACATTACAAATTGTGATGTTTTTACCCCCCCTCCCCTTTTTTTTCAGAGGACCCAAGGGGAGCTACAGGGCTCAAAAATAATATTCCTCTTTAACATGGCTACATAGCAATGAATCAGCTACCAAGCTGAGTGAATTTCCATCCAGCAGTTTTGGAATATAAAATTACAGACAAACAGATGTTGGGTATTAAAATAGCATGGACCCTTTTCAAAAAAAAGCATGGGGATAACTAGAACATTTAGGAACACCAATAGCTATAGCTAGTCTTCTCCCATAAACATTTTTCAGTAATTTTACTGGAAAATATGACTGACTAAAACATATGCATACTTCATAAAAACAAGCCTAAAAAAAGAAATTAATATCATTGTGGTTTATTTCCAAATTTGAAGGAATTCATACATCATGAAATGTCACTGTACATAACTGAATGACTGTCTATAATCTTGGGAATATTTTTTCAAATTCCCAAGCTTAATACATTAACAATGGTTTTAGAACAGTATTCAAACATTACACCTGCTCATTTTGTGTTCAAAGGCAAAATCCCAAGTTAAAGACAGACCTTAAGCTTGAAACTAAGGCAAAACAGGTGAAGTTTTACTACAAAGGCTAGAGTAAAAAAACATTTTCAAAATTTGAGATGAATGAAACTCAGCAATTATCATTAAGACCCAATGAATTTCAATGCTGCAAATTTATGTTCACCAAATTTATTTTTTAGTCTGAAACCACACTCATGCTCAAGTTGTCTAAGGCATTTAAAAATCAGATCACCTGGATTACATGGAGTGCTGCTTCTGTTGCTGCTGATTAGGATATTTATATCTACCATACGGGTTCTTTTTCAAAAACTGTTCAGAAATAATGCCTTTAGAGATAGCCATATGAACTGGAAATAAAACTATCATACGTAAAATTGTTACAATTAGATTTCAACATGACTTGAAACATTTTAAATAGAGAAAATGGACATTTCTTGATGGGAAGGTGTCAACTGTGGGTATTCCTGAAAACCCCCTAAAACAATTCCGTTGAGATGTTGTTCAATCCATGCCAAGTAAAATAAATTCTGTGTTTCCTGTGATGGACTTGAAAAATGTTGGGTTGACAGGTAGGCTTTATTCTAAAACAATTTGACTAATATATGAATACATATATTCTCGATTAGTTCTGATTGTCAAAGTGAAGAATTACAAAGTATTCCAAGTGTCCAACACTAAATACCTAAAAAAATATTGTCTGTGGGATTTTTGTAGGGTCAGTCAGGTTACAGGAAGCATAAATATTTTCACCTGGCCCTATGTATACTCATATCAAGTATTATAATCAACAGAAATCAAACTTACAGGTCCCATAACACATATGATTCTATCTTTGAGAAGTCTGGAATAGATGTCATAAGCTCTCTCGCCCCGTCCAGTTTGTTCTATCACAATTGGAATCAAGGGTCTGTACTTTATTATTGTCTTGTGAAAGCATCTGTGGGGCACACAGGTTCTTGGAACAAGACGCTGAAAAGGAATAAAGTTTTATTTATAATGCAGCAACACAAGACAAGTGATTTACTAATCTGTACCTTATTTTCCCATCATTTCCCATTTCTTCTACATGTATAATTTGTCCGTCACATAACACATTGCAGTATCAATTTTGATGGAAAAAAGGTACACTTCTATATATGTTTGTGGAAGAAAGATTGTGTGCAGTGAAAAAATTCAATCAAAAAAGTACACAAAAGAAAAGATCATGAGCCATTTTCATAGCATAACTTAATGCTCAGTTTGACTTTGCTAACACAGTGGCCCCATGGGAATAATTCCATTGTCCAGGGCAGTACCAACTTACCTGTTGCATAACTTAATGCTCAGTTTGATCTGGCTAACACAGTGGCCCCATGGGAATAATTCCATTGCCCAGGGCAGTACCAACTGACCTATTGCATAACTTAATGCTCAGTTTTATTTGGCGAACACAGTGGTCCCATGGGAATAATCCCTTTGAGCAACCAGCATAGTATCAACTGACCTATTACATAACTTAATGCTCAGTTTGATCTGGCTAACACAGTGGCCCCATGGGACTAATCCTGTTCTTCAGGGCAGTACCAACTTACCTATTGCATAACTTAATCCCTTCCAGCCTCTAGCATAGTACCAACTGAGCTATTGCCTATAGATAGCCATGCCTATTCATTAGCACAGTATCTCATATTAAATCAGAAAATGATATGTCGACACTTACCCCATATGAATTAGTGTTTAATTTTTTGTGTATACTGAATTTTTTTTTATGATGATTTAAATTTGTACATGATCTATAGTGGCAGTCTGCTAGGTGACGATATTAGACCTGGATATCAACAAGCTTCCAATGCACCTGTAAAGAGTGCGATGCCTCAAACATTTGCCAGAAATATTATTGGTTGGTGGTCCACAGGTATTGACACGTTTGGGTCTGACTGACATATGGCGATATGTTAATTACTAGACGTTAATTCTGACTGCTGGCTAGCCCTATTCATTTGACAGGAAAAACAGGACAACGCTGTATGAAAGTTTTTACATTGTGAGCCTCAGCAAGAGTGGCCAGTAAAATTTATGGAGAACCAAACTTTCTTAAATGTAATAAAAGCTCTTGTGCATCTACTCCATAAATTTAACTCATTATTGCACCTTTCACATGATCAGAAAATAATTCATCATCATTAATTGCATTTCTCAGCTCGCTAAGTATTATCTCTATAACTCTTACAGTGTATAACTGCTGGGTTACACATGCCGCATTTTTCTTTTTCTTAATTCATAATAGTACGAAATAAACTTGTTTTTCTCATTTTTCCAATGGAAGTTCAGCTTGCTTTAAAACTCATTAATAATGGTACACATACCAATTTATTTTGGAAGATTGTTCCAATTATTTAGCACTCTGCTATCAAAAGGTGTGTTCTAATGTCTAATCTTAATAATTTTTTTAACAATTTTCCTTTCACTATATGTCATTCCATTTACATCTTTTAACATTCTGGCAATTTTAAAATTATTGCAAAATTTAATAGAGATGTTTAAAGTAATGCCAAGATCAATATTTTCCTTTAATTGAACTACTAGTTCTTTGTTGATATCATTCTTCTTCATAAAATACCAACTTTCTCACTGATTCAAAATGTCCAATATGCATCAATTTACGTATGAATGTGTCAAAACTCAATTCCCAAGTATGGGACCACTGACAAAGTTATTTAGGTCTTTCTGTAGCATTTCAGGGTCTTCATCATCATCAACAAGAGCATAAACCTTTGCATAATCAGCATTATCATCATCATTGACAATAGCATATACCTTTGCATAATCAGCATCTTCATCATCATTGACAATAGCATGTACCTTTTCATAATCAGCATCTTCATCATCCTCAACAATAGCATATACCTTTTCATAATCAGCATCTTCATCATCATTGACAATAGCATATACCTTTTTCATAATCAGCATCCTCCTCCTCAACAATAGCATACACCTTTACATAATCAATATCTTCATCATCATTGACAATATTGACAATAGCATACACCTTTGCATAATCAGCATCTTCATCATCATTGACAATAGCATACACCTTTGCATAATCAGCATCTTCATCATCATTGAAAATATTGACAATAGCATACACCTTTGCATAATCAGCATCTTCATCATCATTGACAATACTGACAATAGCATATACCTTTGCATAATCATTATCTTCATCATCATTGACAATATTGACAATAGCATATACCTTTGCATAATCAGCATCTTCATCATCATTGACAATAGCATACACCTTTGCATAATCAGCATCTTCATCATCATTGAAAATATTGACAATAGCATACACCTTTGCATAATCAGCATCTTCATCATCATTGACAATACTGACAATAGCATATACCTTTGCATAATCATTATCTTCATCATCATTGACAATATTGACAATAGCATATACCTTTGCATAATCATTATCTTCATCATCATTGACAATAGCATACACCTTTGCATAATCAGCATCTTTATCATCATTGACAATAGCATTTAACTTTGCATAATCAGCATCTTCATCACCATTGACAATAGCATACGACTTTGCATAATCAGCAACTTCATCATCATTGACAATACTGACAATAGCATATACCTTTGCATAATCATTATCTTCATCATCATTGACAATATTGACAATAGCATACACCTTTGCATAATCAGCATCTTCATCATAATTGACAATAGCATTTAACTTTGCATAATCAGCATCTTCATCATCATTGACAACAGCATACGCCTTTGCATAATCAGCATCTTCATCATCATTGGCAATAGCATTTAACTTTGCATAATCAGCATCTTCATCATCATTGACAATAGCATATACCTTTTCATAATCAGCATCTTCATCAACAATAGCATACACCTTTGCATAATCAGCATCTTCATCATCATCAACAATAGCATACACCTTTGCATAATTAGCAAATAGTTGTTTTCTACCACAACAGGCAAATAATTTATGAATATCATGATGAGCATGGGTCACAAAATGCTTTCTTCTGCAACATCACTTTCAATTGTGGTCCAATCTGAAGCAGAGCCTTCCACTGTAACTCTTTGTTTCCTTTCATACAAAAAAATCTTTCATATAATTGAAGTTTTCCTCTTATTCCATATGCCCACAACTTTCACAACAGATACTGATGTGGCATCATGAGAAAAAATTCTTGAATTTGCTTGTTTCTTTGAACAGGTGCAAAGTAGAAAAAATTTGTCCCAATGCTGACTTTACTCATCCATGATACAACACGTCTTGCCTTTTTTATCATACTTTACAATTGGCAGTGATTTGGGAAGAAAAACTAATAGTAAATTAAACTCAGAAACTAGAAATATGTTCATGGAACATGGATGCCCTACTACAGTACCTGAAATGAAATAATGCAAAACTTAACCAAGGGATAACAGTCAGAAGTATGGATGGACAAACAATGGTAACACTATATGCCCCAACCACTGTCGTAGTGGTTCACAGAAAAGTTACAATATGGACAAAGGACAGAACACTGTCATACAAAAAAGAACTTTATAATCTTTCAAATACATTAAATGTGCAGCATACTTGAATAAATACACATTTTGGCTCATAGGTCTATCCAGTCCGATGTAATATTTTAGCTCAAATCTCTGTCAGAATCAGACTGTTGGGTTTAGTAAAGAAGTAATCATGCATTTGCTTTAACATTCTGCTTTCTGTCTCCTGGTTACCCAGATGTACTAAAGCACAGTACCAAATCATGTTGTCCAGACTGGAATTAATTTATTTAATTGTTGTACAATGATTAAAGTGGCTGTTGCGCTAATCTAAATAAAACGGCTCAATTACTACTGTGACATATTTTTTGTTAGACAAAGAATGGTAGCGATCTGGTTTAGCACTAAAGACTGTGAATCATTGATGCTTTTTACTACAATATTTAGAACAAACAATGTAACCCAGATGCTTATCCTTCTTCTGAAAATATTCTTGAAAACATACAGAATTATCTCTGTAGTTTTCTAGGGATGAAATTGTTGTGGAAATGATCAGGGTGTAATAAGAATAACGTTTATCTAAAGATGACAAGTTTTATACATTTTAACAAGAAAATTTCACACATCTCTGGCGAAGTATGCATATGGAACAATGCTTGCCCCCAGGCAAATTTGACCTGTCCAGGGTGAGAAGATAAGTACTTTTTGGTGCCCTGCCTTGCTATGACAAGACTTCCAATATTATTTAGCAAGTTTTTATTAGCAAAAAACAAGAAAGACTGTCAGAAAAAGAAACACTGATACATCAAGCTACCTTATTGTTTGACTGTTGTAAAACAAAATCAATAATAGAAAGAAAATACTATTAAATAGACAAAGCTGCTCACATGAGCTAATATAAAAACTGGGTGTTAGTTTTAGTTACAGGAAATGTTGAGCAAGTGAAGCAAAATCATCTGTGAATAAATTCACTATATTGGATAGCATTTACATCTGAGTATTTCATACCTGTAATGTCATGAAAAACACAATTTTCTACTTGTAAACCTCACAACACTACTGCTTTATAAAAAAAACACCTCAATTTTCAATAAATCTGAAATAAAAAAAGAGAGGCATTTTGTGACACTGCAACAAATAATCATAACAGAAAGCCTGTACATACAGTAAACAGTCGTGATTTATATTGTTTCATGCTTAATGCTTATGTAAAAAAAACTACACCCGTAGGCAGTTTACTTGTCATAGTGATGATTAAAAGGTAACGGCAGTTGCAGATAAATAGCCACCATTCCTCAGATTACTCGACTGCTTGTCAACATCAAGGGTGATTTGTGTTTCTAGCCCTTTGAGCATTACTGTGGAAAAGTTTATTTGGTTAATGTGTATATGTAAAGTACACAAAGTGAAACAGCCCAATTTGTTTTAGTTACATAATTCTGAGATGTGTGTTAATGGAACAATAGCTATTACACTTCTCTGCCAAGCATCAGACTGTTCATGTCATCTTTGTTAAAGATATTGGCTAGTTCATGATCAGCAGCAAAGTTTCTTTGAAGTGAATTGTTCTCCATATATTTAATCATGAAACAGCAAAGCATGATTATTTCTGTAGTTGGAATGGCAAAGTTAGGAGGAGGAACAGTATGGTATTGTAATTCCTTTTTGAAGGCAAAATGTCAAAACACAGCTGTCATCTACTATAAAGAATGCCAAGATTGATATGATAACTAGTGTTGCCATTGCATGTTTCACATTCCCCTTACTGTCTGGAAGGTTGGCAGGTGTGGTATTTTGAGGTTATTTCTCATTTGGCTGAGGTGAAAACTATGATGATGCTGATGGAGGTGTTTGGAAAAAGCTTCTTACCCCCACTGAGATTCAAGCCTGGGACATCTGGTGCCAGAAGCCAGTGTGCTAACCACTAGGCCACCACCTCCTAATCTGAGTTTCTTTGCAATACTTGATGTGAGACTGGGGAATCCCCAACTGGAGGCAATGCTCTCATGCACTTGGTGAGCAGCCTTGTCTATCTATTATTACATAGGATTTTCTTTCTATCATCAATTTTGTTTTACAACAATCAAATGACTGAATGGCCCATGACCTGATACTTCCATAAAAAAAATAGGAGACTATTACAATATGCAAACAAATACCATCTTTGTTGACCTCGCAAATGCTTCTGCTTCTTAAACAAAAATTAATTTTCCTAAGTTACTTCAAAGGTGGGAAGTAATAGCCTGTCTTGAGATGATAAATGCTTTTGAGGTCCATCATATTACTTTGGTCATTACACCATGTATGTTGACCATACGACTTCAAATGAGCATAGCAAAAACTACAAGTTGCAATGACTCTTAACTCCTGGTAGTACCTAGATGACATTATGGTAATTACAAATAACTATATATTTCATCAACTCCAACAAGAACAATTTATATTTGTTAGTTTCTCAAGCTTCACCAAAAAAGATTAAGTCAACAGTATTTCAAAGTTATCTAGAAACAACCTCTATAAATGCACAGGAAAGCCCATGCACAAGTGTCTTTACAATACAGTGTTAATGTACTCAGACGATACTGAGTAGTGGCATGGCTGAGCATATTTTTTTTTAACCACTAGTCCAGGACAAGTGGTTTCAGAAAATTCACTTGTCCCACCTTATTCTTCACTAGTCCCACCTTACTCTTCACTAGTCACACCTTACTTTTCACTGGTCCCAAAATGGTCATCACTTGCCGAAATTTGATGAGATGTATGTACTTAATCCATAGAAAAAACAAACGAAATAATATACAACATAATTATTTCTTAAAAGAATTTAATTTTTCAAAAACATTGGTTGTTATACATTTGGCTTCCTCAGGTTCATGTATATATGTTTTAGCTGATGGATTTGAAAAAATGTCCATGTATATGTCTGCCACCTGCACAGCACTAAGCCAGCAGTTGATAGCTGTGTCTGGGTTAAAGTCCTCAAGCTCTGGTCCATTTGCGGAAATGTTCATTAGCATTTGTAAACTCTTTTGGTTTAAGGAATTCCTTAAAGAAGTCTTGATTAAGTTCATTGAACTAAATCCTTGTTCACACTCAGCAGTGGATGGGCTTATAACAAACATGATTTCTAATAGTTTGCATAATTGACTGAGACTAGGTGGAGTATTCACTAAGAGTGTTCCAAGAATTTCAACAGGTGGATCCGGTGAATGCTTGTATGCCCTCATCTTTGCTTTGAACTCCAGATACTGCTCATGAATGACATGATGGTCTTCCTGTTTGAAAATCACTTCAAGATGATTAAGTAGAACCTACAAGTCTTCTCTCCCATATTTCAACAGAGCTGCTCAATGCAGCTGAAAATTTATCTGTCTCTTAGTAGTGTCATATTTTACATTTTTTGCCATCACGGATTGTTGCTTATGTCTCTTTTGGAGAAATAGCTACCGCACACTCAGTAGCAGTCTTACATTTTATCCCTCCACTTTCAAACAAATTTTCCTTCTCCGAATCGCCGTTTTTACCTTCCTTGCGAAAATAATTTAGCAAACTCATTTTATCCACAGAGTAACTATCAGCTTGCTTGACAACTACTTCTAACGTGATCATAACATACATTTTCTCTTTTAAATACGAACAGAGACAGCTCATTAATTAGCGTAATTGTTTCGCTTCATATGGGTACTACAAGCAGTTACACTTCATTGCAATGTAGAGTTTTTGCTGTGCTCATTTTAAGTCATATGATCAAGACACATGGTGTAATGACCAAAGTGGTATGATGAACCATAAATGATAGGAACCCACATAACAAAGACCTGATAAACAAGCTAGAGATGGTTCATAGGAGGGCTGCTAGATACACCACAAACAGACATAGAAATACTAGCAGCATCAGTGCCATGCTGGATCATATCCAGTGGGAATCGTTCAAGTCCAGGTGCACCAAGAACCAGCTGACCATGTTATTCAAGATAGCGAACAACAGAGTGGTGGACATACCTGCAGACAAATATCTGACCCTAGAATCTAGCTGAACCAGGACAAATCACACCAAGAAGTTACTACAGAAGTCAGCTGCAACACGCTCTTTCAAGTTCAGCTTCTTTCCATGCACCATAGCGACATGGAACAAATTACTGGCAACAGTTGCAGAAGCTCCGGACTTGGTATCTCACAAGCAGGAGCTGTCCACCATCACCTTCTAATGCAATCGTCAGCTACAAGTAAGACCTAGTGATTCTCGGGGCTGTGCCTGTTGAGGTTCATTTATTCCTTCGCCGCCACGTTAGCCGGATTGGTCCTAGTATGAAGGGACAAAAACGTAGATTGACTCTTTCTCTTATTTCTACCCTTCCTAGTATTACTCTTCTACCTATCCTACCGCTACCTTATTTCCTATATTCTTGACCGAGCACCTCCCGTTGTTTAATAGTCAAATGTGACTGCATCAACGTAGATATAGATAGATAGAAACCGAGCGATGCTACTTTCATCGAAAACAGGTAACGTCGAAGCCCACCTGTTTTCTAAAAGCTGCAATTATTTTGGAGACGTAAGACAAAGTTTACAAATAAAGCTTTTCATATATCATAACAACAAAAAAGAAAATATCTGAATAGTGCGTTCTACTGATAACATTCACCTGACAAATCCTTAGAATCATGAAATGCATTTTGGCCCGTGAACCTCTGCTTACAATTTCTGAAATTTGTAGACTGCGCATGTTGTTGTGCACAAAGTAAGGATGCTTACAAAACCCAAGATTCTTCGTACGCTACTAAATACCAGGACAGGTGCAACTGATACCAAGCTAAACCCAAATAAACTAAAGAAAACTAATGGCTGGAGATAAAATGCTGTTTGAACAATTCAGAATGCTGACCGCAACACAGACTAAAATGTTAATAATATTTCTTGATTAAGCATAATATTCTTAGCATCATTTTTTAAATCACAGTCAAATTCTTCATAATATTATACTTGTTTTTATTAAAGTCAGTCCAACCATGAACAGATATCTATCTTCTCAACATATTGATCTTATATTGAGTTTATTCAAGGAGTATGAATTTTATTCAAATGTTAAATTCATTCTCCAGGATATTAAAAGAAATATTTTCCACTTATATGACCACATAGAGCATTCATCAAGGGCAATTTTTCTTTCAATATGCATATTTTGTATTCTATAAAATTCCAAAATCAAATTGGGTAATTCAGCAATTTTTAAAACAGCTCACTGGAATTCACATCATTCTATAAAACAGGTCTCTGAAAGTTTTAAGGTCCTTGTTGTCAAAGGCCTATTTTATTCTTAAGTCAATAAAAAAGGGTGTAAATTTGTCAAGAAAAGCATTAATAAAGACTTTGTAAATTTGTTAATCTAATCATATTGTGAACTAGAGTAATGTGGGTGGCACATTATATGTTGGCCCCATGTTTAATGTTCCTCTGTGTAGGAACTAGTAGGGCATGGTTGACTCTGAATATTATTGGCCTACAAGTCTCAATGACCTGGACCTTTGGTCAAAGTATGCCATCTTGAACTAAACTTACTGTGTGAAAAGCCTTTTTTTCTTATTAGACTTACGATGACTGTGATCTCTGATCTCTAGATGCCAGATTCTATAGGCTGCTTTATTACTCTAAGTGCAAACCATCCACAAAGTTTGGTAATGCAAGGAACTTGCTCTAGAATATTCTGCAAAATCCAATTTTCTTTTAGCCACAATGACCTTGACCTTTGACATATGAAATTTGACCCTCAAATCAATTATAGACCTCTTCCATTCATTAAGTACAAGACCTTCACTAACTTTGGTCAAAGTTTGTGGTCTAAAACTAAAGTTCTTGTTGAAAAACCATTTTCATTTGGGGCCCCGGGTGGCCGAGTAGTCTAAGGCTCTTGCCTTTACAGATCAATGACATCTCACCTCTGACCTTGTGGGTTTGAGTCTCGGGCTCGGCCAATGTGGGTATGTGAGAAAGCTTGCCAGTAGCTTCCCGTGGGCCAGTGGTTCTTCCTGAGGTTTTCTCGGGTTCTTCCTCCACCAAATATACTGGTCGCCATGTATAGCCTATCATGTGCTGAAAAATGGTGTTAAACCTATGACAACCAACCAACCAACCATTTTCCTGCTTTTAGTCATAGTGACCTTGATCTTTGACATTTTAACCCCCAAATCAATAAGCTTCTTTCTTCAAATAATGTAATAGAGTTCGCAGAAGAATTAGAAGAATATGAAAAAGAATGATGAAAAATAATGAATATGACTGCCAAAAGCCAGGTGGGATAGAAACAAGAAAAGACAAAACAAACCACCAAATCAATCACTTAATATTTGCAGCTGTTTGAGCTGATCCTCAAACCAAGGACTGCTGAGGTGAAAAAAAGCATGTAACAAATACCCTAATCGGGTTTGGGAGAGAAAGAAAGAAAGAGATAATTTCTTCAACAGTACTTGAAAACCTTGAATACTGGCACATAACTGAAAATGTGCATATATTGAATATAAGTTCACTGGTGCCTTCCCATTTTATGAAAGCAAAATTAAGTACATTTGTAATATATACACAAACAAGAGTCCCTCAAAGGTACTGATGCTCTACTGTCCAAAAAGAACTTCCATGAATTCAAGACAATTTTTTTCTTTTTAACTGTTGAGTGTTGAAACCATCTCTGGTATTTTGAGCAATACGATTTTCAGATTAGCTGCTGTGGCACCCATACTAGATGTAAGATTGGCACTATTTGCTTTTAGGACAAATTAAACACCATTAGAAGACTTTTGGTGAAAACCCAATGCTAGTATGACTATCCATTCAGGAGAATTAGTGAAAAAAATTTCAATATGTTCATTGTGGCAGCCATATTGGATATCTGCAGGGCACTATTTTCATTCAGGACAAACTAAATATTATAGTTAGTCTTCTGGTGAAAAGCCCATGTTGATATGACTTTCCATTTAGGAGTAGCAATGACAAGATTTTCAAGATGGCTGCCATGGTGGCCATACTGGATGTCAAATATTCACCATTTTCATTTAGTACCAACTCAACATACAAGTGTTCTGGTGAAAACCCAATGTAACATGACTTTCCAACTAGAAGGAGTAGCCATAAGATTTTCAAGATGACCACTGTGGTGGTCATATTGGATATCAGATGAGCACAAGTTTCATTTAAGTATGTACATGTAGTAGGGTTTTATGCCACATTAGCACAATAGTGCCTTTTATTTAAGACCAACTAGACACCATAAGAAATCTTCCAGTGAAAACTCCATGCTGATTTAGTGCATTCTGATGGTAACAGTTAAAATCCAGGAAAATCTATTTGTTTAATTCATCATCTAAGAAATATTTCAGACCAAAAGGCTACATTATGTCTGTTTTTATGAACCTTTGACATTATTTTGCTCTTTCAGTGTTATGCAAGAATTATTTTGTGATGTGAATATTTGCTCAATCAGCAGGCAGATTCAACATGGCAGATTGCGATTCCTTTGTTCTATGGATATTCAAGACAACAATTTTACTCATTACTAGACGTCTATTCAATTCAAACTTCAAGGAGCAATCATATCATATTATATTCAATGATTCTTAGTATTTTTTAAAAGTAATATTACCTCGAGGATAAAAATAAAGGAATCCAAATGGAGGATCTTTGTTTTTAGTTTTTTATTGCATTCAGCCCTATAGTAGATTCAGTGTAAATTAGGGTGGCCATTCATCCAGTTTTATACTGGAAAGAGTGGTTTTCAGCTGGTCTGTCCCCTTCATAACATGATCATTTTTGCATGCGTGCAAAGAAGTGTCCAGTATTCTTGAGTTCCATCAGTGGCCATATTATTATTATTATTATTATTATTATTATTATTACAATTATTAGTCTGTTTGAAATATGATAGTATATCTTAAAGAAATAATGCATTGCCTTTAATTCTTACCATGGAAGAAAAATCTATATTGTTTGATTCAAAACACCTTACTTTAATGCATCAGCTTCTCATGATTATCTAAGAGTGAAACTGACACTACTCCCACAAAACAATTGTCAGATGTTGATGATGATAATTACAGTTTGAAGTACAAAACAAGCTCTATATCTGTTTGTAATAAAAAGTTTATATAAGAACGGCAGAACAAGCTGACCTCAAGATATGGTCAAGGAATGGATAATTGGCATAATGGCTTGATCTTTGAAATTTTTAATTCATCAGACAATCCACAGTCCGATAAAGAATTGACTGAAACTAATTATTCCTTCTATCTGCAAGAATTTACACTGAAACATGTTATCATGTAAACAATCACAATATTTTGCTGGCCAGTAGCACCCTAAACTAGTCTGTGTTAACCTCAAGTGGGGCTTTTTAAACTTTTTTAACTGTTCATTTAGTAGAGGATCTAATACAACTCTCTACTATTGGGAATTCAGATATGTAGGTAAGTGTTATTGCACCAAGTGATTCTGAGAAAACTCGCCAGAAATCTTCCTCTCTTCAGGAAGTAGGGGGCCCTGGGTGGCCAAGTGGTCTAAGGCGCTTGCCTTTACCGATCATTGCCATCTCACCACTGTCCGCGTGGGTTCGAGTCTCGGGCTCGGCCAATGTGGTTATGTGAGAAAGCTTGCCAGTAGCTTCCCGTGGGTCGGTGGTTCTTCCCGGAATTTTTCCCGGGTTCTTCCTCCACCAGATATACTGGCCGCCATGTGTAGCCTATCATGTGCTGAGAAACGGTGTTAAACCCATAAAACCTAACCTCTTCAGGAACCAGAAGCTGATGACTATAGTGGTCAGGAAATTTCAGCTGAGCTAGCTTGAGAAAGCAATAATAATAATAATAATTATAAATTGCTCTCTAAGGCCATCACAAAGGCTGATACTCAGTCAAATAAAGTCTTTGAACTGCAGGGCGCAATTAAAGGCAGTGAAAAGGACATGACAGCCCTAATGAGGGAAATCAAATTACATCAACAAGAGCTTGGACAAATGGCAACAAAAGCCAATGAAATGTCAAAGGAATGTAAATCTTTAAAAACCAAATGTGAGTCAGCAATGAATAAACATGAAAAACTTGTTGAACAGTAATAAGATTTCAAGACAAAATTTGTGAGCTTTGAAAAAAACATATAAAACCATCAGATGCAACCTAAGTAAGTCAATGATACTGTTGCCTCATTCTTGAAAAGGACAATATAAACCTGAAGGAGAAAGTATAGCAATTAAATAAAGTCAAAGATTTGCTCTTGTCAGAAATTATGCATTAGCTTAAGTATGGTAATGCTGCTTCAAAAAGTTATCATCGGGACATTTTAACAGCAGTGCAGTAAGATATTACAAATATGAAAACAGAAATTGCTATTACTCTGAAAGAAGAATCACAAAAAGCACATCAGTAAAATTATGAAAACAAACGAAAACGCCCAACAAGAAAATACTCATTCCAAACCCACCAAGAATACAGGGAAAAAATCTAAAGTCCCTCAAGCTACAATGGAAAACACTCAACCAAATAATATCACCAATGGCAATAAACTGTCTTCCCACCTTAGACATAACAGCTTTAAATTCCATAATATGCTGGATTCTACTAAAGAACATGATAATTCTGGGGGGAAAAAACACTCTTTTAATTGGAGACTCCATCAATAAATATGTTAATGCACAAAGTCTGAAACCTTGGGTTCAAGTTAATTGTCTACCTTAGGTTTAAGTTAAGTGACTACCTTGGGTTCAAGTTAAGTGTCTACTTGGGCTTCAAGTTAAGTGTCTACCTTGGGTTCAAGTTAAGTGTCTACCTTGGGGAATAAACTAGTCATATACTTGATGGCATGAGGAAAAGTGACCTTCCTCAATATGACACCATCATCATCAGTGTTGGTGGCAATGATGCTAGTAACAATCGTCATATTGACCAGATTGAAAACAATTTTTATAACGTTCTAAAGAACATATACTTGGACAATCCTGACTGCTCAGTCTTTCTATGCAGTGCATGTCCAAGAAATGACTGACATTTGTTGGCTGAATGCTTTAATTGAACATCTATATCACGAGTTAAATTACAAAGTGACAGACATAGAGCATGCATTTGTGACAAATTCCAGATTAGTTCTGTAGCACCTAATGGCAGAAGACAGAATCCATTTAAACAAGAAGGGTTTATCACACTTTCTCCATGCCATAAACAAGATTTTCCCAATACTAAAGGACTACTATGACTCCTCTAAAGGTCATTGAAACCAAGATCATAAATATAATTGGAACCATGCTAACAATCTCAAACATCACGATAAATCATGGAGAAGTTTCTATTGTTTTGAACCTTAGCATAATGTGGAATCATGCTGACATACCAGCAAAGTTCAGTGTCATGACTGTCTACAATATGGACATAAGGCAAAACACTGTGAAATGTTCCACTTAACTAAGCAGCATCAAGATTATGGCAATAGAGATGGGAGCATAAGTTTAAAAACCAAAAACAATTTTCCAGAAACTTTAAAACAAGCTATAGCAACTATTCTGTGTGATTCTCCTGTGATGAACCTTTGTGATGATAGAAAACAAACTATAGATACTCCACTAGATGATGATGCCCATGGAATTGCCGCTGTGATGATAGAAAACAAACTATAGATACTCCACTGGGTGATGATGCCCATGGAATTGCCTCTGTGATGATAGAAAACAAACTATAGATACTCCACTGGGTGATGATGCCCATGGAATTGTCTCTGTGATGATAGAAAACAAACTATAGATACTCCACTAGATGATGATGCCCATGGAATTGTCTCTGTGATGATAGAAAACAAACTATAGATACTCCACTAGATGATGATGCCCATGGAATTGTCTCTGTGATGATAGAAAACAAACTATAGATACTCCACTGGATGATGATGCCCATGGAATTGCCGCTGTGATGATAGAAAACAAACTATAGATACTCCACTGGATGATGATGCCCATGGAATTGTCTCTGTGATGATAGAAAACAAACTATAGATACTCCACTAGATGATGATGCCCATGGAATTGCCTCTGAGATGATAGAAAACAAACTATAGATACTCCACTAGATGATGATGCCCATGGAATTGCCTCTGAGATGATAGAAAACAAACTATAGATACTCCACTGGATGATGATGCCCATGGAATTGTCTCTGTGATGATAGAAAACAAACTATAGATACTCCACTAGATGATGATGCCCATGGAATTACCACTGAATGGTAGAAAACAAACTATAGATACTCCACTGGATGATGATGCCCATGGAATTGTCTCTGTGATGATAGAAAACAAACTATAGATACTCCACTGGATGATGATGCCCATGGAATTGTCTCTGTGATGATAGAAAACAAACTATAGATACTCCACTGGATGATGATGCCCATGGAATTGTCTCTGTGATGATAGAAAACAAACTATAGATACTCCACTGGATGATGATGCCCATGGAATTGTCTCTGTGATGATAGAAAACAAACTATAGATACTCCACTAGATGATGATGCCCATGGAATTACCTCTGTGATGATAGAAAACAAACTATAGATACTCCACTGGGTGATGATGCCCATGGAATTACCTCTGTGATGATAGAAAACAAACTATAGATACTCCACTGGATGATGATGCCCATGGAATTACCTCTGTGATGATAGAAAACAAACTATAGATACTCCACTAGATGATGATGCCCATGGAATTACCTCTGTGATGATAGAAAACAAACTATAGATACTCCACTGGGTGATGATGCCCATGGAATTACCTCTGGTGCAATCCCACCCCTCCATCAGTCAAAGTGACATTAATGTATTAACTGCTACTGAGATAACTGCTGAAAGTTCTAATGCTCCAAGATTCATTACAATCTTCTGAAAAGACACTTAATAGTCATGATTTAGGATACTGTAATGAAGATAAGAGAAATATCATGGTTCATATAGTCATGATTTAGGACACTGTAATGAAGATATTTTAGAGAAATATCATGGTTCATATAGTCATGATTTAGGACACTGTAATGAAGATAAGAGAAATATCATGGTTCATATAGTCATGATTTAGGACACTGTAATGAAGATATTTTAGAGAAATATCATGGTTCATATAGTCATGATTTAGGACACTGTAATGAAGATAAGAGAAATATCATGGTTCATATAGTCATGATTTAGGACACTGTAATGAAGATATTTTAGAGAAATATCATGGTTCATATAGTCATGATTTAGGACACTGTAATGAAGATAAGAGAAATATCATGGTTCATATAGTCATGATTTAGGACACTGTAATGAAGATATTTTAGAGAAATATCATGGTTCATATAGTCATGATTTAGGATACTGTAATGAAGATAAGAGAAATATCATGGTTCATATAGTCATGATTTAGGACACTGTAATGAAGATATTTTAGAGAAATATCATGGTTCATATAGTCATGATTTAGGACACTGTAATGAAGATAAGAGAAATATCATGGTTCATATAGTCATGATTTAGGACACTGTAATGAAGATATTTTAGAGAAATATCATGGTTCATATAGTCATGATTTAGGATACTGTAATGAAGATAAGAGAAATATCATGGTTCATATAGTCATGATTTAGGACACTGTAATGAAGATATTTTAGAGAAATATCATGGTTCATATAGTCATGATTTAGGACACTGTAATGAAGATAAGAGAAATATCATGGTTCATATAGTCATGATTTAGGACACTGTAATGAAGATATTTTAGAGAAATATCATGGTTCATATAGTCATGATTTAGGACACTGTAATGAAGATAAGAGAAATATCATGGTTCATATAGTCATGATTTAGGATACTGTAATGAAGATAAGAGAAATATCATGGTTCATATAGTCATGATTTAGGACACTGTAATGAAGATATTTTAGAGAAATATCATGGTTCATATAGTCATGATTTAGGACACTGTAATGAAGATAAGAGAAATATCATGGTTCATATAGTCATGATTTAGGACACTGTAATGAAGATATTTTAGAGAAATATCATGATTCATATAGTCATGATTTAGGACACTGTAATGAAGATATTTTAGAGAAATATCATGGTTCATATAGTCATGATTTAGGACACTGTAATGAAGATAAGAGAAATATCATGGTTCATATAGTCATGATTTAGGACACTGTAATGAAGATAAGAGAAATATCATGGTTCATATAGTCATGATTTAGGACACTGTAATGAAGATAAGAGAAATATCATGGTTCATATAGTCATGATTTAGGACACTGTAATGAAGATATTTTAGAGAAATATCATGGTTCATATAGTCATGATTTAGGACACTGTAATGAAGATATTTTAGAGAAATATCATGGTTCATATAGTCATGATTTAGGACACTGTAATGAAGATATTTTAGAGAAATATCATGGTTCACATAGTCATAATTTAGAACACTGTAATAAAGATATTTTAAAGAAATATCATGGTCATATAGTCATGATTTAGGACACTGTAATGAAGATATTTTTGACAAATATGGTTCATATAGTCATGATTTAGGACACTGTAATGAAGATATATCAGAAAAATATCATGGTTCATATAGTCATGATTTAGGACACTGTAATGAAGATATTTTTGACAAATATGGTTCATATAGTCATGATTTAGGACACTGTAATGAAGATATATCAGAGAAATATCATGGTTCATATAGTCATGATTTAGGACACTGTAATGAAGATATATCAGAAAAATATCATGGTTCATATTGTCACGATTTAGGACACTGTAATGAAGATATTTTATAGAAATATGGTTCATATAGTCATGATTTAGGACACTGTAATGAAGATATATCAGAAAAATATCATGGTTCATATTGTCACAATTTAGGACACTGTAATGAAGATATTTTTGACAAATATGGTTCATATAGTCATGATTTAGGACACTGTAATGAAGATATATCAGAAAAATATCATGGTTCATACTGTCATGATTTAGGAGACTGTAATGAAGATATTTTTCAGAAATATCATAGTTCATATAGTCATGATTTAGGACACTGTAATGAAGATATTTTAGAGAAATATGGTTCATATAGTCATGATTTAGGACACTGTAATGATGATAATTTATAGAAATATCATGGTTCATATATTGATAGTGAAAATATTAACTCATGTATTCTATGCCATTCTGCTCAAAACCATCAAAACTTAGACCTGTCTCAAAATCAGTGGGTTAAGCAAAAAGGTCTCAAAATCTACCATATGAACATCCATTATCATTTTCCAAACTAGATGAAATCAAATTACTTCTTTCAGGAAATAATTCAATGATCAATATTTTTGCGTTCAGTGAAACCTTCTTCATAACTACAGTTTTCAAAAAAAAGACAAACTTTTCTCGTTTACATTAGGGGCAGCATTCATTTCAAATGATGATATGATCTTGAAGAAAATGGTATGGAACTAATCTGGTTACAAATTAGAAATAATATCCCAAAACCATTTGTATTAGGTTGTGTATATAGACCACCAAATGCTGACAACGCTTGGTATACCATATTTTAAAGTAAGCTTAGTAGGTGACTTTGATTACAATTTGCTGTGCAACAACAAAGCTGGATTAAAACTATGAATTCCATGAATTATCAACAAATAGTTAATGTACTAACATGAGTAACAGAGGTATCTGAAACACTAATTGATTACATCTATATTAAAATGCTGACAACATTATAGAAGTTGCAGTTCCCCAATATGCCATAAGTGATCATTATTCTATATGCTGTACATGAAAGTTAAGTAAAAAAACTAAACACTACAAATATATCGAGTATCGAATAATGAAAAGATTTGATGCACAAATATTCCTTAAAGAACTGAACGATATCCGTTGGTCAATAACTGAATCTTCTGATGATCCATCAGATGCTCTTGACACTTGGATAGGTATGTTTACTGATATCCTAACCAGTCATGCTCCTATTAATTTCAAGAGAGTTAAGCAACAAAATCAACCCAGTTGGATTACATGTGATATATTGAATGCTATTAAGACATGGGACAGATTTCATAAATTAAAAGATACCAACAATTAAAGATTATGGAGAAACAGAGTGAAATCAATGATTCAAAAGGCAAGGAAAATTTACTATTCCACTGAAATATCAGATAGTATTACGAAAAAGAACCTCAAAAAAGGAAAACCTTCAATGACTTAAAAAGCAAGTCTGTCAATAACCTGCCATTTAGATGTATTAGTGATGAAAATGATAACATTCAGCATTAACCTCTTGGAATTGCAAATACATTCAATGATTACTTTGTGAACATAAACAAAAAACTTGTGGATCCCACAGTTCATAAAAAATTCCCAAGTGATGAATTAAATGAGCTCATATTTCCTCAAAACTTAGCCAAGAAACGTCCTTCAAAACACCTCAAATGAATAAAGAATTAATTTTAAATGGATTAGATAATCTTGACATCAAAACATTTACATGGCTAGATGATATAAGTGCTAAATTCCCAAAACTCTCATCTCAAGTGATTGCACCTTCACTTATGTATATCTTCAAATCTAAGTATTTCTACAGGTACATGTATTTCTAAACAGTCTAAAACTGGCAAAAGGAACTCCAATTCACAAGAAAGGAGAGCTTTTTGATATGAATGACAATAGACCTACGCAGAGTATCAGTTTTATCATCAATGTCAAAGATATCAGAACACATGTTTGTAATGAATTTAGAAACTACCTGGAATCTTTTAATTTACTACATTCATGATAATCTGGCTGTCATGATGCGCATTCATGCCAGACTACACTAACTAGAATGGTGGATGATTGGTTAACAGCAGTACTGATCAAAGGTTACCTGGTAGGTACAGTGTTTCTTGACCTTAGGACCAATTAGGCCTTGGGATGAATGTGTGTCTAAAGTTTTATTGCAATCCTCTAAATAGTTTAAGAGGAATAGGGATAACAAACTTGTGCTAACGGACAGATGGATGTTGGACAACGGAATATGGACAACATTGCCATCCCATAAACTCTTCTAGTCTATGACCAGTAAAAAGCTAAATATAGGCACACACAAAACTCTTTTCATTTGAATTCTTGATACTTTAAAAAAAACCCAGGAAAGTGTTCATTAGTTTATTTTTAAGTTAAAGGTTGTGTTCTGTGGGCAAAAAACAAATTATACCTTGTATATTAACTATGAAACCTTTCATTGAGGGTTTAATAGTAATCAGTTTTCAAGCAAACAGAATGATTCTTTTGGTAACATAATTTGGAATTTTACTGTTCACAAGCATACATCACAAATAAATACATATGCCTTTCACTTATTTGAAAAACATGATTATTATTTAGATTTTATAGCAATTATATTTTAACACTACATAATTTCTGGTACCAGCATCTTGTTTCAAACAGCTAATTGGCTATTGTGACCTATAACCCACCACAGATATATGTTGTGGCAATAAATCTGAAGAATTTTCTTTCCTGAATGGGCAGACTGAAACAAACCACAATCAAATTTATAATGAAAAGTTTAATTTATATTCACAATAATAACATTGATATTCACAATAATACCATTGATTGGGCCAATAAATTTATAATGAAAAGTTTAATTTATATGCATAATAATAACATTTATTGGACCAATAAATTTATAATTAAACGTTTAATTTATATTCACAATAATAATATTAATTGGGCTAATACATTTTATATGAAGCTGCTGCTATGATGGTTTGGCTTTTTAATCATGATCAAGGTCATTCAATTAAAAGCCAATAAACTATTCCTCACTGAGGAACAATTTTGCTTCTAAAGTGCTCAATCATAGTTTTTATCTGTTCTTTTTTTTTCTGGGAGCTGTGGTAGCTCATGTGGTAGGGCATCAGATTCGTAATCCAAGGGTTGCGGGTTTGATAGCCACCTAGTCCAGCTCAGGTTGGCTGCCTCAGTGTGTCCTTGGGAAAGGCACTTAGCTCCAATTTCCTGGGCATGATATAGCCAATAATGTGTTAAAACTGCAGTTAAAATGAAAAAAAAAAAATTAAAAAAAACTGTTCTTCCTTCTTGTTTATTGAAATGAAAGCTAGTCAGTTACAGGAAAAGTGTGGGGAATTAGCACCTTAAAGGAAAAACATGCTAACAAGATAAGCGTAAACCAAATGTTATGTGCAGTGATGATGAAACTTTAGAAACTCGGTTGCTTTCTACATCTGCAAGGTATCTGGTATTCCAAATAAAGTGACTCATGCTGTGTCATCATCATGCTGTAAGTATGATATAAGGAAAGGGGATCTGTCAGCTTCTGTTAAAAAATACAGGGCTAAGTACCACATATTGTACTATTATACCTGTACTTAAGTTACATTTTTTTAAAAAAAATTTATGGGAGGAAAATAAATAACTTTCAAGTGAATTTATTGTCCTGAAAAATATATGTTGTTAAAACCGACATGAATGAAACCTAAACACTTTTCATGAAGCAAATTCACTAAGTACACAACCTGATTATTTTAATAAGGGTGTGATGTAAATACCCCCCCCCCCCCCTCCCTTGCAGTTTTTTTGTCTGGCAGTGTATGTCACCCTTGAGAATACTCTTGCTAACCTTTAAATTATTTATTCTTAGAATACCTTACCCTGAGCTAGTTTTCTGTGAATTGCAAATTGCATCCTACTAAGAAAATCTTGAATTCCATTTGACAATGACAACTATTATTTAGTATTTAAGACCACCGGTCCATATACAATTGATGTCATTTAGTATTTAAAAACACCAGTCCATATACAATTCATGTTATTTAGTATTTAAGACCACCGGTCCATATACAATTGATGTCATTTAGTATTTAAAAACACCAGTCCATATACAATTCATGTTATTTAGTATTTAAGACCACCGGTCCATATACAATTCATGTTATTTAGTATTTAAGACCACCAGTCCATACACAAAATCATGTTACAGCCTGTATTTAGTATTTAAGACCACCTATCTATATACAAATCATGTTAATTATTATTTAAGGCCACCTGTCCATATATAATTCATGTTATTTAGTATTTAAGACCACCAGCCCATGTACAAATCATGTTATTTAGTATTTAAGACCACCAGTCCATATACAAATCATGTTATTTAGTATACATATACAAATCATGTTATGAATTATATAACACAAGAGTTCCTCAATATGCATCAGCATATTCAGTGGTAAATTACATTCTGATGCCTTGAAATATTCTTATATTAAAAAGTGTGAGAGACCAACAACAACAAAAAATACATGGAAACAACACATTAATATTGGCATTACAGTTGGAATATATCAAATTGGTAAAGTTTCTAGAACTTGTTTTCTCTTTTGAAAAGCATGGTAAAGAAAGTATAAAAAAATGTCCAATAATATTGGCTTTTTAATCCGTAGAAGTGAATAAAAATTTTCTTCTGTAGGATACGATTCACAAATTGATGAGAAATTTTTATCTTAAATCCAATTTAAAACTGACAAACCATGACCATATGACATATATCAACTATTTGTAAGACATCATACTGGGCAAAGCTGCCTTTATTTGGTGGTATTTTCTTGTGTCTTCAACTTTCAATCATTAAATTATGGGTAGAACATCCAATCCATACAACCACTTGTCGGAACTTTATTGGAAGACCAATATTAATATTGAACATTTAGTGTAGATTTAAAATATCTGTAATTATGATCTTTCTTACAATTTGATGTCCCTGGAACCCATTCTTGTAACATGTTATCTTGTAAACATTTTTTAAAGGAAAAAATAAAAAAAAATTAATTACCTGCATCTTGTGGGATCCACATGCATCCAAAGTCATATCTATATTAATACCTCTTCACTTTTGAGACCCAATTAACTCAACCAGCTTATCAAGTTCAACTAACATTTTACAAGATATCTGTAACTGTTCATTCTTGTCAATTATATCCAGTACTTAATACATTTTGTAAAGTATCAAATACAGAGAGGATATGAGCCACATTCATAGAATGCAGAAAACGTATTCTGTGGTAATTTGAAATAATTGGTACAAAACCTGTTACCGACATTTTCAACCTGGTTTAGATATTCATATCCCCCCAGTTCTGCCCCATAAAATAGTGTCAAATAATTTTAATGATTAAAAAACTGAGATATGTCTAAGTTTACCTTGAAACTTATCAATCATGATTAATCCCTTTTTTGTTTGTGAAGCTTAACATTCTTGTGCCTTAGTCCAGATGAGTATGGGTGTACACAGAAGCCACATACACATGTAGTTATATAATGATACAGTTTCAATTTTCTGACCTTGAGAGTACCACTGCTTAGAAAACCCATTTATAAAAACAATAATTTTAGTTTTATGAAGATTAATTTTCATCCCTGTTTATTCACACAATTCCTCCACAACCCTGATTTGAAATTGTAAATATATCACAGTATCTGCACAATTTTTAAAATCATCAGCATACAATATGTAGTGTATGTACAATCAGCAACCCCAGAGGACTCAGAATACAACCTTGTTTGGTTCCTATAGTTTGTATACTTCTTATCAATTCAGACACATGCACAGAGACTATTATACATTGAAACTATTGTAGAAACTTTCCTCCAATCCCCTTCTTCACTAAACATTCAATAAGTTTTGATTGATCTATCAAATCAAATGCCTTGGGATAATCAAAAAGGCAATAAAATCTGCCACCAGGTCTACTGAAATATATGTTGACCAAAGTTTTAAGATTAAACATGCTATCTACATAAGAATACCCCTTTCGGAAACCAGACTGAGCTCTATTGATTAACTCCCTTTTAGTTGACCATGCCATCAATCTGTTAGTCAAGATGCCAGTGAATACTTTGCCTTGTGCATCAATGAGTGAAATATCATGATAATTATAATTGTTGGGATCATGTACAGCACTTTCTCCGCATGCATGTGGGAATTTGCCCAACTGAAATACAGTATTAAACAAATGGGTTAATATTGGAGTAATTTCTGCCACAGTGTGCTTTAACATCTCCAAAATTATTTACCTCTTTAACTTTAGATTTTCTCTGAAGGTTAATATCATTGGAGCCAAAGTAATTTTTCTCCCGAAAAATAAGACCAACATTATCTGAAGGAATCACATCTTACATGTCACCACAGCAGCTATTTAAACATCCTGACAACAGTTAGCACTAGAAATTTGTATTCGTTTTCCTTCCAATAATTTGGTCCCATTTTCATTCTTGTTGTAAATTAGTGGTCTTTCAGATGAAATGTAAACAAAACATAATATTTTCAAAATCAAAATGTTCACAACTGAAATGAAGAAGAACAGAATCAACAAATTCTGCACAAGTTTGTCTAACAATACCTTTATCTATTAAACTTGATTGCATAAAGACTGTCACACCCCCTGAATGTCTACTTTTTTTCAGATCGTTTACTTCTTACTGAACTAAAATTTTCAAACCTGTTTAAAAATCTATCAAATCACACATTTGCCCCATGTTTCACAAAATGCACAAATATCATACTAATGTATAAAGTTCTGTATTTCAATGTCATATTTGTATTTCAGAAGTCCCTCAATATTCCAACAAGGCATGGAGATATGATACTGATGTATAAAGTTCTGTATTTCAATGTCATATTTGTATTTCATAAGTCCCTCCACATTCCAACAAGGCATGGAGATATCATACTGATGTATAAAGTTCTATATTTCAATGTCATATTTGTATTCATAAGTCCCTCAATATTCCAACAAGGCATGCAGACATTGATTGTATTGCATACAGAATTCCATTTAAAGCAATCTTTTCAGGATACTTTCTGTAACGAGTATGTACTGTTAGCCTTAACCAAATTAGCTTTAAATATCACTCGATTGTTCTTGGCAGTAAAAGTAAACAGACATTCCACACTGGATTAGAACTGATATACATCAACAGCTGGTTTATGTTATGCCTTCACTAGGGTTTAAGTTCTATGAGAAAAATACTTTCAGGGCAGTCTTGTCTCCTCTTCACAACTGTACTGAAACAAGAAAACTATCAATTCTTGTAATTGTAATTAATAAATAGTATACATTGCCTACTAGAGTTATTCTTAAATAATAAATAACATTACAGAGTGAATGATGTATCAGAGCTATCAATTTTGAATGATGACCTATCCTAGGAGAAATAAGGTCTACCATGGTATGTATCAAAATCTCTATTATAATCACTGTATGCCATACCCGTCTATCAAAATCTCTATTATAATCACTGTATGTCATACCCTTCTATCAAAATCTATTTTAATCACTGTATGTCATACCCTTCTATCAAAATCTCTATTATAATCACTGTATGTCATACCCTTCTATCAAAATCTCTATTATAATCACTGTATGTCATACCCTTCTATCAAAATCTATTTTAATCACTGTATGTCATACCCTTCTATCAAAATCTCTATTATAATCACTGTATGTCATACCCTTCTATCAAAATCTCTATTATAATCACTGTATGTCATACCCTTCTATCAAAATCTCTATTATAATCACTGTATGTCATACCCTTCTCACTATGAATGCAAAGCACAGTGTTTTCAATCATTCTTTGTGCAAGAAGGAAAACTGTGTGAGCATATATTCTAATTCTCCACCTTGTTCAAAAGAAATATAAAAAGCCATGAAGGAAATTAATGCAATATTTATTTTGATAAATTATCTTAAAAAAATTTACATTGCAAATAAAAAAGCAATCACATTATAAACAACATTACACTGCCGTATACTAGTTCCAGCTAACATTATCACACATCACGCTAGTAATCATCAGGTTACGAGAGAAACAGCACAAATAACCCAAAATACTAATACCCAAACAAGAAGAAAAGCTAAATTCATGGACCTCGTTCATGAAAAACAAGAAAACTATCAATTATGGAATTCATCCTTTCCCTGAAAATGTATTAATTTGGCTGCAATGCCAAATGTGTAATTTATGTAATGATTTTACAAAGTAGATGTAATATAGGTATTTTTTCCAAATTTCCAATAAAACAGCTGTCTTTTAAGTTGGACTGGTGTAAATCTATGGGTCAATCCCAGTGCTGTAGTTTGCAACACTCGAGCATGCAACCAGTCCATAACATGAAAGTTTTTGTTTTCGTTTTAAATGGTATACAAATGCATTTCATGGATGCTGAAGAGTAAATTTATACAATAATTTAAGTAAAGGATGGATTTGGTAAAAGGTTTGATAAAACAGCAAAGACTAAACAAAATATTTAATATGATGTTGATGATGCATTGGCACTGCATTATTGATGTCAAAGACCTGAAAAACTGATTGCAAAACTGATATCCTTGGATAAAATGATAAACTTGAATAAAGGCTGTGAATACAGCCAATGTCTATTGCAGCACATACTGAGATTTAGGTAATTTGAACATGAAGGAAAATATGCAAACAGATCACAAGATTCTGATTTATGTACATGTATGTAGATTCTAAGATGTTGTCTTTTACCCATGAACCTCTCTCAGATCATGCCTAGTCATACACCTAACATGTATTCAAATTCTGTTATGACAATTGTGAATATCAACACATGTACATATGATCTTCACACACTGATGAAAAGAATGCATAAATTTATTAACTTTTGTTACGATTTTAACAAACATTTATGCATGTAAACATTCTTTCCTTTAACATAATTTGTTCACATTCTCATTCAAAAATTTAGAGGCACAAGTTTGACTTGATGGCCTGATGTTGGTAGGACACCTCTAGTTCAAATTTTGCAAGATTATTCAAACTTCTATTTTCGAACTTTTTTTATCATGAAACTTTCCTTGACTCTATTTTACCATATTAAAAGTATAATTATTCGAAAATTGCCTTTAAAATATGGTGATCCCTCACTATAATACTCTTTAAGGGAGTTGTAAAAGTGTAACACTGTTTAAGGGAAGCATAAAAGTGTACTGTTACAGATATGGTGATCCGTCAGTGTAACACTGTTTAAGGGAAGCATAAAACTGTACAGTTATAGATATGGTGATCCCTTACTATAACACTGTTTAAGGGAACTGAAAAAGTGTACTGTGTTGTAGATATGATCCCTTACTATGACACTGTTTAAGGAAACTGTAAAAGTCTACTGTGTTGCAGATATGGTGATCCCTTACTATAACACTGTTTAAGGGAAGCGTTAAAGTGTACTTTGTTTTAGATATGGTGATCCCTTACTATAACACAGTTTAAGAGAAACAAAGAAGTGTACTGTGTTATATATGCAGTTGCCTTACACTGGGGTATATTATATATGTACAAAACTATATGTGTTTTACAAATCGGTGGAAAGAATGAGTTTGATATGGTGTAGGGATACATTAAGACTGGCCATTAGGCCATGACAAATTCATTTGCCATATCAAACGAGTTATTTCCCCTGACTCGGAACAAAACAAGAATGTGGTTTTGTATTTATTACATACCCTCTCTTTTATGTTTTCAACATATTTTTCACTATAAAGTGTCAATGGAATTTAAAGTAGATTGGAATTTATACAAGTCTGATTCCTTACAACGAAGAATATCAACACGCAGACATCAGTGAAAACAGGTCAAAGCTGGTGTGCGATACAGGCTAGATCAATAGTGTAAGATTAAATAGGTATGTAATATATAGTATAATTATTACATGTAGTAATGGGATCCATGACCATATTCATCTTATATAATGGACAGCGTTATACTGAGGCACCTTGTACTTAGAGACCACTGTACATATCAGACAATAATGTCAGGAATATTGACCATAACATGACTGAGCAAATGAGAAATAAAAGTCTGATTCGGCACTTATATTGGTGGATGGCATGTCACTTTTTCTTGTGTGTGAAATACTAGTTATTTCCCCTTGGCTTGATTAGTCTCCTTTTTACTGGAAACAAATATCTATAGCAGCACAATACTTCATTAGTCTCCTTTTTACTGTACACTAGTATCTATGGCAGTACAATACTTCATTAGTCTCCTTTTTACTGTACACAAGTATCTACTGCAGTACAATACTTCATAAGTCTTTACTGTACACTAGTATCTATGGCAGTACAATACTTGATTAGTCTCCTTTTTACTGTACATTTGTATCTATGGCAGTACAATACTTGATTAGTCTCCTTTTTACTGTACACTAGTATCAACAGCAGCACAATACTTGATTAGTCTCCTTTTTACTGTACACTAGTATCTATGGCAGTACAATACTTGATTAGTCTCCTTTTTACTGTACACTGGTATCTACAGCAGCACAATACTTCATTAGTCTCCTTTTTACTGCACACTAGTATCTACAGCAGCACAATACTTCATTAGTCTCCTTTTTACTGTACACTAGTATCTATGGCAGTACAATACTTCATTAGTCTCCTTTTTACTGTACACGAGTATCTACTGCAGTACAATACTTCATTAGTCTCCTTTTTACTGTACACTAGTATCTATGGCAGTACAATACTTCATTAGTCTCCTTTCACTGCACATTTGTATCTATGGCAGTACAATACTTGATTAGTCTCCTTTTTACTGTACACTAGTATCTACAGCAGCACAATACTTCATTAGTCTCCTTTTTACTGTACACTAGTATCTATGGCAGTACAATACTTGATTAGTCTCCTTTTTACTGTACACTGGTATTTACAGCAGCACAATACTTAATTAGTCTCCTTTTTACTGTACACTAGTATCTACAGCAGCACAATACTTAATTAGTCTCCTTTTTACTGCACACTAGTATCTACAGCAGCACAATACTTGATTAGTCTCCTTTTTACTGTACACTAGTATCTATGGCAGTACAATACTTCATTAGTCTCCTTTTTACTGTACACTAGTATCTATGGCAGTACAATACTTCATTAGTCTCCTTTTTACTGTACACTAGTATCTACAGCAGCACAATACTTCATTAGTCTCCTTTTTACTATACACTAGTATCTACAGCAGAACAATACTTCATTAGTCTCCTTTTTACTGTACACTAGTATCTACAGCAGAACATTACTTCATTAGTCTCCTTTTTACTATACACTAGTATCTATGGCAGTATAATACTTCATTAGTCTCCTTTTTACTGTACACTGGTATCTATGGCAGTACAATACTTCATTAGTCTCCTTTTTACTGTACACTAGTATCTATGGCAGTAAAATACTTCATTAGTCTCCTTTTTACTGTACACTAGTATCTATAACAGCGCAATACTTTTTACTGTACTAGTAACAGCACAATATTATTTTAAGTGTTTATATGTATGCTTATATATCAGGACATGTCTATCTCTGAAAATAGGAATGGCAGTTTACTAATGTAAATGAAGCACTGCTACTACAAACTTTTTCTATATGGTCTAATTTACAGCATTTTGACAAGTCTTGGCATCAGTACCAAACTAATATAGAATACATGAAAGTGAAAGAACAAATTTCTGTCACATGAGATTTTTGCACCAGACTTTCTATTTACAACACTCTTACCTGCTCTACCTGTTGTAAGTGGTACAGTCCATCAAGGTTACAGAGCTGTCTAGAGATTATTGGACAATAATACTGAGCAACATTTATACACATGTAGCCTAAGGGATAACCCTCTCCATGATGCTACAAGACTTAAGCATAGGTTACATAGAACAATACTGCCATAGGAAAGGAAAATTTGCACTGTAGAAATAAGTCACAACAGAAGCAAAAAAATAGGGCCGAAAATCATGGGCCAAACAGCTGACAGCACAACCTAAATCATGGGTCAAACAGCTGACAGTACAACTCAAGATCTGTAATGGTAACCAAAATCATGGGTCAATTAGCCGAGAGTTCAACCAAAATAATGAGCCCAACAGCTGACAGTACAACTCAAGACATGTAATGGTAACAAAATCATGATGATTAAGACAACACTTGGTCTTATATTGTCAAAATGTTTTGGACAAGAAGCTTGAGCTTGAGCTCAAAGTCCAAAAACTTTGACAGTCTATAACTTTAATTAGTACAGAGCTAGAGTCACGGTACTTTCAGATTTTTCTTAACTTGGGTTCCTCTACCTGGCTTCCAAGTTTCCACAACATAGTTGCACCCTAAGTACCACATCTAATTTTGTGGTTTTTACCTTGAGCTGGAGTTTCTTGCTCAAAAAGTGTAGTGAATACATGGCCAGGTCATACTATTCGTATTTGATCTGGCCAGGTCTGAACCATGCAATTTTGAATGTCAGCCATACTCAAACACAGGAATTGCACCTGCTAGTTCAGAAGATTTTTGTGTATTTAAAATACTCATTTTGTAGGTATTTGGTATATAATTTATATCCTAAGTAACTGAATATGTAAGAATAGCATAATCCTACACTATCTGTTGCAGGCAAACATTTGCCAGAGCACATGGGAAAGACTGTGACCCTTCGGATTGAAATTTTACCTTGGCCACCAGTAAACATTTGTAAACACCAAAACGTGCATGATCCCTGCAATGAAGATATGAGAGACAACAGTAAAACCTCTTATTAACTGTTGAATAGTGGGAAGCAGGATCAAAGTCTAAAGCATTTGCTGCTTAGTCCAATAAATTCTATACAAATTCTTTGCATATGAAAGATACTAGGAAGCATTAAATGTAGCAAAATGTAGAAAAAGCATTTTATACAAAAGTCTTTATGGTAGAAAAGTGGCAAGGCAAACCTAGGATGTTAAGTATAATTGGAAGTGTGCATAACAATCATGATACTAATGTAGCAGGAGGGAATGCAAAGTCTGTCACAGCTGGATATCAAAAACATAGTTCATCTGTATCACAATCAGGTGAATATATCTACTAGACTAAAAGGCTTTAAGTGGTCATTGGAGCATACTGACATGCAAATTAAACTTTTGTTTGATGAGGAAGGTATTGATTAGATAAAGGAATAGCATGTGAATTGATGTGTAAACATTTCCTATCTCATCTGTACTTACTATATTCCAGTCACAGTCAGTGTAACTCAATGGTGTCAATATGTAAAATTCAAAAACGAGGGGGTTTTTCATTAGAGAGAGAGGGTCAAAGCAATATTCATTAGCTAGATGGTGAAAAAGTAGTCACATAGATGCAGCAAAAATAAGAGTTGCTTTAAATAAATGTGACTGATATTGTTTGAAATCTTATTTTTTTGTATTTGCCTGTTAATTCAAATTATATCTGATGGAAAAAGTTAATCTATTAGATGAGATATGAATTTATTCCATTTCATTTGGGTCAGGGGTAAATCAATATTTACAAAACTTGTCTGTAAAGGCAGGCAAAGTTTCGGTTCATATGTTGATAACAATAGCCACATTAGGCTCATTTCATCCCCTATTCAAGAGAGGCCTTACACATAGGCCAACTCTTTTGATCTCAGCAAGCTGAAGAACTGTTTAATGCAAAAACTGTCTTAAGTATAAACAGCTCTTTCTAAGCATAGTTATACAAGTTGACCAAACAAATTATCAGTCCTCCATATCACAATCATATGTAAGCTGTCAATTAGTAGGGAAATCAGTGTTTTGTCATGGTGCACAATACAAACTAACATCTAAAAAAAATTTAAGAGTCACTGATGATTTAATTTATACGACAGAATAAAGTGAGCAGGATACAGTAATCTTGTGTGGAACAAAACTTTGAAAGAGA
Source organism: Margaritifera margaritifera (assembly GCA_029931535.1). Classification (NCBI taxonomy): domain Eukaryota; kingdom Metazoa; phylum Mollusca; class Bivalvia; order Unionida; family Margaritiferidae; genus Margaritifera; species Margaritifera margaritifera. The sequence goes on from JAQPZY010001516.1 coordinate 3,038,730, forward strand.
ACAACATAGACATGTATTTTATGATTTTGTTGAACAGTGCACTAATTTAAATCTGTTGATAATACAGTAGAACCTGTCTTGAAAGATCACCCCTTCTGCCCAAAACTAATGGTCTCTCAAGACAGGTGGTCTCTCATAATAGGTCATAACATTATATAATCAATATATCTGTGCATAGATATCCTGGTCTCAAGACAGTTGGTCTCTCACAGCAGTAGTCTCTCAAGACAGGTTTTACTGTAATAATAATAATAATAATAATAATAATAATAATAATAATAATACATCTATCAAACTACCACTACAACAACTAAAACAAATAATAACAATACTAATGATGATGAACCTGCACACTGAGGTCACCTGTGTACAAAGGCCAGTGTGACTTTTTCCCCCCATTGTGACTGCTATTGACACCTTAAACTGTAATATTAATTCATTTTCACATATAAAAATTCTGTGTTGTTTTACAAACTACAATTTTTGTTGATACTTAAATTCATGGATTGGGAAAGGGGTCCAACTGTTGCCACAGAAGGATAATTGTTTATGTGGTCTTTATCTGTGGTCTGTGGTAAACACAAAAATTCATTCCATCCTGGGGGCTTGGTGATGCAGAATTGGCCAAATGTGCCCTCCCACATGTCATAAGAGGCAACTGTTTTTCCCTGGGATGCATCCTATGATGATGTTTGAGCTAAGAAGGTGTGGAGGTTTTTAAAAAGTGTAGTTTATATAAAAAATTAGACCTTGTATTTTAAGCATTTTACTCTTTATGGCTTTATCACTGTTTTGTGTGCCTTTTTTATGCCTAAACTAACTCAGCACTCTATAACCAAAATGCTGCTGATGTGCCTTTAACCTAATATATACATACAAAAATTCCCACCACAATGCAAAATAGTGAATTCACACTATATTCCCAATTCCTATACTTGATTATCCAGAAAGTAATTCTACTACTCATGTACACTGAATCCCAACATTTAATTTGCAGAATCAAGTGAAAAATAGATAACAATGTTAAGACTATATTATTATCCATTACTTATTACCTAATAAAGAACCATTATATTAACCAAACAATGAAATTTGTATCTAAATTAAGTATTGACTCTGAGCTGGAGTACAATCAGGTACTGACAATGAGGTAAAAACATAATCTACAATCTTGCAAAAAAGAAAACATTTGTGGTCAAAAGACAAAAATTATCTTTACCTTTAATTAAAAATGGGTCTCTATATAGGTAAACTTGCATGAAACAGATGATTACATCCATTCTAAAAACATGAAATAAAGCCACTTTAATAACAAGTGGGTTTGATATTGCTCACATGGCTTATGCAACTTAACAGTTGACCATTTCATTAATCAGACTAATGTAGTATTGTAAGAACACAACTTATGTAAACTATCTCCGAACTTTATTATTATGTCAATTTTACCTATTTTACTATAGTGTCATAAAAATTCTTTCCAAAGATGAAGACATAATTAATATACATAATCTCTTGCTCATAATCAAAGTCATCCAAGATTTTTAAAAGGTATGTTTACTGATGAATTATTAATTCTTGGTCTACATAGTCACATGGCTTTCACACAAATTGAAGTTATACTTTACAGGTCTGACTTTTTTAAGCCATGTGTTTCTTTACTCTTGGTAATGTTCCTATTGGAACAAAATCAATATTAGAAAAAAAGGCACAAATACTTGCAAACAAATGTCTAAAAATGTATAAAGAAATTGTGATCCTTTATTACAACATTGCACATAGTTTATGCTAGTCATCAATGCATCTAATTAAATATTTCTTCAGCCACTATCTTTTCTTTACTGGTGTGCATCAGAGACACAAAACAATATTTTGGTTTGTTTGGACTGGACCACTTTAAGCTTTTTTAGGCAGAAAAAGGCATTTCTGAGCTTTAACATCATTAGTTACTATCTCTAAATCCACTCACAACTTATTGTTATAATACTTTCTCAAGACTATAATGATTCATTGGTTTTACAAACTCAATTTCGTCAATTAATTTATCTACTAACAGTGTTACTTGATATATTTCTATTTTATACTTTTTCTTCTGTTATGAATTAAACATTTTTAATTGTAATCGCTGTGGTATAGTATTTTGCTATTTTTTTATAAATTGTTCTACTGAAATGTATGCATCTTGTATTCTAAACTTTTTCATTATTATATGGTTGCATTTTATTTCAAGGGGAAGAACTCTGTGTAACCCCAAACCTGAGATTCTCAATAGTCAATATCATGGGTTACTTCCCTTGCTTTCCTTGGTGAGAGAAGAATCTTATTTTAAAAGAAAAAACAAACTGATTACATAGCATATAAATTGAGAATTATTTCAAAAACCTTAAAATTTCATTATTATGCATGAATTTTACTCATAATAAAAGACATTGGATATCATTATGATATATGCCTATTTACCAAGTTTGATAAAAATTAGATCAGAAATAGTCACTAAAGTGCTGACAAACTCAGTCAATTAGATGCAAGATCAATGCATCAATATATGTTGATCTTGCTCTTAACTATACCCATCTAAGATCTGGGTGATTTAAATCTATTTTCCAAGTTTACTTAAAACTGGATCAGAAATACAAACAAGTTTAGTCAATCAGAAGCAAGATCACCACATTAATATGCTTGGATCTTACTGATGATACAAGCATATATTGCAAGTTTTATTAACACTGGATCAAACATATGAATTCCAGAATGGTAACAAGCTCAGCCATTAGATGCAAGATCGCTTCATTAATAAATCTGGAACTCGCTCATTATTGACCTTGTCCAAGATCTTATGATAGAAGCATATATTTCAAGTTTGATCAAATTCAAATTGGTAATATGGCCTGCAGGGTAGTAACAAGCTCAGCCAATGAGATACAAGATCAACCTATTAATATGCATAGAACTCACTCATATCTGAACATGTCTAACATATTGATGATATAACCCTATATTCCAAGTTTGATAAAATCCGATCAAAAACACGACTTTCTGAGTGGTAACAAGTAAATGTTGACAGACAGATTACAGATGACTGACAAAGGATGATGGACATAGGACCATACCATAAAGCTCACTTGGACTTACAGCCAGATGAGTTAAAAGTGAATATGTATTACACACACAGAAATCGATGAGACAGATGGATAACTGGCAGTCAACAAGACTGCTATTGCTGTGTTTCTGAATACTTGCAACTAAGGTAGACAAAAATGGTTATGCAATCATTTAAAACGATTCAACATATATCAGTATGTGCATGCAGAGGTTGACAGATTTCGTGTTTTTTTATACTGCATTGAAATGCTGATAAGTGAAAGACATCAATGTAAAATGCAAATCTCTGGCTGCTCTTCTAACATTAGTCTTCCCATAGATTCATGTCTGTATCAATATCCATGCAATTGTAGGCAGCATAGCGTATCTTCTCCTCGGCAACTTTGGCACTAGGAATGAAAATAAGAACAAACATAACAATAATAAATGCAAAGGAACATTTTGGTGTGAAGCTCTCATAAAAAAAACCCTAAAAACAAGAGTCCCTTGAAGGGACTGATGCTCAACGGGGTGAAAAGAATTTCCAGGAATTCAAGACAAGACCATTTCTTCCTTTTAACTGCTGAGTGTTGAAACCATCTTTGATATTCTTCAGCAATAACAAGATTGTCATATTAGCTGCTGTGGTACACATATTGGATGTCAGCTTGGCACCATTTTCATTTAGGACAAATTAGACACCATTAGAAAAAAAGTCTTTTGGTGAAAACCTCATGTCATAATGATCATCCATTCAAGTGGAGTAGTGACAACAAGATTTTTAAGACATCATAAGAAGTCTTTTAGTGAAAACCCCATGTTGATATGACCATACATTCCAGCAAAGTAGCAATAACAAGATTTTCAAGAGGGTCACTGTGGCAGCCATACTGGACATCAGATTGGCACCATTTTCTAGGACCACATAATGGTCTTCTATAGATTAAAATCTCACTAATATTTGTTAATTTCTTAACTCAACACACTGACATTTTTTCCAACATGCCAATAAAAAAACTTTAATCCATACAAAGAGGTAAGTAATCTGATTATCATTACTGCTGTGTGTTTGTTAGATGCTAGGTTTTGTCACTTGGATAATTACTGGCTAATATTACCACTGATAATTACCAAGGTGAGAAAAGCTAACCACTGAGAAGCACAGTATTGTTCAGCTCAAGTCAGTGTGACATCCAGTCACCAGTAATAAAATGGTATGTTACCCTTTCTGGCTTCCCTCTTTTAGATTATGAAAAACATTTAACAGGGTACCAGACTGGAAAAAAAAAAAAAAAAAAAGTTGATCACGTGACAAGCTCAGTTCCTTTGAGCATCTCGTGTGATAAGTACAAATTGCCCATGAAGGAATAAGTTGTTGCAAAAAGTGCAAAATGTCGTCAGACATTCTCAGTTTAGAACGAAAAGTGAAAGCAATTCGACTAAACAAAAATAGAGAGAGTCCTTTGATCCCTACTGACAAATTTGATGTCAGAAAAATTCAAATAAACATCGTCAATATATAGTGGCACATCATATTACCGCATTATGCCTATTACCGCAGCATTTAAACATTCAAATGCAGTGAGTGGGAAGACGGAATCAACAGACATACAGGGATAGTTACAACCAGATGTTTGTGTCCAGATTTTACTGACAAGGTGGTTTTGTGCCATGATTGATGATTATTATTAATTTAAAAAAAAAACATTGATATTAGTTTTATCACATTAAATCCATAACCTGATAATACTCCTCTGATTTTTAAATGAAAATATTAAATATATAAGAATTAGTTATGCCTTTCATACTTTATATGTACTGTATATACTCGCGTATAATATTATACCAACTGCAAACTGCATAGACTCAGATCTGCCATTGCATAATGCACCGGCAGATCTGGGTCTATGCAGTTTGTAAGGACTGATCAGTAGAACAAACAACATAGAACTGATCTGCTGGTGCATTATGCAATGGCAGGTCAGGGTCTATGTTGTTTGAATTTGGACCAGGCTTATATGCGAGTATATACAGTAGTTATTACTCACATCTGTGTGATCCCCCTCTAGAAAGGCCACCCCTCTTATTAGGCCACTTTTCTGCTGCAGAAGGGGTGGCCTTATAAGAGCTGGACCACGGTAAGTTTCCTGTGGCAGCCATATTGGATGTCTGAGGGGCACCATTTTCATTTAGGACAAACTAGATATCATAAAAAGTCTTTTGGTGAAAACCCAATGTCAATATGACCATAAATTCTATAGTAGTGATAACAAGATTTTCAAGATTGCCACCATGGTAGCCATATTGGATGTTAGATTGGCATCTTTTTCATTCAGGACCAATCAGACACCATAAGTCTTCTGGTGAAAACCCCATGTTGATATAACTTTCCATTTGGGAGGAGTAGCAACAAGAAGATTTTTAAGATGGCTGCCATGGTAGCCATAATGAATGTCAGATCAACACAGTTTTTATTTTTATGACCAACTAGACAACATAAGAAGTCTTCTGGTCAAAACCCCATGCTGATATGAAGTAGCAATAACAAGATTATCAAAATAGTTGCTGTGGCACCACTTTCATTTAGGACCAACTAGACATCATAAGAAGTCTATTAGTGAAAATCCCATGCTGATATCACCATCCATTTAAGAGGACTCAGGTCACAATTAATACTTCCAGGTCAGTACCCACGAGTGTAGTCCCAATCTATTTTTAGAGTATTTTTTTCTCTCTTTATTTAATTTAAGAGAAACTAGCAATAATAAGATTTTCAAGAAGGCCACTGTGGTGGTCACATTGGATGTCTGGGCAGAACCATTTTCATTTAGGACAAACTAGACATCATACGAAGTTTTCTGGTGAAAACCTCATGCAGACATGACTTTAAGTTCAGGAGTAGTGATAAGATTTTCTAGATGGCTGCCATGATGGCCATATGGAATGTCAGACCGGCACCATTCCATTTAGGACCAACAAGACATCATTAAGAAGTCTTTAAGTGAAAACCCCATGTTGATATGACCATCCATTCTGAAGGAGTAGCAATAACAAGATTTCCACGATGGTCACCATAGCATCCATACTGGATGTCCAAGTGGAACCATTTTCATTTAGGACAACTAGACATCATAATAAGTCTTCCAATGAAAACCCAATACCAATATAACCATCCATAACAAGCTATAACAAGATTTTCAAGATGGCTGCTGTGACAGCCATGTTGGATATCAGGGTGGCTCCATTTTCATTTAGTACCAACAAGATGTCATAAGGAGTCTTATGGTGAAAACCCCATGTCAATATGACTTTTCATTCAGGAGGAGTAGCAATAACAAGATTTTCAAGATGACTGCTATGGCAGCCATGTTGGGAATCTGATCAGCACCATTTTCATTTATGACCAACCAAACATCATAAGAAGTCTTTAAATGAAAACCGGATGTTGATATGACCATCCATTTAGGACGAGTAGCAATAACAAGATTTTCAAGATGGCTGCTGTGGTAGTCATATTGGATGTCTGAGCAGCACCATTTTCATTTAGGACCAATTAGATCTTGGGCTGAATGTGTAAAGTTTCATGGCAATCCTCCAAATAGTTTAAGAGGAATAGCGATAACAAACTTGTGCTAATAGCCAGATGGACGATGGAGGAAGGATGACAGACAAAAGGCCATTGCATAAGCTCTTCTGGTCTATGACCAGTAGAGCTAACAAATAAATTATCTCAAGGTAAATGAGAAGAAAAAGTATCCTGGTTCAATAGAAAATCACAGGCTCCCCCCCACCCCCCACCCCAATAATACTTCAAGTTTTGACTGATTTTCCAAATCATAAAAAAAAATATATTTCTGCTTAGAGGCAAACACAAGGTAACCAGACCAATTTAATGATTTTGCTGCTCTAAGTGACAGTCAAGTTAAGTGTCAACTGCACATGAAGAATGTACTAAACAAGTCTTCTTTATGAATATTGAGTGAATATATAACTTTTAGAACAACACATGTCCGATTTTCATTTTTGATAAAAATGCACCAAGACTAACTTCTTGCTGTAAGGCACTTGCCCAATTGAGACAAAGGTCTAGTCCTGGATGTCAGGCGACCCAGTATTATACAGTCATGTATATACAAAAAGGCTACAGTATAAACTCAAAATAGCATTCAACAGATTTCAGTTCCTTACCTTGAGAAATTGGGTAAATATAAAATATTAGCACATGTTGAAGACTCTGGCAAACAGTCTATCATATCACTGAAAGAGAAATAAAATTCAACTAATACTCTTTATCTTAGAAAAAAGTTCAGTTTTGCATTAAAATTTGAAAAAATTACTGCAAATTTGCTAAGACTTTGTGAATTTATGGCTGAGTAGAGCAAAGTGACAATCTATATAACCCAAGAACTAAGTTTACATCATTAGTAACCATTGCAGCAAAACTTCTCCTTATTAGTAATATGATTTCAATAGTGTCAATAAGTAATTAGGTAATTAGTTTCTCAAAGATCTTACTCATGCAATGATGCAAGCCTACAAAGCCAAAGCAAGCCTTTTCTTTTGGGGAGCGGGGGTAACAATCTCAGCTATGCAGACATCAGATCACCATGCATTTCAATCATACAACAATAATCTCACAAATTGTTTCTGTATGTCTGTACAACCAGATGAACCAATATATAGCTCTTAGGATGATGATACACTCAATATATAGCTCTTAGGATGATGATACACTCAAACTATCATAGGCTGGGTCAGAATGGATCACTGCAGACCTTATGAAATTATGAACTCAACATAAGAGAAAGCAGCATTAAACCTTCTTAAAGGTACAGCCTATGAAGTGGTACAAAAAAAAGATTTAATTTGATGAAAATTCAAATGAAGACTAAATAATATTCAAGTAAGTCAGAAGATACAAAAGCATGTTTCATAAGAATTAGGTACAAGAGCAAGAAACCAATTTTTGGAGTTTCTCTGATATCTAATATTACTTACCAGATCATAATACATTAGGAGAACATCCACTACCTCACAAATCCAGCTCTACCAGGGTTGCTTCAGCAACATAAGTGCTAAAAAAGTCATCTGCATGGCAAGGTGGAAGTCAGATGAGTGGTCTTCATTTGGAAATTAGAGAGATGTAACTGTGTAGAGGGCTTGTGAGGGTATACTCATATTATAATCAGAAAAGTATTATTGAAGAAATATTTTACTCCAAAAATTGGTTTCTTCTTCAGATATGTTACACGATCATACATTAGGCAAATAGGCAATAGGTAGGAGAGAGTTTCATCTAACTCTGGAGATGGCTCTGTCTCTGGTCTCCTAATGTATGTGAAGCAGCTTTTGAATTTTGTGTGAAATATGGGCCAGTGTTAGCATATGAAGCTGCTGAACAACCCAGAAGGTAACCTGTCGCACTGCTGATCAAGGTCCCACCAGGTCAAGCTCAAGCCTTTGGGATGAAATATCTCTGAGGAAAAACAGAGAAAATATCATCTCTCACCTCCATCTCATGACTTGGATGCTGCCAGTTAGTGAGCGATTGCACTCAAATATTATGCTAGTGGCAACTGCCCTAACTACGTGAGCTGATATGTACCAAAAATTATTTGGTCTTGGCTTAGTTGCTTATAAGCAGAGCAATAACCCATCATATCCAGAACAACAGAGCCTGAGCAGAAATATTGTCCCTTCCTGTTTTGAGTGCTACGAACAAGTGAGATCTCCCTCTTCTGATCAGCTCGGTTTGCTTTTGGTACCACTTCAGAGCTCTCACAGGGTTCTGTAGACACTCTTGGGGTGAAGAGTATTAGGAAGAAAGAGGTTTCATGACAAAGAACTGATTCTGAATGAGGAAAAGCCTGATCTTGCAAATGAAAGTAGGTGCTGTTATGAATGAAACTGATGAACTATTGTGGCCTAACTATAAATAGTTCAGAAGGATTGAAAAGGTGTGTATCTCACTGATTCTGCCTGCTGTAGCTAGGAAGCAGGTTTTGTACAAGGGGTGAGTCAAGGATGCTCTAGACACTGCTTCGAAAGATGCCTTATTCAACCACATCAGAGCTCATGGAAGATTTCATTTTAGACAAAGCCTTTGGTCAAGACATGTAAAAGTTCGCACGAATGTCAGAGAGGTATTTGTTCTGGCTTATATCCTCCCTTCCACAATGACGAAATGTGTCTGAGACTGTGAAACAGTATCCCTCCACAGTGATGGGAACTTATCCTCGAAGAGCCCAAAGGAGGAAGTAGGCTATCTGAGGCATTTAAATGAGAAGTGTTTCTGCACGCACCACCTGAAGAAAACTCTCCACTTCCCCCATGTGCTTTCCAAGTGGTGGCCCTGCTTGCCCAAGCAATTCTGTCCACCACATGTTCTAAGAACCTTTTCCTTCTGAGGGCTTGCCTAACATAAGCCAGGCATGGAGGCTCAGCATCTCTGGGTTTGGATGGAAAACCAGCATTCATAATATTATGAGCAAGTGAGGTAGAAGGCATGATTTTCCTAGGCTGCCAAGTTCAATTGATCACTGATCATGATTTTTCAAACTTGCAGAAGACCTGTGGATGTGTACATGAAGGTATGCATCTTGGAGGTCTAGGCTGACTCCAAAAATGCCCATCTGAACAGCATTGAGAAATAATCTTGGTGTGTCCATTCTTAACATTATGCCTAAAATAATCATCTGAATAGTTTCAATCCATTTACAGACAAACCTTGCCACTGGCTATTGGACTAAGGAAAAGGAGTAAGACCCAGTGAGTTTTCATTGTGAACTGCCCTTTTCATAAACAGAGTGTTGATTTTTGCTGCAGAACAAATTTTGTATGAGTCTCTTGTACAGGTGTCTGTAGTGAAGGGAGTCCTTGATAATCGGTAAGGGTCACTGAAAGTGATCTGGAGGCTTTCTAAAAAAAAACAAGTAACACCCAAGGGTCAGTTAGGCTGTGTCTCTCCCATTGCATGGAAAAGTTCTGAATTCTTCCTCCCACCAGGGTGTCAGAAAGTAGCATAAACATGGCATTACATTTGCTGAGAGTTGATGGTCAGAGAAGCTGAAAGGAGATTGGTCCTTGTTTCCCCTGTGCTTAGTCACTGGTGTCACGTGGAAACTGGATCCTTATCAAGAGAAATGGAATAGAAAGCTTGCCTTAAAGGGTCTTTCCTGTTCCTCCGATTTCTTCTAGGGCATGAGGGCAGGACTCTGGGTGACTGAGACTGTGAGGTTTGCCTCTTTGGTGACTTGTTGCAATTTAAAATGGCTTTGTGATGGTTTTTCTAGGATAGAGGAAGAGAGAAATGCAGCTCTCTCCATCAGGTGAAGATTAATGGATGCAGCTACAGCATTCGGTAAGCAAGTGTTGAACTGTTCTGTGAGCACACATGCCATACTCCCTAGCGTGTGTCAGTGAGGTTCTTGCCAAAAGGGTTTAGGCTCAGTTCAGATTGCTGAAAAGTTAGCCATTTAAACCAAGCCAAACATGGATCCCATCAACATGACATTTCATAACAGTGGTAGCACATGGAGAAAGGTCTTCCAATCTATAAGCAAAGAGGAAGGTTTGACAATCACAGGCCCACCATGTCTCTGTTGATCACTGGTACTACAGGGTTAAAGGTTGGCAGGTGTGTCTTGTGGCACACCAGGTCAAAATTGCTGAGTCACCAGTGCAAAAAGACAAGCCATTTGACACCTGGGTCTTGAAATGGTCTCTCAAAGTAATAAAGTATATCGGTAACTTGGGCAGACAGTGGGACTTGAGGGACAGTTGGTCTATCTTGACTAAGAGATCAATGGATGTGGGAATTTTGTAAGAGACCATTGTTGACTTAGAAGGCAGAAGCCAGAAAACCTTGTCAACTGATGTGCAGAAGGTTGAGTCTTCTCTGGACATCATTGGATTGAAAAAGAAAGATGGTGCTTGTGAGCATGAATCTTTGCAAATGGAAGAGTGGGGTGATTGGAGAGCCTCCTGTGAGCAGCGCAACATCTGAGTGGGCACAACAGGTTGTGCGAGACAGTGAACAAAGGAAGTCTGTTCATGCTGAGATACAGTTATCTCCTGGCATTCACTATGTGTATCACCTATGGTCCAGGATTGATACTGGTCATCAGGCTATGGGGTGTGGCAATAGGTGGTATCGGGTCATGATGCAGCTGTGTCCAGGGATGGAACTTTGCAGTACTGGGTCACTATACTTCCATGGGTCTCATACTGGTTGGTGTGACAGTTCACCGCTTAATATGTTTGGTGTCCAGGTTAGAGCCAGTGCTGGAACTGTCATGGCTAGGTTATAGGCACTATCTGTGTCTTGAAGCTGGGACTGGGTATACCAGGAAAATCAATCAACATTGGTGTCAGATATCCTTGATATAATTCATATCCAGGTCAGAGATAGTGCTGGAACTGTCATGGTCACATGCCAGGCACTATCCATGTTTGAAGCCAGGACTGGGAATGCTGGGAAAATTGATCATGTTACCTGGTCCCAGGAGTTGAAGGTGTAGGTTGAGACTGTGCCATAGCTGTTGTTGTCCACACCAAGTCATGTCTGGTGTGTAATTCCAGCATAGGGTATCCCAGGAAAGATCACTGTAGCCATTAGCAGGTTTGTCTGTGTTGACTGCATATCTTCTACTTGTCTGGATGTACCGCCATACCATGTCAGAATTGCCCTAAGGAAATGCATGCGGTGATGGGGGGACAGAGGCAATGGTGGCAGCAAGAATGATGTAGTCCAAATCCTTTATTATGAGTTTCCTCACTCTCTCATTCATTCATAACAAGTTTGGCAATGATGGTCATGCATACATTCTCAGGCCAGAATGAGCACACACGAGATATGCCCCAAACTGCATGCCATACCACTGATATACAGGTAGAGTGGTCGGTCAGCAGTAAGCTAGAGATGTTTACAACCCATGCACTAAATCCTGCCCATTATACTGACACCTGTAAATACTGAGATCAGTCGGTCAGCAGTGTTGAACTGACTGTGATGAGGACATTGATATAAAAAAAATGCCTATGGAAATTACATGCATGACCTTACAACATGTCATAACAGACACTTGACTGACAGACATTGACAAGGATGAGAAGTATTATGGACCCTAAGGCAAGCAATTAAAATGGTGCAGATACATTTATCATCGTATGACAAAGTTATATGAAATATTCATCCATGATGAAAACAGAGCGAGAAATTGACAGAAATACAGCTAGTGTCTACTTTCCTGGTGTGAGAAATTGACAGAAATATAGCCAAAGCTCCCCAGAATTGCTCAGTTTATAAAAAAGCACAAGTGGATTTGGTATTTGCAAGCCTAGAGAAAGAGCATGCTCTTAGTATAAACAAGAGTAGTAACTGATGAATTGATGGATGTGGCACCAATCCCTCTATCCAAGGGGAGAGCACTCTCATCTGATTTCTGCCTTGGCAAGTGGACAACTTTTAGCATTTCTATTGCAAAAGCAAGCCTGGGAGGGCTGGATTTGTGAGGCAGTGGATGTATTCTTAATGTATTATTATTGGGTAACAATATATTTGAAGAAGAAATGATTGTACTGACCACTGATAATCTGTGAAAGACTGAATGGAAATATAAATAAAGAAAGTGGTTACGTTATTTTCTGTCTCACTGCTCCAAAATTATGGCTATATCCATAAAATACTATATTTCATACAAAGCATAAATTCACTTTATCCATGTTAGTACTGACTGTGTTTTACAGTAAATGTTTACACACCCTTTTCCTGTCGAGATATACAAGGGAGCGGGTAGTCTTCTGCGACCAGTCACAAATCGAAGGAAGCGACTCCTATCATCATTAGAGAAATTTTTCAAGGCCTCCCACAGGTATTTCACTCTTGTATCTTTCTCTTCCACATCATCATAGTGAGCTGAAGATTAGATAAATTTCAAAATGTATTTTAAATGTACACGTACTCTGCATGATATCACTGGTCTGATCATCCTAGCATATTAAAAATTTGTGTATACTTTTCTCGTTTTCGGTCTTTGTAAGAACAAATGAGTACCATCTATACTCACGTATAAGCCAATACCAACTGCAAACTGCACAGACCCAGATCTGCCGGCGCATTATGCGACTGAAGATCAGGGTCTATGTTGTTTGCATTTGGACCGGGCTTATACACGAGTATATACGGTAGATTGTGAACGTCTCCAGAAGTGATAGGAGTACAATTTATTCTTGTTAATCCAATACAAATGACTGCCACTAAAATTATCAAATAAAGGTGAATGTCAGATAAACAGATTCAATTAATAAATGACATTTTTAAGAATTTGCTCCAATTTGTGAGACATATAAATGTGTAATTATTAGATAAATATCCGCCAGATAAATAAAAGAAGACTGCACTCCAATATGCACTATGCAGATATATTTTTTGGTCTAAAAACATGAGAAACAAAACATTTTGCTTTAAACCCACATGATGTCAGGTTCTATTCAAACTATTGTGAGGTGAACATCTTTAGTGATCCATCACTAAAATCTGTTTATTTTTCTTCATATTGTAACAGGATGGATTTATTTCTCTTCCTGTTAAGGGACAAACTGAATTTTTAGTTTAGATCTGGACAGAGAGGGGTACCTCCAAACAATGGAGTCAAATGCAGGAAATTAACAAAGATAGTTTACTGTTTATTTGGAAAGTTTCAAACAGCAGATACAAAACATGTGAATGCTATTTTATGCCCTAAATTGTTAGCATTATAGATGAAAAAACCATTTCTGAACATAATTAACCTTAAGTTAAAATGAGAGACAAATCCTATGTCTTGCCTTAAGAAAAATATTGCAAAACTCACTCAAACATGAAGTGTACAAATATATATGTAGGAAACAAGGATTAAAAACTACCTGACCAAAAAATTAAAACTGTTTTCTAACTAGAATCCTATGGAAGAAAATCAAAGCCACCCCCCACCCCCACCCCATTTTTGTGTCAAGGCTTAAATCAAGGAAAGAAAGAAAATAATCTGTACCCTACTGGCCTTGGGCTGGGGCTGCTCCAACAAAAAAAGACTCGTCTTCAGCAAGCAAGCTCACCAAACTGACCACTGGTGTGGCTTTTATACCTGTCCAGAGCAGAGGACATGACACCTCTCCTCCACAAGCCAATCATAAAATGGCTTACAAAACACAAGGGAATCATGAATTGAAAGAAAAACATCCAAGATGGAGAACAAACCAAAAACCAAAAAGTCCAGTGAACAGTTTTGAAAGTTAGACATTATAAGCGAAGCTATAAAACATGAATGCACACAGAACAAGTTAAAGAAGACTAGAAGTTTAAGGATACTGTTTGAAAGTTAAAGGATACTGTTTGTAAGTTGAGTCAAGTTAACGTTAAGTAATCAAGTTGCATGACAATCAATAACTGGCTTACTCCTGCTACAATATCTATAATTTCTTCAATCTAAGATACCATTTATGCCTGAACTGGATAGAAATATTGTGGTACATAAATAAAGCAAACTGAAATATAAAAAAAAAAAAATGATTTTCTCAACTTGAAGATACACAATTCTATAGTTGGAAAAAAATCTTAATGTTAAACTGAGTTTGAAAAATTTACATGAGCTCATTCAATTTTCAGAATTTTTTTTCTTTCCCTAACCTTGTTTCATGGTCACAGTTTACTTCTATGTTCCCAACTAGTGTCTTTACTCTATTGTTCCCAACTAGTGTCTTTACTCTATGATCTTATTATCCTTTTTGATGTTCAAAAACTTAGGGAGAAAGAAAACAATTCCCAACAAAACTCAGAAAATACAGGGTTGGGGTGGAAGTGGGGCAAGATCAACCACTATTTTCATTTCTGGAGTTAACTGAGTAAAAATAATGTCTGAAGTGTCAATACAATGAAATCAAAATCTTTCAAGTCTATATAAAACTTGATTTTGACATCTCTGATGAAAATGCTGTTGTTTCCAAACAATAAATGCCTACATCAAAAAGTAAATGTCTGTGATGTTCGAGTTGCCAGAGCTACAATGTATTTAAAATTAGACTGTTTCTGCATAATTGGTAGGTTGAACAACAACTGTCAAAGACTACTGAAACCATCATTCCAAAAATCCAAGAAATATCACATCCTTTATTCAAATTTTCTCAGTAAAAGTCCAGAATATGGCCCACTATGTTGTGCACTGCCATTATCATACAGACTAAGCAATTAGCCAATCAGGACTTGCACTGTAATGGACTACAGATAAGCAATTAGCCAATCAGGACTTGCACTGTAATGGACCACTGATAAACAATTAGCCAATCAGGACTTGCACTGTAATGGACAACTGATAAACAATTAGCCAATCAGGATTTGCACTGTAATGGACCACTGATAAAATAGCACACAGTGTCAATATAAGGTACAAATATTATTGCCTTGTGTTCTACAATTCAAACTTCACAATGACATCTGAAATGGTTGGTTGGGATTCAGCTGGTTGAACAATAATTATGTTTGAGAATCATAGTCTTAAGTTCCCTCTCTCTTTTGTTTTTTGTTTTTTTGTTAAAGAAAAACAGCTTTTACAGATAAATATAGAAGGCTCTCATTTTTTTCATTTTTGTAAAACTTGGAAATAAAGCTCAACGAAACAGTTCGACATTTTCTTCAAATGACCAAACACACTACAAATAGTTTCTGAAGTATATCTTTCTTCCTTCCTACAGGCATCCAGTCGTTGGTAATGGTACATTAATTGGATAATATATAAATTAAATGGCTTCATGATCATTTTGGTAGAATTCAATAATTGTGATCAATGATTTTGTGAATAAAGAGTTCACAGGACTACAACCTATTCAAACTATGGACTGTTTACACCATACGCCTCGACTTGCTACTGTGAATATTCAAGCTCAAAAAGAGAAAGGGCATGAAGTGTTCTTGTTTCTTGTCCCAGCCAACAGTTGAGATTAATCTAATACCACTGAACAGACTGCTATGTCAATTAAATGACACAATCCAATTGCATTACCATATATACTCGATTATAAGTCGAACCCCGACCCCTTTTTAAGGGCTGCAAAAAGCAAATTTCTCTTAGACCCTCGTATAAGTCAAGGTATTTTTTGCAAGTCAGATTCATCTGAAGGGGTGACCTGTCATCAGTCAATCAGAGTTGCACTTTGAAAAAATAAACAAGCCAAACTGGATAGATAGATAAATAGGAAAAATAAAGACAAAACCAGTGTAAAATACAATTATGTTATTGAGTGGAAAATGTCACAAATTAATTGACAACTTATAATTTGTCCATCTTTGTGTAAGAAAATCCATTGAAATCCATAATGCTTGACATTTTAAATCCATTTATATGACAAATCCATGAATTCAATTATAGGTCACATACCAGTATAAAAATAGTAGTTCAGAATGATCCTATTCACAATATCCCATAATATATCAATTCCACACATCTTACAAATAAATAATGAAAGTTATGTCCACATTTTTGTGATTCACAGTATCCTATAAATGTCACTATCTAATGTCATCTGCTACAAAGTCCAGAAATTCATCCTCATTGTCTGATAAATTTCTGAAATCCTCCATTGTCGTCCAGTCATCATAAATATCGTCTGATTCCAATTCCTTGGCTTTACTGACATATGTGGGTGCTTATGTAGAGACTAAACTTGGGCTCTGTAAGTAACACTTTGATCATAAAGTCTGTGTAAACTATGAAAGGATCCAACTGAACACGTGTCAATTGTGCGGCAAGATCACAGGGAATTCAAATAACCAACTTCTGTTACTTGGCACTGAACAAGTATCAAACTTGCAGCTCGATCAAAGGGTTGTCACATGAGAAAACAAAGAGGGTGGTGCCTTTACAAGCTAAGAGATTAAGGTCAAACATGCACAGGAAGTTGAAGAACTCTACTTGGCACTGAACAAGTATTAAATTCACAGCTCGATCAAATTGATGAGTGCTGTCTTTACAAGCCAAGGGCTTATCAGCCCATGTGCACTGGCAGATAACTTGGGAAATATCACTTGGGAATTAAATCTGACTTATAGAAAAGGAAAATACAAATTAAATCAAAACTTTTATTGCATCAAACACAGTGTTTATATAACAAAACACAAATATTAATACAAATACAGGTTGTTCGGACTTGCACAAAAATGGAAGCAATATACTTGCTAGTAAATATCCACAGTAAACAACTCTGACGGACACTTCACTTTGTGGTAGGTAGTATTATATTTACTGGTAATATTTTCAAATTATTAAAATCCAAATAAATGTAGATACAGCGAAACCCCACATAAACACGCTTCATTATAGCATGAATTTAGATATTGCACAACTGTTACGTGGCTCCTGAAATTTTGCAAAAATTTCACTTATTTTGTGAAGTACTGCAAAGCTTCAGTGCCAAAATAAACAAGAGTTTGATTTAATAATTTAGCAAGATGTGTTGTATTCTTAAAGAAAAAAAAAAATTCTTGCTTATTTTTTGAAAAGATGTTAGCTCCTTAACAAGCTGATAATTGTTAATCTGATTATTATTGAACCATCAACAATAAAGCCATTAGGTCTTCTTTGCATTTGTCTTCAATGCATCCTGTGAAAAACTGTTCCTCAATACTAGGCAAACAATAGACAACAAATGTTTGCTCAGTCATTTGGCATACACAACCAAGCACCAAACAATGCGGAGGTCTTAAAAGTTTCTCACCCGAATTTATAAATCAATTAATTTACCCACCTATTTAAGGGAAACAATAGACCAGTAATGCCTGCTCAATCAACCATCAAACACACCTGTTGACAGAAGCTCCAAATCACTATTATACACAACACACTGTAATGGTTAAGTTACATGCATGTACATAGCTTGTACTGATGTGGACCATTGACTGGAACAGAACCATTTAAATTGTACAGGTGGAGGGATTTGCTATTATAATCAAACATACAACTACCTGTTTCACTTCTACTGTAGAGCAAAGTCATAGTTATAAATAAAATTTCAATTAATATTGGATTTATTTTATTTATTCTTTTCCTCTGTCTTTTAGAAAATGACAACTGTTTTTATGGAGATCACTCTTTACCCATGAAATTCGATGGTTTACTCCAATACTGGGTCCAGGCAATTATACACAACTGTTCCAGTGTTAATCAAAAGTATATTACAAGGTCAATAGCTCTGACCTAGATACAAGATAAAAAAAATTGTATTTAACGTCGGTGGTCTGGGTAAAATACATAAAACACTAGCTCTGTATAAGCTATGTTACCGACATTGCATGCATTTTCAGTAAAAGTATTTTTCAAGCCCAAATAAAAGCTTTTTTTAGAAACTGCCAATGCCTGATATATGCATTTTATTGTTGGTTAAAAAAAATCAGACCCTTTGGACATGTCCAGCGAATATGAATGTTTCGGAAATACAGTGTTTCCTAAGTTAGTGTGAGTGTATTAGCAAGAAAGTAAATATTTGGATTTGAATGGAATCTTATAGATTCTATAAATTATGCTTTTTTGTGCATATTTTCAATGGAATTATTATTATGGATACCGTGAGATCGGCTGGTGAGTACACTTAAGTTGCCAGTTTTTCTGTAAACATATATGTATGTATAAATGAATGGTTCTCTGCAACAACAACAACAACAAAAAATTAAATATGTAATAACTGTTTTAAGTATTTCTCGTTTAAAGTGCATCAAGTTGGTAACTGCATCAATGAAGTACATAGTTTTGTGCCCCCCCCCCCCTCCTGTATTGTATACCTAAGAGGATACATATTCAATATTTTCTTCAGGTAACTTACTTGATTGGATATAGCACGGTTCGGTACATAACACGATAGCACATTATGGACCCTGACCATCGTTTTATATTTGGGTTTCAGTGTACAAGTATTGTGTAATGAATACCATCATGAAACGGATAAACACAGTGCATACCATATATGCATTTCTGAATGGGAATAGTGACATGAAAGCATCTAGAGTTTCCAACATTACCCCTAGATTTAGCAATTTGTTTTGTATGTTGCGCTTATAAGACACCCCCAATCGAATTTTCAGTAAATAAACGTCAACTTATAAGCGAGTATATACAGTATTTGTTATCCCTGCTTTTTTCCCTCATTAAATGGTAATAACCCATTTTGACCTGTCTTCAGGAGAGTGTTCTGTAGTCAAGAGTAATTCAGCATATGCTAAAAAGACAATGTTTGCTTAGATTATAAAATACTGCCAGATGTCACAGCTAAAATTAAAATGTCTCAATGTCTGCAATTGTATAATACAACTTGCCAAAATTTAAAACCCTCTTTCTGGACAATACTGCAAATAACCCACTATATGGTATTTAGGTTTTACTGATAATAATATGAACGCATAGTTAAGCAAATTACTCTGGTTCAAATTAGGTACACAGTCAATTTTCTTATTGAAGAACTAAGATTGTGAGCAAATACATGAACTCAATTAGGATATTCTAGCCATATCAGATATAAATGAAACTAGTATATTTTCATGAATTACTGATTTATTTCATGTATAAAATGTTGCAGCAGAGTTTATAGTACTTTTGGGAATCCAGTTTTGTTACTAAAATCTATAAAACGGTTGCTTGCAAATATTTTGTGATTTACAGGAATAACAATACATACTGGCTTTCCTGAGGGCCTCTATGGTGATCTCTGGGTTGCCACAGATCCGGTGTTCCAGTTCCTGCCAAGTCAATAGATCCAGTACAGCTTGTGGCACCACTTTCAGAAGACCCCGTCGGACGGTATTTATCTGGGAGGAATCATGTGATTCAAGTTAAATAATGTGCAGCATAGATGCAGAGTAGCGGTGTCCCTACTCAGTTTGCTCAGTCACTAAAAACTACCACATCCTCCTATTCCCATATCCCTCCTCCTCCCTCCCCCCAACACACAAAGGGAGTCATGTGGTGTCCCATTCCATTTTCAAGCAAAAGTCCCTCAAAGAGACTGATGCTATAATGGCTGAAAAATGAATTTCCAGGAATCCATGATAAGATTTTTTTTCTTCTGTCCTTTTATTCTTTTTAACTGCTGAATAATGAAACTATCTCTGACATTCTTGGGAAACTCCAACATACCCAATTTGGTAACAAAAATATTTTCTTGCGTATCTGAGTTAATATCTTCACAAGATACCTGTAAATGCAGTGCAAAATTCTTTTTAATGGCCTTTGACCTGATATCATGCGTAGAAAATCAATGAACTCATCTCAGACAATGTCACGATATACCCTCAAAATAAGTTTGGTCTATCTATAATTAATATTTTTGGGGGAAAAAATCCAAAGTAATTTAAGTGGTATCATTCAAGATATTCATACTTGTTTGTGTTATCAAAGTCTACACCTCTGACCTTAAAATCAATGCCAGAGTGCTGACTATCAACTTGTTCATTGGAATTCAACTAAATACCCAAAGGTCAAGTAAATCTAGTTTTCAAAACTCCTTCACAAAAGTGCAGATATGTTGGTGGTCAGATCTGCACCAATTTCTTTCAGAACCAATTAATACTGCAAGAAGTGTTTTAGTGAAAACCCCATGACAATACCACCATTCATGAAAGAGAAGTAGTGATAATAAGACTTTCAAGATGGCTACTATGGTGCCATGCTGGAGGTCAGATGCGCACCATTTTTATTCAGAAGCAGCTACATATTACTATCAATAGTGTTTTGGTGAAAAAGTCTATGTCAATAAGTCCATCCATACAGAAGAAGTAGCCATATAAAGATTTTCGAGATAGCAGTCAAGGCAGCTATTCTTGAGGTTCGATTCGCATCATTTTAATATAGGAATAATTATATATTGCAAGAAAGAAATATCTTTTTGTGTTGTTTAAATGTTGGTATAGCCATCTATTTAGAAGAAATAGCTTTTACAAGAATTTTTGTTTAGGACCAACTACATATAGTGAAAGTGTTTTAGTGAAAACCCCATATAAATATGACCATCCCTTCTAAAAGAGTAGTTATAGAAAAAAGTTCAAGATGGCCACCTTTGATCAATACCATCTTTATTTAAGACCAACTTGATATCATAAGATCTTTTTCAGTGAAAACCCCATGTCTATAGGACTATCTTTCAGGAGAAGAAGCTATAACAAGATTTTCAATAAAGCTACCATGACAGCCATATTGTAGGTCTTATTGGCACCAGGATCCGCAGTGACTCAGTGGTTAGCGTGCCGGACTCATGACCAAAAGGGAGTGGGTTTGAATCCTACCATTGGACCAGCCTAGGTCAGCTACCATGGTGTGTCTTTGGGCAAGGCACTTTACTCCAATTGCCTCAGCACTAAATAACCTACTTGTTTTGCTGTGCCGTAAAGCACCAAACCAAACCAAAACCAAGACAGATCAGCATCATTTGTGTAAATTTGAAGGTCTTCCTGCCAAGGTGCTTCCAATTAAGATTACTCAAATTTTATAATCAGTTTTTGAGAAATTTCAAGGCTTTTCTATTTTTAACAATGGTTTCATTTTTTAAGGCAGATAAACACCAGTGGCACAAATTTGAAAGATCTCGATGTCAAGGATGCTTTCTGTCAAATTGGGTCAAATTCTGTTGTGCTGTTTTTGAGAAGTCTTTTTAAATCTTTTTCCATTTTAGTAATGGCAGCCATTGTTTATGTCTGATTGGTATTTTTTGTATAAATCTGAAGGGTCTTCATGCCAGGTTGCTTTCTGTCAAGTTTGGTCGAATTCTATATAATAGTTGGATAAGTCGTTTCAAGGTTTTTATATTTTTAGTAATGGTGGCTATATTTTATGGCTGATCAGCATCATTTGTACAACTATAAAAGATCTTCATGCCAGGATGCTTTCTCTCAAATATGATCAAATTTTATTCAGTGGTTTTGAAGAGGAAGTCATTTAAAGGTTTTTCTATTTCTATTTAATGGCAGATCAGCATCCGTTGTACAAATCTGAAAGCCCTCTATACTAAGATGCTTTGTGTCAAAGTTGGTCAAATTCTGTTCAGCAGTTTTCTTTTTGGATACACTTAGGTTTGTTTGTATAAATTTGAAAGGTCTTCATGCTAAGATGCTTTCTATCAAGATTGGTGAAATTCTATGCAGCAGTTTTTGAGAAGTGGTTTCAAGATATTTCTATATATATATCATGCAGAAAATGACAATTTAATGGAAAGACATAAGGATAGATGGACAGACAGATGGACAGATACGATCATACCATAGTATGCTCCACCAAAATGGCAGACATAAAAAGTAGTACATTTTTATCATCTTATTTCAAGCATGAGAGACCAACCTCTTCCGAGGCACAGGAGGAGGTAGCCTCATTACAGAACAATCAGCCAACCTCTTCTGAGGCACAGGAGGGGGTAGCCTCATTATAGAACAATGACTTTATACTGACTCATGGAAATCTTTAGATATAAAGGATGAAACAGTTCAAGAAGAAGATAGTAAGGTGAGAACAGAATGTAGTGAAACTTGTATATAATAAACTCAAGTCTTGACAAAATCTGGCAAACAGATACTTATCTTTGGTTCCACTGACTACAATGTCTTTATGATTCAATTCTAAGTATCTATTACACATGCTGTTATAAACAAGTTTCTGTACACAAACATATAGCAAAAGGATATAGGATCATATTAATACCACAAGAATGCAACATCAATAGAAACCTAAGGCGGGGCTGACAACCCGACGTAAATAAATAAATGTAAATGACCCATACATTTCTAGGCAAATAAGGAAAAGAGGACTGCACATGGATTAACAATGCAACTCTACACTAAATATGGCACATCATACCTCAAAGATATTATAAACTATAATAAGAAAAACAAATTTTGACACCGATGTGAACTTACAAACCATATTAACTTGTTCCTATTGAAAATGACAGCACAAAGAGTCTTAAATTTGAAAACAAAAGAACTTCCAAGCTAGGTGGTGAATTATGATGTACAAGTCAAATAAACCAAATGAATGCTTTGTTTTGGAACAGAAAGAGAAAAACAAACCACAAAATATGTTCTGGTTATACAAAACATTATTATTTCTACAGTAATTCTGAAAAACTACCTGATCATCAAACTCTGTCATTCTTATTTTCCTGACTTCAGCAGCATATTTCTCTCTGTCCTCATACTTCAGTAACATGGGATTACAGTCCTCATCCATCTTGATCACAATGACACTGCCATCACAGAGTGTCATGCTCCATGTCCGCTCTACTGCCTTGAATGTTTCAATGTCCACTGCATCCAGACTATCCACCAACTTCACCTGTAACACAGTATACAAGATGAATTGAATGTTTGAAGCTTACAAGTGACTTGTAAGGCCACAGGTTATCCTGGTTTCTTGGGCCTGAATTAGCTGTAAGTACATAATCCCTCTGGATGGGATACCATTCATCACAATTAAGAAACACACATGAATGCACAGACACACATACACACCTGCATATGTTGGTAATCATTAGCAGCTTGACCATCTTAAATATTTGAGGTTGCATGCCTTGCTCAAAGCACAACAGCATAAACCAAGGCATAATTTGTGACTTCCAAGTCATATTCTATAGTGCTGAAAATCCCACCTGGAGATCAGCAAATTCTGAAATTGAGTTTCAATTATCAGCTAATCAGAAACAAGCTTTCAAAAACATCATTGTGGCTGAAACAAAATCTCAAGCTCAAACTCAAGCTCAAGAGTTTCATATTTGCATGCTGATTTATCATAAATGTGAATGGTATGAAGTAAACACAAACATTGTTAGGGTACCGCCTATACTTGCGTATAATCCTGGTCCAAATGCAAACTACATAGACCCTGATCTGCAATCACATAATGTGCCAGCAGATAAGGGTCTATGTTGTTTGTTCTACTGATTAGTCCTTACAAACTGCATAGACCCAGATCTGCCAGCACAGTATGCACCGGCAGATCTGGGTCTATGCAGTTTGCAGTTGGTATCAGCTTATATGCGAGTATGAAGGGTAAATGGGAAAATAAGCGATGATAACCAGAAATATGGAGTGCTAAAAGAAGGGAAAGAGGTAGTTTATATACATCAGACTCAGCTGATGTGAGTTAAAAAGCAAGTGTTAAGAGTATGGTAAGGTATGAAGACATGTAATATACCCATAAACTGTGAAACATAAGCAATGGCACTTAAAGTATATGCAAATTAGTGAAAAAACAACTGCATAATTGTGAACACTTTTCATTTCGTTGCAAGGTTACTTGACAAACTGTTCAGCTAAATTCTGGACAGATCAAGATGGTTAAAACACAAATGAGCAGAAAAGTGTATGAATATTGTTTTCAAAGTTCATCCGTAAGGATACTGGCTTCAATTGATTGGCATCTATGGCAGCTTTACCTGTAAATTGGAAAATTATTTCTTACTCCAAACAATTGCATATGAGGTGGTTTATCTAACACTCCAAATTCAGAAGTAGCAGGTCTATTCTAAGACACAAGATTGCATTGTTCAACCTATTTTCTCAACATTGAAATAAAGAAATGTAACAACTGCATGGAAAGGAAAGTTTATAGTAAAGTATGTTTCTCCAAGAATACTTACCCCATCACATTAACATTAGAGAAAGTAAACTCTGCTACCCCCAGAATCCACCCCTCCCAGAAAAACCATGAGTTATCTTTTCCCTCTATATACAATATAGATGCTAAAAATTGCATCTATGTGAAGTAACTATTCCAGAATACTATTATAATAACCTCCCCTTGCCACTGCTAGCTGGCTAGATGCCAACCAGATTTTCTCCAGTTTAACCTTAAACAAAACAATAACAATAATCCTATCTTGGCTTGGAGAGCCTAATAGTAATATGACCAGGTAAGTATTCTTGGAGAAAGGAAAATTTTATAGTAAATAATATTCCTCCAAGATTTCTTACCCATAACATTAACATTAGGAATAACCTCCACTACACCTCAAATCCAGCCCTCCAAAAAAGGACAAAAAATGTCTGTATATCATATCTACAAAGGGAAGAAACTTTTCCAGCTTATCTCCCATTACCACCGCTAAGGGCCATACATATACTGGATATTATTTAGTTTAAACTTGAGCGAAAAAATCATTGAGGGTGCTTCCATATGCATGGAGGTGTGGGAGGGCTTCAAAATAATGTGATCAGGTGAGTAATTTCAGAAAACATAAATTTCCTATAAAATGTTCTTTCTCTGTCAAATACATTACCCAATCACATTAAATTTAGGAGAATAAGTAACAGGAGGAGGAAATGCATGAGCATCCAACCTCAACCATGAGTACCCTTCCAGGAAAATATGGTTGAATCCCTATATGAAGGATAAACATCTCCCCTAACGTAATGGCAACACAACAGAAGGTCATGTGACTTGATGTCAACACACAGTAATGAGGACAAAATGGCATTTTCTTACTAAGAAACATACCGGGCAAATCCAGTGAAAGCTTGAGGTTGTGCTGTCATTAACTGGGTCTGGTGGTTGTCTGGGCCACAGCCACTTGACCCACTTGATTCAGTTCCCTTCTCTGCAATGCTAACTCTCGAAAATAGAAGCTGGGAAGGTTGTGTCATTAGTACAAATGAACCATTGGATCTGAACTGGAGATAGTTCCAATCTACCAAAAGGGCATGCATTTCACTCACCCTGCATGCCAAAGCAAGGGCTACCAAAAAACATGTTTTGTAAGATAGCAGCTTCAGTGAGGTTCTAGCCAGGGGCTCGAACTTGTCTGAGTTGAGCCATGTCAGAACCCAGGAAAGGTTCCATTTGGGAATAAGGTGAGTGACTGCGGTTGATTCTGGTTGAAACTGGCCAGCAAGTCTGACAGGTCCTTGTTGTGGCCTCTATCCCCTCTATCATGATGTCTGAATGTGTCAGCAATCATGGAGTGGTAGTCTTTGATAGCAATTGGGCCTAACTTTTTCTTCTCAAAGATCCAGAGAAAAAAGACAGCAAGCAGCTAGACTGAGGCCTGCAAGAGAACAATGTTCATGCCCTTGTATCAGTTCCTGAAAACATGCCACTTCCACTCAGAAACCTTCAAAGTGGAGTCTTCTATTTCATGCAATCCTCTCCATGACAGATGGGCTAAGAGTCAGGCATATAAAAGGAGCCTGTATGAGCAAGGATGGAACTGGAGTTGCTTGAGCTAGTTGGGCATTGCCAGGATTTTCTTGGGGACCTATATTTGCTAGATCAGTAGATTGTTCAACTAAGATTTATCCCATCTGAAAGGGGCTATCAAAACCATTTTGTAGGTCTGGTCCCTTATTTTCAAGATTATTCTCTGTATCAGAACAGTTGGAGGGAAGGCATAGCCCCAAAATCTGTCCCAACTGACTGACAAAACATCCATGGGCTCAGGCCTCTGGGTCCAGGACTGGAAAGACAAAGATGGGCAGTTTGTGGTTCCACCTCGTTGCAAAGAGATCTATCATTGGATACCCCAAAAGTATACCAATCAAATTAGCAAATCCAATGAAAAATCAATGGATTAAGGGACCACTAATTTTTGAAGAATCTGGCCTCTAATTATTAAATTTGCTAGGACATTGAGCCTGCTGGCAATATCTCTGATCTGGACTATAATCATGTGTTAAGAGCGCATGCACACAAAGTCACAGACCAGGACACAGAGGTCAGGTAATTTTGCCCCCCCCCCCCCCCATTTGAGGTTCTGAGGAGGTAGGTCACCACCACCATGTTGTTGGACATTATTAGGGAATTAACCATCCATGAAGTTGATCCTTTCACGCATGAAATACATTGGTTATAGCCTTCATTTGCAGAAAGCTCATGTGAAGGGCTCTCTCCTCCACCCCCAGATGCCACTGAGAGTGGTCAAGCAGGGCAACAGGTGGGCTCCCCCACCACCACCAAATGAATTGGTATCCATAGAGACTGTATTCTCCACTTGGGGTTCCTCCAGAGGAATTCCTGCCATAAGCCATTGTCTGTTTTGCCACTGATGTAAGAACTGTTTTATCCTGATCAAGTTCATAACTAAGTGATAATGACAACCAGAAAAGTGGCAACAATGGGCCAGCAGGAACATCTGCAGTAGGTGCATGATGAGGCAGCCAAAGTGAAGCAGGTTTGCCACCATACTGAGTAAACCAAGGAGTTGCAAAAATTCCCACATGGAAATCCACTTCCTGCAGATGCAGTTGATGAGGCTGAGGCAATGATTCAGTAAATGGTCTTCATAAATGCTCATAGGCTGAGGTTGAGACTAAATGAGAGTGCATTAAATTGGTATATTGTTCCATGAAATGAAAATCGAAGAAATTTGCACAAAGGGGGATCAATATAAATATGAAAGTATGCATCAGACAGAGATTAATCACAAACTTTTGATCAAAAGCCTCACCAACAATGAAATCTTTCTGTGCATCTCAGATAGCACCTGTGTGCACGAACTGGGTCATGCAGCCTTGCCTCCCTCAAAGGCTCATTCAAGGAGAGGGAAAAATTACTATTTTCTGATTGCCCATGGCAGCCGGTTCTTGGAGATAAAACAAGGTAATATCATCAGGATGACCAAACCATCCAATCAGAATGGGAGATAGTTCAGGTTAACAGACAGGGCATACAGATCACACACCCTACACACTGAAAATGTGTCTTGTAAGATAGCAGTTTCAGCAATGATGAAGACAAGGGCTCATAGTGAGGTGGGCAGAACTATGTCAGGACCCAGAAAAGGTTCCATCCACAAATCCAAGCTGAGCAAGCGGGCCCTTAAGAGATCAAAATTGGCCAAAAAGTCAGACAAATCCTTCTTGTGACCAATATCTTCTTTCCCATGATCAGAACATGTCAGAAATCAAGGGACGATAGTTTTTGAGGGTGATAGAAGCTAATTTCTTCTCCTCAAAGAGCCAAAGGAAGAAGATGGCCAATTGAGGAATAGTTGCTAGAAGAGGGCTGATATTATTGTCCAGACACCAGTCTACAAAGAAATGCCACTTCCCTTGTATTCCATCAAACTGGAGGGCCTTTTAGCCATTGAGATTCTCTCCATGATTGAAGGGTTGAACTTTTTTCCATGCAAGGCACCCCTGAAAAGAGCTAGATATGATGAAGTCACTTGTCCAGACACAAATGGAAACCTGGCAACCTCTGTTGCTTGAGCAACATGGGGGTCAACATTATCTTCCTTCAAATGTCTACCCATTTCCGAGAGGCAATCACAACCACTCTGCAATTCTGGCCACTCACTTTCTGAACTACCTTTGGGATCAGGATCAATGGGGGCAAAGTGTAAGCCCACATCTACCCCACCCCAACTGATCGATGGGACATCAATGAACCAGGCTTTGGGGTCCAGGAATGGAGATGAAGGTTGACAGTTAGCAGATCCACCATGTTGCTAAGAGGTTAATCATCAGGCGCCCTACAGAGCACAGACACACTGAAAGACAGATGAAGGGACCACTTCATGTGTAGAAGTTGGCTTCTCCCTGACAATGAATTGGTCAGGACAGTGAATCTGCCCAAGATATGATGGACCTGTGTGGGAGGAACTCCCTCACACTGACACACAGTTTTGGTAATTTGGGTCCCCCTTGTTGCAGGAGATAATTCACTATCACAGAGTTGTCAAACATTATCAAGATCACCCTTCAATGAAGCAGCTCTTTCCATGCATGAGTAGCACTGAGAATGGCTTTCATCTCCAAGAAGTTTATATGAAGACCCCTCTTCATTGGCCACTGATGGTCATAAAGTGGGGCAGAGAGTGGGCCCCACCCAACCTAACAAACCGGCATCTGTGTAGATTGTAATCTCAGGTTGGGAAGCTTTATTAAGGATTTCCGCTGCTAACCTCTCCCTGTTCTGCCAATGGTGTAGCCAGCGGCAGATCTGTTGAGAGCACTATCCAATGATCTAAGTGACTGGAGCAAGGGCAACCCTGGGCCAGGAGGGTTGTCTGCAGGGGGGCACATACAGAAATGGCCAAGATGCAGCAAGTCTGCTGCTGCACTGAGAAGACCAAGCAGTTGAAGGATGTCTTGATGGAGATTAACTCTGAAAGTTCAACAATGGAAGCAATGTGCTTGCGGAGAAGTCAAACAAGGTTGAGATGAGTTAGGAATTCTACAACATGAAGGACGAAATGCTGTGAAGGGACAAGATCTGAATTGTCCCTGTTCACAAGAAACCCCAGTCAGGAAAAGAAGGATGAGAAGGTGCTCCATATCCCGAACCATAATGTAATTTGCCTATTTTTTCTGAGGACATTGTCCTGGTATGCCACTGTCGCTGCAGAGAAGGATGTCCTGAAAAAGGCAATGACACAGTCCAAAGTCTTGGTTAAATCCCATGGGCTGAGGCTTAATCCGAAAGGAAGAGTATGGAACTGATACAATGACCTGCGGTAACAAAAACAAAGATACCTGCAACATTTCAGGTGGATAGAGACACAAAACTATGCATCAAGTCAAGACAGATCAGGTATTCATCCTGTTTCACAGAAGCCATACCATCCATTCCATCTCCATCCTCAACCTCTGTGTGGCAATGAATGGGTTGAGACAGCTCAAGTCTACGACTGGTCAAAGCTTCCCTTTGACCATGGGAACCAAGTAGAGCCTGAAGTAAAAGCCTGGAGAGTTTGGCTTGTGAACTATCTCCACCACCTGCTTGGAAAGAAGTAGCTCAATCTCCTTCAAGAAAGCATCTGCCTTGCTGGGGACATTCTAGATATCCATCATGAAAGGGGACAATGCAAGGGGGGTACTGGACAAATAAGATTCATAGCCAATCCAAACTGAAATAACTTGGATCACCCATTTATTGTTGAGGAAGAGGTCAATCTGAAACTTAAGAAATCTGGTGCCCACTAGAAGTGCACCTGCAGGAAGCAGGGATGGGGGGGTCACTGTCAAGTGCTGGAGGGCCTGGAGGAGAAAAAAACTAGGTTTCATCTCCCCTCTCCCTGATCGTCTGTGAAACTGAGGCCACCTGAAATTTGCTCAGTTATGAGAGGACTGTTGTTGCTGGGGTATAATTCTCTAGTCCTTCGGCCAGTGATCATCCCTGCTCTGAAACTGTCTGATGCAGGTGAAAGGTGGAAGAGGCAGGCAAGAAATGCTAAATAGGTAGCTCCTACAGTGCCTGCTCCTGATTTCCTCAATATGCCCCTTGAACAGTAGCGGCAAGCCAAAAGGCAAAGAGCTCACGACTGCCACATGATGTGGTTTAAGTGAGGAAGAGCATCAAAAGGCATCTTGTGTCACCAAGTCCAGACTACATGAGGCCATCAGTGTTGACCATTATATGGTGTGATGCTCTGTTAATGACCTTTGCTATGTGGCAGAATGACTCCTATGCATGGTCACTGCTACCTTTTTCCAACTGGCAGAAAATGGCCAAGGACTTCAAGTCAAGCATTGCCAATGTTGCAACAATGTTCCTGGTCAGCTTTAAAGTGGCATTAAAAATCTACTGATAAATTTTGAAGAACAGAGGGCCAGACATATGTCCAAGCTCAAAACATTGACATGGCAAGTATCTCAGTGGAACCAATACCAGTGCAGTGAGATTGATGCTGACAGTTGACTCACCAAAAAAAAAATACTTTCGCATTACCAGGGTCCTGATTCATGTCTGAAAGACGCCTGGTGTTTTCAACAATTTCTGGGAACTTAGGGAGAAGCTGAAAGAGGGGTGTTCATCTTCCTTGTCAATATTGACAGAAGCCTTAACCTTATATGCCCAGTTCACTGCAGGTGGTGTGTGTGTGTGTGGGGGGGGACACTTGTCCAGTGATAAGATCAATATATTTCCTCAATCACAGCCTTGAAGCTGTCCATTGCATCATCGGATTGGAGTGTGATGGCAAGTTGAGGTTGTCCTGGCAATTGATGCATGGGTTATCCTCATCCTGAATATATTTGCAATGCTCATTTTTGTTACTTCTAGGTGAGGCTGAATTTGTATGCCAAATTGTGGAATGATGTTTGGTTTCTGAGCGTACAAGCTTAGGTATTTTGGCATATAGACTAAATTATATGCGGGATTTGATGGATTAGAGGATAGTTTGGTAGTATACTGAAGAGTCATTTTTCTTTGTTTAAGACAAAGTGATGGTTCGTTTGCCTCAACAAAGAGGCTTTCTGAAGGGGAAGTTCTAAATGCACCCAGACAGAGTCCAAGTCCATGATTGTGTATCAGATCAAGCATCTGCAGGTAAGATTTACAGGCTAATCTGTACACAATCAAACCATAGTCAAATTTAGATTTTGCTAATGACATGTACAACTGAAGCAAGACCATCCGATCTGTTCCCCAATTGGTGTTTGCCACAACTCTTATTAAATCCAGGACTTTTTAACATTTGTCCTTGATGTATCTAATATGCAGAAGGATTGTTAGTTTATGGTCAAAAATAAGCCCTATAAATTTGGTCTTCTCCCCAACAGGAATAAGACAACAATCAAGATAGAACTTTGGGTTATCATGAATTTGATGTAATTGGCAGAAGTGCATACAAGGAGTTTTAGATTTTAAAAATTTGAAGACGTTTTCTTCTGCCCATTTCTGAACCCTATTTAAGCCTATCTGTAGTTGACATTGAATAGTATGTATATTCTTTTATCTATAGCAATTAAAAAGTACAATGAGCCATCAATTCTTGGATTAGGGCATTTTACTTCTTGTTTTTACCTTAGAGATAGCATCAAACTCAATTTCATATACAGCTGGTAAACTATACTATTACATTTGGGTGTCCTCATATAATACTCTGTGTTCACTACCTGACTGGCAATCTGACTTATGAATTAATGTTAGATTTATACACAGTAAATGCACCTATGAACAAGGTAGATGACTCATTAGTTCAATTCTTTGCAAGAAAGTTGCACGAAAAAGGAAAGTAATATCTTCCTTTCAAGCTGTTATCTGCATTCTAGGATGGATATAATGACAATCTTTTGTGCAGGTTTACATCTATGAAAACAGATAAATCCTCCAGAAGTTAGATTGTGTGTGTGTCAAGCTGCTTCTCATGCAGCATAGGCCTATACTAGTTTTTTATTCTTCCCCCTCGACATTTAGAAAAACCCCTCTTTATTTTTTAAATGGCAGGAGGATTCTCCCCACCTTCAAAAAACTTTAATTATGGAATAGAACCAAAAAGTAATAGCTGAAAACAAAATTGCAGGACATCTGCACTAATACTGCCTTGCAGACAGAATATCTTTTGGAAATTCATCCATCTTCAGGAATAGCATAAGTTTGGTTTACAACAGAACTGGAATTGTTTTGTAATATGCCACCAATTTTGGGGGGTTATTTGAAATGCTGAGGACACAATGATGTCATATGCCTGATGAAGGGCAATTATGCAAGATAAGTCTCTTATGAATAACCTTCCCAATGAGGCAAACTATGTATCACTGTATGTATGGACTGAGGGAGACTTTACCTCTGCCGCATCCACAGTGTGGTAATCCCTGCTCCAGGTCACTCTCTCCCCAACCAACTTCTTCCAGACAAAGGATGGTAATGTCAAAACCTGAAATAGGATAGAGAAAGTATTTAATTATTTTCTATCTATTACATAATCACCAAAAGAATGCTAAAACAAGAGGTCCAAGTGGGCGTGATATTGCTCATCTAGGTAACCGACATGTTAGTGTGTGAATTCAAATTTGTACATGTATTAAAACAGTGAAGAGGAACTAAAAGTTCGGAGCATTTAGTTGCTACATTTTCTGGTAATGTTGGTGTCACTTTATCCTCTTTCTTTGGACCATATATATAGGAGATTAAAATATGGTGGATTCTGTTGCTTTATGTTTTAAGCCGTGTTTTTCAATATGCTTGCATTTTCTTGTGGACAAATAAAATACATGAAACAAGGCAAGTAATGTTGCTTTTCATTTATTAATGTATATATAAAGGGTGATTACTTTGCTGTATGGCTTATGGGATTGCCCAATATTATATGTGTAGGTTTGATTGCCAGGGATTGGATTTCTTGTTCATTTGTTAGTTTTCTGAATTAAATATTTTTGTGTTTGCATACAACATTGGTCCCTGGTTCACAACTTAGTAACTGTTCATAGCCCCACTTTTAAAGTATATATACACTTACTTGGCACTACTAGGGAAGTTAAGTTATGCAGTCAGCATGAATTCCTGGGTCTGTACTTACCCCCCTGGGGTCATTACTCGAAAACCACAGAAATCCTGATCCAGAGTTGCAGTAGTGGCTTAGTGGTTATGGTGTTGAATCCATGGCCAAAAGGGTGTTTAATTCCCACCATTGCTACAGCCCAGATTTTACTACTGAATTCTCAGGATTTATTTAAGGCCATGGGTTTCTTTGCTCTTAGTAATTAAATTTGAAAATGTTTCAGGGGAAATGTATATTTTTATTTATTTATTAAAAGCTAAAAAATACAAAAAATAAATTTAAAATAATGTATGACTAATGGCACTGAATATATGAAATGCCATAAAACAATGCATATACATGTGCTAACATTAAAACAACTCTTTCAGGGCACTGTAACATGTCAATACCATTTTAAAGTGTTTATTGGCTTTGTTGAGTTTTTGTTGAGCAATGAGAGTCAAGTGTCTTGCTGAAGGAAAAATACTGTAACAGCGAATTCATTCACAAGATTCCACATACTCCATTCTTTTCCAATTTAATCTTATTCATTTATTTTATCAACTTAGAGTGCTACTTGTTATATTTCCATTTTATTGTTTTACTTCAGCTTAAATTATAGATATTTACAATTTAATCCATAAAGTGTATTATTTTGTTAATTTGTTTTATTGAAATTTATGCATCATGCATTCAAAAAGTATTTTTTAAAACCTGTTTTTAATTTTCCTCTGCAAGGGGAGAACTTTGCATAACCCCAAACTTCAATACTTCCCATCATCGGTTACTGCCAATGTTTTAATAGGTAAACTGGCATGTACTGGATGTTTTCTATTAAGTCTGGTCATATTCTAATACAATGATTTTGGAGAAGTCATTGTAAAGGTTTTTCTATGTTTCATAATGGTGGTGATATTTGATTGCAAACTGGCATCTTTTGCATAAATATAAGAGGTCTTCATGCCAGGATACTTTCTATCAAATTTGGTCAATTCTGTTGAGCAGTTTTTGAGAAATTAGTTTAAAGGTTTTCTTTTTTTAGTATCAGTGGCCACATTCGATGGCAGATCAGCATCATCAACTGAAAGACCTTCATGCCAGGATGATTTGTGTCAAATTCTATTTAGTGGCTTTTGATACAAAACTGTTTTTTAAGTTTTTCTATTTTTCGTAATGATGGCCTTATTTGATGGCAGATTGGCATCATTTATTTAAATTGAAGACATCTATGCCAGGATGTTTTCTTTCAAATTTGGTCAAAGTCTTTTGAGAGGCTTTGAGAAGGTTATTTTATAAAAAATCTCTTTAGTAAAGGTGGCTGTAATCTGATGGTGGATCAGTATCATCTGAACAAATATAAAAGACATTCATGCCAGGATACTTTCTGTCAAATATGGTCAAATTTTGTTTAGCAGTTTTTGAGAGGAAGTTGCTTAGAGGTATTTCAATTTTTACTAATGGCCTGCAGTCATTTGAACAAGTTTGAAAGAGTTTCATGCGATGATGCTGTTAAATTTGGTCAAATTCTGCTGAGAGGTTTTTGAGAAGTTGTAAATAACAATTATGAACTGACAATGAACAACACATACAGATGAAGGACGATACTATAAGCTCACTTGGCCTTATGGCAAACTGAAAATCATAATCAGTACAGTAAATTGATAGGGAAAGCTGTATTATCTATCACTGGTATGTAAGTCAGTTGATAGCATTTGATGATTGGCATCATATGCAACCACTTAAATCACATACGAACTCAAGATAATACAGTATTCCTGAACAATAAACAATAGCAAAGTCTTTTGTGCTTTTTGTAGGTAACTTCAGTGCACACAATTATGTCTTTGAAGAATAGTGGGCAGTTTGCAAGAGAGTGAGAGAGAGAGGGGGGTGAGTGATAGCATTAGAGAGAGTGACAGAGAAAGGGGGGTGAGCGATAGCATTAGAGAGTGAGAGAGAGAAGGGGTGAGTGATAGCATTAGAAAGAGAGTGAGAGAGAGAGAGGGGGTGAGCGATAGCATTAGAGAGCGAGTGAGAGAGAGAGGGGGTGAGCATTAGCATTAGATAAAGAGTGATAATATTTGTGTAAAATGCAAAACAAGTGTATTTTCACTATACCTGAATAAAAGAAGACATATAGTCATTGGATCAAAAATAAATACAGTGTAAACCCTAGTAACATTGCAAAAAGGAATGCATGTTTAGAGGTCAAAGTGAATGGAGGCTTTTTCAGAAGATGTTCTCACTGGTGTAAATAATTTAAGAATTACCAAGTTATAATTTACATTTACACAAGACAGATGGCTTGTGTGTTGGGAGTAACACAGAATGAATGTAAGATCAGGTTCATGCAGATTTAATCTGAAGAAAACCTAGTTTTTAGATAGAGTGTTAGCTCAAACCAACGACTTTTTTTAAAACTCATCTCATAACCCACAAATTAAAGTCACAATGAATAGCAATTTTTCAATAGAAGAAACAAATCTGGCCCCATCAAAATAAATTATTTGACAGTATATTATAATGTGACTATGTACCCCTGGGTAAAATATTAGATGACTCTGTCCAGTGGATGAGAAAATATATTCTTACATATTCCTGGTAGCTTGAGCTGGTTTTGAGGCACAAGATTTTCTGTCGTGACCCGATTCTGAATTTGTTCTGCTGCTTGCAAACAGCTTTCATTTATGCATACTCGTTTGGGGCCATGTCATGCAAGCAGCAGAGAAATGTAGTTCCATAAAACGGTCACGAGACAAGATCCAGTCACATTCGTCATATTGTATATATGAACAATTTGTTTATAAAACCTTTCAGATCTACTATGTAAATCTACTTAAAATTATACATCACCTCAATCCCTGCTAATCTAAAGATGTTACATCACTCCAGTCCTTGCTTAAGTAAAGATGATAAATCACCCCAGTCCCTGCTTATGTAAAGATAATACATCACCCAAGTCCCTGCTTATGTAAAAATGATACATCACCCCAGTTGCTGTTTATATAAAGATGATACATCACCCCAGTCCCTGCTTATGTGAAGATCATACATCACCCCAGTCCTACTTATGTAAATATGATACATCACCCCAGTCCCTGCTTATCTAAAGATGGTACATCACTCCAGTTACTGCTTATGTAAAGATGGTATATCACCCCAGTCCCTGCTTATGTAAAGATGATACATCACCCCAGTCCTACTTATGTAAATATGATACATCACCCCAGTCCCTGCTTATCTAAAGATGGTACATCACTCCAGTCCCTGCTTATGTAAAGATGATACATCACCCCAGTCCCTGCTTATCTAAAGATGGTACATCACTCCAGTCACTGCTTATGTAAAGATGATACATCACCCCAGTCCCTGCTTATGTAAAGATGATACATCACCCCAGTCACTGCTTATGTAAAGATGGTACATCATCTCAGTTTCTTCTTAAGTAAAGATTCCTACTCAAAGTATCCTAAGATCCATCACTCAGTTTTTATACTACTTCTACTAGTGCCCTTATGGTACATCACTCTCAATTTATATACTACTTATGCTACACTTTTGTTTCCATGGAAACATAGAAAATATTGAAGGTGGAAAATTTTAAGTATCTAAAGACACCTCCATGCAACTCGATTGATCTGTGTACTAAGTCTGGTTGAAACAAAAGTCTGAGAGTTATGCTCCAAAAGTACACATATTTACAGACAGACAGACAGACAGACATAGCAATAGCTATATTCCCTATATTACATATGTAGGGGAAAAAATATAATTTTCTTTCAATCCTGCTTTAATAGCCCTTTTATTGCCATATAATACATATGTTATCAATGCTTACACTAACCATGATGTATATATGCCAAATGTTTCAAATGAAATTTCTTGGATTTTCTTAATAATCTCTGTTATTTATATCATACTTCATCATGATCTAGTCTCATCAATTATCATATACTTGTAATTGAAACCAAAATACAGACTCATAGGGATATATTTAATTATTTTGAGGCTTTGCTCCAGAAAGAAACAACAAAACCCCACAAATTTTGAATGATGGATGGATGGATAGACCAATGGAAAAATAAAAAATATTGAAACCAATGAAAATCCTAAAACCAAAAGGTACATCAAGACCACTGTCTATGTATCTGCATAAAGTTTCATTGAGATATCTTGAATGATTTTGGAGTTTTGTTCTGAAAACACAAGTGTGAATGATGGATGGATGGACAAATGGATGAAAACATTAAAATATTGAAACTGAAGAATTGTGAATAGCAAAAGGTTCATCTACACCACTAGTCTAATTAGTGTACCAAATTTCTCTGAGCTATCTTCAATGGATTTGGTGTTTTGCCCCAGAAACCAAACCAGGTAATGTGTAGATAATAGATAGATGGATGGAAAATAAAGTGGACAAAAACATTAAAAATAATTAAAATGAAGAATTGTGAATAGCAAAAGGCATATCTGGATCACTATTCTATTATGAGCACAAAGTTTCATAGAGATATTTTAAATTATTCTGGATTTATGCTCTGGAAATGAAAGTGTGAATGATGGATAGATGGTTGAAAAAACAGTAAAACAAAGATAATGAAACTGAAGAATTGTGAATAGCACAAGACGCATCTACACGACTAGTCTAATATGTGTATAAAATTTCAGAGATACCTTATATGATTTTGGAGTTTTGCCATAGAAACAAAAGTGTGGACAATGGATGGATGATGGATTGACAACCAGACAAAAACATTAAAATATTTAAAACGAAGAATTTTGAATAGCAAAAGGCATATCTGGACCACTTGTCTAATATTTGTACCAAGCTTCATAGAGATATCTTGAACAGTTTTGAAGTTCTGCTAGAAAAACAAAGGTGTGATGAATGGACAACTTATGCTACATTTTGTTTCCATGGTAACATAAACGATACTGAATGTGGAAAATTTTAAGTATCAAAAGGCACCTCTATGCAACTCATATGACATGTGTACCACACTGGTCAAGAGTTATGCTCCAGAAATCAAAATGTTTGCTAGTACCCTATGGTCAGTCACCCTCCATTTATATACTACTTATGCTATATATTGTTTCCATGGTAACATAAAAAATACTTAATGCAGAATATTCTAAGTATCAAAAGACACCTCTATGCAACCTGCTTGACATGTGTAACAAGTTTGACACACTGTGAATGGTTTAACAGTTATGCTCTGGAAAAAATTAATGTTTACAGACAGACAGACAGACAGACTATGGACAGAGAGACTTATGGCCATAGAGATAGCTATATCTCCTTGTATCATATACTTCAGGGAAAAGAAATTATAATGTAACTGATTAAGTTTGATTAAAGATTGTAAATGGTTTATAGTGTTTAAAAACATCTGCTGGAATACTACAACAACAAAAAAACAGGCTTTGCATTGGGTTTAAAATATTTCCTCTTTTGTAAGTAAATTTCTGAAATTTCCTTCAATCTGAATCTGTATATAATCTGGATAAAAATAGACATTCATCGGCTTACCAAATTTTCCCTTCCTCGCATACAAGCACCCATTATCTGACCTATCCATTCAAACTTTGCGAAATCTTTGCATGAATAACTTGGAATGTACACATCTCTGTTGATGTTAGAGTCTTCACAAAACTGCAAAACAAGGAGGGAGTATACTATATATTTTTCATACTGACTGTCCACTGCAGATGATCAAAAACATACCAAAGTTTTCGCATTGGGGAAGTAGGCAAGTTTAAAAGTAACTGTAGCAAGGAGGCATCAACTGTAAATTTGATTGTTGTTAGCATCCTTAAATTTGTATTAACTGGGTAAATTCAACATATCTGTGACATATATGTTTACAAATAACAAATTGCCAAAATGTATGTTTCATTGTACATTTTTATCCATAATATAGTCTATAAACTCAGTACAATGCCAACATTTGTTACAGTTAAAACTTAAATTATAATGAGGTTGGCAGTATAATGAGTTCTTAGCTTACTAACCATTCAGAACAAGGAAAGAAAGATGGACTGAAGGTTTGGAGACATAAACATATGCAATAAAAAAAACTAACTTTTTATTTAATTCTTGTTAATTTCAAGCACTATTGTATCAAAGGCAGAGTACATTAACCTCAAGCAAAAGGATTTCAGAACCAGGGGTGAAATACCTTTGCTTGTTAAAAGCTAAGGGTGAAATTTGGACTTTTTAAAGTAAACTTTCACAATTTATGATTAAAAAAAACAAGACCTGACCAGCACCCTGCCTCAGTTTGTCCCAGTTATTGTTAAAACTTTCCATATGTGATGCCAATCTAACTGTAAAAAAAAATGTGAATAAAAAGTCCCTTTAACTATTTCAGTATTATATGACGTTTTTCCTTTGCTGAATGAAAATATTCCTGGTAAATTCTTTTTCATCATTATTACTTTCTCCTTCCCCTCATCTTCTTGCTCAAGTCCAACATTTTATGTGCTGCTCATGTACATTCAAAATTAGTTTTAGTATTTTAACTTACACATTCCTGCCAACTGACTGATTAATTGATTTTCTTCCCCCCCCCCCCCCCTTTTCTGCCAGGGTCACAAGAGTGCACCTTGTCTGATATCTAGCACTACTATAAGCTGACTGGTTACTGACTCTATCAATACAAATATCAAGAATGAGGCAATTGGCCATAGTACTCGTCTTCTCACATGGCAACATGGCAGTTTCAATACATCATCAATGTGACATTAGATAATGAACTTATCTCTGTTTCAGTTCTGTTTGGTTTCTTTAATATGAAATACGCAAAGCCTAGGAGAAAGTACATTTTTTAGTAAATTATGTTTCTCTGAGAATAATTACCTGATCAGGTTATTGTCAGGAAAATAAACTCCACAACCTCTTGAATCCAGCCCTCCGAAAAGATGAAAATACCATATAGACAAAGGGAAGGAACTCACAATTACCCCCAACCCCCCTTACCATCACTATGTGGCTACCTATATACTGGATGTTTATCAGTTTAAGACAAGCAACACATCAATGAGGATGCTCATATTTGGGGATGACATGTGGGAGGACTTGACAACCCTTCTCAACAATGATAAGTATTCTCAAAGAAACATAATTTACTCGAAGATTTATTTTCTCCCTCAAATAAATTTTCTGATCACATTAATCTTAACAAAATAGGTAATAGGAGGAGAAAATGCATGAACATCCAACCTCTACCATGGTCACCTTTCGATGGAGATATGGTTAGAGTCCCTTCTATGAAGGATAAACAACCCCCCTAATGAGAAGTTAGCACAACTGACAAGAATGTGACATGTGACATCATAATACCAGTTATTTGAAATGAAAGAAGTCTTCATACCAAGAAACAAATCTGGGCAAATATAGAAAATGCTATAAACACATGCCCGTGAGGAGGTTGTGCTGCTGTCAATTTAATCTGATGGTCTGGGCTGCAGCCACTGGACCCACCAGATTCATTTCCCTTCTCTGTGAAGAAGATCGATTGTTTATGCCAGCCAATGACATCAATGCTCTCTCAGATCAAAAAGCATTAAAACCTATAGAGGGATTTGAATAAACAAAGTATAAAGTCCATCTGAAACAAAACAGACTGCCCAATTGTTTAGCAAAAAAGAAAAAGAAAAGGTTGATTCAGTCTGCCAAAAATGAAGGAGTCTGGCACCTATAGTCAGGTTGTCAGCAAGTAGTCAGAGTGCAAGTCGTTGGCAGTTGTTGGGTGACTTGGGGAAAGAGAAACTTGGTTTCCTATAACTTTTTTTTCACTGTCTCCAAAACTAAGGGTCCACTTCTGCCTCTTGCTAGACTGCTGTCAAAACTGCTGCCTTCTCTTTTTATTGCCTACAATCATTGCTCTGTTGTGGCTGAGAATAATGTGGCCGAAAAAACAGGAGGAAATTCTAAGGAAGCCTAGAGAGGCAGCTCTTGTGCTGCCTGCTTCTGAACATATTCAATACGGCCATTAGATTTGATTAATAGGATGAATAAAATTATATACAAATTTGTATGGAATGGTAGACCAGATAGAATAAAACATAGGATAATCATAAAAAATATAAGAGAAAGGGTATTACAAATGGTTGATCTCAATGATTTTATAAAATCACTGAAAATTACTTGGCTGTAACAAGTGACTAAAAATGAACCGCAATGAATCCATCTTATAAATTTGGATTATTCAAAGATGTTTTCTTTCGGTACAAAATACATTTCACAGGTTAGTCGCACAATAAAAGCTTGGTCATCTTTAATAGATAAGTTAAAACTGATTCCCTAAGTGAGATTTTTTTTT
Source organism: Margaritifera margaritifera (assembly GCA_029931535.1). Lineage (NCBI taxonomy): Eukaryota > Metazoa > Mollusca > Bivalvia > Unionida > Margaritiferidae > Margaritifera > Margaritifera margaritifera. The sequence goes on from JAQPZY010001516.1 coordinate 3,080,330, forward strand.
CTCGACTATGGCTACAAGCAAAACACCTACATGCAGAGAATATTTTTTATAAAAATTTTTACTTGTATGATGTTTGCCATATGTTAGACATGTTAAATGAAGATGACGAGTTCTTGTCCTTCAATAGCCTGAAATAAAATATAAAACATAAAAAGAACCATTCAAGATTATTTTACTCTTTTTCCAAGTTTGTGCAGTTGCAGCAGGGGGAGAATGATGTTGGTAACAGGCACTCTGAAAAGAAAGTCTCTGAATTCCCCTGGTTGCGAATTTAGTTCGATAAATGGTCAGATATTTCTTTAATCTTCACTGGCTGCATAAGTAGACGGAAGGAGTGGAGGGGGGGATCATCCTCATCCTCTACTGAACCTTTAACAATACAGGCCTGGCTTGGAGATAGCAACGGTGAGCACTCAGATGGAGACAATTTTTCTATAAATCTCCTCCATAGCCGCTTTGAAACTAAACTCTGTACACTCCATGGTGGGGATGGAGTAAATAAATTGATCAAGGTTGTCCCCACACCCACTGTGGGGTTGTCTTCAACAGGCATCACTTCTATATCTGCATAAGTCATTCCTGGCGACATTAACTGGGTTGTGCCATCGTCCCTGTGCACAACAAGGTACCTATCTACTGGCTACACCATGAACATTGAACCTGCCAGTTGGACTGGCACCAGACCAGTGGCACAGCTTATCTTGCCAGGATGGGTGGATGGAAGGGCCATCAGAAAGCATGCTGGCTGGCCAGCTGGCCAGTCAGCTCAGTGATTAGCTAGATGGTTGGCTCAACAGACAAACTGGGCAGTGAAATGGACAGACAGATTCAACGGATCTCCAAAACACTTCACAAATAACAGAATGATTGGCCAGTATATTGACAAGTAGCCTATACAAAAGACTTCTGGTTACAAGTTTAAAACAATAACTTGCTGAGCACCTGGAGTGGCTTGTTGGCAACTGGAATGGCAGCGTATGGCACAGATGGTTTAAAAAACGTGCCAACAAGCTCAGTGTTACAGCCCATGCACCCATACTTACAGGCTTAGTGCTGGCCATGCTAAGACATATGGGAGGACTCATACCCACTGGGGTACCATAAATTGGGAGAACAATCTCCAATCATCTTCTGGCCTGTATTCGAGTGATGTGATGCACAGTGGGATAGAAACTCCACCAAAGCCAGCAACTGTGACATCATTTCCTGCACTAATCTCCATATGCTAAGGAAGTGTTTTGCACTGTGGAATATTAATTTATTTCTAAAACTAAAATATATTTTTAGTCATGATTTTATATTCGGAAAATTTAGTTTTATTTGCCTTCTTTGATTTTAATGTTCTGAATTTTCATTTATATTTGCATTATTTGCTTAAGCATTCATACAGAGTAAATCATGAGAAAAACCAGAAATAGTAAACCTGAAACAAGGGTTTTTCAGCTGTAGTTACATGTTACCATAAGAGCTCATTGTTTACAAGTCGGCACCACCTTGAGTTGTGCTCTCTATTAAGCATGTCATGATTCTGGTAAATAAAAGTGCTAACTGTCTGAAGGATGGCATATTATGGCAAATTTATGCATGGCACTGTAACCAGGAAATGTTGATGGGCCTAGACAGTCAAGCTGAAATGGACCTATGATTTTAGTCAGTCAAGTTGAAATAGACCTATGATTTTAGTCAGTCGAGTTGAAATGGACCTATGATTTTAGACTATCATCAATAGTTCTTTCATTAAGCTACTGGACTTTTTTTTTTTTACAGCCATCTGGCTCAAGATAAAGCATATTTCTTTTGTTTATTACTTCTATTGCTAAGATTGTTTTTGTACCTGTAGATTCTCACATGATTTAGTGTACATCATGGGAAGTTTTCATGTATAAATTTAAACTGCAGTATGCAATTTCCATGCATGAAATATGAAATACTGGGGTCCTCTGAAATTGATAAAATTTAACACAAGACCTTAACATTAATGCAATCATCACCATAAAAGTTATACCTATGTCTCAACATACATAGTGTAACCAAAACAAAGTTATCAAATGAATGCAAGTCTTGTTTGGTGAAGATAAATCTAACAAAGATAACCAGCTAATAATACCCACCTGATTAGGTGATCGGATAAAGAAAGGCAATGGTACTGGTCCTTCCGTCGAAGAAGGACAGAGTTCCTCAGCTAAATCTGATAGACTGTCTCTAAATCCCCCTCCCTGGTCAATAACCCCCTCCAACAAAAATTTACACTCCCACCACTGATCATAACGAAATGACCATCTATAGTTCAAAGGTTTTGAGTTTCTGTCTCTTGGTTTCAGTCCTTCATAGATTTGGATGAATATAGAATTTTTACACTCAGGATCTTGTGTAGGATCACATCTATGCTCCATGGCAGCCCTTCTATTTATGTACAGCTTAGGCATTTCTGGAGGTCTACTGAAACAAAGGGCAGGTGAAGAAACAATTTACTGAAATGAGTTAGATCTCTCACTCTATATAAACGTACACAGTAGGATGGTATACAATGAACCAGTGAATAGTTTCATATAGAGTGAAAGGTTTATTTTTAAATGTTTCCAAAGATTAGCTGTTCCAACAGAAATTTTGTTTCTCTGAGAATATTTATCCGTTTACATCAAAGGTGAAGTTCGGTGTATATACAACCTATATGAGCTCCTTGGGCTTTAAATATTTTTTTCTTCATGATATAGTGCGAGTCATCAAACTATACAGCCAACAGAACATATTTTATAAACAGTACTTTACCCATGACTGAATCATGAGTTTCTGTTTACTTTCGACGCATAGAAATGCATGTGGTGTCAAAAGGCACTCTTCTACTGCAAACTGTATTGCTATAATGGAGGTCAGATTGGTCCAGTGTGTAGCCCTTAATTGTTTCAATTGACAAATAACCTTTACAACCTGCAACTCTGTGACCAAAATGATACTCGACCACTTTTTAAAAAAGATCCTTTATGCTTTTGCTTATATAGTTCCAGTGAACTGAGGTAAGTGGTTTTTCACATGTCAATGACACGAAGAACATTTGAAAAAATCTTCCACCATTCACCTGATGAACCAGGGTACTAAATAACAAGTGTTATTTACTTCCCTGGATGAATGCTATGACTAGTCGTGTTATTTACTTCCTTAGATGAATGCTATGACTCCTTGCGTTATTTACTTCCTTGGATGAATGCTATGACTCCTCGTGTTATTTACTTCCCTGAATGAAGACTATGACTCCTTGTGTTATTTACTTCCCTGAATAAAGACTATGACTCATCGTGTTATTTACTTCCCTGAATAAAGACTATGACTCCTCGTGTTATTTACTTCCCTGGATGAATGCAATGACTCCTCGTGTTATTTACTTCCCTGGACGAATGCGATGACTCCTCGTGTTATTTACTTCCCTGGATGAATGCGATGACTCCTCTTGTTATTTACTTCCCTGAATAAAGACTATGACTCCTCTTGTTATTTACTTCCCTGAATAAAGACTATGACTCCTCTTGTTATTTACTTCCCTGAATAAAGACTATGACTCCTCTTGTTATTTACTTCCCTGAATAAAGACTATGACTCCTCTTGTTATTTACTTCCCTGAATAAAGACTATGACTCCTCTTGTTATTTACTTCCCTGAATGAATGCGATGACTCCTCTTGTTATTTACTTCCCTGAATAAAGACTATGACTCCTCTTGTTATTTACTTCCCTGAATAAAGACTATGACTCCTCTTGTTATTTACTTCCCTGAATAAAGACTATGACTCCTCTTGTTATTTACTTCCCTGGATGAATGCGATGACTCCTCGTGTTATTTACTTCCCTGAATAAAGACTATGACTCCTCTTGTTATTTACTTCCCTGAATAAAGACTATGACTCCTCTTGTTATTTACTTCCCTGAATAAAGACTATGACTCCTCTTGTTATTTACTTCCCTGAATAAAGACTATGACTACTCTTGTTATTTACTTCCCTGAATAAAGACTATTATTCCTCATGTTATTTACTTCCCTGAATGAAGACTACAACTCCCAGTGTTATTTACAACTCCTCGTGCTATTTACTTCCTTGGATGAATGCTATGACTCCTCGTGTTATTTACTTCCCTGAATAAAGACTATGACTCCTCGTGTTATTTACTTCCCTGAATAAAGACTATGACTCCTCTTGTTATTTACTTCCCTGAATAAAGACTATGACTCCTCTTGTTATTTACTTCCCTGAATAAAGACTATGACTCCTCTTGTTATTTACTTCTCTGAATAAAGACTATGACTCCTCGTGTTATTTACTTCCCTGAATAAAGACTATGACTCCTCTTGTTATTTACTTCCCTGAATAAAGACTATGACTCCTCTTGTTATTTACTTCCCTGAAATAATGCGATGACTCCTCTTGTTATTTACTTCCCTGAATAAAGACTATGACTCCTCGTGTTATTTACTTCCCTGAATAAAGACTATGACTCCTCGTGTTATTTACTTCTCTGAATAAAGACTATGACTCCTCGTGTTATTTACTTCCCTGAATAAAGACTATTACTCCTTGCGTTTTTTACTTCCTTGGATGAATGCTATGACTCCTTGTGTTATTTACTTCCCTGAATAAAGACTATTACTCATTGTGTTATTTAGATCCCTGGATGAATGCTATGACTCCTCGTATAATTTACTTCCCTGAATAAAGACTATGACTCCTTGTATTATTTACTTCCCTGGATGAATGCTATGACTCCTCTTAAAGAAAAGTTGTGAAGACTGCTGTTTCATTATGTCACTAATATTTTATGCATAACACACTTGCTAGGAAAGTGTGCAGAGGCACTTCATCAGTAACGTGGCAAAAAATTGCACCAGAATATTAATCTTCATAGAGATCAATGAATGTTATATTATTCCCTTTAAAAAAAACACAAAAGGAATCAATTTGTCAAGCCATATTTGTGGCCTTCTAAAAGTTATTGACTACCTTCTCAAAAATGAATTATTCTTTGCAAGAAATCAACTTTAGTAGAGAAAAGCAATTCTGTGTGAGAGAAGAGAAACATTCTGAGTCAAACTTCCATGTTGTTTTCTGAATGACAAACAGAAATTGGTTGGTCAGGATAATTATTGTTTATTGTGAAGAAAGAGAGAGAGAAAGAAAGAGAGGCATTTATGCAAAATTACTTTTGAAAAGACAGTTTAAGATTCTCCCTGGTATTCACTTTTTATGAAAAATTCTTCAACAATCCATTAAGGAAGTATCAATTTAATTAATTACAAGACAGATGGAGAAAGAATACTTACTCAGAGGAAGTTTCTTTTAAAAATGTTTCTATCAATGTTAATCTCTTCTTGGAAAGAGGAAGCAGCTGTCTAACATACTAAAATGAGAAAAATATCACACAAAGATTAAGTTTAAAAGACAGACTGACCTACTGTATAGAATGAAGTATGATTGAAAAGCTTAAGGCATAGTGCTCACTAAGATGGATCCACTCACCAAGGTCTATAACTCTTTTAAGTGCAATGCTCCACATTTAGTACAAAAATTAAGCTGACTGCAAAAATATAACTTAGAAAGGATTGATGTTATTGTTAGGTTAGCTTTCTTAGTGCCGCCCCAGGGAGTAGGTGCCTTGAAACCTGCTGTAGTTTCTGTAAACATATAGGGTTGTGATGTATCAATGCTTATGCTTTCACATGGATGTAAACACCAACACTGAGCAGTAGTCTAATACCTCTCCACCGCTTTGCTCAGCTATGATAAAAATGTCATCAGGAAAATAACATCCATATCTTGCATACTCCACACACACACACACACACACACACACACACACACACAGATGCACGTGTGCACACACACACACACACTGAAAACTTACTTCTAAAGAACTATAAGATCCTGTTGAGTATTCCCATGTAGGTACAACATATTGTAATACACTATCTACAATTGTCATAAATCTGCAATGAGAAAAAGAAGCAATGTTAGGTTATGTTGAATAGTATATGGATATAATGTATTTTAACTTTCAGAACAGATTATTTTCAGTACATAATTATTCAAGAATGATTATATCAAGTTAATATCTCACCGTCAAATTGAAAAATAGTAAATTTTATGTTAATTACTTATATCAACAACTCTTGTACGAGAGGTGGTTTTTGTTTTGGAAGGAGTCAGGATATCCAGAGTAAACCACTGGCCAATGATGGATGACCACTGACCCTTGTACAGTAAAGTCTGGATAAAATGTTGTGGTCTGCATGAGAATATTAACTCAATTATAATGTTTATCACCTGACATACTGAAGCCAGGTAAACATATGCGGTTGTTTAAATAAAGGTGTGATAATCACACATCATTCATAACTAATAATTTAGAATCACAGGTTGCCGGTTCAATGCAATGAAGGCATGAAAAGAAATGCTTTGTTTGTTACTTTTTTCAACAAATAATTGAGAAATATCATCTAGCTATCATTCTATACCTGTATGCTGAATAATTGAGAAATATCATTTAGCTATCATTCTATACCTGTATGCTGAATAATTGAGAAATATCATTTAGCTATCATTCTATACCTGTATGCTGAATAATTGAGAAATATCATTTAGCTATCATTCTATACCTGTATGCTGAATAATTGAGAAATATCATTTAGCTATCATTCTATACCTGTATGCTGAATAATTGAGAAATATCATTTACGGTAGCTATCATTCTATACCTGTATGCTGAATAATTGAGAAATATCATTTAGCTATCATTCTATACCTGTATGCTGAATAATTGAGAAATATCATTTAGCTATCATTCAATACCTGTATGCTGAATAATTGAGAAATATCATTTAGCTATCATTCTATACCTGTATGCTGAATAATTGAGAAATATCATTTAGCTATCATTCTATACCTGTATGCTGAATAATTGAGTTTAGCTCAGAATGACACACCTGATATTCTTTATAAGCATTGGAATGTAATTGAAAAACGTATCAACAAAAAATCTTAGATTAATAAAAAACAGATGACTATTGACAATTTCTTTCCATCCAAATGAATAAAGGACTAATTTACTAGTCATTAAGTTATTGAATAGAAACATTTTCAAACAAAAGTGAATTTTATGATTCACCGGCTGGTACATGTACATGTAAGCTGACACTTTCTGCGGATTGGTAAAACTTACTGATTTATTGGGGTTTTTTTAATGACTACATGTATTTATACAAATATATGCTGTTTGAAAATTTATTTACCATTTGTTCAATAAAAATGTTTCTGACATTAATCGCACAAGTATAAGTTGTTTACTCCATGTATGCCCAAAACCTGAACATTTTGAAAGAAACAACTTATGAATTTTGGATATAACGTTTACCAGTTTTAACATGATAAAAAGCCCAGTCCCCTATGAAACATTATAAACAATCTTTACTGTATGTGCTAGCATTGGAAATTGATCCCAGGACTGCAGAGGTGGGAGACAAGTGACTTCACCACTGTGCTATCCATCTGTTTCACATTAACATGGATAATAAAGAACTTAATCAATACCATGTGTATCATATGAAAATTAAATTACCATATTTGATTGTATATACATGCACCCAACTTTGAACATCAAAAATCCAGATCCAATGTCACATAAAGCATGGGCAAATGAAGGCCTACACTGTTTATTCCAATAATGGTCTCAAGCAACAGCATAAACCCAGATCTAATGTCACATAAAGCATGGGCAAATGAAGGCCTACACTGTTTATTCCAATAATGGTCTCATGCAACAGCATAAACCCAGATCTAATGTCACATAAAGCACTGGCAAATGAAGGTCTACACTATTTATTCCAATAATGGTCTCATGCAACAGCATATAACCCAGATCTAATGTCACATCAAGCATGGGCAAATGAAGGCCTACACTGTTTATTCCAATAATGGTCTCAAGCAACAGCATAAACCCAGATCTAATGTCACATAAAGCACTGGCAAATGAAGGCCTACACTGTTAATTCCAATAATGGTCTCATGCAACAGCATAAACCCAGATCTAATGCCATATAAAGCACTGGCAAATGAAGGCCAACACTGTTTATTCAAATAATGGTCTCAAGCAACAGCAAAGATCCTGATCTGTCAGTGTATTATGCAACTGCAGATCTGGCCTGAATTTCACCAAAATAAGTCTTAAGTAAAGTCTAGACTTCAGACATCTGATTGGTCAATTTTAAAACAAATTTTCACCAATAATATTGCTGGCTTCTAGACTTAAATTTGAGTCTAGACTTAACTTCTGCTGGTGAAATTCAGACCTGGTTGTATACTGTCTGCAGCTGGGTGCTCCCTTTAGCAAGGTAAATATGGTATTGCACACTTATGGACACTTATTAGTTGTGAAAATCAAAAGACAAGCTTCTGTTGCATGCTACACTCCTGCAACCCCAATTGTTTTTGAAGGGAATGAAAATATACCAGAATACCTGATCTGAAACTTCTTTTTTCAAAACTTAAATTCTAAATCTCTTCATATTTCCAAAGACAACTAGTGCTGGGAATTAGGTGAAATCTGAAGATCAGTGATTGGATAATCAGAACTAACCAACCATCAATTTTAATCGGTTGGAGATATTTTATATCATTTAATGGACAATGTCGATTTTGCATCCTCTGTAAAATCACTTGTATCCTGCAAAGTCAAACAGTGTACTGGCACATTTGTTGTCTGCCATGTTGTTCATTCTTGGTATGTGCTAAACAATGGAAGACTAATGGAACTATAGATTTATTTACAATGTTTACTTTTCCAGAAAGACTGAATCCCCCCCAAAACTGAATAGTCTATTGGCATATTTGTCATCTGCCATATTGTTAGCTGTTGTGTGATAATAAAATATGGAAGGCTGAAGACTCCTTATTTACTTTTAGTGAGATCTTGTATTTTTACTTATTTACTTTAGTGAGATCTTGTATTTTTACTTATTTACTTTTAGTGAGATCTTGTATTTTTACTTATTTACTTTTAGTGAGATCTTGTATTTTTACTTATTTACTTTTAGTGAGATCTTGTATTTTTACTTATTTACTTTTAGTGAGATCTTGTACTTTTACTTATTTACTTTTAGTGGGATCTTGTATTTTTACTTATTTACTTTTAGTGAGATCTTGTATTTTTACTTATTTACTTTTAGTGAGATCTTGTATTTTAATGACACAAAAAGAATCAAAGGAGGAAATATTTATAAAGAAAAACAAGTTCATGCATCAGCACATTCAATGGATATATTTATCGTAAATTATTTTGAAGATAATAATTACCCAGTTGCATTAGCACTAAGAATTAGACTCCTCAACTTTCTGAATCCAGCCCTCTCACAAAAACAAAAAAAAACCTGTCTTTCCCATCTATATACAATATAGACTAAAAAAACAAACAGTATGTAGATATTTTTCAGTTAAGCTTAAGCAATTCATCAGCAAGGACTTCTCACATTTGTGGGAAGGCTTGGGAGGGCTTAATTGTAATATTATTGTTTTAAGTATTCTTGGAGATTCATATGTATTCTTTGCAATAAAAATTTTCTTTGCTCTGCTGAATACATTATCCAGTTAATATTAAGAGAGGAGGCAAGAGAGAAAATGCATGAGCATCCAACCTCTACCACGGTCACCCTTCAGGGAACATCATGGTGCAGGTCCTTATGTGATGGGTAAAACAACTTTCCTAATGAGAGGCAGCACAACCGAGGGATAATAGCTAACAATATGTGATTACTGTCAAGCTTTAGGCAAAGAGCAAAAAGAAACTATGACATTTCCTTACTGAGGAAAAATTCTGGGTTAATACAGTGAGAGCCTTAAATCTATGCCCATGACAAGGTTGTGCTGGCCTTAACAAGGTCTGGTGGATGTCTGGGAAACTGCCACCAGACCTTCCAGATTCAGTTCTCTTCTCTGTGAGGATAAGTCATGAAGATAAAAACCTTAGAAAGCTGCCAGTCAACAGTCTTGATAATGATTCAAATCGAACAGTTTAGCATTTGAATATGAGGCTTGCAGTGATGGCTCTAATCTCATGAGCTGATATTTTCATGAGACGCAACTGATTCTGGAGATCTCAGAATACACTGACCAAATCACCTACTTGAGCAATAAAGCCAAAGCTTGGGGTGTGATATCTTGCTTTTCCTCTTTCATAGGGAGGAAAAGCCTTTGCTGGCCCCACAAATACTGTCTGTGTGTTGAAGGTAGCACTTGATAGCATGATCTGGGTCCTGGAGATTCGCCTCTCTTGAGGGATCTAGCATGGAAAGGGAGTCATTAGAACTGCTGAACCATCCAAACAGAACTGAAGATAGTTGGGTCAACTAAAAGGGCATGCAATTCAATCACCATGCAATGTGATGCTGAGGATATCAAGAATCATGTCTAGATAGTAGCTTCAGTGATGTCCTGGTCAGAGGATCAAACTTTGAGGAACTGAGCCATGTAAGAATCCATGCAAGGTTCCATTTGGGGCACAATATGAGTGACCAGGGCTGATTTGGATCAGAGTTGGCCAACAAGTCAGAGATCCCTTTCATGGCCTACATCTGCTCTCCAATTCTGTCTGAAGGTGTTGGAAATCATGGAGCTGTAGCCTTTATTCATAATCGGTGCAAATTACTTCTCCTCAAAGTGCCAGTGAAAGAACTGGCCAGTTGTGGAATAAAACTCCTCAAGGGAATGATGTTGTTGCCCTGCTCAGTATGTCAAAACATGCCACTTTCGTTCATACACTTTCAAAAGGGACGGAATATTCTAACAGGTGAGATTCTCTCCATGACTTGAGTGCTAAAGTCCTTTCCATGCAGGGCTTTTCTGCTAAGAGCCATGCCTGAATGAGAAGTCTCTCTGGACAGGAGTGGAAAAGCTGCAGCTGTCTGAACAAATTGGAAGTCATCTGGCTCTTTCTGGGAATGTCTATAGCTAAATCAAGTAGATTGTTGACCTAGGACCTGTCCCATCTGAAAGAGGTGATCAGAACAACCTTACACATTTGATCCCTATTTTTTAAAATCATTCTCGAAATCAGAACAGGTCGGGGAAGGTATATTCCCAGATCCTATCCCAACTGAACGACAGAGCATCCACTACCCAGGCTTCTGGGTTCAGGACCAGTGACACACAGGCGGGTAGCTTGTTGTTCTACATTATTATGACAAGATCAACCACTGGGCAACCCCAAAGAGCGCAGATCCAATGGAAGATTGACAGGTGGAGAGACCACTCTGTGTGCAGAGTCTGATCTCTCCTTGACAATGAATTGGCTAGGACATTGATTTTGCCCGCTATATATCTTATCTGCACTATGATTCAATGCTGGGAGCACCAACAAAGAAGATTCCCAGACCAGGACGTGATTTGATCCTCCCTTGCTTGTGGAGGTAATTGACCACCACATAATTGTCTGACATTGAGGAAAAAGATCCCACAGAGGAGATTCTACCTGAAATGAAAGGCATTAATTATGGTCTTCATTTCCAGGAGATTTATGTGAAGGGTCCTCTTCCCCAGCCCCCAGTTGCCGCTGACTATAGTGAAGCGAGGCAAAATGGTGAGCACCTCAACCATGCATTCTGCCATCTGTACAGACTGTGATTTCTGGATGGAGGATTCCTGCCTAAAGCCAATGTCTGTTCTCCCAGTGTCGCATGCAGTGTCTTATCTCAGACTAGATCAGGAGACAATGATCTAGGCGACTGGAAAAGGGGCACTCCTTGAGCTAATAAAGCCATGTGCAGTGGGTGCATAAAGAGTCAGATGAGATGAAGATTTGCAGCCATACTGAAGAGTCCAAGGAGCTGCAAAACCTCCCATGCAGAAATCCATGCCTTTTTGGAGATCAATGCAAGTAAGACAATCTGTTCAATGCATTTGGGAGGAAGACAAGCTAAATTGAAAGGAGTCAGGAACTCAATACCATGATGAATGAAATGCTTGGAAAGGGAGATATCTGACTTCTCCCTGTTCACAATAAAGCCCAGAGGAGTGAAGAAGGTGAGTTAACAGTTCATATCTTTAACCAGACTCAAATATACCAAGTGTTTCTGTAAGATATTGTCCAGGTACGCCACAGTTGCTGTTTTTGAAATAGACCTTAATTGGGAGATGCTGCAGTCTGCTGTCTTAGTGAAGGACCATGGACTGGGGTTGAGTCTGAATGGGAGTGCCCAAAATGAAAACACAGACCTTGTAACAAGAACTAAAGAAACATGTGCATAAAGATGGGTAACTTGGGATATGAAAAACAGCATTTGTCAAGTCAACTGGTTTTGTTTGGCTTTGTGTTTAATGTTACAGCAACACTTATTTTGTGTTGAGGCAAGTGCCCTGTCCAAGGACACACCATGGTAGCTGATACAGGCTGATCTGATGGTGGGAATTGTACACACACCATTAAGCACTGAGCCTCTTCTAAATAAATGTACACACAAAGAACAAGGAGATAAAATATAAAATGTAAAGACATTAAAATTCTGTAGAATGTATATAAAATCAAAGATAAATGTAACACATGTAAAATCCTTAAAACATATGACCTGGTATGCTTAGATTGATGATGGCAGTGGTGGGCACTCAGCTGGAGACAAGATGTTATAGATATCTTTGATCGCAGCTTTATAACTAAACTCTGTCCTCTCCATTGTCGAATCTGGCTTTACGAGCTGATTATGGTAGTCCCCACATTACCTTGGTTAGGGTGTGTGTCCTCAACCAGGAAGCCTTCCATATCCACATAAATCATTTCAGGCAGAATAGAAGAAAAGGCATCATAAATGGGTATGTTCTGGTACCTTCCCACAGAAAAAAAAGCCTTAAATTGTTGACCTGTCCTTCGGACAGATGGGAAGCTGGCTGTGCTTGGATTGTCAAGGGAGATGGCAGTGCCAGTGGTGGTACAGCCACATGGACAGACTGATTGGATAAAACCTATGTGCCAAGACTGATATGAACTCTGGCCCTGTTCCGGCATGATGGAGGACCTACACCCACTGGGCTGCCAAAAGAGGGAGCAAGATCTCCTGTCACATCTATATCAGTCGTCAAAAGGTGGGATGACAAGAAGAAAGAAATTCCCCTGAAACCAACATCTGCATCATGGTCTCTTGGATCAATCTTCATCTGAGATCTGAGCAGTGAATGAGAAAGATGGCAATATATTCCATTCTTCCTCCTCCAGTTGTTTGGAAGTGATGGTCGTCAGCAGCAAAGTCCGAATAATCTTGGAAGGGGGAGGGGCAACAGGTCCATCCCCCAATATACTGATGACGCAGTGATGGGATAAAGGCTCAGGACTTCGACAGCTTAAAACCTCCATTTCAAAATTTTACCCTGCCTTTCAATTGTGTTTGCAGAACAGTGGACCAAGTCCCCTCTAACAACCTGTGCACGTACTGCAAGGTTTGGATGATATACATGTATTATATCAGAGGCATGTGTTGTGAGTGTCCTCTAAGACCCTGAACTTTTATACTCGGTGCATCTAGTTACCACTGTGTACCCATAACAAAAAAGAAAAATAACCAAGTCATGTAATGAACCACAAAATGGCACAAACAGTACAAAAATGAATGCAATGAAGTTGTAACTTGTAAAAATGTAACAAAATTTAACAGTGCCCACTATATAACAATGTTATTACTGCATGCAAACTGCAAAAATGTAAGAAGGGCATGGACAGTGGCTAAGTCAACAACAGTGGATAATTATGCAAAAATACTGATGAAAAACAAAATTAAAGTTGCCAATGCTTGAAGCAAAGATAATTCAAGAAAACAATACAGACTCTGCAGATGGATGGCTGAAATTTCCAGAGAAATGCAATGAATTTCGGCAGGTGTTGAATTTCTAAAGGTATACTGATATGATGTTACCTGTACTGAGCAAAAGTTTAAACTGAAGAACATCCAGTATATGAGTAGTCACTTAGCGGTGACAAAAGGAGGTAATTATAACATTATCTTGGAAGAGTTACTTCCCACAGATACTATTTTAGAGTCTATATTGTATATAGACGGAAAATATTTTTTTTTGTTTTCTGAGAGGGCTGGATTCAGGAGGTAGCAGAAGCTATTTCCTAACGTTAATCTGATTAAGTAATGTATTTCATGGAGAAGGCTTGTATTTAATCTTGAATCTAATCGTATGGCTGAATAACTTCTGCAGCACGTGTTCAATATGTAGTGGTTTCCTGGCTGTCCCATGCCATACTAGTAAAGATACCCATAACATTAGCTTGAAAATGTTTTCAACATTTTTAGCATCCTATAACTTTATTAAGACAACATAACTAACATTGGGAGCCTGAAAATATACATAAAATTTATTATAATTATTACTAGTTTTTTTCAGTATCCTGAACAACATTCTCATTGCACATTTCCTTGACTACCTTCTCCACGCAAAACTTAACTGGGATATAATTTTTAGTACATATTGTAGTTTCTGGTTTTAGAGGATATTGTATTTCACTGTGCATGGTTTCCGTCCTTCATCTTTAGCCTGGAATTAGGTCAAAGCATTTCGGTTCTCCATACGAATAACACTCATTTACATGTATCACCCCACCTTTGATTATTTTTGTTATACTTTTGCTATTCTGATGCCAACATAAAATAGATCGGTAGTCTAAACATTTTGATATTACTCTTCAACTTATTTTTTTTTCTTCATTATTATCTCTTTTTTATTATCTTGAACACCATTCACATCGTCCATTTCATTTACTACCTTCTCCATGCATTTATTCCGTGCTATGCATGGCTTCCATCCTTTGTCTCTAGCGTGGAATTAGGTCCAAGCAATCTTTTGTTCTCAATATAGATAACACATATTTACACATATCACCCCACCTTTAATTATTTTTGTTATATTTTTACTATTCTGAGCCCAACACAAAACAGATATTTAGCTTATACATTTTGATATTGTTTTAAATCTAATTTTTGTTAAAATTGTACAATCTTTCTTTTGTAGATTTCAAGTGTCATTCAAACATGTAAAAAGGTCAGGTTTTCCCTCAGCATGTGTGTTACATGTTTGTTTGTTTTCATAAGCTGTTTTTTCCCCTGACAAAGTGTTTTTTTCCCATGACAAAGAGTACAAGTAGCTTCAAACATTAAGAAACTGTTTTGTAACTGTGCCATATATATATATATACATATATATATATATATATATATATATATATATATATATATATATATATGTGTGTGTGTGTGTGTGTGTGTGTGTGTGTGTGTATGTGTGTATATATATATATATATATATATATATATATATATATATATATATATATAAACAAATATATACACATACATATATATATATATATATACACATACATATATATATATATATATATATATATATATACCTTTGTAAAACTGTTGATCTTCTATACAGCTCATCTGGTGAATAGGTCTCTAGTTTAGGGTAGCGTATCAAGTTATCTCCCTTGAAAAAATCTCTATCAAACCCGTGGGCTCTCTCTTCTGTCGATGTGATTTTTATCCCCCGAATCCGAGTGTCTATACCTCCTGCTGTAAAGAATATATTAAAAGTATCTTATGGTAAATAATGCTTCCAAATTTATTGGATGCATTTACATTCCAAGAAACAAAACACAGAATATTTTCACTTAAAAGCATACATACCAAATTTAACAGAACAAGAACTGTATTTTTCAAACACTTGTGTCCCTAATACAGTATTACACCTTTGGTCATTTAGATGTCAATTCAGAAACATATTCAAAGACAAAAAAACCCAAAATAGATCAGAGTTCTAAGAATGTTTGCTTGTGAAATGAAACTCAAGTAAAGTCTTGTACTTGTAATAAAGAGCATGGCAACAAAGTTCCATTACTGATGTAAAACTATATTTGTGCTAACAAGCTAAGATACCAGATACAAGATACAAGACATTTTATTTAATATTAGTAGTCTTGATAACATAAGAACACCAGCTGTGGACAAGCTATTTTACCAAGGTGAAATAAAATAAATAAGACATATTTCAATGGACAGGTACACAGATAGTACATATTTACAATAAAACAATACCGATCAGAAACATTATAATGCCAACAGTAATAGCAGCTTAAAAGGCAAAACAATATACACCATGCTGATATCCATTTTTAAAAAAAATATACACCATGCTGATATCCATTTAAAAAAAAAAATGCATGAACACATGACACATCCCAGAAGGCATACATCTGAAAATTTTGATAAAGAATATGACAAGTTTTTTATTAAAATGCATGTACAAATGCCATATTTATTAATTAAGATACAGTAGGACCCCGCTATAGCACGCTTCGTTATAGCATGAATTCAGATATAACAAGATCATGGCATGACTCCCGAAATGTCATCTATTTTTTCGTACATGAAAAAAAAATTATTTTTTCAAAGTACAAAATATAATGTGTAAAATTATATTATCATTTTGGGGAAGAGATCATGTATGAATTCGGATATAATACGATCGTGGCGTGGCTACCGAAATTTTACAATAATTTCGCCAATTTCTTGAACTACTGCAAAGTTTTGTGCCAAAATAAACAAGAGTTTGATTTAATAATTTGGCAAGCTGTATTGTATTCTTGAAGAAAAAGTATCTTATGATTGCATCTTTCATTATATGAATAAAGATGCTGAACATTTCTATTTGTGAATGTTCATTTCAAATGTGTCAGTAGTCAATCACTGCACTTTGATCTTTGTTTATTTGTGAAAGATGTCAGCTCATTTTAAAGCTGACAAGTGTTAATCTTACTATTACTGATACATGAACAATAAAGTCATTAAGTCTTCTTTGTGTTTGTCTTCAATACATTCTGTGTACAATCGTTGCTCAAACAATAGCCAACATATATTTGCTCATTCAACTGCATACACAGCCAAGCACCAAACAATGCGGTGCTTGATACAAGATTCGCACCTGAATTTATAAATCAATTAATTTAAGTCACTGACAATCAGCAAAGTCAATCTCAAAGCTAAAAGTTGTTAAAACCACGCGGCAATGATTTATAAAACATCAACAACAAAACGAAAGCCGCCAACGCACACACATGGCTTGGCGGTGTCGTTAGACAATTGCCACGCAATTAGTTGACCAGTGAATAATATTGTACATTCCCTATAAAAATGACCCCATTGTTGATTAACAATTATTCTTGCTGTAGTTGTTCAAACAAATAGGTGTCAGAGTTTTAATTAGTAGTTATTTACAATGGACAACAGTACACGGAAACGTTAAGCTTTTTCTGTTAAAGAGAAGCTTGAAGCCATGGACAGGATTAAGTCCGGTGTTTCCACAAGTCTGATTTAATTCCCAAGTGATATTTCCCAACTTATCTGCCAGTGCACATGGGCCGATAAGCCTCTGACTTGTAAAAGCACTCACTTTGTTTTCAAGTAGAGTTCTACAACTTCCTGTGCATATACTTTGACCTTAATCCCTTAGCTTGTAAAGGCACCACACTCTTTGTTTTCCCATGTGACAACCCTTTGATCTTGCCGCAAGTTTGATACTTGTTCAGTGCCAAGTAACAGAGGGTGGTTATTTGAACTCCCTGTGATCTTGCCACACAATTAACACATGTCCAGTTGCATCCTTTAACAGATTTCTGACTTTATAATCAAAGTGTTACTTGCAAGAGCCCAAGTTCAGTCTCTGCGTAAGCACCTGCATATGACAGTACAGCTGAGGAATCGGACGTGATTTACGATGACTAGACGACGACTATTTACAATGACTAGATGACGATGTAGGATTTCAGAACTTTATCAGACAATGATATTATACTTCTGTGTGCATATTTTCGATGGAATTATTATGGACTCACTCCTACGCATGCCATGAGATCGGCTGGTGAGTACACGTGTTGATCCTTTAACTATTCATGCTATACAATAGACATGTACATATAAATGTACCAATGCATGGCTCTCTGAATAAAGTAAAATATTATATGTGCAATCTCTGTTTTCACTGCATGTGTATTTATCGTTTATTATGCATTGATTTAAGATTTAAGATGGTAACTGTGCCAATGAAGTACGTTGTTTTGAGACCACAATTTACGCCCCCCCCCCCCCATTTTTTTGGTGCATGCATCATTTTCTTAAGCTAAATGACTTGGTTTTGTCTAGGTTGGTTATAGCATGGTTCGGGACATAGCACGATCCCGTTTTGTGGACCCCGACCATCGTGCTACATCGGGGTCCTACTGTATCAGGAAAAGAGGGTTTTAAAAGTTTAAATTAAATTAAAAACCTAAGTAATAAATAATTCAAATAAGCAGTAAGAGAGCAGGATTTAAACTCAGGAAACTCAGTAAAAAAAAGTGTTAACAAACCAAATGTAATTTCTGAAATAAATCTGAAGTCCTTACTGGATCGCAACATCTTCAAAGTTTTCTCCAAAAGTGTGAAAATCTATGCTCATCATGTGATTATAAAGCTGATGGGCAAAATTTTCTAGGTGTGCCAATAAGCAGCTTGGGATGAAGTGATCCATCAATGGCTGAATAAACAAAGGGCTATAATACAGAATGAATGACATCCACTCTAATATTGGAGCTTCATGGGTAAGTTGCTGAGGATAAGAACAGATCCTGAGGCCACTTTCAGCTGTATATGTGTATTTATCTTTGTCTAGTAAGTATATGGTAACAGAATGTCAGTCTCAATAGTTTCCAAGTTATGATCAATGGGCTAAGTGCTGTGTGTGTGTGTGCACATGCATGCATGTGTGCATGCACACTCATGCATGCATGTAAGTATACACTAAGGGGCCACTGTTTCTTGCATACCAGAATTTCTTTTCAGACAGCAATATTTTTGGCATGTTATAACCACCTTTCATAAATTTCATTTCATATACAGGTTAAACTTATCCTGTAACACATTAATTGCTGACAACCACCTCACCATGAAACACATTCCAAGGTCATATAAAACAACCTGTCTAAACAAAAGTCACTTGTAGTGACTGATGCTCTATTGACTGAGGGCTGTTCCAGTAAAACATATACCCCCCAGGGGAAAGGCACTTTGAAATTCAACCAACCCACAACAGAAGCAATTTAAAAAAATTATGATCCACCCTCTGATGTTTTTTAATAGAAAAACATTGCCCCCTACAGAAGCATATTATGTAAACGTATTATTTTACATAATTTCTGGCTAGGTAAACGTAATTTCTGGCTAGGGGTTAGTGGGCGGTAGAAGCGATTTTAATTTTGGGTTGCGGACAGAAGCAATTTAAATGACAGCTGACCCGAGGTAACCTATACTGAATTCTTTTATATTATATAATCCACTGCATATTTTTATTTGTATTCATACTTTATAATCAATCATCTCTTGTTCGTTGTTTACATGTCGGCCATGTATGTTTCTGCTACTGTAAAATAAAAAATTTTCTTGGTGCCTTATTATTTGTAGATGTCGTGGTTCAGTCACTTAATACAACTAATTTCATGTCCATGAATCTAGATTTTACAATAGGGATTTTTCTTATAATGCAGAAATCATGAATTTGCATCCTTACTAAACTGTCATTTGTTATTACTATGTATGTGTACTTATTTCAGTGATCGCTATGTTTTGCTTAAATTTCTTTGTTCTTAGGCTTGCTGCTTTTGATTTGCACGATAGTTAAATCTTGTATTGCTTTAAATGTACTGTCAGATGCTGTCATTTATTTTTATGCTTTTTCAATAAATGTATTTGTAAATAGATATTATTTGATTTGTCAGAAGAAAGAAAAAATAATGCCAATGGAGGTGATGTCACATTATTTCTGCCAACTTTTTACACTATATAAATTCTGTAAGAAAAATATATTTTTAGTGACTAATATGTCTTATTTTTATGTCTTGTTGCATGACTAATATAACATAAAAAAAAAAGAAATATAGCATGTCAAACATTGTTTCATCATCATCCCTACTGTGATCAGTCAGATTATCATCAGGCCCCCCCAAAAATATGTGTTTCCTAATGTACTGGTTTTAAAATTAGGGTAGGCAGGTAGTTTTTTTTATAACATTATATATAAATCAAATAATATTTAAAGCACTTCAAAGTACTGGGCAAAACCGGTTCAATTAGATTTTTTTTTTTTTCGGCCTCATCATCAATGCTGATCAGTTTTATACCATCATCAGGCCACAATCAAACAGTTCTTAGATTTTCATCCCAACTTCCCCTCACTGGATGTAGTTAAAATATTTGATACAATGGCTATCCCTGTCCTGAAAAAAAAATTGTTTTTAAAAAAAAAACTTCACAACCCACCCCAAATTAGATTAAAAAATGGATGAAAATCTAGGAATAATTTTCTTGATCCCAGTGTACTTTTAAAGTCAACATCATTGCAGTTTTCTGTCTCTGGTCAACAGCAGAATCAGTGTTGCTTCTATGATTTTTCAAAAGAGGGCCATCTCCCCCATCCCTTTTCCAAAAGTGGGCCAATTCTAAATTCAATGGGACAAATTTCCTTGAGATATATGGGTTACACAGAAGAAAATATTTCAAGTGATTGCAGCATCTTCAAAACAGGCAAGCACAAGGTTATTGTGTGGTTTATTGTATCTAAGCAATGTTTTTTAGATTGTATACCTGATCCACGATTTAAAAAATATTTACCAAATGTAAATGTGTTCCTTTTTGATGGTGTACATGTATGTCAAGCATGGGTATAATAAAGTGTACAGGTTGGAATGGCAAGTAGAAATAAGTTGTAAAGAAAAAATGATTGAATTTTTAAAATAATTAACAAGAGAAAAATGTAAAAACAAGAATACAACTTTTTTTAAAAACTTTATAAGCGACTCAAATTGGTGTGGACTTCAACAATACCATTACAGAACGAAAGTGCAAAAGAAGCAAGATTTAGTCGGGCCATTAATTACCAGCTCGAAATTCTTTTTCATAGCACCTGCCCATACAGCTGCCACATGATCAGCTGAATTGTATGTGCCTGTCTATTGTACTGGTCCTATAGTTTGTGCATCCTACAGTAAAAGTGATTGTTTTTCTGTGTTTCACACTGTTTACACAGCATCCCCATCTCTGACTTTTCTAACCACAACCATTCCCCATGCCAGTTTGACTGGAAACTGTGCACGAAGTTTTGCTTTGTTGCTTGCACTGCTATGTTCAAATCATTTGATTATGTTTCAACAAGAGATTCTCCCTCACTGTTCCTTCGTTTATAATAATCCTGCAAAATTCTTTTTGATATTTCTGTGCAAACTTGCATGTTTCTCCTGACTTAGCACATGCCAAAGATGCTGACTACCATTTACAATATGGTGGAACTGTAAAATATTTCCCCATTTCATTTTCACCTACGTAATGAGCTTCTAAGCAAAAAATACATAACAGGAGATATATCTTTTAATGCTAGGCTTGAAAATAAAGTGGAGAATGTGAGAACAGAATTCTGGTCAAGATCATAGTCTGTTGAGCTTGTTATGGACAAAAAACATACAAGAATTAAATATCTTTTACACCGTTCTAATCATACCGTGCATGTGACTGCAATAAAGAAGTCTGCACTCTGTTAATTTTTCAGCATATGGGAGTGTAATATGGGCATAAATTTGTTTGGGGAAAGGTTTAAATAGTTTCAAGCTCGAAATTATCGCAAAAATATTTATGTCTGAAAGGTCCTGATGAGCTGATATTTTGGTAATAATTATTACGGGAAAGGGAGGGATGTTCTTGTTGAAAGACTTCACTACATGATAAGAAAACAGAAATATATCCGCTTTTGTATGCCATTTTGTCCTAATTCATTCTCTCTTTTTCATATAAAAAAAACAATAGCCCGCATCCAATCACACAATCTGTGCCAGTGGCAATCGAACTGTTGGGCTTTTGGTGCATAGGTTCGTTCATTTTGGGCCAGCTTGTGATAAATCACAATATTCCCGCAATCCTGTGTCCTAGAAGCAACATGTTGCAGCATCATCATCACTGATGGCCTAGTAGTAACATGCTGAACTTTGAATCCAGGAGTCATGGGTTACAGATTCCGCTTCCTGTCTTTCATACGAAACTTCTACCCAAGGTCCGAGGAACCTCCATGGCAGAGTAGTGTAAAATGCTTATCTTCTGATCACTTGCCTCTCATCACGTAGGTTCAAATCCCACTCAGGCCTTGTATGTGAGAATGTTGCCAGTTACTGGAGGAAGTTTAGTGGTTCTACCCTGGTGGTCTTTGACGCCAGGGGTTTTCTTCAGCAGTAAAACTGGCTGCCATATATAAATTTTCTTGTGCTGAAAATGGTGTAAAACTCGTAATGATCTACCAACAACTTGAGGTCTCATCTCTATATAACCTCAGGTGTTGGAGAGACCTAAAACACAAATCAACCAACTAATCAACAGCAACACCAGCAGCAAAAGTACTGGTTTATAATTTTTGCCACAGCTGTTCGAGTGTTTAAAATTTTACCATAGTAATTGTCTTTAACCCATGAATATCGTTGATTATGTTTTCTGACATTTATCTAATGAACAGTCATCGTCAGACTGTGCAAACAGACTTATATGTTAGTAGCTCTGAAAATTTTACATATTCAGCTCACACAAATTTAAATTTTCTCCAGCAATGTCTATTGTTCTGACTAGACCTATTTATTATAGCTTATTCAAGCTATATTTAGCCCTATCTGGAGATGTGCATAGTTTGATAAATATTTTTAACAAACAATCTGAAGATGCATGAATGTTTTTCGGTGATGCATTTGGATTGAGTAACTACTAGAATCAAGAAATCAAATTATTCAAGTCTGTCAGGCAGACGCATAACTATAATCTGCCAATAGATTTTCTGATCTCTAAATTTGCATGATTTTTTGGGCTATACTGTTTCAGATGATAGAATTACCAGAATGGCCAGATAAGAGGTAATCACCGGAATGGACAGTTAAAATCGATTGAATTCATCTTTTAAGTAGCTTAATTCACTATTTTTTTAATGAACTGCACAGCCTTTATTTTCCTCCCTTTAATAAATCTTCTTCAAGATGAGGAAACAATGTCATGCACATTAAAGAATAGGAACACTTATGCTCATCTTTATCATTTATTATATACTTCAGAAACAGTCAATTAGCTTAACGTTGTTGCTACAGGTCGATACCCAGTGGTATTGACCGAAGTAAAAATATTCACTGCTTCATTATATGGTAAATATGTGCCGGCATTCATAAAATTCCAAGCCCATTCCAGTGATTATCTCCGTTCTGGTCTGTCTGGTGATTCTGTCCACCCATACTCTTTGTCTTGTTTTTGATATGTATCCAAATTTGTCACATGCTTACCTGATTACTATGCTAATTGTTTGTCAACCTGAGAATGTGTATACCAATGTGAAATGGAACTGGGAAACTGAATTTCAAGATGGTAAACCTCAACATTTTTGGATTTATTCCACTTGGATTCCATGTTTCTGTAAAAAACTAGGGAGTTCATCAACTCCCAATGCTGACCGAACACACTGTATGATAATGTCAGAGTAAAACGAATACCAATGAAATCTTATAACCCGGTCAGGTTCTCTCCCCTGCAGAGATGCTGCCAGGATTTTATCTAAAGGACAGAGGGGAGTCTCCCCCCTTGTCACCAAAATAAGGGGGGAGTATAAAATAAAGGGGGGGGGGGAGGGGGGAAGAAATGGCCTTGGTTCAATATTCACCCAACACTTAAATATCCCCATCTCTCTTTCTTACTGCTCCACTCTGTTAGGGCTCTGTGGAAATCAAAATCCTCAAAAGATGTCCCCTCTAGTTGTATAAGCATTAATCTGTTGATTGTTTCTGAATTTGATGTGTTCCTTATCTGTGTATGAATGTTTGTTCTGTGCTTGAATCCCCTTTCACAGTCTGCTGTCTGAAGGGGCATATCCATAGCTAGCTTAGCCAGCTGGAACAAGTTCTTAAACTGTTTTTTTGTGGTTGTCATGTACAATTTTCCACATCTGATAGATATTGTCTCTTGGATAGCTGTGTTCCAAAATAAGATTTTTCACTAGCATGAACTCTGCCACAGTTTCACTTTTTTGAATCAATGCTTTGCTGCCTACTATACCAGATTTATTATATGTTCCATAATGCTGTATTAGGGTTTTGAGTCCATCAATGCCATAGTCTGCGTGTTCAGACGGAGGTATTTTGGTAAAATAAGTATCCCGACATTTTAATTCCTTTTAGATTCTTATTTTATTCAAAATATTTTAACCCATAAAGTGCTATACTCAGTATAGTTTTGTAGCACATGATCCCCCAGTGCTGAATTGTTTGAGAAAAGAAATGAAAATTGCACTCTACTTTTAAAATACCTGTATTTTAATTAAGTTTGTATTGTCCATTTAATGTTAAAATACAGCTGAATAGGGGGTTGACCAGAATGCCGTATTGCACATCGAACTCGTATTAAACTTCATTATTGGGCTCAAAAACACTCACTGGTATTTCCAGTAACACTTTCGCAGCTCCAGTAGACTGATATACTTCAAAACTTCATAATCATTGTCATCATCGTTGTCATCAGCCAGTATTTGCCGAATGAAATCGTCATCTGAAGATGAACCACGTTGGTCGTCGGCAATTTTGGGTTTTCTGAGTGGCCCGTACTTTAAACATGCATTTGTAAAACTTTCTTGTTGACTAAGGTTAAAACTTTGACAGAATGCATGCTACAGGGCCCAATGTACAAATCAAATTTGGTTTAACAAGCATTCACGTCAATCCGAAGTATCCAGTTGTGTAAATATTTGACTACCTGAAAAACGATGTCGCAACAAGCGCTACGAGACCTCTACCGGCAGCCCTACTTATGTCGCGACAAGCACTTTAAGGGTTAACAGTTAAATAAAAGAAGTATACTGCGCAGGGTACATTTTGAATATGCACGACTTTAAACTAATTTGCAGGAGTTCTTGTGCATTACTGCTTTCCAACGTCGTGAAATCATACAAAGTTTGCGCGATTCGCGCATTCGCGTGCCCTGGCAGCATCTATGCCCCTGCATATTGATTCGCCACAAGTTAGACTGCTAAGAAGGGGTTAGATGTGATTTTAAATATATATATGCATTTTTTCTGACAACCCCACCTGTGATTTTTGATTTTGTTGTTCAAATTAGTTTGAAACACAACCACCTACAGAAGTTTTTTTGAAGTGCTGTCCCCAGGGGGGATATATGTTTTACTGGAACAGCCCTGAAAAGAATTTCCAGAAATCAATTCATTCTTTTAACTGCTGAGTACTCAAACTATTTCTGATATTCTTGAGAAACTCCAAGATACCAAATCTGGCAACAACAAATATTTTCTTGCATGCATGAGTTAACATGTTCACCAGATAACTGCAAGTATACAATTCTTTATCATAGCTTTTGACCTTGAACCTTACTTCATGGACAGAAAATCACTGAACCTGTCTCAAAGCCAAGAGATACCCACATTGTTAAACTTGGTCAAATAAATAATAAATATGGGGGGGGGAGGAAGTTATTTCAGTGGTCAGATAAATAATTAATATTGGGGGGAGGGGTATTTCAGTGGCATCATTTAAGGTATTCAATATATCAACAAAATGGGTTTAATAGCAATTCATTCATACTTTTTTGTGTTATCATGCTCACAAGCCAGTACAGATGAAAACTTTTCTTGAACACACACACAAGACTTTTGATCATTGACAGTGCTGACTATCAACATGTTCATTGGAATGCGTCTAATTACAAACTTTGCCCATAATTCACTTATAATGCAGGCATTAACCTTTGACTTGACCCCAGTGTCAATTCAGTCTGGTTATCAAAACTCCTTTATAAAAATGCACATATGTTGGTGGTCAAATCTGTTCCAATGTCAATCAGAACCAATTAAATACTGCAAGAAGTGTCTTAGTGAAAACCCCAATGTCAATGCCACCATTCATGAAAGAGAAATAGTGATAACAAGATTTTTTAGATCGCCACTATGGTGCCATATTGGAGGTTCAATGAGCACCAATTCCATTCAGAACCAGGTACATATTGCTGTAAAATTGTTTTAGTGAAAAGTCTATGTCAATAAAACCATCTCTTCAGGAAAAGTAGCCATATACAGATTTTCAGGATGGCCTGCAAGGCAGACATTTTGGGTGTAAGATCAGCATCATTTTAACATAAGAATAACTATATGCTGCCAAAAAGAAGTGGATGTTTTATGTCGGTATGGGTGTCCATTTAGGACAAGCAGCAGTTAGAGTTTGTTCAAATTTTGGGAACTCACATTGGGATCATTTTCATTTAGGACCACCTAGACATCAGAAGAACTTTTTTATTAAAAAACCCATGTTGATATAACATCCACTCAAGAGGGGTAGCAATAACAAGATTTTCAAGATTGCCACAGGGGCACCATTTTCATTTAGGACCAACTAGATATCATAAGAAGTCTTTTAGTGAAAATCTCATGTCAATAAGACCATTCATTTAAGAGGAGTAGCATTAACAAGATTTTTAAGATGGCTGCCATGGCAAAAATATTGGATGTCAGATCAGAATAATTTTCATTTAGGACCAACTAGACATCATAAAAAGTCTTTTGGTTAAAAACTCCATGTTGATATTACCATCAGTTCATGAGAAGTAGCGATAAAAAGATTTATTTTCAAGATGGCCACCATCGTGGCCATACTGCATGCCAGATAGACACCATTTTCATTTTCATTTAGGACCAACTAGACATCGTAAGAAGTCTTTTGGTGAAAACCTCATGTAGGAGGAGTAGAAAAAATAAGATTATTAAGATTGCCACTATGATGGCCATATTTGATGTCAGAGAGGCACCATTTTCATTTAGGACCAACCAAACATCAAAAAAGTCTTTTAGTGAAAACCCCATGTTGATATGACCATCCATTAAGGAGTAGCAATAGCCAGATGTTTAAGATGGCCACCATGGCAGACATACAATGCACGTATGGATGTACAAGCAGCACCATTTTCATTTAGGACCAACTAGGCTCGGGTTGAATGTGTGTATAAAGTTTCATGACAGATGGATGACAAACAACAGACCATAATAAAAGCTTGTCCAGTCTATGACCAGTAGACTAAAACAAACATATCCATATTTGTCAATGGCATATATAAATTTCATTCAAAACAGTCTAATATGGCAGCATTTGCACTTTGTGTCTATTCAACCTTTTAATTCCTTCCTGGGGCCCTGGTGAGCTTGAACTAGTAACTATTCCACAAAGTTTTATGAATTTTCAAAACTGTAGAAAGATTTAGTGCAAAAGACAGACTTCCACAACATTTTGTAATAAAGTGGGGGAAAGAAATAAAGTGTTCCTTAATTTTCCATAATCAAATTTTAAAGAAACGAAATTCACACCAGTATCAGAAACTTACAAGAGTCCCTCAAACAGACATTTTTATTTAGGACCAACTAGACCTTGTAAGTCTTTTGGTGAAAACCCCATGTCAATATGACCATCCATTCAAGAAGAGTAGCAATAACAAGATTTGCAAAATGGGTGTTGTGGTGGCCATACCAGATGTAATATTAGCACCATTTTCATTTAAGATCAAGTAGATATTATAAGATGTCTTTTGGTGAAAACCCAATGTTAATATGAGCATTTATTCGGAAGGAGTAGTGATAACAAGATTTTCAAAACAGCCACCGTGGCAGCCTTACTGGATGTCAGACTGACATCATTTTTAATTAGGAGCAACTAGACAATATAAGTCATCATCTGATGAAAACCATTTCATTTTCTGCTTATTAGCAGTAGCTATAACAATGTTTTCAAGATGGCAGATTGGCACCATTTTCATTTAGGACCAGCTAGACATCATAAGAACTATTTTGGTGAAAACCCCATGTTGATATGACCATCTATCCAAAAGGAGTAGCGATAACAAGATTTTCAAGATGGCTGTCATGGTGGCCTAACTGGATGTAAGACTGGTACCATTTTCATTTAGAACCAACTCAAGATAAAAAAAAGCCTTTGAGTGAAAACCCTATGTTGATATGACCGTTCATTCAGGAGGAGTAGCAATAAGAATTTGAAGATGGCTGCTGTGGTGGCCATATTGGATGTAAGATAGGCACCAATTTCATTTAGAACCAACTAGACATTGTGATGAATGTGTGTGTAGAGTTTCATATCATTCCACCAAGCAGTTTAGGAGGAGCAGTGATAACAAACTTGTGCTAACAGATGACGGACAACAGACATCAGGCCATCCCAAAAGCTCTTTGGTCTATGACCAGTAGAGCTAAATACTGATGTTGATGTTCATGCCGTTTTGCAAGTATTGGTTGATTAATTAAAAACAATCAAAAAAGCAAGCTCACAAGAAATGTTTGCACCCCTCACAAAAGTAAGCTTTTCCAAAAGATGCACCTGAAAGTTTGAACTTTTTTTTGGGGGGGGGAATCAATGACTTTTGCATTTTTTACAGGTTTTATTAAAAGTTAACCTGACCAATCTAGTTCTTATCTTTGGCATGATAATTAGCTTACATTTTTTAAGAAATTTCTTTACAGTCAAGGGCTTATTCTGCTTTGAAGTCTCTTAGCCAGTGTGAACAGAGATTTATCTACATCTGCAGAAATTTAAACAACATCAGGTAGATATTACAGCATATTTCCCTTCTGGTAACAAAAAATATCATATCAGGGATGGATATATTCCTTGTCCTGCAGCCATGTAATCCAAAGGTTGCGGGTTTGATACCCATCCAGGCCAAAGTGGGCCAGAAGCCTCACTGTGTTCTTGGCACTTAGCTCCCATTTCCTCAGCATGATACAGCCAAATAAAGTGCTGAAAGTGCCATTAAAAAGCATGCAAAATTGCCCTGCAGTCAGTACCAGATTAAAAAGCATGCAACATTGCCCTGCAGTCAGTACCAGATTAAAAAGCATGCAAAATTGCTATGCAGTCAGTACCAGATTAAAAAGCATGCAAAATTGCCCTGCAGTCAGTACCAGATTAAAAAGCATGCAACATTGCCCTGCAGTCAGTACCAGTTCAAAAAGCATGCAACATTGCCCTGCAGTCAGTACCAGTTCAAAAAGCATGCAACATTGCCCTGCAGTCAGTACCAGTTCAAAAAGCATGCAACATTGCCCTGCAGTCAGTACCAGTTTAAAAAGCATGCAACATTGCCCTGCAGTCAGTACCAGATTAAAAAGCATGCAACATTGCCCTGCAGTCAGTACCAGATTAAAATTTGTTAGGCAAGTGAAGTCTTTCTTTCTTGCCCATAAATTTATATGATACTGTATGAAGAAAAAAAATTGATATTTGGGGGAGGGGGCAATATTGTTGAAATTGCAATTCCAGTTAAAGCAAATCTGTGCAGATATGCATGCAGATGATCAAACCTTTGCATTCCTTAATGCGGATGGTAACAACAGGAAAGTGCTCTGTCATATTCTCCAAAACTGTAATATCAGTTGCATCATGGATCTCCCTGTAAGGAGAACAATATATATATATATATATATATATATATATATATATATATATATATATATATATATATATGCACACACACACATACTCACACTGGAGCAACCTTGCAGAATTCTTAATGTCCTAAGACCTCAATATATTTAATCATCATTCCATAATGTAGTGAATTGGTCCACAGTTTGAAATAGAGTGCTGAACCCTGAATCCATTTTTTTTTTGGCTAACTGTTCAGAGTACAACCTAGATTAGAGTGAATCAGTTTGAGAGATTGGTAGTTAGAGTCAAAAACATGTCATATGCCTATAGACATTCTACTGGTAGTCCCGGTTAAGAACCTGTCATTAAAAAATGATAGCTCCTCCGATGGTAGTTTGAATCAAAAACATGCCATATTATTACAGATATTCTGCTTGTAATTCAGTAGAAAAACATGTCACATAATCAAAAACATTCTGCTGGTAGTTCAAGTAAAAAAATGTCATATAAATATAGATATTCTGCTCATAGCTACAGTAAGAAATGTGTCATATAATTATAGACATTCTGCTGGTAGTTTGAGTGAAAAACATAACATATAACTATGACATTCTGCTCACAGTTTGAGTCAAAAACATTTCATATAATTATAGACATTCTGCTGGCAGTCTGACTCAGAAACATGTCATATACTTATAGACATTCTGCTAGTAGTTTGAGTCAACAAAATGTCATATAATTATGAACATTCTGCTGGTAGTGTAAGTCAAAAACATGTCATATAATTATAGGCATTCTGCTGGTGGTTTGAGCCAAAAATATGTGATATAATTATAGACATTTTATAGGTGGTTTGAGTGAAAAACAGTTAATGAATCATATATATTGTGCTAGGTCTTAACGAAGAGTCTGAGTGGTCCAGAATGTTAGAGCCAATAGTATTTGAGGAAATAAGATTCTACTGTATGAGCTAATAATTTATTTATTAAGCTCCATAAATTTTTATATCTACAATCTACAAAGTTATAATCTATCAAATTATTTACTTAAGAAAACTGTTATGCATTTATTTATGTTCCTTCTGTCATTCAACACTTTCTTTACCCTTAAGGAGTCCAGATAAATTGTGCATATAGTTGTAAAAAACAAACAAAAGAAAGATAATGTTTTTAAAAAAGTAAATTAATTAATAGAAAACCACAAAAAAGCAAACAAATAGAAATACTGACTGTGTAAACTAAAAAAAGAGATTTAATCTAAGACAATTAAAATAATAGTTTTGTCCCAAACTTATTTTAAGAAGGCCACATATAGTGTACGTCCAAATCCTTCCCATTCTGTCCATCACAAATTTAGTTTCAGCTCCATAACTTTTGACAGACAGTATGGATTGAAACAAAACTTTATATGGAGCTTAATTGTCTGAAGATCCAAGTCTA
This sequence comes from Margaritifera margaritifera, assembly GCA_029931535.1. NCBI lineage: Eukaryota > Metazoa > Mollusca > Bivalvia > Unionida > Margaritiferidae > Margaritifera > Margaritifera margaritifera. Next base: position 3,111,321 of record JAQPZY010001516.1, read on the forward strand.
AGTTCAATTTTCACCCATTCCTGTTAAAATCTGACTGAGTTATGTCCCTTGTATGACTGAGCAGTTTTCCCTTCCATAATTGATTCCATTTGCACTCATTAACTTTTGATGACCTTCATGGACTGAAACCAAATTTAATATAGGGCCTCATACTGAGGAAACTTAGGTCAAGTTTGATTTTGATCTATTTGTCAAATTTTTACTAAATTATGGCTTTTTTTAAATACTTAAACAAGTTCCCCTTGCATCATAAATTCTCATTCTGATCAATAAAATTTCTGAAGGATTACATGGATTGAAACCAAATTTAGCACAAGGTTTTATATTAAGAAAACTCTGATCAATTTTGATTTTAATCCATTTATGGCAATTATTTGTATAACAGATTCCATTTAGACATAATAACTCTTTAAGGACCTCACAGACTGAAACCAAATTTTGATACTGACCTTTGTTGCATTGTTGAGACCAAGGCCAAGTTTGTTGATCACTCAATTATGTAAACATCTGATAGATTAACTTCCCTATTTAACTTTTAAAAAAAAGATAATCCATCTGAGATATCTTTAAATACAACATATTGGCAGGGAAATCTTTCTGCTAGACACATTTTAAGTTCATCCATATGTCCGGCATAGATGTAAATTCCCTCTTTCATAATAAGTATCTTTACATGAGAGTTAACACATTAGATATGACATTCTTACCAGTCCACATTAATTGTGTTAAGACTTTTCAGATTGTCTGCTTCCCCACCCTGAACTACAATCCTGGAAGGTAGGTAGTTGTCATCAGAACCTTCAACAGTTATCTGCAGCTTCCTTCAAAAAATTAAAATAAAAAAGTCTTCAATTAGCTTCACTGGAAAGGCATTGACCTTATTCAAGATCATTAGACTTTTTCAAAACATAATGGTTCCCATTTTTAAAGACCTCAAGATGCAATTCAATTCAGGAAACAACAACCAATATAAGGTCATCAGTAAACAAAGATGCAGTCAACTGAGTAACTGTGTTGAATATAAACATATTTAGTGTGTCTCAATCAGGCATTTTAGAGTAACTAGTGTTACTATCAAGACTAAACTGCTGTAATTACAAAAATAGCAAGGTTCTTCAGATTAAGTCATTGTAAATAAGAGATCAAACTTTAAACTTTTTAATGCATACTTCACAAAAGGAAATTTCTCAAAAACTGTCAAAAAAGACATGCTATTTGGTTCTGAGAAAGAAAAAAAAACAATTCTTTTGAAAAGCATACAATAATAAAGGAGATTCAAATTAATTTTATTATTATGTATTTTACTGCATATCAGTTCGGAAAATAGTGTACAAATTTAAAATCTATTTACAAGAGTTGGTTAATATATGCAAATGCTTTATCTGAACTAAATTCTCAGCCAGTATGCATCAATAATTCAATGACTTTCATGAGAACACCAAATGCATGGTTTATTATTCTTTGCACAAAATGTTATGAAGAAAAGAATCTTAAAGAGTATAACTGTATTTATTAATTTATCACAATACAGCACATTTAAGAGCTATACCATCAACATATTGTCAGAATCAAAGTGCATCTTGATATTCTGGCTGGTAAAATGCAATCTGATGAAGTAGATTGCCAGGCACAACATTATCCCAATCTGATGCAGTTATCCTAATCTGATGCGGTAGATTTACAGGCACAAGATTATCCCAATCTTATACAGTAGAATACCAGGCACAACATGCAGTAGATTACCAGGCACAACATTATCCCAATATGATACAGTAGATTACCAGGGCACAATATTATCCCATTTTACCAGGCACTTCATTATCCCAATCTGATACAGTAGATTACCAGGGCACAACATTATCCCAATCTAATCATTATCCCAATTTGATGAATTGGAGATACTAGGCACAACATTATCCCAATCTAATCATTATCCCAATTTGATGCAATAGATTACAAAGCACAACATGCAGTAGATTACCAGGCACAACAGGCAGCAGATTACCAGGCACAACATTATCTCAATCTGATGCAATATATTACAAGGCACAACATGCAGTAGATTACCAGGCACAACATGATCCCAATCTAATCATTATCCCAATTTGATGAAGTGGAGATACCAGGCACAACATTATCCCAATCTGATGCAATTGATTACCAGGCAGAACATTATCTAAATCTGATGCGGTAGATTACCAGGCACAACATGCAGTAGATTTCCAGGCACAACATTATCCCAAAATAATAATGAATCAATAAATCTGTATATCTTAAATGCTTGCCACAGAAAGAATAACTCATCAAAACGACCAAGGAAGAACAACAAAAAAAGCATACCAACTTATTTGTGTCTCAAGTGAAGACTACTAATTCACCTGGACAAATGTATACTTTTACATGTACAAATGGCAGCATGAAAATGGATGTAAAAAAAAATTAAAACTAAAGGCTATATGGTGACACCAGTCACCCTTACATATAATGGCACCATGGATCAAACCTTGAACTTCAGATGGGAAAATAATACTTCCCAACAATTCTATTCAAACTTTACATATATGCAATACCACTACACACATACTTGATAATTGTTCCTTTTTTCATTCTGAGCTGGATCCAGTGTTGTCCCTGGCTACCATCACTCTCCCAGTATGTATCTGGATCTCCATCTGTCAAAGAACTGGGTCCAAACTCCTCCTGCAAGAAAGAAGAGAATGTATAGGCATCAAACTATTTTATGCTAGATGAATATTAATAGTAATCAAATTTTATTCTTTGTGAAAAATATTTTAATTATAAAAACTCAAGACATGAGAATCTCACTCTTTATGAAATTTTACTTTAAATTTATTATTGTTTTAAGATGGGTGTTTTGATAACAATCCATTTATTAGTTGGCAATGGGAACATGTAATATTTGAGAAAGTCCAAAACTGATTTACCATCTATACTCACCTATAAGCTCATACCAACTGCAAACTGCACAGACCCAGATCTACCGGCGCATAATGTGCCAGAAGATCTGGGTCTATGCAGTTTGTAAGGACTAATCAGTAGAACAAACAACAGATCCTGATCTACTAGCGCATATTATGTGACAGCAGATCAGGGTCTATGTTGTTTGCATTTGGACTTGGCTTATACGCGAGGATATACAGTATCTATTATTATTGTTTACAAATCTAGGGTCACACTAGGGGCAATTCAGGTCAAACTTCCTCTCATCAACGAAACTTCACTGCTACAACATGTCATGAAAGTGAAGTCGACTTTGTCTTGCCACAAAGTGGTTCATACCCTCCCTGCTGCCCTCCCCATTTTCCCCAATTAAACCCCTGATATTCTGCCCCAAATAGTGACTCTTGAATAGTGTTTATTAAAACTTATGCTTGCTTGCATAAAACAGTACACATGCTTTAAAATCTACTCTGTTGCTAATTTGGTGGTTTCTGGTGCCTTCAAATATGGATAGAATTACAATTTTACTGCCAAACATAACAATATGAAACTATAGGAAGAGAGTAAAGTCCCAAGCTTTTTCAAACCCTTAAACCAAATACTGTATCATTAATGAAGTTTGGAGACTAAAAGCTATGAAGAAATTAATGACTTTATCCAATATTTCATCTGAAAATATATTGTGATGAGACAATTTGACTTCACCATGTATTAGTCACCTTTTTATGGGAACAGTTTGCCTATTTTTCAGGTTACCTTCTAGTTCTATTAACAAAGTTATCAAGCAGTTTTTCTGATTTAAACTGTACAGTTTTTGATATTTTGATAAAATATGAAGGGTATTTTGCGTAAATTAATATTATTTAATTTGCACAGCCAATAAAACACTAGTTGTTAACAAAAATATTTTGCCATTACAAAATTCTGACCTCTAACTCACTTCTCCCTATTTTCCCATCACTAAAGCCTATTTAGACAGGAGGAAGAGAAAGAAAACACTTCACCCAAAATGTAAGTATATAGCATATCAGTTATAATCAACAATATTAGACAATTTAGTATTTTCTAAAGGTCAAGGGCCATGGAACTTTATTTCAAGCCTGTATTGATAATTTAGACAGTCCATTAGCATACCATATACGAAGATACATCTATAGACTCAACATAGTTCTTGATGGTTCCTAGTTGGTCATTCTCTGGGGAGATGTGATGTGACATCAGTCGGACAAGAGCTTCGTCATGTTCCATTGTCCAGTTGACAGGAATATCGCTCAGTTTCTTTACAGCATCCTCATCAGGAGGAATAATCTCCACAGACTTGTTTCGAAAAGCCACTGAACATGTATGTTCTACAACTTCCTCCCACCTGAAATGAAGATACATGATATATGAAAGTTAAGGTCCATGCCTCAAGAAAGAACACACAGATAGAATTTGAGAGTTTTTCCTAGGACTTTGATCATACTCACTTTCGGTGCAAAAATTAGGAAAAATAGGAATTTCTTACATGAAATAGAAGTTAATTAAAGGACTTTGGATAAAATATACAATAATTATAAGACACAAATTGAATATTTTTCCAATGCAAAAAGAAAAACATACAGCAAAGAACCAACACAAGATGACAGGCTCCTACCCCCCCCCCCTTTGCATCTGTCCACCATGCCTCCCATTTATTACAAACAAAGCATAAAAGGGCAAAATGTGCATTTTATTCTGTAGATAAATTATATTTGACAGATTTCTAGATATTTAAAATTTGTCAGTTTACACAGCACAGAAAGTTCTCATAGTAAAAAAAAAACAAAGTTTGAATGTATTTCAAATATAGGATTTAAACGCCAAATTTCTAAAATACTGACTTATAGGATGATAATGATCCATGAATAAAGCTTTTTTTATCAAGAGTAATGATGTGTATTACACACATACTTTTGACATAGTTATGAAATAAAGAGACTTCACATTTTACTTTGCTCCCCAATGAAATTCAATGCAATTAAAATGGTTTTCTTAGCATGAAACAGGACCATGACCTGCACACTCAAATGAAAAACTTAAACAAAAAACCTTGCGGATTTCACCGCAGTTGCCATCTGAAAAAGTGACTACTATCTCCAACTTTCCATTGATTCAGGCTCACAAAATTTGAATGCAAGCTTTATATGAATATAATATTTGAATAATAGCAATAGAAGCTAATATTTTAATTCTTTTTCTAATACTGTTTCTGAGAAGCATAACTGACAAAAAAAATACACATATAATTAAAGAAAGAAAAGAATTATGTTTCTGTAAGAATACTTAACCAATCACATTAATTAGGCATCAACTCAGCAACCTCCTCAATCCAGCCATCCCAGAATGATGAAACATTTCATCTTATTTGTCTATATAAAACACTATAAAAATAGTATCTATGGGAAGGAACTCTTCCAAGATACTGTTGTAATTACCTCCACTTGTCATCACTATGTAGCTATCCTGTATACCAGATGTTCTTAAATTTAAGCTTGAGTGATACATCAATTAGAGTGCTCACATTTGCAGGGAGTTGTGGGTGGGTTTAATTATAATGTGATTGGGTAAGTATTCTCTGAGAAACATAATTTATGAGAATTTTTTTAAATTTCTCCATCCAATTCATTACTCAATCACATTAACGTTAGAAAAACAGGTAAGAAGAGGAGGAAATACGTGAGCATCCAAATTCTACCGTGGTCACCTATTGGGAGGACGTTATGGTATGAGTCCTCATTTGAAGGATAAAACCATTCTCTTAATGAAAGGCAGCACAGCCAAGGGATAGCAGCTAGCAATATATGAATAATATAAACGCTTAAATAAAGTGTAAGGAGCAACAGATGGTGTTTCCTAACTGAGGAATATTCCGGATAAATCCAACAAAAGCTTTCAACCAATGCCCATGACAAGGTTGTGCTGGCCTAAACAAGGTCTGGTGGACATCTGTGCAACCACCACTAGACACACCAAATTCAGTTCTCTTCTCTGTGAGGCTAAATTACAAAGATAACAGCTAGAGAAAGTTGACTGTTCATGCCAGCCAAAGCCTCAACAATATCTCAATCTAAGAGTTACCTTTGAATATCAGGTTTACAGAGATGGCTCAAATCTCTTGCTGATATTTTCAAGAGGTGCATTTGATCCTATGAGATCTTAGAATTTGCTGAGCAAATCACCCAGTTAAACCATGTTGCCAAAGCTTGAGGAGTGATGTTTTGCGCTTTCTTTTTTCACCAGGAGAAGAAGTCTTTGCCAGTATTGATGAATGCTTTCAGTGTGTGTTTGAGGTACCACTGGAGCATGAACTGGGTCTTGGAATATAGCCTCTATCAAAGGTCTAACAACGAAAGGGAGTGAATGATTACTTTATAATTATGTATGGATTCTTGGTCACAAATCCTGACTGTGTCATTAGAATCACTGAATGATTTGAGCAGAACTGAAGATAGTTTGGGTCAACTGAAAGGGCATGCAATTCCTACACCATGCAGGCTGAATCCCAGACTAACAGGAAGCATGTCTTGTATGATAGTGGCACAGTGAAACTCTGTCAAAGGTTCAAATTTAGAGGAATGGAGCCACATAAGAACCCATGAGAGATTCCATTTGGAGAACAATGTGAGTGACCTGGACCGGTTCAGATCAAAGTTGGCCAATAAGACAGAGATATCCTTGAAATAGCCTATATCTGCTCTCCCATAATATCTGCAGGTGTTGGAAATCATGCAGTAGTAGCCTTTAACAGCAAGTGGTGCTGATTTCTTGTCCTTAGAGAGCCTGAGAAAGAAACTGGCTAGTTGTGGAATCAAGGGCCCGAAGACATCAATGTCACAGTCCTTAAACTAGTCTGTAAAGATATGCCACCTTCTCTCATGCTTTTTAAGTGGAAGACCTTCTAACACAGGAGATCCTCTCCACAAATGAAGCACTGAAGTCCTTTGCATGCAGGGCTTTCCTATGAAGAGCCAGACCTGAAGAAGTCTGTCTGGACATAGGTGAAAGATGTGTGATCTCGGCTCTTTGAGCAGATTGGGAGCTATGTGAATCTTCCTGAGAATGTCTACCATTAGACTGAGTAGATTGTTGACCCAGTAACTGTCTGATCAGAAAGGGGTAATCTGAATCAATTTGCTGGTCTGATCCCTAATTTTCTAAATCACTCTTGGAATCTCAACAGTTGGAGGGTAGGCATATCCCCAGATCATATCTCAAATGAAAAAAAAGAGCATCCAATGCATAGGCTTCTGGGTTCAGTACTGATGACACAATGGTGGGCAGTTTGTGATTTTACCTGGTCACAAAAAGATCAATCATAAGACAAGCCCAAAGATCACAAATCTGATGGAAGATTGATCAATGTAAAGACTACTCAGTGTGCAGAATATTACCTCTCCTTGATAACAAGTCAGCTTGGACATTAAGTCTACTTTGGATATGTCTTATCTGTACAGTGACTCAATGCCAGGAGCACAAAAAAAGAAAATATCACACAAGGAAACATAAATATCACACAAGGAAACATAAATATCACACAAGAAAACATAAATATCACACAAGGAAACATAAATATCACACAAGGAAACATAAATATCACACAAGAAAACATAAATGTGGCTGCAGAGGTAATTAACCACCTTCGAACAGTGGAGCTGGTTCTGGTATGAAAGGCATTGACTATGGCCTTCATTTTCAAGAGATTTATGTGAAAAACCCTCTCCTCCACGCCCAGTGAAGCCAGGTAAAATGCAGGCACCCCAACTGCACATGTTAGTGTCCATAGAGACAGTAACTTCCAGCTGGATAGTGTGGGCACCAGAGGCTTTCCAAAGCCTTAGACTTAGACTTCTGTCATAGAACTGGAAGATGAATGAGAGAACAGTGTTTCAGCCAGATTTGACAAAAAAGAGGCCAACTGGCACCCTTTATTTGAAAAAGTGGAACAATGGCATGATAATAACAGGCTAACCTCATAATATAACATTACAGTGAAACCCCGCTATAACGCGCCCCGCTATAACGCGAATTCGGATATAACGCGATCGTGGCGTGGCTCCCAAAATTTCATATATTCATTCGCACATGAAATTTTTTTTTTTTTTTTTGCAAAGTACGAGAAATAGTGTATAAAATGTGTATATTACAGTATCATTTTGGGGAAGAGATCGCATATGAATTCGAGTATAATACGTTTGTGGCGTGGTTCCTGAAATTTTATATACATGTACATGTATTTTTCTCGTACACGGAAAAAAAATAATTTTTTTTTAAGTACGAGAAATAGTGTATAAAAAGTTTATTATCATTTTGGGGAAGAGATCACGTATGAATTCGATCGTGGCGTGGCTTCTGAAATTTAACAATTTCACCAATTTCTTGAAGTGTTATGCCAAAATAAACATTTTCGGAAATGTTACTTATTACTGATCCATGAGTAAAGCCAGTAAGTCTTCTCTGTGTTTGTCTTCAATTCATTATGTATACAATCATTGCTCAAACAATAGCCGACATGTTTTTCTTCTTTAACTGCATACACAACCGAGCATCAGACAATGTGGTGGTTGATAAAAGATTCTCACGATTTAATAAACATCAAAAAACGTAAGCCGCCAACACGTGCGCTGGACTTCAATTCATCCTGTATACAATCATTGCGCAAACAATAGCCGACTTATGTTTCTTCTTTAACTGCATAAACAACCAAGCACCAGACAATGCGGTGGTTGATCAAAGATTGTCATATGTGGGTGCTTATGTAGAGACTGAGCTTGGGCGGCAAGATCAAAGATTGTCATATGTGGGTGCTTATGTAGAGACTGAGCTTGGGCGGCAAGATCACAGGGAGTTCAAATAACCACTCTCTGTTACTTAGCACTAAACAAGTACAGCTGTATCAAACTCGTGGCTCAATCAAAGGGTTGTCATTTGGGAAAACAAAGACGGGTCGATATCAGATAGTAAACGGTGTTGATACCCTATTCATGCTATACATTAGACGTGTATACGTTGTTCTCTGAAAAAATTTAAATATAGTAAAACCCCGCAATAACGCGACCCCGCTTTTTCCGCGATCGAATTTTATGGACCCCCAATATCGCGTTATAGCGGGGTTTCACTGTATATATTTACGTAGTACTGGAGAGCAGGGAATGATGCCAGCAAGTGGCTTTCTGAGAAGAAGACTTTGGAGTTATCTGTGTCCCATATCTTGTTGGACAGATGATCGGTAATCTCCTTGATCTTGAGAGACTGCAGGAGCAGATGGAAGCGGAACGATTGGTCCTCATCATCTGTGTCCACAGAGGCCCTGACCAGATATGCCTGATTGGAAGATGGTGCAGAACTCAGGAAAACCAATTGTCAACACGTCCTGACCAGGTAAAAATTGGCTGTGCTTAGGATTTTACTACTTACTCGTCCAGGAGTCAACTAGATGCAGATATGCACCTTCAGAATAGATCTGTGCATGTTCTACCCTTAACAAGCATCAAAGTTAAACAGTGCTGAACATTCAGCATGCATCAATTACTGATTACTTCTGCCTATTTTGCCTTCTTGTTATCAGTGCAGAACATGTCACAAAGGAAGCAGACTTTGGTTTTTTACACATGTACCCAACACAAACGGGATAATAAAATGGATCCAAATCATGAAAATATTATGTTCCGAGTTAAGGCACTGGGTTTAAAACTCTTCTAATACATGACCCCTTATATAAATATGTAATAAGAGAAATCGCTGTTTAACAACTAACCCTCGATTTCACACTGGTATTCACATTTACAGTGCCACTTTTCAGTAATCTAAAGGATCTGAAGGACGAGTGCTTGGAAAAAATCTTCCTGAGCCCTGCGGTGGTGGCAGCACTCATCCAGAGAAAAGATCCTACTGATCTCTTCAATCACAGCTTTAAAGATAAACTCAGTCCTCTCCATAGAAGGATCTAGGTTAATAAATTGATCAAGGTTCTCCCAGCATTCCTTTGGTGGTGGTGGTGGTGAGGTCCTCATCCAGGAAGCCTTACATGTCCACATAAATCATAGCAGGTGAAAGGGAAGACATAACATCAACAAAAGAATATGTTATGGTACCTGACAACCGGATAAGCAATAAATTGCAGACACAATGTCTGAACTGAAGGACAGGCAACTTGTCGAAGTACTGATGGGGGCTGGCAAACACAGGGTGTATGTTCTCTTTTCACATCCATGTCAGTAGTCAATTATTATGGTATGTGGTTTAATCATCATTTTTCAGCAGATGATAGGCTATACATGGCACCCAATATGTGCGCTGGAGGAAGAACCTAGGAAGACCCCAGGAAGAACCAGAGACCCATAGGAAGCTAATGGCAAGCTTTCTCACATACCCACATTGGCCGAGCCAAGACTCCAACCCACATGGACAGAGATGAGATGTGAGTGATCTGTAAAGGTGAGTACCTTCGACCACTCGGCTACCTGGGGCCGCACCAGTAGTCAAAAGGTGGGAAGAAAGGCAAAAAAGATCCCCTGACACCAACATCTGCAAAGTGGTTTCTTGGATCGGTATTCCCATCTGAGATTCCAGCAGTGAATGTGAAGATGGCACCATATTAGAATCCATAGCAACCTGTTATCCAGAACTGATAGTCACCAATGGCAATGTCTGAGAAATCTTGGGAAGGCGGAGGGACCACAGAACATTCCACACAATAAAGGTTACTGATTCAGTGTTTAGATGAAGGCTCAGGACTTTGACATCCAAAGACTTCAATCACAAGAGTTTTTCCCTGCCTTTCAATTGTTTCCACTGAACTGTGTACAGAGGGAGTCCCTTTTGACCAACTTGCACAGACGCTGCAAATACATTTAGTATACCAAAGGAACATCTTGTGAGTGTCCTCTGAAACCTTTATCTTTTTACACTTGCTGCATCTTCTTGCTATTGAATAACTGTAACAACAAAGAAAAATACCCAGGAAAAGCAATAAACAAAATATGGTGCAAACTATCCGCAAATTAAAGCACCAAAGCTGTAACTGATGATAATTTACAGAAATTCAACAGTGACTGATATATATATATATATATATATATGTTATTACAGAATGCAAATGGCAAAAATGGCAAGGTCACTGGCTAAGTCAACCACTGTGGAAAAAATATGCAAAATTACTGATGAAAAACAAAAATACAGTTCAGGGATGAGCAAATCCCATAGCCCGACGTCCCGGACGAGTCATTTTTTAAGTCGGGCAAGTAAAATTTTCCAAGTCGCTAGTTCGGGACAAGTGCTTTTTAAAAAAGTCGGGCTAGTCCTTATTTTCATGCTTTAATCACTATATCTACCTTTATTTGGCCAATCATGCCCTCCGGGCATACTGAATACTTGATTCTACCCCTCTTCGTGTATACATTTACATCCTGTTACTGCTTGACTGCATATTGGGCTAAGCGACCAAATTATCGGCAAATCAAAACACGTCAAACAAAAGAAAGCCAATATGATCAATTAGTAGTGTTTTAAGTGGCTTTGTTGCATTGCGTTTACTCAAGCCAGATTATCACAAGCAGCTCACTATGATTTTAATCCAGCGAGTCAGTGTAATTAAATTAATGAAAGGTACTTTACCGACATCAGTGTTGGTTTGTTTTATGAACTGATTAAATGACAGTAATGATTCTTTAATTTTTAATTGATTATACAGATGATTAACTTCCACGTGCAATATTGCGTTTGAAGCGAAACAATTACGCTAATTAATGAGCTGTCTCTGTTCGTATTTAAAAGAGAAAATGTATGTTATGATCACTTTAGAAGTAGTTGTCAAGCAAGCTGATAGTTACTCTATGGATAAAATGAGTTTGCTAAATTATTTATGCAAGGAAGGTAATAATGGCGATTTGGAGAAGGAAAATTTGTTTGAAAGTGGAGGGATAAAACGTAAGACTGATGCTGAGTGTGCGGTAGCCATTTCTCCAAAGAGACATAAGCAACAATCTGTGATGGCAAAAAATGTCAAATATGACACTACTAAGAGACAGAGAAATTTTCAGCCGCTTTGGGTTGATCGTTACCCTTGGCTTGAATGTATTGACTCGGAAGGAAAGATGTTTTGCAGTTATTGCAAACAATATCCAAAACTGGCACAGGTTGGAAATTCACCCAGTGTATTTGTCAGTGGAAGTGACAATTTCAGGATTGAACCAATCACCGGATCCACCTGTTGAAATTCTTGGAACACTCTTAGTGAATACTCCACCTAGTCTCAGTCAATTATGCAAACTATTAGAAATCATGTTTGTTATAAGCCTATCCACTGCTGAGTGTGAACGAGGATTTAGTTCAATGAACTTAATCAAGACTTCTTTAAGGAATTCCTCAAACCAAAAGAGTTTACAAATGCTAGTGAACATTTCCGCAAATCGACCAGAGCTTGAGGACTTCAACCCAGACACAGCTATCAACTGCTGGCTTAGTGCTGGTGCAGGTGGCAGACATATACATGGACATTTTTTCAAATCCATCAGCTAAAGCATATATACATGAACCTGAAGAAGCCAAATGTATAACAACCAATGTTTTTGAAAAATTCAATTCTTTTAAGAAATAATTATGTTGTATATTATTTCGTTTGTTTTTTCTATGGATTAAGTACATACATCTCATCAAATCTCGGCAAGTGATTACCATTTTGGGACCAGTGAAAAGTAAGGTGGGACTAGTGAAGAGTAAGGTGGGACTAGTGAATTTTCTGAAACCACTTGTCCTGGACTAGTGGTTAAAAAAAAAATTTGCTCAGCCCTGCAGTTATTATTGCTTTAAGCAAAGATAATTCAATAAAACAATACTAACATTGCAGATTGCTGATATTTCCATAGAAATGCAACTGATTTTGGGAAGCATATCAGTAAGATCTTGCCTGTATTGAGCAAAAGTTTACCTGTAAAGCATCTGGTATCAAGACAGCCACATAGCCATGATAAGGGAGGTAATTATAACTATTTCAAAGAGTTACTTCCCATAGATACTATTTTTATAGTCTAAAGATGGGAAAGAGGTTTTTTCATCTTTATGGGAGTGAGGGATTCAGCAGTTAGCAGAAGTTAATTCATAATGTTGATACGATTAGTTAATTCATAATGTTGATACAATTAGGTAAGGTATTCAATGGAAATAAAGCTAATAGGGTAATTTAATACATGTGTCTGAGAAAAAATATATCCACTTTTTGACATTTTTAAGATAAATTCTTTTGACATTTTAAGCAATTGTCTACTACAGAGAACATTATTTGATGCCAAACGGCTAATTTTAGAAGAATATACTGTCAAAATAACATTTGTCCTCATTATATCTTTGCATATTAAGTAAATAAAACATATTCATTACAATATTTTGTCTTGCTAAATTAGTGAAAATTATATTCCTGTGAACATTTTGTGATTTACAATATTATAGCAAAGCATACTTATTGATCTTCTTGCTAGGTTCATAATATGGCTTTTTTAAGGAATCTGTGGGAACAACTGTTGGGGATTCATCTGGGGTGCTTTTCCCTCCATACAACAGGATCCATACATCCGAGTCAAATTCTTCAGGATCACTCGTCTGGGTTGGCTTAAACTAAAAGTTAATGATAAAATAGATTCAAACCATTTTTTTTGGTGTAATTCAGACATGATATATTAATGTTCTAACCTACTCCATCTTGAAAATAAGGGTACATACATCTTGATAAAATCATCCTAAAAATCATACCATGAAATGAATACATATGTCTGCATTGTAATAGAATAGACTAAATATTACCTGTCCTTTTTTTTCTTCCCTATTATCAGGAGAATATCTAGCAAACTCATAATAAAATGAAGGCTATCACATCTGATCTACGTTCTTAATTCATCAAGTTAAAGCACAAAATTGGAAAGGTTGTTACTTTTGTCATTTCTTATATATCTGAGAAGTCATGTTATTGTAAGCCCAAAAGTCTTATCACGATATCTCCACCTTTTTTATATTATTGCAATAATATGATGATATTTATATTATTTCTCTATATAGTGAACCAAAGACATGTACACAGCCAAGTGCCAAGGCAAAAATTACAGCTTGCTGAAAATTTTATTATTCGTCCACTGACCACTGCCTTTTGACTGTTGCTTTTTAGATTGGACAAACATTTATCAATTGAAATGTACTAATGATGAGGACACCACTAATTATGGTAAACATGCTACTCTGTATTAGTGCTCTGTATTGCGGTGAACTGTAAGCGGATTTACATAGGTTGGTGGATAATATTCTGTTCCATGTACAGACTTTAGAAAAAAGGGCAATACAGATCCAATTATGATCTCCAGGACCTGCAATATGCATATAACTGTCATCCTAAGGGACAATATTCCAGTGCAAATGGCTACCAAGAGGTTACTATGGTGCTCCAGTTACGACACTAAAAGACAGAGTTCCAGGAAAGATCCATGTTAATGTTATTAAGTCAGGTAAAGCCCTACTTTTTTTCCCCCAGGAACAAGAATCCATTCTTGCAAATCATGTATCCGCCATGGGAGAGATTGGCTACGGCTACTGAAGAGCAGAGACAATTAATTAGGCCTCTGATTATGCTGTGCATTATGGATTGCATTCAAGGGAAAATCTATTGAATCTTCAGTGGCTGTACAACTTCTGAGGCAGATGTCCCAATTTAAAAGTGAGAATACCAATGAGTCTCGAAATAGCAAGAGCCAAATGTGCAACAAGACAAGCAACTGACAACTACTTTCTTGAGTTGGAAAGGATTCTTACCAAGTATGATTTGAATGAAAGACCAAATGCAATTTATAAATATTGATGAAAAGGGTTTTCAGGGCTCAATATTGATGCTTGCAACCTAGCATTTTACTAGTTAAAATTCTGATATGGCTAACAGAAAAAAATGAACTAGAAGTTTCTTGCAAGTGATATTTTGGAAGTGTGTTTAAATTTTTATTTCAAAATATGAAATATGCGAGTGGGCATAGAAAATAAACAAAATATTTGCTACTTGAAGATATTATAACTATCACAATCCCATTAGTACTGGAAAAAGTTAATTTTGAGGCCTGGACTTTACATGGACCATAATCTCCCAAGATTGTTTTAGGATCCAAGTACAAGGCCCAAGCAGTTACATCAGGGAAGGCAAATACTGTTACAGTCACAGGAGGTGCAAATGCCCTAGGACAGTTAGTACCACCATACTTTATTTTTCCAGGACAAAAAATGCTTGATGGTCTTTTTCAAAGGTGCTATCACTGGAGTTTCTAGCACTGTATCAATCTAATACCAGCATATTTTCAAAGTATGTACAGAACACTTATGCAAGGACTTGCCACAGCATGATACTAAAAATAAATTTCTTATCTTATATGATGGCCAGAAAAGTCATCTTTCTTTAAGTTATATTGAGTGGCCTAAGGAGAATCACATTATCTTGCTTGTCCTACCTCCACAATGCAGCCACTTATTACAGCCCCTAGATGTAAGCTGTTATGGGCCTTGGAAATAGCATAGAATTCCGCATATCACAACCATTTAAAGGAGTCAGGTGGAAACGTTATAACAAGATATGATATTGCAAGATCACTTGCAAGGTATATAATGCTACACTTCTGTGAATATTCAAGCTGCTATCCAATCAGATTCATCAGAAGAGGAGATTCATTCTACTGCCCTACATGTACAAAGAAAAGATCCATTTCTTTTCTTCAAAACTGAAAGACCTAACATCCCACTTCGTAGATTGATATGATAAAATCCCATAGCCCGACGTCCTGGACTATTAATTTACGAAGTCGGACAAGTAAAATCTTCCAAGGTGCTAGTCTGAGACAAGTTTTTTAATATATTTTTAAACAAGTCAGGCAAGTGCTAATTTTCATACTTTAATAATTTTATCTACCTTTATATGGACAGTCATGCCCTCTGGGTATACTGAATGCTTGAATCTACCACTCTTCATTTATTCATTCACATCCTGTGATACTACAGTAAGTGGTCATTGGTAACTGTCACATGCGCACAAGTTCTATTACTGCTTGACTGCATATTGGGCTAAGCGACCAAATTATCAGCCAATCAAAACACTTCAAACAAAACAAATCTGGTATGATTAATTAGCAATGTTGTAAATGATCTTGTTATATCGTGTTTACTCAACCCAGATACTCATGAGCAGATCACCCCTTGATTTCAACCAGAGTCAATGCAATGAAATTAACGAAAAGCAGTTTACTGACCTAAGTGTCCATTTCCTTTTTGAACTGATTAAATGCCACTAATGAGGTTTTAATTTTTTTTAATTATTATACAGATGATCAACTTCAACGTGCAATACTGAAGTGAAACAATTACACTAATTTAGGTGTGGTCTATGTTTGCATTTAAATGACAAATTGTATGTTATGATCACTTATGCAGAAGTTGTTGTCAAATAAGTTGATCTGTTCTATTTGGATAAAATGAGTCTACCAAATTATTTTCACAGGAAAGTCATAAGGAAGATTTAGAGAGGGAAAATTCATGTGAAAGTGGAGGGATAAAATGTGAGGCTGCCATTGAGTCTGAAGTAAATATTTCCAAAGAGACAATAGCCAGACTCTGTGGGAGCAAAAAATGTCAAATATGACACAACTAAGAGACAAAGAAATTTTCAGCCACTGGGTTCATAAGTATCAGTGGTTTGAATTCAATGACTCTGATGGAAAGATGTTTTGCAGTTATTACAAACAATACCCCAAACTGGTATGGGTTGGAAATTCAATCAGTGTTTTGTCAATGGAACTGACAAATTCAAGCGTTAATCAAGCAAGTCTCATGACAGTTGTGGACATCATGTAGCCTGTCCAGCACAGTATATGCATGACAGTAGCAAGCATATGCAGAAAATCTCTGAAGTTAGAGTTCCTAACACTCCACTAAGGAATGCCATTTTAAAACTAAATGAGAAAAATAAAGTGAGAGCTCTCTTTAACACAGCCTACACCCTAGCCCAATATGGAAAACTATTCTCTGATATGATGTGTGTGCTCAATAAGAACAGTGTTAAACTTGGTGCTAATTATAAGAAAATAGATCAAGAGACTGTTCTGTCAATTGATCAAGTCTTGAAAGAAGAAGTTAGGGAAAGTCTCAATTCAAGTAAATTTCTTACTATTCTTGCTGATGTCATGATGCCATGGTATTGGAGGAAGAAATTGTGTATGTAAGATACTTTGACAATAAAAAAACTAAAAAATTATGCCTGTTGAAGAAATAAATATGTCGTAGATTATTTGTTCAGTTTATTTTAAATGGATTAAAATGCATACATTTCATTGAATCTAGGCAAGAGAATGAAATTTTTGGACAAGTAAAATAGTAGGTGGGACAAGTGAATTTTCTGAAACAAATTGTTCAAGACAAGTGGTTTAAAAAAAATATTGATCAGCCCTGATGTATATATGTTACATTCGACAGTTTTCATTGCATTTCACTTGGAATTCTATTAGCCTGTAGAGTTGGCATTTCTAAAATTTCCAATTTTGGTACATTCGAGCCCCCAAACTTTACAAAGGTCTGTGCTTCCGACCATCAAAAACACAATGTCATATACATAGTGAACATTGTGAGAATATACCATATTTGTTTTTTGAAACAAGAGAAGATGCATTTGAAGTTCATTGATATTTCTGTACATCATAAAGGAAGAGAACAAAGTTATCATCTGCAAAGTTTTACTGATTAGAAGTTGAGTTGTTTGCCACAGTAAAAAAGGTGCTTGCATTGTCGAAAACCCACAAAGTCATGCCAATATCAATGACCATCCTAACTTCGTGCCCATCCTTGATTCGTGTGCCATGTTTCTTGCAACCTCATGCGCTTCTTTTGAGATTGTGATGTCATCAACTGGGTCTCTAGCGTTTGTTGATGGTGACAGTAAGTGCTGATTAGAAATATTTCATGAAATGAGATTTAAATAAGTACTACAATTCAAATCAAACACACAAAAAATGTCCAATTTAACTAATGTCATATTTGCCTCAAGTCTGTGGCCCTGGAGTGAGTGTTAACTGTTCAAGCCAGGGCCACTGCTCACATGTTGGTTTTCTTTACCTTTTTATTAGCTGGAAACTCATGACAGAGATTTCTGAGATGACAAATTCAATGTAAGAACTTTGTTACTGTAACATGCACTTCTTATATCATGTTAGAAAAAAATTAATCCAATGGAAAACTATACAGTATGAAATTTAATATAATTAAGAAAAAAATCTTTCTTTGTAAAATAGTCTGAAAAATATCTTTTGAAAATTCACATCTTTAACCCTTTACCTCATGTAAACGCTTTTAGACACCTCTACACCATTCTCATGGAAGCGCTTTTGGACACCTCTACTCATTCTCATGAAAGCACTAGTGGACGCCTCTACCCAATTTGCACGGAAGCAGGTCTGGACGCCTACTGTAAACATCAGCCATTTTGAGCTGGTTTTCATAGTGCTGCCTTCGGGGAAAACCCCCTATTAGATACTACAGGCATTTTGGTAAAAGACCATTACATCAGATCACGTGGTTGCTATTTAAGATCTAGTCATAATCTGCTATTTAAAGTAACTAGGTCAGATTCTCCACTCTCCAAAATGGAGGCTGCAGATTTCATTCAGCACCTTCTTGAGTTTGGATGATTAGAATTAAGACTAAGAAAATTTCAATTCAGATATAGGCCCCGATGTCGATGTAGGCAACTCCGATTTTTGATAATTTATTAAATTCTGATGATTTAGCAATGTAGATGTATAGAACGAACCAATAGATTTCATAGTTGAGAAATGTCAGCTACGGTTGGTCACACTGCTTCAGTGACTTGACGATAAACGAGTTATCTCAAGATTTTAAAGCATATAAAAAATTCTTCAGTGGAAAATAATTATACAACTATAAAGATCAGATTTTACTCTTAAACCTATCTACAGAAAGATTTATACAAAAAAGGTAAAATGGTTAAATTGATGCTGAACTTAAGATATACTACACTGCTATACATGTAACAGGCAGGCCTATGCATATTGAGTCATAGAACTAACAGGTGTTCTATTTATAGCAGACTGAACTGTGTGGATTGAGCATATGTATATCAACTGCCTACACAACAACAGGCTCTAAGAGGTAAAGGGTTAAATATGACAATTTTATCAAAATTGCTTGAAATTTTTTTTAAAAAATGCATATTTTTTTTAAATGTTGATATTTACTGGTATGTCATTTTTTACAAGTGTCTTATTACAGACAATATGCATTTGAAAGCAATAAAATATTTTACAGATGAAAATATTAATAATATATAGACACCACGAGCGATTGATCTATACACCTTAGCCAAATTGTCACATTCCAATTTTATGTCACATGGCTTCAGGGATGGTGCTGGCTTTCAAAAAGTTGTCACACAAAAAATCGCCAACCTCAATATTTTGTCGCCAATTTTCAAAAAATGTCGCCAAGCAAGGAGTCAATATTTTTCCATGTCTATTAATGTAGTAGGCAATGAAAATTGAAAAAGATGGGTTATTGATCAATTTATTGACAACAAACAATACAATACCACAATATTACGGAATAAATCATTGCATGACTGTTTTGATTGCTTATTTATAATGTTCTGCACTATTAAAATGTTGTTTCATAAAAATAATAAAATCGAATGTCACAATAGTATGCATCGTCATTTTACTGCTGCCCACTTGCTGAATGCAGTTTCAAAGTCGAAGCCTCCTTCACATTTGTACATGCCAATTCTCATTAAATTCTCCAGAGTTGAGATGCCGTGTTTATTCCTGATGTCAGTTTTGATGAGATTCATCTTACTGAACCCATCTTCACAGTCACTGATAACGGCACTTTTACTTTTACTAACAGCAGCAATCTTAGCTACTCTCTCCAGTTTTCTGGTTTATTTGATACTTGTTCAGTGCCAAGTAGAGTCCTACACGTCTTACATATACGTGTTTGACATAAATCCGTTAGCACCCTCTTTGTTTTCCCACATTACAACCCTTTGATCGAGCCGCATATTTGATACTTGTTCAGTGCCAAGTAACAGAGGGTGGTTATTTGAACTCACTGTGATCTTGCCGTAAAACTGACACCTGTTCAGTAGCATCCTTTCATAAATTTCACAGACTGTATGATCGAAGTGTCACTTACAGAGTCTAAGTTCAGTCTCCATGATAGCACCTGCATATGACAGTAAAGATGAGGAATTGGAGTCGGACGATATTTACGATGACTAGATGACAATCGAGGATTTCAGGACTATAATTGGTCACTCGGACGATGCAGATGAATTCTTGGGCTTTGTACCAGATGACATTAGACAGTGACCTTTATAGGATAATGTGAATCACAAAAGTGTGAACTTGACTTTCATTTTTTATTTGTTAGACGTGTGGAATTAACATATTACGGGATATTGTGAGTCAGATCATTCTGGGCTACTATTTTTATGCTGATATGTGACCTGTGATAGAATTCATGGATTTATCATATCTATGGATTTTTATGACACGATGAAGAACAAAATGTAAGTTGTCAATTTATTTGTGACATATTCCACTGGATAATATACCTAATTGTATTTTACACTGGTTTTATCTTTATTATTCCTATCTATCTAACCATCTAGTCTCCTCCAATATATACCGGTAATCAAACAAGAAACCTTAAAAAAATTTAAGTTTAGACCTTGTCCCATGAATAAGTCACCACCCCCCACCCCCCTTCATCCAGGTTTTTATTTTTTCCTAAATTACTCGGATTATACATGAATATAGATGGTACTCTTAGGATGAGGTGATGAACATGAAAAGTCTAACGTTTACCCATGAAAGTATATAGTTCTCATTAAGACTGAATTTTTTTTTTTCATTTGCTTAGTATTTATCAAGATCGATTGATACTTCAAAGGTAATCAGTTTTCTTTGAAGTTTCAGCAAAACTATTTTTTTTGGTACATTTTTCAAAAAAAAAAAAAAGGATTAGCCGTCGTTTGGTCGATTGTAGCTAGTCCAGTAGCATGACTATTTGAGCATATCACAGCATACAGTACTCAGGCCAGATGTCCACATAAGCAGATTATGATATAACAATGCACTGGTAAGATGGTTTGTCAATATGAACAAAGGATTTGTTTATGTAACAATAGATAGATTCCAGTGCATTTTATATCCAAGTTTGTGGTTTCCTTTCATGGTGCCTTTGAATTCCTCCACTCCAAACCCAAGATTGTATATACAAGTTTTAACAGCCAAAAATGTTGTCGCCAAAAAAATCGCCAGATGGTATATTTTGTCGCCAATCAGGATAAAAAATCGCAATTTGCGACATTGGCGAAGCCCAGCGCGATCCCTGATGGCCATTATTTCAGGGAAAAGAACCTTGGACAAACTTATGGAAACAGACTAAAGATTTTGAGAGTTTATAACATCTTTAATGATGAATAAATTAAGTAAATTTAACTGAATATTTTCTTCGGTGATTTTAATAGTTTCTAGCAATATTATAATGCAAGCGATAACAATGACGTTGACGGTACGAACCCTGGCAGGCCCCGGATACAAAAACCGGTTGTTCGGACTTGCAAGGAAATGGAAACAATGATGATACACATTACCATAAGAGCTCGCTTTGCGGCGAGCGAGACTTTCGACCCCACTCTCACTGCACTATGTTTTTAACTATGGAGAGCTAATACTTAATGTTAAAATATCCTACTTCGAGTAGTTTGACGCTTTAATTTCCACATACCTTTTTAATTCTGAGCCATTTACCAAATGAATTGCAGTGCTCTTCCCCACTTGCATAAATCCTAGAGTTTGATGTACATACAAGATCGCGTATTTTCTTGCTATTTTTCTTTGTTTCCCCATAGACCTTTATGACAGTCTTGCCCGTACAAGAATATTCCACCTCAGATGGGACATAGCACAGGCTTTCGGGAAGCTTCTTCTGTTCCCTGAAGCATTGTATGCACTCTTGCAAGCACCGAATTCTTGCAAGCCGACGTCTAGAAACTGGTATGCTCATTTTAATATATTATTTATGTCATTTTGTGTCATAAAAGTTACACATTTTGAAAATAAATGTAGATAAACACCTCCACGCATTTTTCCGGAAGCATTAGGGTCCTACTAAAAACCGCAAAGGCAGACAAAGGCAGACAAAGTCCGACAAAGGCAAACAAAGTCTGTTTATTTTTGTTTTATTTATACATATTCGTATACATTATACTATATTAACTTTGTTTTGATATTTAAATTTTTTAAAAATTGGTACATACGCAGCCTTAGTTGTGTCCCTTTATTTCGCGTTGTGACAACGATATATATGCCGACAATTGTTAATAAACGTTCACTAACGAGTTATTGAGCAAAATAATTATATTATTTAGATATACACAATAATATTAGGACAGTATTATATTACATAAGTATAATATAAATATTTAATAGAACAAAAGGCAGATAGAGTATGACAAAGTCATATAACACAGATAGCGTATGACAGAGGCAATCTCAATGTGACAAAACCAGATTTAATAATTTTATATAATAATTATCTTATTGAGAGACAAGTAATAATATTATGAAAGTTATATAAAATACATAAGTTTAATATAAGTATTTAATCGAATATAGTATGCCAACGTGATGTAATAAACTTAAGATATCGTATGACAAAGACAGATTCATTGTGACAAAGTAAGATGTACTAATGTTTTTCTTAAGAAGCGATTATGCTACAAACAGTAACAAATTACTCTGCCGCTGTCGGCAAAATCAAACGATGGTAATTAGTGATATTCCGCACCTTTAGCAGTTCGTGGCTATTTTGCATTGTCTCGAGCATTTATACAAATCTGTTCATGCAGTACTGTTCAAACAGTAATCATTTAATCAACCTTTAACCATATACCGGAGTCGACAATCTCAAACGTAGGTATTTCTTTTAATTTTGCATATGTATTCTTTTATATTATTTGACAATTAAATATTTTATTAACATTCATAATCATATATTCGTGATGTAACTTTTATCTGAACACGCGATTTTCGAAATTTAAGATTACCACATCTCACATTATATCACTGTTCACTTGCTTCGTGTCTTTGTAGACCTCCATCGTGTCCTTTGATTTGGCTTCTTGGCTACCTTGGGTCCTTATGGACAGTATATTTCCCATCCGAAGATGTCAGTTCTGAAACACTTGTAGTGCTTGCACTTAGGAATTTGCTGAAGAGTTGTTGTTTCTCTTTTCTGTCTTCGAGGTCCATGAAAGTTTGATAATCTTAAATTTCGAAAATCGCGTGTTCAGACAAAAGTTACCCGTCCCGTATAATGCCCTACTTAGGTCCACCATCTCCACTTTAACTAATTCGAATATCTTTTCAACCAGTTCGTCGGGTTTTCTGAGCTCCCAGTTAAGTTTCACTTTTAATCTGTGGTTCATGCTTTCGGTGTTGTTTTTTGTCCAAAGTTGGTCTTCGTCGCTGGAAATAACGTAGTTCGCCAATTTGTCCTCAACATGCCGAACGTAATACTGCAGGAAGTCACTATGACGTTGTTCTTCAAGATTGTTTTTAAGTTTGAATTTTTATCTCATCAAAGGTCGCAGAGTCGTTTGCCGTTGCAACGCCGTTTGCTCCGAAAATCATGTCAACGATTTCCTTTCTATCAATGGTACTCTTTCAGATCTTGTCGGTCATTTGTCGAAGTATATTGTCTTTTAGGTGTTTTGAACACAGTTTTCTTGAACAGCCCGGAAATGCCATGTCTATGGCATTGATCATTGCCCGTTCGTCGTCAGTTCCCAGGATCATTTCAATGTTTATAATTTCCATGCCAAGCACCCCTCTCAAATGCGAAAAAAATCTGAAATAATTCTGTTGGCGGCCATCCCAATGAAGCATGAGTGGCCCCAGAAGTATTGGCGCGTCTCCAGTTCCCTTGCGCAGTACCTTGTTAGGTGTTTAATCAGTCTGCTAATTGATGCAAACAATACATACCTTTGACATAGCCCGAAACCGCGGAAGGCGCGACATTTCAGTAACAGTACCTACGTTTGAGATTGCCGACGCCGGTATATAATTAAATGTTGATTAAATAATTACTGTTTGAACAATACTGCATGAACAGATTTGTACAGTAAAATAGCCAGGAACCGCGTTTGATTTTGCCGACAGCGGCAGAGTAATTTGTTACTGTTTGTATCAAAATCGCTTCTTCTCATCGTATACCGCAAACATTAATAGCAACAGAAAAGATTTGTATTACCGATTACGACACTAATGATTATGCTGAAACAAATTAGGACATTAACATGTAAAATGATGCTCTGTATTTGTACTATCAATCTTGTCGTGGTCGATCTTTTTCAATGAAAGTACATCATGAATTTATGATTATGAATGTTAATAGAATATTTAATATTACTTTCATATAATTATTATATAAAATTATTAAATCTGGTTTTGTCACATTGAGATTGCCTTTGTCATACGCTATCTGTGTTATATGACTTTGTCATACTCTATCTGCCTTTGTTCTATTGAATGTACGTATGTACCAATTTTACTTTCAAACAACATTAAATCACGCTTTTTTTAAATTTTAAATATCAAAACAAAGTTAATATAGTATAACGTATACAAATATGTACAAATAAAACAAAAATAAACAGACTTTGTCTGCCTTTGTCTGACTTTGTCTGACTTTGCGGTGTTTAGTAGGACCGGAAGCATTATGACTAACTTGCAAAGTTAGTTCTAACACATAGATTCGTATTCGGGTTCAACCTAATTTGCTTATCGAACTACACCGTCTCCAATCTTTGTTCCGGTGTTATACCACCGATTCAAACCGGATCTACATGACAGTTATTTATTTATGTATTTTTATTTAGCTAGTGAGTGAGTGAGTATTTAGACGAATGAGTGCGTGTGTAATAAATCACTAAGTTGTCCGTAGCTAGTTGGTTCTTTAAAACTAAGTTATAAAAGATAGATAGTAGTAATATGGGCGACTGAATGGGTCTACGGGAATTAATATCATGCAGTAGATATACATCGGAGAGACACTTGGGGTGACTACGGGGAATGCTAATATTAATATTTTAGTTATAGGCCGTTTCCATGTTGAAAAATGTGTAGGGGTCTATGGGAAATATAATGTTAACATTTTTAGTTATAGGTAGTTTCCATGGTTAGAAATATATAGGGGTCTACAGGAAATCTAATGTTAAAATTTTTAGCTATAGGCTGTTTTCATGTTGAAAAATTGGTAAGGGTCTACGGGATATGTAAAATCAACATTTTTAGATGCTATCCAACACATACTTTTTGATATCCTCTCCAACACATACTTTTTATTTTTTTATTACTATCCAACACACTTACTTTTTGAGTACTATCCAACGCTCACTTTTTTGACTACTATTCAACAATTACTTTTTTACTACTATCCAATACTCATTTTTTGAGTACTATGCAAAACACCTTTTTTAGAACTATCAAACACCCACTTTTTGAGTACTATCCAACACACACCTTTTGAGTATTATCCATCGCTCACTTTTTGAGTACTATACAACACAGTTTTTTATTACTATCCAACACACCATTTTTTTAGTATTATCCAACACACTACTTTTGAGTACTCTCCAACACCCACTTTTTGCTTACTATTCAACACCAACTTTCCAACACGCCGTGTGTAGTGACTAAAAAACCCAAGAGGGGTAGGATGCAAAAGAAAGGGGATGACATAAGCACACACTATCACACATAAGCAAGCAAGTTCCGTATGCAGACATGAAAGAAAACATTATAAATGTAATGATCGACAGACAAAATGTAAAAGAGAATGTTCAAAAATTAATTTTTAAAAAAGACAAGTTAATACCATTTGTTCCTTCTAAATCAACATTTTGTTTAATCAGCCTCGCTCACTGAATCATCAACTATGAAGAGGGAGGATTAGGGCATGTCCATTCCTTTTCATTTACAAATACCGAAAACATTAAACATGAACATATTTACAAGGTTGACAACGTTGTCGAGTAAGACTAGACTTCCAATGACCTATTACATTGTCATTTTGCAATTGTTGCACACTACGTTTCTGACATAAAAAAAAATAGATAGCCATAATGTTCACAAAACCACCTTTCTATTTTATCATCGTTTATAGAGTACTCACGGTCAAAACAGGTCATTAAAAGAGAAATCCAAGACTGCGCTTATGAAGACAATACACACAATAATGTCCACACACAATGGAATCTGACCCTTGAAGTCTCACATTATTGAACTGAGTAGATACTTCATTTCTTCTCATAAAATCGATGATATCGTCTTCCAGAGGAGGTAATCCATAAGAATCAAAATATTCCACGGCTACCCAATGGGTTCTTGTGCGATGACTTTCGTCCGTGTTGATGTCTGTGTTGATGACATAGGCTTGAACGTCTTTAGTTTTATGATAAAGACGTTCATCTTTAGCACATACCATTGGATTCCAAGAATCTGTATACGAACTGTGAGTCAGAAGGTAATGAAGTTCCCAGGTATTAATTCTTTTCACAAGTAATGATGTCATCAGTTCACACTTGACTTTTTCTTGAAAATATCTGTAAAGTAAGTCGATGAAGAGAAGTCTTGGTACTCTGTTGCAAGAGTGTTTCGTTTCCAAAGAAGTCAATGGAGCTAAGGAATGGTCAGGCAAGTCTTTATATCACTTTAAAAGATACCTGGTATCAATGTAAAGAAAAATGCCATTGGTCTTCAGAGTGCCCCAAGAAAGAAAAAACAAAAAGAGAAAAAGAAGAAGACTTCATAAGAAGCTGAGGAAGAACCCATTCCAGAAACGAAATTTCAGAAAAGAAAGACAAACTGAAGTAGAAGAACCCATGCCAGTGAAGAAATTCAAAAAGGAAAGACAGTGAGAAAGAAAAATAAATGGACCTTGTGATGTCATTTGAAATTTCATTGTGATTCTGATTTCACGAGAATATACCAAAGAAAACGTAAATGTCTCTTTGTCTTGATTTGTTCGTTTAGTATGGAAAAGATACTCAAACACACTTTAACGGACAAAAGAAATGGTGTGTTGGATAGTAAATGTCGGGTGGTGGATAGTAGATGACTGGGTGTTTATGACTCTACCCTTTTCGTTGGACAGTATGTGTGGATTATTGGTCACTCAAAACGGCGTGGAATGTTTGATTTTTGTTTTATTACATATCTTTCACAATTTGTAAGATTGTGTTATTAAAATGTTTAATTTTATTTTATGTAATTTGGCAATTTGTAAATTTGTTCGGAAATTTCTCAGTCTTTGCTAAATTCTGTATAATTTGTTTATTTTTTAAAAAATAATGCAAATTTATAATTTTTTCACTTTAAAAATCTGTTAACAATTTGTAAAAATTCTTTGTTCTCTTTTTATATCTTGGTGTGAATTCTTTTTTAATCTCCGCAAAATTCTGAGACATTTAAGAAATTTTAGTATTACTTTTTGTCTCGACCATATTTTAATATTTTTCCGGGACATTTGTTGTACTCTCAGCTAACGTCCGTATGAGTTTCGGAATTTTAGTACTACTTTTAGTCTAGGGCATTTTGATCTAATGTTTTGGGTTTTGTTCAGTTTCAGCTTAATTTTGGTACAGTTTCTTCATTTTAGCATTACTTTTAGCCATGTTCATTTAAGTGATATTATGAGTTGGTTCCCTCGATTAAAGCTATTTATAGCATCAGTATAAATATGCAAATTTACTGACACTTCTAACATGATCTGAGGTATAGGTAATTAGGTAATGCTTTATATATAAATCTCGGATATATGAATACAGACATTAGGCATCGGGTCACTACATACTGCGTGTCGGATAGAATGTGTGCCATTTGAAGTCAACCACTTCTAAAAAGGTAACAATGCAGCGTCAGTGTTAATTCCCGTAGACCCTATAACGGTCCCAGCATTTAAATCCTATGGACATTTTTAACATAATATTTCCCGTAGACCCTATAACGGCCCCCAATGTAAACCTACAGCATAATGTAAATTCCCGTGGCCGATATTAGTACTGACGATAGAACTGACACACACACACATACGAAAAAATGGAATATCTGGACAAGTTTCATTTTTACAATTTTCATTTGAATCATCAACATTATTATTATTATTATTATTATTATTATTATTATTATTATTATTATTATTATTATTCATCTACATTGAGTATCTCCCTGATAAATGAATATAATTGCACTGCTATTATTATTAATAATAATTTTTAAATATTATTATTATTATTATTATTATTATTATTATTATTATTGCTGTTGTTATTATTATCATTATTATTATTATTATTATTATTATTATTATTCCCACACGTTGAAATCTGCATAAAAATAACTATTATGTCATTTGAATCCATCCAAGAAAGATTTATTGTACGTCGGTGTCACTGAGAATAAAAAAGTTCTACTACATGATTGAATCGGCACAATTTAGAAAATGCAGAATATATATATATATATATATATATATATATATATATATATATATATATATATATATATATATATATATATATATATATATATATATATATATATATATATATACACACACACACACACAGAGATTCCCAAGCTCTTCGTTTTCGTTAGCGGAAGAAAGAACTTACCCCCCTACATGTTTGAATGACAGGGGAAAATCTACAAGCAAGATTTTTTTTTAAATAGAAGAAAGAAAGAAGAAATAAGTGAAAAACGGTCTTAAAACGTGTAAACTACATATCTATTTTGTGCTGCCGTCAGCCCAACAAAGTTGTATAACAAAAATCAAAGAAGGGAGTATCGTTACTATCGCACAGAGAAATAAAATGTTTTGACCTAATTCCAGGCCGGGGACAGAGGACGAAAATCATGCGTTGCGAAAAATCAACGCCATCTACAAAAGAAATTATATCCGGGTAAAGTTATGCACGGAGAAACTAAAGGAAACATGTCAAGAGAATGGTGTAGCGTGATAATGGACAAGAGTTATAATAATAATAATAATAATAATAATAATAATAATAATAATAATAATAATAATAATAATAATAAAAATTACGGAATATTTACTTGGGTAAATATTATCGCAAAAACTGCGTGCGTCTGATAAACTGATGTCTGGCTGTACTATTTATTTAGGACTGCATTCGGAAGGTTATACTTTTTCATTTAGGCCGAACTCCCCATGAGTTTTCAATTGTAGTATGCAGTATCGTTCCTTATGTGTGCGTTCTATGCTGGTCCACCACAGGTAAGATTCAATCGCAAGCGTCTCGAGGGATTCCACTGAATGCCCAGTCAAGTTGTTGTGGTTTGCGAGTTTCGCGTTGAATTTGTTGCGAATGTGGCTCTTGTGGTTATTATTTTCTGAAATCAACGGTTTCGCCAGCATATTGAGTGGCACAGATATTGCATGTCAGGAGATATATTACATTTTTGGTTCGACAGGGCCCTGATGGTCTGGGCTTAGGACCACCTCATATGTTAGATTGTATATGTGGCAAGTAAATGGGTCAGGTTGCTTCATGTCCAGTGGTTGCCACCTGTGTAGCTGCCCCTGATGGTCTGGGATTAGGAGTACCTTATACTGGCAAGACTGATGAACGGTGCTTTGGATGCTACATTCTCAAACGTGAAGGAAAACATCCCTCAGATTCGGTACGCGGACGTGAAATAAAACATCATCTTAGAAAAATGTAAAGATCAACAGAGAGAATGTGAAAGAGCATATGAAAAAAATTCTTTAAAAAAACAAGCCAACACCATTTGTTTCAAAATCAACATTGTTTAACTAAACCCCGCTAACTCAAACATCAGCAAATGAAGTGAGAGGATTAGGGCTAGTCCACTCCTATTCACGTACAACTGACAAATACCAAACAAAAATGTTAAAACAATACGTGTTTACAAGGTTGGCAACATTGTGGAGTAAGACCAGACTTCCGATGACCTATTGCAGTGTCATTTTGCAACTGATGCACGCAACGTTTCTGCCATAAAAAAAATAGATAGCCATAATGTTCACAAAACCACCTTTCTATTTTATCATTGTGTCTAGAGAAACCACTTTGAAAACAAGTCAGTAAATTTTCTATTAGAAATCCAAGACTGCGCTGATGAAGAAAATACACACACTATTATCCACACACTATTGAATTCGATACTTGTAATCTCACATTATTAAATTGTGTGGATACATCATTTCTTCTCACGAAGTCGATGATATCGTCTTCCAGAGGAGGTAATCCATAAAACAATCAAAATATTCCACATTGTAGACGTTGGGAAAGTAGACGGCTGCCCAATGGATCCCTGGGCGATGACTTTCGTCCGTGTTGATGACATAACCTCGAACGGCTTTAGGTTTTCAATGAGGAAGTTCATCTTTAGCACGCACCACTGTATTCCAAGAAGCTGTGTATGAACCGTGGGTCAGAAGGTAATGAAGTTTCCAAGTATTAATTTTCACAGGGAAATCTTGGCACTCTGTTGCAAGAGAGGTTCGATGCATTTCATCATCAAAGAAGTCAATGGAGTTATGGCATGGTCACTCTGGTCTTTATACCACTATTTCAAAATCTTCTCTTCTGAGATGAGGGTTCGTGCTTCTTCCAGATACTCTCCTAAATGTTCTTGTTGACACATCTTCAAACATTTCTTGTGTTGCATTTGACTAGAATAATCGATTTTACAATCATAACAATGTTCTCTGGATAGGAGTGTGATTCTTGCAGCCAATTGGCGAGCAAAAGAAGACACCACATATTGTTCTTGTTCTGACCATCGTGACAACATGATTGTGCTTTTTACTTCTTCTTCTTCTTCTCCACTCTCCTGTTCTGGATATAAACATCATCCTCACCTGTAGCATTGGTCCGTCATCCAAACAAACTGTTGCGTTGATTCAAAGGTTCGATGTCCACCACATCGTAATCTTCAATGATGCGACGAAATTCTGGATCTGCTTTCAAACGTCAGTCGTAGAGGTGTTCCCATATTTCTATCGTTTGGAATCCTTCACTTTTCAAACTCTGGCGTCGTTGGTATGTTTTGCCGTCCAACTCTTCCATGATCGACTCTGAAAAAGGCTTTTTCAGGTCCCGTTGAGGAAAACAGGTGAGGCATCCACGAAATAAACATCATTGAAATTTATACACGATCTGTAGGTTTTCTAAATCCCAACCTTCCACGGAATAAGATCCAATCTTCTTTCTTCCACCGTTTCTAGCATGTTGTGTTCACTTGTCTTGAGTTTCGCACAAGTGATGTAACCAACACAAAGCTTTGGCTGAATCTTGACGGCAGACAGATTGATAAGACTGAGGTGGTATGATGGCTAGTTGTACTCGGGCATGAATTTCTTTCAGTACACTAATCCACACACTTTGGCAATGGTAAAAGCTTCTTTCAAGGGATCGATACCTGCATGATCCATAAATAATTTTCAAAATTTTCGTCACCAATGTCCACATCAGATCGACAATATTTCAACATTTCTTTTTGAAAATAAAAAGGGTCTGAATAGAGGGTTTGGTTACAGGCGTAGAAAGCTTCTCATTGTTCTGCTCACATATCTTCGGGGTCGTAGTCATGGACTTCAGGCAAGTTTGGGAGCACGAGGTATTGATTTGCTTCGGTATTGAAAAAGTATGGAAAATAACCTTTAGCCATTTCTGTCATTCCAAACTTTTTGGGCATTCTACTCAAAGGCACGACCAAATAACTCGTGGAGGCTTTACATTGTACTTTCCCACTTACATGTAAATGATTTTGGTTCCGTTCATGGTGACTGTAGGAAATTCGGTTCCTTGTTCTGAATAATATTTCAAAAGAAATTGTCCGTCGTATTCCGAGAAATTGTCGGCAGTGACTCTGGCGTATCGATGACAGTTCCCGTAACGATGTACGAAGAGGAGCTTCGCTCCAATAATCGTAGGT
The DNA here is from genome assembly GCA_029931535.1 of Margaritifera margaritifera. Classification (NCBI taxonomy): domain Eukaryota; kingdom Metazoa; phylum Mollusca; class Bivalvia; order Unionida; family Margaritiferidae; genus Margaritifera; species Margaritifera margaritifera. The sequence goes on from JAQPZY010001516.1 coordinate 3,143,369, forward strand.
GGAATCTAAATCCCACTCAGCAAAATGAGAAAGAGTATGAGAGCCACGAAATATATTTTCAAGTCCCCTGGAATCACGCTACAATTCCGACAGTGATGAAATAAAGGTCTTTACAAGCGTGATGAGCCACACAAAAATTAGGAATGTGAATTCTAGTCACTTGAGAACATTCAAAGTCAATAAAGATAAAATCCATACTTTACTTATTCTTGTTCTGATCGCCATTCAATGATTCCTCCGGTTCGTTGTGATATCGTTGAATATAACATTGATGTTCCAACTCGACGACTTGGTCACAAAGACGACATCGTTTCTTTCCTGCACAAATGTGTGACTTTTTGTTATTGATACGAAAAAGATGTTCACAAGTGGAACGCACTGTCAATAATTCGATATCATTTTTCAGTTGTTGGAATTGTTTCATGCGATGTCTCTCGTAACATGCTGGACTGACGAATGTTCGCTCGCTACTTGCTTCCTACTTGCCACTTGATCATTGAATTGTTTCTTGTCCTTCAGAATGCAAGGTCTGGACGCTAAACAGCCATGACATCTCTCTCCCCAATGAATATGTTGCTCGTGACTGTTAAATCCTGGGTCACATTTGTCGCAGTAGTAACAGTATCTGAGAAATCCTGTGAACCTTTGTAATAGCATCGAAATGACTTTGGAGACGATAAATGTGAGTATATTTTCCGCCTGGAAAATTAGGCCCTAGAAATACAAGATCTCCACAAACGACTTGAGGGTACACTTTCAATATATAACGAGGAGCCAGCACTCTTAAAGTTTCTTACATTTCAGGAACTCCACTCGAAATGCCCGCTTGCTCCAAACGGAGTTGTGCTTTTCATTGTTATTTGGGTCTGTGCAATTGTCTAATGCTCTCCCATGATAATTTCCATTCTGCCGCATAGTTTATCTCTGCATGAGTTCGAGCCACCACAATGGCACGGGCTAAACCCATCTGATCTTGATGGTTGTTAATCTGCACGATACTTTGTTTAGTATTGGGAAATTGATCCCTGGATAAAACTTTGCGAGGTACGCTACTGCCCGAAGGAGGTGAAACGTGTGCTATATGAAGAGTGGCTCTTCCATCGGTCATGTCAAACTCATCATTCGATTGTTGGACGTGTTGAATTTTGTCGGTAATTTTGGAAGAAGTTAATTATGCAGGTGTACTAAACTCGATCCACACAGGATATTTAAAACTGTCATGAGTGATGGATAGTCTCAAACGATCTTCATATTTACCTTGTCAATGTCGTTTTAATTCCTCTAACATTGACTCTTATAAGTCTGTAATAAAGATAGCTGTTTTCTCTGCTGGAACTTGAGACTTGGACTATTTAAATTCGACCGTGTAAGTGTAGGCAGTCGTTCTAAATTTTCTGGAAATCACTTTGTGGGTAGCTCGAATGTGAAACTAATCTTCGGTGGATAGCGAACGACTTTCTTTCTTGGCTGATTTTGACTCTCTTGGCCTTTTGGAAGACGAGATAGATGGTGTTAGCTCAGGCTCACCCATTTCCTCTTCAAAATTGCTCGGGTGAACTTCTGCCAACACTTCTCTCAGTTTATGAGGCGACACAGAACGTCGTCGTCGCTTGGCTTCTGGTTTCTCCTTGGAAAGGTGTGATCGTTTCATATTTGATTTGATTATGTTACCTTTCACTCCCTATGTAGATCCCCCTTCTACCTAAGAGAATACACTAATTCCGTTTCAATCTGGAAGAGGAACAACATATCACAATTCTCGTCAGAGATTTACAGAGAGTCATTCGAAAGACCACTTCCAACAAGACTTTTGACTCCTTCTCTCGAGATAAAAGTCATGGTACCTGTTATGTCTGTCAAGAGAAGAACATTTGACTCCAGAATGTCCACAATGTCAAAGAAAAGAAACCTCGAAGACATGAGAAAAGAGAGACAAAAGTAAAGATACCTGTTATCCAGGAGGAGCGTTCAGAAGAAACAGAAGAAGAACCCATTCCAGTGAGAAAATTCAATAAGGCAAGACAAGCAGAAGAAACAGAAGAAACACCAATGCCAGTGAAGAAATTTAAAAAGGAAAGACAGTAACTAAGAAGAAATAATGGACTTTTGTGATTTGTTTTGAAATTTCATTATAATGGAGGGATTTTATTTTTGTTTGATTTGGCAATCATTTGAGTAGTATCTCATTTCTAAGAGAACTGGGTGGCTATGGAAAGGGCCGTTTGGTTTTGAATACAAACTTATGGACTTTTCAACATTAGTTGTATCTGTCTTAAACCTTTCCCATGTCCAAGTCCTACTCTTACTACTGTTAATGGTTGTAGTAACTGTTGCCGCTGCAGGTGTCTCAATGGTGGTAGTCGTTGATATAATCATAGAAGGTTTAGAAATCTTGGATTTTGAAGGCCTTTTTCTCTTAGGTTTCGCCAAAGAAGTTTGATAAATTTCTCTCAAGTGTTTTAACTTCGCCAAAATGATCTGTAATACTCTAACCGTTTTGTTTTCACTCTCTTCATTCTGTTCACTGTTCAAAGTTTCCCTCTTCTCCTCTTGTTGCTTTCCCTTTTCCTCTTCTTGTTATTGAACAAATGTTTGTTCGTCTTCCTTCTGACGTTTTAAAAAGAGTATCTAACGTTTCCGTTGTTTTTTTTAAATCATCGTACACTGGCAATGATGAAAAAGGAGGTGAAGGTGGTAATATCGGCGAAAATCCTTGCAAAGAAGATAAGAAATCGCATGAAGCCAAATTGAAGTCATTCTCTTCTGGAAGAATGCTTACTACAGCAGCAGTAATCGTACGATAACTCGGAGTATAAGAAGTATCCACTACAGGCGTACCCCAATACAATGTCTTCATTTCAGCCATGTCGTAGGAACGCGTCCGCTGTATTCGGATTGTAAGATAGAAAACACGCCCTGACAGAATTACGTTACACGTCTTCTGATTGGTGGAAAGTCCCAATCAGTTTCGATCTGGTCCTAGACTATATATAGAGACGCGTTGGCCCACTGTGTCATCTGTTCTTAAGACAAAGTCAAGATGTGGACTAGCGTAGAATCCTCCACCATCATTTCAAGTATGCTTTTTAATCCTGACTACATAGCGCATGTCAAGGCAACGTGGGCGATCAAGAAGATTATAGACAGAGTTATTTTAAAAAAGAAGAGTATATAAGACAAGGCAAGGGTGCCTCAAGAGAGTATTGGTCTATGGACCGGCGCTGAGGAGAAGCTTGAGAAGAAGAACAGTGAAGAGGTACAACCTGTGTTAACTCTGTTTGGTAACACCACCCAACAGCCCTTTTCAGGGCCACCTAATTCTCTTCGAAAAGAGATAATATTCAATCAATGTCAATCAATGTGTCTTATGTTTTTGTGTGTCGTTATCGTCCACAAAAACTAAATTAAAACCCCTACCCCAGTGTGATAGTGTTTTTGTAGGTATAGTATATTAGTGCGTATTCTCTTAGAAAAGAGATTCTATTCAATCACTGCCAATATAATTGTTCTATCTTTGTGTGTGTCTTTGTCTTCCACAAAAACTAAAACATAAACCCCTACCCCAGTGTGATAGTGTGTTTGTCGGTATAGTATGTTAGGGTGTATATAAACACTCCTACCCATTTGCGTTTGATAATATGTTTGTGTGCATGTAAGTATAGTACGTGCGTACGCACTCCTACCCTCTTGTGTGTGATGGTGTGTGGTTTCACCCCCACCCCGACTCTTCTTTTACATCCTACCCTTTTCGTTGATTAGTAGGTATAGGGTTTTGATCACTCCAACGGCGTATTGGATAGCAAGTGTGTGGTGTTGTATAATATGTGTGGGGTGTTGAATAGTATATGACAGAGTATTGGTCACTACACCCGGCGTATTGGATAGTAAATGTGGGGTGTTGGTAACTACAAACGCGTTTTGGATCGTAGATAATTGGGCATAGGATAGTAGATAGCTAGGTGTTAGATAGTAGATAACTAAGTGTTGGATAGTAGATAACTAGATATTGGATAATATATAACTAGGTGTGGGATAGTAGATAACTATTTAACATTATATAGAGCGTGATGGTATACATCTTTACTAAATTTCTTTGCCTCCTATCCATATTACTTTGGTTTTATCATAATTTACTTTAAGTCCCGATATTGAAGCAAACAGTTCTAATAGATTCTGATCGGAATAGAAAGATTTCTGGGAATTGTCAAGTATAAGTGTTTTATCATCTGCAAACTGTGTAACTTTGTGTTCTTTATTATTATCTACTATACCTTTAATATCTCTATTACCTCTTATCAAAATTGACAATATGTACACACAAAGTATAAAAAGGTTTGGCGAGATAGCGTCTCTCTTGTCTACAATCTTTTCTTACAACAAAGAAATCTGATATAAAACCGTTCTGTATAACTGCTGAAGATATATTTGTTATAAATATCTTTATCATTTTTGCATAGAATTCTCAAAATTAAAATAATTTATAACTTTCCTTAGAAAAGTCCATCACACTGTATCAAATGATCTATTAAATCATATATTAGTCTAATGTTATCATTTATGTGTTTATCTTTAATGAATCATGTTTGCTATTCCGATATTAGTGTGTTCAAAACCTTTCTTTCCCTTTGAGCTATACACCCTGATGCTAAGTTGCAGACCACATTTAATAGGATAATAGGACGCCAGCTTGTAAAAACCTGTCTTGCTTTATATCCTTTAGGTTTACAAAGAATAATACCTTTGATTAAAAGTTGTTGTTTATCATACGTTTTTTTAATTGATCTCAAGATGTATTATTTTAAGTCATTACAAAAAAAGTTACAAATTCCACCGTAAATCCATCAGATTCTGAAGATTTGTCATTTTTCAGCTTTTTAAGTACACTAAGTAGTTCATCTAGTTGCATTTCTTCTTCCAACAAATCAGATTGTTGTTTTGTTAATTTTGAGACCTTATGCTCTCTTAGTAATTGGTCGAAATCAACATCTAAAAATCTCTTAGTAATTGGTCGAAAATCAACATCTAAAATATCTCTTAGTAATTGGTCGAAATAAACATCTAAAATATCTCTTAGTAATTGGTCGAAATCAACATTTAAAATATCTCTTAGTAATTGGTCGAAATCAACATCTAAAATATCTCCTGATTTTGAATAGACGTTACTACGCAAATTACTAATATGATTACGAATTTTCTTTTAATCTAATAAAATATCTTCTTTTGAAGTTTCTATTCTACTAATCGTTTTATGTATAAAATTCCAATTCTCTATGGCACAAAAGTATTTGGATCTATTTCAATCTACTGGGCTCTATTTCTATTTGCATATCCTTGTAGTTTATCCTTTCTTAAATTTTGGAGCTGATTTCTTTTTTCTTCAGTTTCTCTACTACATGATTACATGTCTTTTTCTCACTTATTAATTTCATTAACTAGTAGATTTTTTCCATTTTCTCCCCTTTTCTTTTACAACTTATGTGTAGCAAATTAAATAGTTGTGCCCCTTATTTCCATTAATAAAAATTCTAAAAATAGACGATTATCAGTTATAAACTGGATATCTGCGACATTTATAGCATTTAATTCATCAAGATTATGAACAGGTAGTACATAGTTTGTTTATTTTACTCTATTAATTGTATCTTTCATTTTTGCAGCATAATCCGGAACCTTTAAAAGACTTTTATTCCTTTTCCATGTGTAAAGTTATTAAGTTGTAGTTCAACGGTATTAATAGTGATCTGACTTAATCTGATGTCATTTTTATGTCATTTACTAAGTTTGTTAGACATTCAGAAATAAGAAAAAAATCTACTCTAGCTTGGTTTATTTGATTTTTTTCTGTGGATTAAGAACTCTATAATAGTTAACCATGTTATGATTATCAATGAGTTTATTTAATCTTTATCTTTTAGGTTATTGACATTTATATATCCTTCCAAATCCAAAGTCGGATCCAATAGTAAATTGAAATCACCACATGAAATATTAATTGGATCATTGAACTCTTCAATTATTTCTTCCATTCTGTAAAAAAAATTAGGATTATCTGAATTAGGGCCATACAAGTTAATATGTATTGTTATATTGTTTTCTATATTCAAGTCTATGTCCAGTAAACTACCACTCATTTCTTTTCTTTCTCTGTGTAATTTAAATTTACAAATGTTATTGAACTTTATACCTACTCCTATTGAATTTGACTCATATGAGTTAAAAATACACTTGTATCCCCATTGTGTCTCAATATATTTTTCTTCCTTAGATGTAAAGTGAGTAACTTGTAAGCACACAATTTTTTCCTTTGAAAAAATTCAAGACATTTTTTCTCTTATTGAGCATTCCCAGACCCTGACAATTTGCAGATGCTATTTTAATCATATTATCCATCGTTCGAATTTATTTTAAAAAATTACTCTTTTTGACATACTTTATACATTTAAATGGTAAAAGATTATACTTGATCTGGCTACTAATGGCCGCATGTTTTGCAAGTACCGTTGCCAAATATGTGCCGTATGACTATTTTTGTTTACAAAAAGGATGGCGCCTTGAGACGCTTACCTCTTGGAGACGAACATTTCTATATTAGAAATCTTAAATATAATGTTCAATGCTGATGTTGGCGGTATATAGGCTATTGCGAATAGTACAAAGGACCTTGGTTATTAACCGAGTCACCATCTCGATTTCATATTTGCAGACAATCAAACGAAAATGCAAAAATTAGTTGAACTGCGGCTTCCAAGGACAGAAACACCTTTTTTTGCAAGAATTTAGAATTGATTTTTACCCCAAAACAAGAGACCCGCTGCTTGAAAGCGACAGAAAATGTTCAAATAACGGTAACACATGATCACTTATACTCCTGTCTGTAACTTCGCTTCTTATTTTTGGGTTATTACTATGTTCGAAAATTCTAAAATAAATAAATAAATTACAAGCTAAACTAAATACAGTAAACGCGGTTAAGTCAAAGAAGCCTTCTCAAGTTTGCGTGATCCTTTCATATAACATCTGAATGCATTGTTTTAATTTTGTGTGTTTAATAACTTCTAGCTCTTTTTTGCACAACCATGCCATTTTAAATCAGTGATCGGCTGCTTCATATAATGATGTCTCAGTCTGTTAATAATAATAAGAAGAAGAATTTGAAAGTTAGATTGGAGGAAAATCGGACTGTTTTTAACTTGTTTTTCTTATGTTCCCCTTTTTTGTATTTGACTTGCGTCTGATTCAGCGTCACAATTGTGGAAAACAACGTGTAACTTAAAATTTCCGTCGAAATAATTTTATATTAAGATCTATTATGAAGGTCAATCTTTTTTTTTTTGGGGGGGGGGGTACCATTTTGGAGGAACTCTACAAACTAGTAAATACCAATTCCGCATCGAGTCCACATAATAGACTGACTTTCCACAGTTAGTGGAAAAGTCAGCAAGTGTGATCAGCCTGCAACTGAAGTCATTTAATGTTGATTGCTTGATTGACTGGTTTAATGTGCTTAATGGCACATAAACACACGGAATGTTATATCATGCTGAGATAATTGGAATAATTGTTTTGTCCAGAGACATACCCAGCATTCTCAGGGCATGATTCGAAACCACATCCTTCTGGTCGTGAGTTAGGCACGATAACCACTGAGCGACCCAGACTCCCAGAAATTAAGGAATGAAGTAGCTGAGTAAAAAGTATTATTGAGTCACATTTTAGACAGTGCCATGCCAAAAAATAGCACGGCATTTGCGACTTGCATCTCTTGTTATAGACCCTGGCGTCAGATAGACATACATACATAGATACATACATAGATACATAGATAGATAGATACATAGATAGATAGATACATACATATATACATACATACATACATACATACATACATACATACATACATACATACATACATACATACATACATACATACATACATACATACACATGGAGAAAAAGATAGATATATAGAAAGACAGACAGACAGATATATAGATATACCTGAAAACTGAGCACGCAGTACATTGGAGGAAAAAATCAAACTGCAATATGTCCTTTTTTTCCTCCCTCGCGTAAATTACGAACACGTTCTTGGGTGGCGAATAGTAGAGCTGAATGATAGTCAGTCTCAACGATCATAAAACAAACGTTGAAACTCTTATTATCACGCTGCTTTGTATAGCCCGCCACGAATGTGGCAGCGGGATTTTGTGTTATTCTTATCCGTCCGTGAGTCCATGCGGCACACCTTTGCGTTTAGGTCAGTTTTTGAAGCAATGTTAGTCTCAGAGTCATGCAACTTCACCATGTTCATGCATCTTGGAGAGTACAACACCACTGAACGAAAAAATTTTACGCTTCATTCATTTTTGTTAAGTTTGCATTTAGGTCAGATTCTCAGTTATTGTTAGCTCGAGAGTCATGCAACTTGGTATGTAGAGGCGTCTTGATTGGAACAAACGTACCAAAAGTAGCTTACTGTGACCTAAATCTCATGCTTTTGTGACTTTGGCTATATTTTTCGTTCAGGTCAATTTCACAGGCATTGTTAGCCACCGAGTCAAGCAGCTTGGTATGTAGATTCGTCTTGATGAAGACAATACCATATTAATAAAAGTAGATGAGGGCGACCTACATTTTACACTTCGATGATTTCGTTTAAGTTTTGTATTTACGGTCAGATTCTCATGCACATTTCATTGCAGGAAGAATTTATGTGTACTAAGCACCTAATTAATGTATATTCCTTATTATTTTTAAAACATTTTACAATCCAAATAACTTTTTTTGTTCGAGTCATCAGAATTCCTGACGAACTAAAACTACAATTATTCTGCACAGACGTAGAATATAATCAACATATCGCAAGTTGTGAAGTTTTGGTTTTTAGACGCACGTCATATTCTTACGTATAAATAGCTTACACTAACTTTAGACACGTCATATTCTTACGTATAAATAGCTTACACTAACTTTAGACACGTCATATTCTTACGTATAAATAGCTTACACTAACTTTAGACACGTCTTATTCTTACGTATAAATAGCTTACACTAACTTTAGACACGTCATATTCTTACGTATAAATAGCTTACACTAACTTTAGACACGTCATATTCTTACGTATAAATAGCTTACACTAACTTTAGACACGTCTTATTCTTACGTATAAATAGCTTACAGTGGATTTGTACGTTGGATTAAAAATGAACTTCCTCTCCATTCAAAGAACGAAGCATTTGATGTTTAACCTCTATATTCAGTGACCACTTCTCCGTGAGAATTTTATTTAAAAGAGCTTCATCAATGTTACTTGCACAATCGGTGGCGCTTTTCCCTCAGCCATATTATTTTAACTTGTGAGCCATAATATTGGAAATTCAAATCATTCCAAGTACTACTGAATGTCAACGGGGATTTTTGATATAGTGGGCACATAAAAGGGAATTGTTCTCAAAACCTAGCCGCACAGCATATCCATTTTCATCGTTTTAAAAGTCTCCAACTGGATTGATCGTTCATAGAATGTAAGTATGACTTGCCGTTCTTACCACAAAATTATAGTAATTTGGCAAAATATTAACATTACTGTCAATGGGAAATGAATTAGATGTATCTGCCCAATACTCTGGAAATGGTACTAATGTCTCTAGTGATGAACTTAAAAATGCAGCCAGGAACTTATAGGTAACTAAATTCGGAGCCAGCTAGCGAGAGATTTGTGGCTAAAGGCTGGCAGAAAATTTAAAAAAATAAAATAAAAAATAAAGATTTCATTGAGTTATATGTTTATTCTTTCCACAAAAGATAAATTTACCAAACTTTTAGTGAACGCATTAAAGTTACAATTACCATTCATTTAAAATGGAGACATCTTATTAGAAAAATTCTTGTGGCGGGCAGCTTCTTTTAAATGTTACTGATTGTGTTGGCCATTAAGTCTTTAAAGTTAATTTCCAACACTGATTGTAGCCCTAAGAAAATCATTAATATCTTTTTCCCTGATTTTTTCTGTTGATTTGCTATGCAATTTGAGTTCAGCCTCGGGGTTTTTGCGCAGGATGACAAAGCAAACGGGCGTGTTTTAGCCTGATCATTGAAAAAAAATTAGGATGTATCGAAGACAAAAGCCAATAACCCCATTTCCTCAGAATTTGAAAAGTATAAATAGAATTCAAAATAGCTATTGAAACAGGAACGTACAATGAAATAACTGGTAAAAACTTAAGTGAAAAAAGTACGAAGAAATTGATGGAAAATAAATCAAGCATATCTATCTATCTATCTATCTCTCTCTCTCTCTCTCTCTCTCTCTCTCTCTCTCTCTCTCTCTCTCTCTCTCTCTCTCTCTCTCTCTCTCTATATATATATATATATATATATATATATATATATATATATATATATATATATATATATATATATAAGCTGATTTCCTTTGGGCATAGCTGCGTGAAGCAGTTATAGTGGCTTGACTGTGTGAAAGCTTTGTTATAGCCAGTCCAGCTTCTGATGTCTAGCCTTTGCCTGCGTGGAAGTGAGACTCCGTCAAGGTTTTCTGAGCTGACAGGAAGGAGTGACTTGTTTGAGATCATTCCTTGATTATCTACCGTACTGAAGTGCTATAGAGCATTTCATGTTTGTTATGTGAACAGCACGATTTAATTGTCCGTGTCTGTTATGCGAACAGCACAATTTCATTTTCCACGTCTGTTATTGAAACAATTCATGTATGTTATTGAGCAGCATAATGTCACAATTTCATGTCTGTCTTGTGAATGGATTGAGTTCTTGTCTCTTAGTGAACAGCATTATTCCTTAATTTCATGACTGTTATTTGAACAGCATAGTTTCATAACTACGTGTCTGTAATAATATCATGTCTGTTATGCACAGAGTGATTTCATAAATTCATTCCTGTTATGTCATATTTGTTATGTGAATAATCCTATACAAGCTGTGTTTACACGTAAATAAGCAAAGTATAGAAGTCTTGCTATTGCAAGAACGGGTAAATACAGCAGTAATTTGTGAAATCTGTTTCAATACTATATTGTGTAGATAGGTGTCAGACACTGCTCTTGTGAGAACTGATTTGTATTCATCATTTTCAAATTTATTTTGTAAATAAATCTGTTGTTATAATCAGTTTTCGTCTCTTTACTGATCCAGTCCCCGTCGGACTATCTTGTTACACGTTCTCTATATGAATATTTCTCCAAAAGCATCACTTTTTCAACCGAATATGTCTATCACTATCGACATGTGTTTATATCCACCGCCGTAATTTTGACATGCTTGCATGTCAACAGTGTCTGCCTGCCACTGGTCATCCACGTGACAAACATTGACCCTCCTGTAGGAAAATGTTGTTCCCACATTATTGTGTAATGTATAAGGACGCTGTTCAGGTAACCAGTCTTCAGTACAGCGTATTTTCTTTTATTTATGTCCCGTTTAATTTGTTTCACAGTTGATTGATATTTGTGTAAGCAAATGAACTTTCAACATCGTAATAAAGATGTCTTTAATACAGTGCTGTGTCAGTCATTTAAAACGGTGTAAAAATATCCAGGGAATACTACATGAGTTGTAGAGGATAGCGATTGAGAACCGTACGGGCCCTCCATGTTAAATAGGGTAAACAAAATCGAGAGCCAAACGGGAAATTAACATAGGCGACATCTTCGAAGGTATGTTCTGTAACAGTGTAGCATGACGTGACGGGCTGCACACTCGTACGAACATGTTGTATGACGTCATACGTTTCAACCTAAGGAATCTGTCTCTCTGTCTGCCTGTGTGTTTGTGTGTGTGTGTGAAACAGAGAGAGAGAGAGAGAGAGAGAGAGAGAGAGAGAGTTAAAAATGCACACAAAACAAACGAGTCAACACTAGGATTCAGAATCAACATTTTTTTAATAAGCCACGCTCACACAAAATGAAGAGGAAGAATTAGGGCTTTGTTCCTTCCTATTTCATGTACAAAAGATTAAACATGAAGATATTTGCAAGGTTGACAACGTCGTGGAGTCAAACTAGATTTCCAAATGATCATGGAGTACAGTATCATTTTGCCATGGAGGTACACTACGTTTCTGGGCTAAAGAAAATAGAAAACCATAATGTTCAAAAAACCACTTTTCTATTTTATTATCGTTCCTAGAGAAATCGCTTCTAAAACAAGTGAGAGAGAGAGAGTCATTATTATTATTATTATTATTAGTAGTAATGTTTCATGATGTGTGCGAGAGGAGTGAACAATCTGACTCATGACATGGGAGGGTGTCAGAGAGAGAGAGAGAGAGAGAGAGAGAGAGAGAGAGAGAGAGAGAGAGGGAGAATGGTAGAAAGCATATTTGTTTCATTCATCAATATATGAAAAAAACGGTGTTAGATGTATTGTCGGATAAAACACAGTAACATTTCAAATGTACTGAATTTCAGTCTAAAATTAAATCAGCCAACTTTGCAGGGATGCTACAAATCTGAGATAGGTCAAATTTTGGCACATGTCTTGAGATTACAGAGAATGCAGTCTGTCAACACCCAACAATGTTACAAAATTCCCTAAACCAAAGACCGTAAATTTTGGTTTTACGCAAAGTCAGGGTAAACACTTTTCACGTCTCGTTCTATCGGCAGCCGTATATCTTCTGACTGAAATCAAGGCATACAATGTTGCATTTTTCCTAAACGCGTGTTTTGGCTCTAGATATTTGAGAATGCAGAATAGGATGGCGCATACTTAATTTATTCTTGCACTGTAAAACGGTGTGCGTTTTTTTTTTTTTCTTTTTCTTTTTTTGCAAAAAACGGTAGATTCAATTTTAGAAATTTTCTCTTGACACATTTCAGTGTCAAAATAGGACTACCCAAACACAAAACTAAGATATCTGACATACATAAAACCAACTAAGCTCTAGATTTTATAAAATAAATAAAATTTACCCAATGAATAAAAACTGTTCTACAATTTTTGGGGTGTAAGTTTATGAAAAAGTACAAAACTAAAGTCACTCTTAACTCTGTCAAAATGTCTTGTAAAACACGAACAGTTTTATTTTCAATCTCTTCCATCTGTGTACTGTTCAAATGTTTCCGCTTCTCCTCTTCTTTATTTCTCTTTTCTTGGTCCTGTTGTAGAACAAATGTCTGTTCTTCTTTTTGGCGTTGCAAAAAAAGTCTTTACCTCGTCATTCTGTACCTTTCTGATAGCTTGGTAATAATGGAGAAGGAGGTGAAGGTGGTACTATCGACAAAAATTCTTGCGAAGATAAGAAATCGCACAAAGTCAGATTGAAGTAATTTTCCTCTGGAAGAATACTTGCAACAGCAGCAGTAGTAATTATGCCGTCCGTCTGATTATAAGAAGTATCCACGGCAGGAGCACCCAAATACATTGTCATCATTTCAGCCATGTTATACTATACTTGAAGTCTTCAGCATTAGAAACACCCATGCTTTATATATATATATATATATATATATATATATATATATATATATATATATATATATATATATATATATATATATATATACTGAAAGTGACGTCCCGCTTTCACTGTGAAATTACAAGAATAAGTATATGTCCATATATTTATCAAACAAAACAATATGCACCATTTCCGTTAGAGTGCAGCGAAAGTCACATTTACCGCCAAACACCTCTAACACTGTTACAAACAGCCAAACTCATCCTGTGAAGGAAATAACATCCTATGAACCAATTTTTATGATTACATTTCCAGTGCAGACAAACTTAAATTTCCCTCCTCAACATAGATCCCCTCCTCCTGTGAAAAACCTATGAAACAATTTAATATTTACATTTCTAGTGCAGACAGACATAAATTTCATACTAAAATAGAAGCAACATGTTACAAATAGATCTCCTTTTGACTATAAAAAACTCTAAATATTGCTGGTCTCATGGTATTAATAATAATAATAACTCTCTCTCTCTCTCTCTCTCTCTCTCTCTCTCTCTCTCTCTCTGACACCCACCCATGTCGGAAGTAAGATTGTTCACCCCCCCCTCGTACATATCATGAAAATAAATAAAAAATAATAATAATAACGACTCTCTCTCTCTCTCTCTCTCTCTCTCTCTTTCTTTCTTTCTTTCTGTCTCTCTCATAAATCATGAACCCTCTTTGATATACTGCTAGTATGACCTTTTTTTTAAAATCAAACATGAACAGAATCATTCTGCATTTTAATAGACAGACCCCCCCCCCCCCCCTCAAAATAAAAATAAAAAACAACAACATAATAGAGTACATTCCTTAACTGGCTATACAAAATGTGGCCTCATAACTGAAAATTCTAAAACACGCTACTCTGAAAATCTTAAATTTCTGTTATTTCCCTCCTAATGTTGCTACACTGTTACATTTTTTAGACAGACTCGTCCTGTGAAAACCTATGAGCCCATCTTAGACATTACATCTTGAATTTATAAACCTAAACATCTCTCTATTTGATGCGTGCCTTATCTTTTTACTCTCTCTCTCTCTCTCTCTCTCTCTCTCTCTCTCTCTCTCTCTCTCTCTCTCTCTCTCTCACACACACACACACACACACACACACACACATACACGCACACACAAACACACCTGAGTTTCCTATAGAATGATTTAGATTTAAATCATAATGGTAAATGTTCCCTCTTTAAGATACTATAATCTGTCTGAACTGCAATCGTCAAAAGTCAGTTTATAAGTATTATTTTGTACTCTGTGTCTTCAAAATCTACGGCATGATTTGCCCTTATTTAACACAGGTCTCCTGTTTGGGTCCTTAGTGTCATTTCCGTGTCATGTCTCTCTCATACATCATTAAAAATTATTATTATTATTATTATTATTATTATTATTATTATTATTAATTTGTATGGTCTGTTGAGTAAGACCCCTTGCTAAAGTTGGATATTAAATAAACTGGGTACTGGATATTAGATAACTCTCTCTCTCTCTCTCTCTCTCTCTCTCTCTCTCTCTCTCTCTCTCTCTCTCTCTGAAACACACACACACACACACACACACACATATATGCTTTAGCACATCACATTTTTGCTAAAACACTCTGCGCCTAGA
The DNA here is from genome assembly GCA_029931535.1 of Margaritifera margaritifera. Classification (NCBI taxonomy): domain Eukaryota; kingdom Metazoa; phylum Mollusca; class Bivalvia; order Unionida; family Margaritiferidae; genus Margaritifera; species Margaritifera margaritifera. Next base: position 3,158,467 of record JAQPZY010001516.1, read on the forward strand.
TTTCAAACAATATATTTCCATCTGTCACAAGTATAGTGACCTTGAGGGTAAAACAAAAGTCGATACGTGTATTTATCAGTCTACAATAGCTAGTGAAGACGTCCAATTGTAACTCCGTATTAATTTTCATGAATGAAATTTTGACCTACCGTTACGTTAACAGAATTGTAAAATAATTTAGAGTGCAGATAAACTCAGATTTTCCCGGTCGATAAAACTTAAATTCATTACATTTCTCTCCAAAATAGAATCAACATGTTCCAAACAGACTAAATACTCGTGTAAAACGTATGTATTCATGCGGTATTTCATTTCTAGAACAGACAAGCTTACATTTTCCAGGTTAATAAGAACCATTATGTGCCAAACAGAGAAGGGTTAGATTGAGAGTGAATACTTTTTTGTAAATTTACTTTCTGTTATATTACGTCGGAATTCTTTTGTGCGTGTCTTCAATACGTACCCTCCTTTTAACTCCGACTGTCCTTCCTATGTGTTGAAATAATAATAAAATAGAAAAATGGTTTTGTGAACATTATGGTTATCTATTATCTTTAGCATAGACAGCACAATGATACTGTCGTTACTGATTGACTTTATAACGTTGTCAACCTTGTAACTATGTTTATGTTTCATCTGTTGTACATGCGTAAGGAAAGGGACAAGCCCAAATCCTTCCTCTTCATTTTAAGTGAGCGGGGCTTATTAAGAAAACGTTAATTTTGAAACCAAGTGTTGTCTTGTTTGTTTAAAAATTATTTAACTCTCTCTCTCTCTCTCTCTCTCTCTCTCTCTCTCTCTCGTTCTCTCTCTTGTTCTCTCTCTCTCTCTTGTTCTCTCTCTCTTTCTCTCTCTCTCTCTCTCTCTCTCTCTCTCTCTCTCTCTCTCTCTCTCTCTCTCTCTCTCTCTCTCTCTGTTAGTTTGCTTCAAACACACACACATGCTTTAGTTTGGTGATTTTAAACAACAGTAAACCAAAAAAGATTGATTTCAGCACATTACATATATTGTCAAAACACTCTGTGTCTATATTTAAAACAATATATTTCCAACTGTCACAAGTATAGTGACTTTGGAGGGTGAAACAAAATCGGTCCGATTATTTATCACTCTAAGATTTTTTTTTCTTTTTTTTTTTCTTAAATTTTGTATCAAATTTGATGAATGAAGTTTTGACCTCACAGTATGCTATGAGGACTATACCATATTTAAGATCTAGAACAAGTTTTTGACAGCTATTGTAACATGTTTAGAGCGCAGATAAACTCAAATTTGTGTACTGGCTATATAAAATGTAGCGAAATTCTAAACCGCTCCCCTCTAAAAAAAAAAACATTTTTTGTTACTTCCCGCCTAATGATCTAAAATCTCTCCTATTTGATGCGTGACTTATCTATCTATCGATTAACATACCTCTCTGACTCCCTCTTTCTCTATCTCAATCTGTTTCACGAAATCATGCACACACATATTGACAGACAGACAGACAGACACTATTGATCTTCAGTTAGAATGATTTATATTTAAATCATAATTTTATCTGTTCCCTGTTTTAAGATACCTCTCAAAAATTTGCCGTATTCAAATTGATTACGTGAAATAGATATCATTGTGATTTTAGTTTTGTACTTTTTCACAAACTTGCACCGCAAAAAAGGACTATATTGAATAAGGGCCGTTTTGTCCCCCCCCCCCTCTCCAATTTTCTTCATTTGATATATATTACAAGTATGAGGTAGTTTGTTTTAGTTTCTGACATAGGTATTGTGTTTAATGCTGGTTGCCATGGAAACCGTGTGTTTAGAAATATTAAAGAAGATAGGCAGATTTTTCATCTTTTCCATGTATTTCTCGTTGATACTGTCTATCCATAAACTGTTCACTAAATTTAAAATAGCATTATGTATTTGTATTATTTTTCTGGTATAAAGTTGCATAAAATCAAGTTATAATTTGTCAAAAAAAAAAAACGAAATAAACGCTAGTCAACATGAAACTATTCTAAGCTCCGTTGCAAAAATAAGACAGTCACTGATCAAATCAAAAACTGTGCCTGTTTGAAATATTGTTTAATATTGTTGGCTCATATGATTGATAATGACGCCTTCTAGAATCTTCTGAGTGCTCTTGTTCACCGAAAATATTGGTGTTTGTCCCCTTGTTCCTGGAAACTAAAGATGTTCTGTTTATAATATTCTCTTTAATTTCGTGGCAATGTACTCAAACACGCACACACATGCACGCACATATATTTTCACGAAAAATTTTCATCGTTGCTCTATCTCCTCGATTTTGAAAATGAATGCCAATATTTATTAGCTTGTTTCAAAGAAATCGCTGGTCTGGTCTCTCCACTATTAAAAAGTTTTTCAAAAACTCTTTCAAAAACTCTTTCAAAAAAGTTTTTTCGTTGGAACCCAAATCTGATACCAAAACAGATGTAATATTTGTTTTTACTACACATTAGTATCTGTTGCTTACATTAGTTGGAAAAAAAAGATGGCAGTATTATTAAAATTGGACAGTTTTGTGCATGCATCTGCCATGTGTAATATAATATAAAAAAGAAACAAAAATTCCTCAAAATCATTACTTTCTCGCTCGTGTATACATTCACAGATCATTAAATACAAATGTAGTGAAAAGGAAGTTCGCAGAAAAATTATATATCCTGCATGCATGGGCGTCAGCATGAAATACTCTGGAGTGGGGGGGGGGGGCAATTTAAAACTTATTGTATTCCCACCCCAAAAAATAAAATAAAATAGCAAAACTAAAATGAAACAGAAAATTCACTTTCATAACCTGCTGAACTTGGGTCAAATAACTATTGAAATGGCGTATAAAATCCTTTAAAAACGACAACAACAAAAAAAAAAGAAGAAAACAACAACAACATTTTGAAACTATGTGAAAGTAGACGGTGTCAAGTTGCTGGGCAGGCAGCAATTTCGAATGCTAAATTGGACCTGAACCCACCCATCTATTCACCACCCAAATCCGTTAGAAGACTACCCCTTCATGTTCACTACTCATCATATCTGTGAAAATATAATTATTTGCAAGCATATTTAAATTTGCAGTCGCATACATTAATTCGCATTATTTTAGAAGGTGAATCTCTACATGTTTTTTTTTCCAAATATTTATTTGCTTCAAGAAAATTCAGGAATTATTTAAACTTAGGTTATAACCTGTACATTTGGAGGTATTTGCCACATTCAAAAGGTTAGTAAAAAAAAAAAAAAGGGAAGAAACAAATATATTCCCTTCCGTGAAATAAACCTGGGGTTTTTCTGCTACTTGTGCAAGTACTATAAGTTAAATAATTATATTGGATTACACGGTCAATCTAGAGTTTGACGTCTACTTCTGTTCAACAATCCCTGTTTTAACTGACCACTGTAATATTTCTTCCTATATCTTTTAATTTTGTGCACAGTTTTGGAGAAAATGAAGTAACGTATACGCATTTGCTATGCGGCAGATTTAGTGCATGTTATATAGTACATTTTAAAACATCCTTTTCTTGTGTACTCCACGGAAGTACGGTACAGTATAGACCCCACCACCACCACTATCTTTTTTTTAACGCTAATGCTGTTAAAACAAGAAAAAAGATTGACTGAATTAAATCTTCTTAAACGTATTTTGGCTTTGACTTATATATCAAGTTGTATTTTAGGATATGTATGTGTGTGTGTGTGTGAAGAAATGCACCACAAGTAGACTCTACCGTATGTTTAATTTCTCCCACATGATGGGTTGTCGCAAAATATAATTGAATATAAAACAATAAATTCTTTTGCTATACTTTATTTGTAAGCAACAATATATCTACTTATATTCATCTTTGTTATGGCATCATTTGTGTGATAAATTCGCAATGTTCAGACACGTTCAACAATAAAATATTACTTAACATAGGCGCCTCTCAGTTTCTGTTTATTTTTTTCCGAATCCCCTCTAGCGCATCTAAAACAAAAAACAGATATGTGCGCAAAGTAAGTTAAAATTTAGAAAGGATAAATAATGTAAGAAAGAAATGAATAAGATTGTTTAAAATATCGTTTTGTTGTTTCTTCTGAATATTTTGAATACAATACAGGTAGAATAAAATAAAATGCTGTAGAAAATGCAGTTTTATTTCTTTACGCGTAGTGGAGATCGATGTTTCAACAGTGCAACAGGAACAAAATGCTAACGCTACGTAGACAGTAAAACTCATGAATGTTTGGTTTATTTGTATCAGCGCAACATTGTTCCATGATGATATTCTAAAGACAAGTTTTCTTATAAGAAATACACAGTCTGCTGAAATGTCTTCGTGGAGCTAGACTGCGCTTGTATCTAATTTGGAGTACGAAGTTGCTAAACGCAGCATTTATTTTGCAATTTTGAACACCAGCCCATTTTCAAGGATCGTGTTTTGCTATGGATTGGAGATCTATACACATTGTGAATGTAGGTGAGTTGCATTTTTTTCAAATAGCACAATTAGACAAAGAGTTGTGAAATTGAACAATATTTGTTTTTTCACAAAATAAGGGGGCAGAAAACTGCCTTTATTCAATATAGTCCTTTTTAGAACCGTTTTATTCATATAGTAAATTTAATTATTTTATAAAATCTAGAGCTTAGTTGGTTTTATATATGTCAGATATATTTTGGTTTTGTATGTAGGTAGTCCTATTTTGACACTGAAATGTGTCAAGAGAACATTTCTAACATTGGATCTACCGTTTTTTTTTTTTAAATAATAAAAAAAAAAAACCCGCACGCCGCTTTACAGTGCAAGAATAATTTAAGTATGCGCCATCTTATTCTGCACTCACAAATATCTAGAAACACACGTTTCGGAAAAATGTAACACTTGTATGCCTTGTTTTCAGTCAGAAGGTGTGAAAAGTGTTTACCCTCGCTTTGCGTAAAACCAAAATTTACCGTCCTTAATTTAATGAATTTTGTAACATTGTTGGGTATTGACAGACTGCATTCTCTGTAATAGTGCCAGAATTTGACATATCTTAAATTTGTAGCATCCCTACGAATTTGGCTGACCGAATTATAGACTTACAGTCAGTACATTAAATATGTTACTGTGTTTATTCGACAATAGATCTAACACCGTTTTTTTTTTTAAATTTATGAATGAAACAAATATGTTAATAAACATTTACAACATAGGATTTACACTTGTCCTCAGAAACTCATGAAAAGGGTAACCTAATGTTAATTTCTCCTTCTCCTATATTGCCACACAATAATAAGACACAACAGCGCCCTACTTTTCTGTCTTCTAACATCATCTCTCTCTTTCTCTGACATCCTCCCATGTCGAGAGTCAGATTGTTCACGCCCCTCGAACACATCATATAATAATAATAATAATAATAATAATAATAATAATAATGACTCTCTCTCTCTCTCTCTCTCTCTCTCTCTCTCTCTCTCTCTCTCGTTTTAGAAGTACTTTCTTTAGAAACGATAATAAAATTGAAAAGTGGTTTTGTGAACATTATGGTTATCTATTTTCTTTAGCCCAGAAACGTAGTGTACCTCCATGGCAAAAAAATACTTTACTCCCTCCATGATCATTGGAAATCTAGTCTGACTCCACAACGTTGTCAGTCTTGTAAATATCTTCATGTTTAATCTTTTGTACATGAAATAGGAAGGGACAAAGCCCTAATTCTTTTTCTTCATTTTAAGTGAGCGTGGATTATTAATAAAATGTTGATTGTGAAACCTAGTCTTGACTCGTTTGTTTTGTGTGTATTTTTAACTCTATCTCTCTCTCTCTCTCTCTCTCTCTCTCTCTCTCTCTCTCTCTCTCTCTCTCTCTCTCTCTGTGTGTGTGTGTGTGTGTTTCACACACAAACACACAGAGAGACAGATAGATTCCTAATGTTGAAACGTATGACGTCATACAACATTTCCGTTCGAGTGCAGCCCGTCACATCGTGCTACACTGTTACTGAACATACCTTCCAAGATGTCACCTATGTTAATTTCCCGTTTGGCTCTCGATTTTGTTTACCCTATTTAACATGGAGGGCCCGTACGGTTCTCAATCGCCATCCTCCACTACTTTCATGCTTGATACATTGTCTTTAGGTGTTATCAATAAGTCAACAGGACGATGTCTAAAACAGGTACCTTTAATTTCAATAAAGTTAAGTTTTTTTTTTTTTTTTTTCAATCCTATCAAACATGTGGATGATTTTAGATTTAAATGAGATTTTGCCATCCCTATTGCTTACCCAGTTACTGCTACTTCCTATATCAAGTGATCGTGTCCTTTCTTAAATCGAACTTTGTTTTCCATAAAGTATTTTTCTGCTTTCGTCGAATTATGGCAGATTGAACTTGTAAAGTTTACGAGATATTCAAATTGTTCAGTAAAGTTCGACGAATACAAACTTGTACATTTATTAAGCTCAAATACGTAATTTATTCCTTCTTCATACCGTTTTGACCATCTTGTTCTCAGGATTGATCCGACTTATTTCAATTCTATCATCATTAGAGGTAGTTCATAAATCTGCATCTTTTCTGAAACATTAGAGAATAAAATTTTGAAATGAACAAATGTACAATTGTATTCTTCTGAATGTTATTCTTTAACATAACTATATTTTACCAGACTTTTATCCCGTCCAAACGTGTAAGCAAATAGTTTTATTTTCATATTAAACTTGTGAAATATTTGTACAACCTTTCTGGAAATTGTTGAATGTAATACAAAATAGCTTAGTCCCATTATTTAAGATGTGAAACAAAATAAAAAGAAACTATAATGTTAGCTTTGCGTTGTTGGTTCGCTCAGTGTTTGACAGTCGTGCTAGTAACTGTACCTTCAATACACTTGTTCTGCATAATCGTTCGCTTTAATAAGATTTGGCGATTTTATAATTTCTATTTGTTTTAGTAAAGTTTCAAATATCATGATATGCAAAATGAAACACGTTACCCTATCCAATTGCATGGTAATTTATGTGTAGGTAGCCCATCTCTCTATATCGTAATGTTTTGCTTTTTTAAAACCTAATTCTTACTTGATATCAGATTGCTTTTAAGCAAGCTTTGAAAAACTGTTGGTAAAACATTTAATATATAATTACACATTTTATGATGAAACAAAGCATGTACTGTACTTACCCTGCGTCTAGAAACGGGCGGTTTATATGATACACTTTGTCTATTTCATCCTCGCTGTCCGGGGTGTAAATTTTGAAACTTTATTTCAGCACACCCATCTAGAGCAAATTTGACGTGGGTGCATCTTTGGATATAATGTGTAGCACGTACCCAATCTTCTTTGCTGCGTTTATTCAACGTTGCCTTACAACTGTGTTCAGCATTTAATTTCAGTATCTTTTCCCCTATTGCCACTATCCAGGGTTTATTCAACATTGCTTAAAAGTACTGACACATGCCACATAAGTTCCTGCTCAATACCAAATATCTTCACTTTAACGACGTATTTATGCAAAAAAAGTAAAATGTTGTTACGCCGCCTTCCTCCCCAAAGGAACCATTATATATCCAAGGAACCTTGCAAGTAATACACTCACAAGTTTTAATTTTTTTAAAGTCATTTATATCATTACAAATTAATTGTAAAATGCCAGTATTCTTTTGAATGGATTGAACATTCAGACGACAAGGAAGTGAAATTTCAACATCACAAATATTTCTGTAAATAAACTTTAATGTAAGATATGCCCTTATTGTAAAACAAATAGGCCTGTAATTATGTTAGCAGATTAAGATGTAGACACCATACATACACGTGTTTAAACAACATAAAACAAGAAATTCAGCATATTTTTGTATTTTTTTTATAGAAATTCATTATATAAAGATTCAGAGAGTATTATTTTACATCAGTAATATGCAACATATATTTCCATTTCAAAATTGAACTAAGTTAATTGTCTTACTTTGGTGCAAGATCAAAATTACATCATCAGTTCCCTGCACTATTTATCCATGCATTTTTTTTTACCAAAGAAAAAACGCGGTTGGGATCAAATGACATTGTTTGAAACTTTAAACAAAAAGGGGCAGTTAAAATATTCTGAATCTGCGCCATGATAAGTTTTCATTTAATTGGATTATATCAGTTTTTGTAGAATTAAACAGTTACATGTTCAACGCTGCAAATGGACTTTTCCAGATCGATTACTTAACATAGGCTTCATCAATGGATTAAAAAATAACTACACTATATCCATTTGGCAACTTTGGGATTCTTTTAGTTCAGAGTAAAAATGATGGTTGTGAAAAAGATATTTTCTTCAAACCTTAAACAAATCATTATTTGGCAAATATAAATATGCACTCGGATAGAAATATACGCTTAAATATGACGAGAAAAGGCGACTCGAAGGTATAATAAAGGCGCCCTAACGGAAGATATAATAATGTAATTATGAGCTATAGCGACATTTTGAAAATGAAAATTATCCACAAAAACCAATGAGTGTCATAGAATATAGTAGTTATCATTTGCCGAACGCTGGTTAAGTTTAATTTATTACTCATAATTGCAAATAGATCAGACTAAGTTTCTCAGGAACTAAAACCTTTATGTAGAAAAGAAAGGGTTTTCATGGTTTACCACTGTAATAATGTTGATCGCACATACAACGTGGTTACCTTTTTTCTCAATGTCATTATGTGATAAAAATGTTGCTTTAAAAGCATTTGTATGGCAATAAAGAACTCGTAATGAAAGCCGTTTTTACAGTAGCATAAGTATATCAATTAGTATACTATATATATATATATATATATATATATATATATATATATATAGTTCAATTCAATTTATATGCAAGAAAAATATGAAATACACACTTGTATGCTAGTATTTAATATTCGAAAGCTGTGTTGAATATTTGCGCTGATTCTTACAAAATCATACACCTGATCACATAATAGTGAAAAACCATTTAAAGCTTTTGGTGAAACAAACTGATACAATAAAATTCATCACTGATTTGCGCTGCACTTACAAGGAATCGTTTGTTTAACAGGAGATGCCATGTTTTCAGAGATAGAAATTTTAATAGTACATATTGTAAGGGTTCCTTGAAATTTTATCGTGCTACACGAAAATACCCATGCCCATATGCCGAATTGCAACTGTAACCGTTACGGAATCATCTTATGTAATTAAAACTCACTTTGAATTTTTTCAAAAACAGGTATTCACAGAATGTTCTTTCGATACGTCTCTTCTTTTTAAATTCGGTTTATCATTCCGCAGTGACTCAAAACCCTTCTCACTACGGAGAGGCATAAACACTCTTACGCTCTTGTACAGTCGAATTTTGTTTAAACAAGGTTATCAACGGTAACTGAAAAAAGCAATGTTTAAAATCAATGCGCCCCAAACGGCAATATGATGCCATAAAATATGTCATGGGGGAACCTTATTTATTTTTTCTGCTACGATGCCTATGTTTATTAGGATGCAGTTTATGCTTAAGGTGGCGTCTTCTTCTGCGGGCATTTTGGTCTTTCAGTCGGAACCTCTCTCTCTGTCTTTCAAGTCTGAAGGATTCCAAAAGCTGACTTAGCTGGACATCCCCGGTGACTTTCCCCCAGACACCAAGGACAAAGGACTCGATCTGACATTCGTTGTTTCCACGAAGGATTCGGAAGTATCCTCTTTCGCCCCAAGCTTGGCCCCATGAATTGGCACACAGCTGCAAATAGGCAAATAAAATACAACCTAAATTAGGTTATAAGCAACTCATAATTAGAGGATTTTACACGAGTGCTCGTTTGAAATGACATTTATGAAACTAGTGAAAGATTGTTTTTCTTTTACATTATTCGACGAATTTCATAACTTTCATTTGAAAATAACACAAATGTTAGATTCTATTTATCGCATGACGAAAAAAACTGATTTTATTTTGACCAAACCACAGAATAGTGTAGTGAAATTACTTTAAAATACATTCGGATGCCTCGGTCGTGACGCATTTACTTTACATAACGTTATGAGGTACTGTTACACGTATTACATATCTAAAAATTATGATATGGGCATATTAACGTAGATAACACGGTGGTCATGTGAGTAGTAAGTGGTGGGTAAATAGGGCAGTGGTGGCACTACGGGGCAGTAACGGGAATTTAACATAGGGGGTGGCACTACGGGGCAGTAACGGGAATTTAACATAGGGGGTGGCACTACGGGGCAGTAACGGGAATTTAACATTGGGGGCACTTGGGAGCAGTTGTGGACACTTTGGGGCAGTGGGAACACTTGGGGGCAGTGGGGGTACTTGGGGTCAGTGGAAGGGGTACTTGGGGGATAGAATGAGAGGGGATAGAATAGAATAGACACATACACCAAACACACAGTGGAAAGGCAATCATTGGAAAAATTAATCTTTTCTTGAAAAATGGGTGGCCCTGAAAAGGGCCCTTGTTTTTTTATTTGGTTTAACATACACATCTCCTGGAGGGCCTTCTTCTTTTTCGGAGACTTCTACGGACTTCCGGACCGTACATCAAGACACGCTTTAAACATCCTTGTCGTTCAATATAGATGCGACGTTTCCAGATGGCGGTCTCTGTGATTTTAGTAATAGCCCATGAGGCTTTGACATACATGGGGAATGCTGGGTCGAACAACATCCCCGAGATGATACTGGATGACTCAACGTTTGTCCACATCTTGTTTCTTCTGGAGTGGTCTTGGAGAAAACCGGTAAAGCTTTACGAGACAAGCGGTCGTATATATACCCTACGATCGGATTGAAATGAATCGAAATGAACTACCAATCCAAGCGCGCGTTACAAGTGGGTCGGTTTTTCTTCCAATGGAAAGAGAGTAGGGATGTGACGTCATTTGGGGTATAAAGGTATCACAGCGTTCGTAGGGATTTTACTTTTTGGACAGCCTAAGTATGACGGAGACCGGAAATACAATGTATTGGAGTGAGCCTGCAACGAATGCTGTGTTGAACTTCCAACCGGAAGATTTTAATTTAGATTTTCTGTCTCAAGAATTTGAGCCTGAAATCACTACGACTGCTGCTGTACAACTTCCCTCTTTGCTGCCGGTCATGGAGGAATTTAAAAAGAAGCAGCAAGAAGAAATGGAAAAATTTATACAACGTCAGAGAGAAGCGGAAGAAGTGTTTCTTCAGCAAGAAGAGGAAAGGAGAAAACGAGAAGAAGAAATAAGAAAGTTAGAAGAGGAGAAGAGTGAAGCACAGAAAGAAGAGAGCGATGAAGATAAAACGGTGAGTCTACTACTTCAAGACATTTTACGTGAGTTAAAGCATCTAAAAAAGTTATATGAATATTCTTTAACTCAGCCTAAGCGAAAAAGACCATCACGGGCTAAACATGCGAAGCCCATCACTACTTCTACTGAGATGCTACCACCACCACCACCACCACCACCACCATTCACTACTACTACCACCAAAGCAGCAGCAGGAGGAATTGGACTGGGTCGTGGAAAAGGATTGCGACAATTGAAGCTCATCATGTCGAGCCCATAAGTTTGTTTTAACAAAACAAACAAACACCCCAACGGTCCTTTTCAGGGCCAGCCATTTATCTAGAAAAGAAATCAATTTTGCCAACAAAAAAAAATCAAGTAAAACTTAAAAAATCCCTATTCCTTGTTTTTCTTTGTGTAAGAGTGAGTGAGTGCGTGAGTGCATCCATACTCTAAAATAACAAAAAACACTTACTTTTTTTCCATTCTGGTCTATTCTCATTTTTTTTACAAAATAATTCACCATGAACATCACATAACACTCCAAAAAAAAAAGTTAATTGTTCACTGTCTCTCTTGTTCTTCTGAAATTTCTTCACAGGGATCAAGATCTTCACAGGGATCAAGGGTTCTTTTTTCTTCTTCTTCGTTCTCACTGTTTTCCAGCCGTCTAATTTTCTTGCTTTTTTTGACGACGGGGATAGGTTCTTCATCTTCCTCTTCTAGGTTTGAAGATCCTTCGGCTTCCTCCCTCTCTGGTAGGTTTTCTTCTTCTTTCTGAGGACACTCTGAAGACCAATGTCCTGGTCCTTTACAATGATAACAGATATCTTTTGTTTTGTCTCTCTTTTCTTTTCTTTGTTGACGTTGTGGACATTCTGGAGCCCAATGTCCTTTCTCTTGGCAGATATAGCAAGTATCTTGACTTTTATCTCTCTTTCCTTTTCTTTGTTGACGTTGTGGACATTCTGGAGCCCAATGTCCTTTCTCTTGGCAGATATAACAAGTATCTTGACTTTTATCTCTCTTTGCTGTTCCTAGACTTAGATAATCCCAATAATAGGAAGCAAAATTTCTTTTCTTGTTGCATCGAGCGGAGTAGTTTTGAAAGTTGCGGTATTCTATAGCTTTATAGTATTTGGCAGAAACATTAATTGGAAAACCTCTTCTTGACTCTTCCATCTTCACAGTTTGAAAGTGGAATCACAAATACTGATTCTGAGGGTAAGAAGGTCTCTCTATATATAGGTTCGCTGTGTGAAACTCCATCAGATCTAAATCAGATTTCAAGATGAAAAGATCACGCCAAATCTATGAGAAAACAGAAGAAGAAGAAACAAAGAGGCCACGTCGAAGACTGTCCGTGCCACCTGAAACACCGCTGGCTGAACTGCTAGCTCAAGTCCATGCTAGCGATTTCGAAGAAGAGATGAGTGAATCTGAAACCTTCACACCTTCTAACCCACCCAAAACAAAAACCAGCACCATCACCAACACCTCTGACCAAAAAAGACCTACTACCGTGGCTCCTGAAAATTACTATCGCATTCGAGAGACGCAAAAAATAACCTCTCGAAAATTTAAAACCACAGCCTACACTCACACGGTTCACTTCAAAGACTTCAAATCCGAAGTACCTCCCGAGAAAGCGGCGGGGTTTATTAGCAATTTGTGGGAATCTGTGTTACAGAACTTGAAACGACAATGCGGAGCCAAAGAGGACGATCGATTGAGACTGGCCATCCATCACGACAATTTGAAGTCGCCTGTCTGGATCGAGTTCAGCACCCCGGCAGAATTAACACCAGACAAAGTCATGTCCAAAATCGAACACGTTCAACAATCCAACGAAAAGTTTACCATCACCGATGGAAAGGCTACACTTTACATGACTCACGTTGCTCCTCCTCGAGGGAGCGGACGAAGTAGGAAAGCGTTACTGGTGGACGACCTTCGCAGTACCAAACACAGTGTCGTCCAAATCGACAGTACTCAAGACCAGATGTGTTTGGCTCGAGCCATCGTGGTGGGGCGTACGTATGCCAACAAGAACGAGAGCAAAGAATGGAAAAGCGCCTGGAATAACATTCGAAAGTCGAACAGAGTCCAACAACGAAAAGAAGCAGAACTCCTGTTACGACAAGCAGGCATCCCCAAAGAGACCGTGTGTGGCATTTCTCAAATGCAACAACTTCAAGACGTCTTGGCTCCTCACTACACTTTGAAAGTTCACCCTCAAGAAGTGTGCGGAGATATGCTGTTTCGAGGCCCCGATTTCCCCGAAGGAAAATACATTCACGTGTATTACCACCAAGAACATTTCGATCCCATCACCAGTATCACCGGATTTCTGGGACACTCTTACTACTGCGAGAAATGTGACCAAGGATTTAACAATCGAGAGCGACACCTTCATTGCGGAGCAAGATGTCGGGGCTGTTTAGCGGACAAACCATGCCTTCCTGAACAACACCACGTCCATTGTGAGACGTGTCGACGCACTTTTGTCAGTCCCTCTTGTTACGAACAGCATCGCAAGACACAAGGACACCAACAAAAATGTGCTTGCGACTTATTGAAATTGTGCTCCACGTGTGGAAACCTGATTTACACCAACGACCCCAAGAGACACGTTTGTGTTGGAAAGAAAAGATGTCCTATATGTTACCAGATGGTGAACTTTGATCATCAATGTTTTATTCAAAAGTACGATAAGACAGAGAAGAAAGAATTAAAGAAGAACAAGAACCAAGTGGATTTCATCTTTTTTGATTTTGAATGCATGCAAGAAACAGGCATTCACATTCCTAATTTCTGCGTGGCTCATCGGGCTTGTGAGAAGTGCATCCAAGAAACGATCCATTTTCACTGTCCTCATTGTAGTCGGATTCCTGGAGGACGTGAAAAAATCTTTCGGGGTCCTAACACTCTGTCCGAGTTTGCTGAATGGATTTTAGACCCTACCGACGACACTTGGAGCGAAGAGGACATTCAACGTTACGGAGACTGTCATCGCTATGCGACCGTCATAGCTCACAATTTCTCGGGATACGATGGACAGTTTTTGTTAAAATATTATTCGCAACAAGGAACCGAACGCCCTGAAGTCACCATGAACGGAAACAAGCTCATCTACATGAAAGTGGGTCAAGTCAAATTCAAAGATTCCATGAGTTATTTGGCCATGCCTTTGAGTCGAATGCCTAAAACATTTGGCATGACAGAAATGGCCAAAGGCTATTTTCCTCACTTCTTCAACACGGAAGCTAATCAACATGCCGTCCTACCTCATTTGCCTGACCTCCATGATTACTACCCCGACGGAATGAGCCCCGAACAGCGAGAAGCCTTTCACGCTTGGTAGCGCGCTCACCAGTCCGATCCATTTGACTTTCAAGAGGAAATGCTCAAGTACTGTCGATCCGATGTGGACATTTTACGGCGTTGCTGTGGAAAGTTTCGACAGTTATTTCTAGATCACGGAGACGTCGATCCTTTGAAAGATGCGTGCACCCTACCCAAAGCCTGTTCCTTAGTGTACACCCAAAATTTCATGCCCGAGAACGAACTAGCCATCATCGACTCCAACACGTCTCTCTTTACCAGTCGTCAATATTCGGCCAAAGCTTTGCAATTGGCTCCATTACTTGTGCCAAAAAGAAGACAAATGGATACAACATGCCAGAAACGGAGGAGGAGAAAAGAAGATTGGATCTTATTCCGTGGATGGTTGGGATTTAGAAAACCCGCACACGGTGTACGAATTTCAGGGTTGCTTGTTTCACGGATGCCCTACCTGTTTTCCTGACCGAGACCTGAAAAATCCTTTCACGGGAGTCAGCATGAAAGCCTTGTACGAACAGACTTACCAACGACGACTTAAGTTAGAAAGTCAAGTTACGACGTGGCCGACATCGAACCTTTGGATCCGCGCCACAGTTTATTTGGAGGACGAACCAATGCCACTCGCTTGCTGTACGACGTAGACGAATTCAAAGAAGAAGAAATCAAATACATCGACGTGTGTTCTTTGTATCCTTGGGTGTGTAAATATGCTCGTTTTCCAACCGGACACCCAGAAATCTTGACAGAACACATCGACGTGCAACACATTCGTCAATACGAAGGATTGATCAAATGTAAAGTCTTACCTCCGACCGACTTGTACCACCCCATCTTACCTCACCATTGCCAAGGAAAACTGATGTTTCCTTTATGCCGTACGTGTGCCGAAACATGCAACCAAGATCATCCCTGTCACCACACGAAGGAAGAACGCGCTTTGACAGGAACGTGGGTTAGAGCTGAATTGTTTCGGGCTCTGGATCGTGGATACCGTTTGTTGAAAGTGTACGAAATCTGGCACTTTCCAACCACCGCACAATACCAAAAGAACGACGCCACGAATCATCCAGGCATTTTCTCGGGGTACGACTCCCGAAGACCGAGTTCGATTCAAAGAAGAGTACCGTGACGTCGAAGGCATCACTTTGGAAGACGTGGAAAAGAACGAAGGAAAAAGATCGTTTGCCAAAGTCATGCT
This sequence comes from Margaritifera margaritifera, assembly GCA_029931535.1. NCBI lineage: Eukaryota > Metazoa > Mollusca > Bivalvia > Unionida > Margaritiferidae > Margaritifera > Margaritifera margaritifera. The sequence continues at coordinate 3,174,267 of JAQPZY010001516.1, forward strand.
CAGTTGTTTGTGGGGAAAAATGGCCCAACGACCCATCTTAACCAATACGGAATACGTGACCGATCCTTATCGTTACTTTCAACTGGTGGACGACAAAAGTGTACTAGTCAAACACGTCAAAATCGTCCGTGATGATTTGATCTTAGTCAATTTCGAAGAAGAACCCAAGTTTGTAAAACCTGACAAGTTTAGCAACGTAGTCATTGCCGCCTACGTGACAGCCCATGCTCGTTTGAAGTTGTACGACGAAGCTTTAGAAGTCTTGGGAGATCGTGTCCTGTACTTTGACACCGACAGTTGTATGTACATCCATCGACCCGGTTGCCCACACCCTACCATCCAAGGAGATCGTTTAGGAGCCTGGACAGACGAACACCCTCAAGACACCATCCTGAGTTTTGCCAGCGGTGGCCCTAAAAATTACGGTTAACGATACCGAGACCCACAAGGACAATTTCACACCCAAAGTCAAAGTCAAAGGATTGACCCTAAACTATCGAACCAGCCAAGTGGTCAATTTTGAGGTTTTGAAAAATGCTTTGCTGTCTGGACAAGTGGAAGACTTTCGAGTGCAAACGTTAGAACCTCACAAGATCGTACGGTTACCTAATCACCAAATTGTCACTCGTCCTTTACAAAAAGTGTACCAAATCGTGTACCAGAAACGAGTGAGACTTTCAGACCACACCACTTTGCCTTACGGACACGCCGATCTGCAGTATAAAAAAGGGATCACTTCCAAGCCAAACCATTCATTGAAAATACAGACGTCAACCTAGCAAGAAGAAAAAAAAAGATGAGTGCTTTTGTCATCCTCCCACCAAAGATGAATAAGAATACTCATGCCACCCACCCACCAAGGGAGGAATCTAGTGTGAACTCCAAGTGCCATCACGACTTGGAGTGCAATGCGGTGCCATGCGACGAGACGGATTCCGTACGCGTTGACAGCAGCGATTCACACGATCAGACGGATGCCGTACGCTTGGACATCGTCGATGCAGCACCTCATCGTCCCTCTTAGGATGCAGGACGACCTTTACTCTTTATTATCGTACACATAATTGTCATACCTACAGGAGTAAAGAATTGACGATACCTGTGGCTTTGCCTGGTTATTCCAAGTTTGAAAGGCGACTAAAGACGTTCCAAGACAAGTGGCCTAAATATCTAATACAAGCAACTACTGCCAAAGCTTTAGCCAGATCTGGATTTATCTACTTGGGAGAAGGAGATAAAGTTCAGTGTTTCAGTTGCGGTGTGAGACTTCACCAATGGGAGCCTACCGACTCGGCTTACATTGAACATGCCAGATGGTCTCCGCACTGTCAGTTCTTACCTTTAGTGGCCTTAGAAGAGTACGGGTACGATGAGCCAGATGACAAGAAGAAGTAACATGTCGGATGATACTTTACAAGAATACATTCGTGGTTTACTTTTGGAGCTGCGAGAACGCATTTACCAGTATTTACCTAGCTTAGAAGACCGCATTCGTGGTTTACCTTTGGAGCTGCGAGAACGCATTTACCAAGAATGGGTTCAGATACAAGTGAAATGTAAAGAACAGTTACATCCTTTACGACACAGACAATTTAGCCATTGGTATATGAATGCTGTAAGAATACTGATTAGTGGCAAGTTGTTCAAATGGTCAGACATTAATAGAAATGGAAATTGGGCTTGTAAGGAATTGGATGGCACCACCTACCGTGTGGGAGTGATTCATAGAATTCGATGGAACGAATTGAAGGAAACAACCAACTTACAGGAATACCAAAAACGTTTACTAGAAGTGTCACCTCAAGACGAAACGCCTTTACGTCAAGTGAGGTTGTGTAGTACGATCCTCACTGAACATCTTGGACATCCTTTACCCACCGATTCCATTTGGCTAAAGTGTGACTGTTTTCTCACCAAGAAGACTAGTTTAGAAGAGCGCATTCGTGATTTGCCTTTGAAGTTGCGAGAACGCATTTACGGAGAGTTTGTCCAGATCCAAGTGAAACGCAAACTCAAAGTCATTCCTCGATTTTTAAACTATTGCTACTTCCACCGTATAAGAAGCCTGATTCTGGAGAGAAACTATCACCACTATCGTGAAGAACACAAAAGAGAGTTACTTCTTCCCAAGTCGGAAACTTTACCTGAGTACATTCGTGGTTTGCCTTTGGAGGTGCGAGAACGCATTTACCGAGTGTTTGTCAAGATACAAGTGAAACGCAAACTCAAAGTCATTTCTCGATTTTTAAGGTATGCTTACTTCCAAACTGTCAGAAGAAAGATTCTGGAGAAAACCTTTCATTGTAGAATCCCGGGAATAGTCTATCACAAAAGAACCTGGATATAAAAACCCACCATGCCTGATCTGTGGTCTTCACTTGTGAAACGTATTCCGTGGAAGGAAGTCAGCGATCGTGTTCAGACCTTAGAGGATTATAAAGACTTGATACAAGAACTGTTTCCATTGAATTTGGACGCTATGCGGTGTGTGTCTTAGTGACTACCTTTCCTGGATTTCGTTTTCCAGGACATTCGTTGTGGAGTATTTTTGAGGATCAGTGTTTGTCTTGGATTATTTTGGAGGACCCGTGGTTGTTTTGGACTATTTTGATGAACCATCAAAAAAAAAACATGACCAGTCATGCTTTATCGGTACACGAAAGACAAATTGTACTCAAAGTATTGAGAGTGGTGATGAAGACGAGTGGGGTACCTCCGTGTGAAGAAGACATTAGTCAAACTTTATCTACCTTTGACACGTTTCAAGAAGTGTGCCTTGTTAGTTGGTTGCACCAACAACTTACCGGTTGGAAAGATGTACGTGACTGGAGAAAAATTGGTTTCGATGTTTGGCTACAAGAAGTACCCCAGTTTGCCAAAGACCTGGCACGTCACTAAGTTTCCAAGACCCAAAGAAGTGAAATGGGAATCCAAGTCAAACATGACCTTAGAAACCATCCTGGAAGAACCTGCTGACACAGAGAAAGACGACCACACCGTTGTTGTCGTCCACATGGAAACACCACAAGAACACACCCCCTCCTTACCGTCAGAGACAGTTCATTCTTCTACCACCACCAGAACAAAGACGACCAGAAGAATACTACCACCAGTGCCTGTGCCTTCCATTCCTAGGACAGTGTTTTGTTTTTGTTGTACATTGACTTGTTTATACAGAACTTTGATTCTTGTAGTGGTAGCCTTAATCTTGTACGTGACCATTTTTGCGGTCTGCATTTTTGTTCTTCATGACTTGTAAAAAATGTTTTTGTTGTGTTGTTTGTTTTTGAAAAAAAAAAAAAATGAACGTGTATGAAACGTATAAAATGTCTTGGGTCTTTTGTCTTCTTCTCAAAAATCTTCCTACCTCAGTCATGGCTACATCTTCTTCTGCCTCGTCTGCCTCTTCTGCTTCCTCTGTGGTCAAAGTGATCGACGAAAAGTTAGATCGCCCTAGTTGGGACGCTTTGTATCTGCGCCATCCATTTAACATGTTGATTGCTGGACCCAGTGGTTCAGGCAAAACCGAATTTGTCAAACGTTTGATCGAACACAAATCTCATTTGTTCGATCGTCCACCTCAACGCATCGTGTGGTGTTACAAAGAGTGGCAACCGTCTTACACTTTATTGAAAGAAAGTCAAGGAGAAGCCATTTCGTTTGTGGAAGGCATTCCTCGCGAAGACGATGGGATCGTGTCTGACGTGAGTCAAACACATCTGGTCATCTTCGACGACATGTTAGGAGAAGACGAAGAAGAAATTAAACTTTGGTTTACACGAAAAGGACACCACCGAAATGCCAGCATCATTTACATCACTCAAAATTTATTTCAACAAAGTAAAGCCCATCGTACCATCAGTCTCAACGCTCATTACGTGGTGTTGTTTAAAAGCCCCAGAGACAAATCTGAAGTGCAAGTGTTAGCCAAACAGTTAGGCACTCCTTGGTTAAATTATGCGTACGACGATGCCACTCAAACACCTCATGCGTATTTACTCATTGACTTAAAACCGACCACTCCCGACTATTTGAGATTTCGTGCCCAATTGTTTCACCATTGGTGCCAAGAAGGAGGCCCTGTCATTTACACGTCCCCTTCAGTCACACCCTGAAAAAAAACCTATAAAAACATCCACTACGTCATTTCTGTCTCACAGTCTTCGAGATGACTTTCTTTCAAGCTCATCCTTCGGCTAAATTGATTCGTGCCTTGTATGCACAAGTCCGTGCTCATTTGTTAGAAGCTAGTCTTAAAGAAGTGTTACGATGATTTACTTTGACGGCACGTTAATTAATGCAAGGCATCATTCACATCCCTCATCAAACTCAACGTTTTTTTCAAAAACATAAAGGGGCGTTGTCACAACTAGCTGATCCTAGAATCAATCCACGGACTAAAAAACAAATCATTTTAACCCCTGGAGGGAGCGGTTCTTTAGGAGGGGTCATGATTCGTTGCCTTTTTAAATGGGATCCTAATGCCCAAGCCAAAAAACCCAAAACACCAAAAAAGAAGAAAAGCCCTAAAAAGAAAGCCACAAAAAAGAAAAGCCCTAAAAAGAAGAAAGCCCCCAAGAAAAAGAAAAGTTCTGCCAAGAAGAAAAAAACACCCACCACTGGCACCCGCAAGAGAGGTTCTGCTGCCAGGACGCAAACGTACACCCGCAAGACACCACCACAACAGCCAGCAGTGACGAGGTCTCCTCTTGCGTCCACATCTTCTTCACCTCCCTTCATGATGATGCCTGCCAAACCGGACTTAAGACAAGTGTTTCCTAATTTGATGCAAAAATGGAAACCCATTTCGAAAGTCACCACTTCGGGACCCTCGACTTCGGCTGATCTGGCCATGGCAGCGGCCGCGAACAAAGTACCGTCCCCTAAAATTAAAGTCCAAGAGAGAACCGGCGTGTTACAAAGTTTAGTGGATTTATCCAAAGAAGAATTGAGACGATTTAGTCCATTGAAAACACCTCAACGTCGAGTGAGGCCAGTCATGAAGATGGTACGTCGTGCAGACAATCAGTGGAGACGTGTTCCAGTATAAAATAGAAGGGTGACCTGCCAGAGACTTCAGACTTACTCCTAACCTCTAAGATGGCTCCCAAACGTGCACACCACCACCACCAAAACAAGAAGAAAACCAAAAAAGGACTTCCACCTCGTCTGGCGAAACATTGGGACGTCTTGTCTGTCCTGACCAAATCCAATCCTCCCATGCGAAAACAACTCATTCAAACAGCCCCTAAAGAAATCATCGATACCGTGTGTGAATGTTGTTTGAACGTCTTGAAAGGAACGGTACCTTTGTCCAAGATACAGAAACAAAAATTAGGCAAACATCGGAACGTTCTTCGTCAAATGGTCAAAAAGAAAATACCTCTTCAGCAAAAGAAAAAAATGTTGGTGCAACGAGGAGGATTTCTACCTATGCCGATAGGACCGTTGTTAAGAATAGCGGCTCCTTTGTTAGGAACTATTGCTGGACCACTTTTAGGAGGTGTCATGCGATAAAAAAAAATAAGATAAAAAGGACACCCTTCTCTGAAAAGACCACACATTTTTGTACCTTTGGATGAAATGGAAGGACGAAAACTGACTTTAGTACCTTACAAACGATGGATGGAATTCCATCGTTGGAACGAACTACGAATACCTCATTTACCTCCCAATCCTAATCTCAACGAGATGTCACAGTTACAACAAGAATTACAAACGCTGATGGAACGAAGCGATTTGTCAGAAACAGAAAAATCGCAACGGTACGGTCAACTCTTACAACGTCTGCAACTCTTTCACCAAAAAGCTGTAGACGAAACAGTTCCACCCACTCTGAGAGATTTCAAAACCCTGATGAAAAGCGAACCTAAAGTTACCACCACCACCACTAAAACAGACACCGCCACGGGGATGACAGTGAAAGAAGAAGAAGAGGAAGAGTTACAAACTCCACCCCTTAAAAAAATACGAAAGTTAGCCACACCGGGTTGGATAAAAAAGATGATGTCTACCCCATTGCCATCAAAAGAGAAAAAGAAAGAAGTGAAGACAGAAGTCAAAACAGAACCGATGACCCCTGTTCAAACATCCTCCTTTACACCAGTGGCTCGTCGGACACGTAAAGCATTGCAATCCAAAAAGATACCCCACGAAGAAAAGAGCATTGGTACTTGGTTGACTTATTGAGGAATCATGGAGAAACTTTTGGCCAGCCTTTATTACAATCCTGGCCATGCTGCTGGTTACGGAGGAGTTCAAAAATTATATCGAGCTGCCAAAAGTAAATTGAAAAGTGTACGTTTGCCAGAAGTACGACGATGGTTACAAGAACAATAGACGTACACGTTACATAAACCCATTCGACGCAAATTTTCTAGAAGTCCAACCCAAGTGGAGGGCATCGATCATCAATGGCAAGCCGATTTAGCCGACGTCTCTCATTTGGCAGCCTACAATCGTGGTCACAAATATTTGTTTTGTGTCATCGACGTGTTTTCCAAATTTGCTTGGGTCGTGCCTTTGACATCTAAAAGCAGTACCGAATTGGTACGTGCCTTAAAATTGGTCTTGAAACAAAGTGGTCGTCACCCTTTACGATGGCAAACTGACAAAGGCACCGAATTTCTAAACCAAGCTTTTCAAAAAGAATTGAAACAAAGACAGATTCATTTTTTTACCACCGAAAATCCTGAAACCAAAGCCAGTATCGTGGAACGTTTTCAAAGAACTTTGAAAGAACGCATGTGGAAATATTTTACACATCAACACACTCTCAAGTACATCGACGTGTTACCCCGTTTGGTCAAAGCGTACAATCAATCGTACCATCGAAGTATCGGATGTGCCCCCGAAGAGGTCAGCCCTGAAAATGAAGTGACCGTGTTTGATCGATTGTTTAGTACACCCCAGAGCAGACCACCCCAGAAAAAAACCTTGCTGGAGTTGAAGACGGGAGATTGGGTTCGCACCGGAAAAACCAAACGCACTTTTGACAAAGGTTATTTATCCAACTGGACCACCGAATTGTTTCGTGTCACTACACCCGTGCGGGGACGCGATCCTCCCGTCTATAAATTGGAAGACATGCACGGTGAAGTGCTCAAAGGAACATTTTACTTGCCTGAGTTACAACGAGTGACCAAAAAAGAAGACGCCTTGTACGACATCGAAAGGATTCTCGAACAAAGAACACGCAAAGTAGGCAAACGTCGAGTAGAAGAAGTCAAAGTACGTTGGAAAGGATATCCTCCTAGTTTTGATTCTTGGATTGCCGCTTCTCAAGTCGTCGACTATAAAAAGAAGAAGAAGAAGTAACCTAACATGCCATTCAACACAACCACGACTTCGACTCATTCGCAGAGTTCTTCTCTTCAAGAATTACAAAAATAACCGCTCTGGGTGTGGTGCGGAGAACGTGTGCCTAAAAATCAAATCGTCTTTTTCTGCCAAATCTTTGTAGTGTATTGTGTCATCGGAGCAGCTATTGCCAATTTGAGTTTGCAACAAGGGGACAAACAATTGTGGACCATTTTACTCAGCAGTTGCATCGGTTATCTTTTACCCAGTCCCTCTTTGAAATTTACGACGACGGACAACAGTCACCACAACAACAGCAGCAGCCAACACCACGGTAGTACGACCAACGTCAGTCCACCTTCTTCCAGTCACCACAATACCACTCCTCTTTTGGAACCCTTTGAACATCATTTGAACTCGAGTGGCTTCTCGGACGCCAAAACTTTGGACCTACTATGAATGACCAATTTTATTTAACTTTACCCAGTGACAGTTCCATGGATGTGTTTCCCAACAACACCTTATGTTGTTTCACGGCCAAATTACCTCAGTCCATCCAATTAGATCACGATGCTCATTGGGAAGTGGCTTTGGTAGAAATCATTCATCCTACGCAAATCATGAACATCGACGAAGGTCAAAACACTTTCATCGTGGAAATCTTGAACAAGGAAGTGCATGATGAGCTGGAGAAAATTAAACCTGGCCTTGAGCATTCCAGAAAGGTATTCATGACGACCACTCCTCCCTTTGCGAACCATACCATGAGAATTCCTAAGGGGTATTATTTTAGTGCTAAACATTTGGTGGACACCATTGACACCATCTTCGTATCCCAATTTGGCAAAGCCTTAAACACTGCCCAAAAATGGGTACGAATCGCTTACCATGATGTGGCACGCCGTTTCATCTTGCAATTTTTCAAAGAGAAGGGGGAACTCATTGACGACAAAAAAGACAAAAACTTAACCGAGCAGGACAAAAAATTCATGACCATTGAATTTTCTCCTGGGTTGTATGCTATTTTGGGTGGAAATAAAAAGTATACTAATAAAAAAGTCGCAAGCAACGTAGAATTCGAACATGCTTTTCGCACCCCTATCGAATTGAACGTTGGACTGAATTTAATGTTTGTGTACTCCGATGTGGTAGAATACAACGTGGTGGGACACACAGCTGCTCCTTTACTGAGAGTCATTCCTTTTAAAGTGGATACTGCTGCTGGTGCGTACGAAGAAGGTGGAAACACGTTTCACGTTCACCGTGAATTTGTACACCCTCATTATCTTCCAGTCAGTAAATCGTATTTTGACAGTGTCAACATTAGTATAAAAGGAGATTTGGGACAAAGTGTGCCATTCATTGACAAAGGAAAAGTCACGGTGAAACTTCATTTTCGAAAAAGGTTCTCTAACGCATTGTAAAAACAAATGTATCCAGTGTACCGAGGAGTGGCTCGACAACGAGGACATGGTTTAGGAGATATGTTAAAATCGGCTTTTCGGACGGTAGTCCCTATTTTGAAACCCATGGTGACTCGAGGATTCCATGCCTTAAAAGATGCCGCTTTGACGCAAGGAAAAGAATTTTTGCAAAATGTCCTCATTGACAAACAAAATCCTAAAGAAGCCTTTATGAGAGCAGGCAAAAATGTGTTGATGCACACTGGCAAAGATCTTTTGGGTCTTCGAGAGAGTCCTATAAATTCGCTTCACGCTTCAGGCCCTGGCATTACTTCTTCCTCCACTTCACAGCAAGGACAAGGTAGAAAGAGACGACGTCGAAATCCCTTCAGAGTTCATAAAACACACGGTGGTGTTCCAAAAAAGAATAAGAAAAGAAGAACCGTCAGAGAATTAGACGTGTTTGATTACTAAAAGCCATTGAAAATGATGCACCGAGATTCTTGCGAATGTACCGAGTCAGAACTGGATATGTTTACCATGCCTCCCACCATGATGACGATGCAAGAATCACAATGGGTGGAATTTCATCCTGTATCGTCTTTGACGGATTAAGCTCCTATCGAATTTGAAATCAAAGGACAAACCGAAGATTACATCGATCTGAATAACAGTTACTTGTACCTGAAACTCAAAGTGATCAAAACGGCGGACAGCACCCTTCCTGGGGCTAATGACAGAGTGGCACCCGTCAATAATTTCATGCATTCTTTGTTCAGCGAAGTAGATTTGTACTTGAATAACAAACTGGTCAGCAGCAGTTTGGATACTTACCCTTACCGTGCTTACTTGGAAAATCTCTTGACGTACGGAAAAGAAGCCAAGAACACTCATCTGGATGCTTCGGTGGTCTGGAAACCTGACACCGCAGGAGAGAATACCTTCAACGACACAGATTTGTCAGTAGCGGCGAAGTCTACTGAGGATAGTGTTAATGGTGAAAAACCTATAATTCCAGCAGTACCTCACAATGTGGGCTTCAACGACCGTCGAAAGAAAATCAATCAAAATCGACCTTTAGAACTGATGGATAGTTTACATTTGGACATGTGGTTGCAAGACAAGTATTTGTTGAACGGAGTAGATGTGCGTCTGAGACTGAATCGCAGTAGTCCCGCCTTCCATTTGATGGCTCATGCTAACGAGTGGAAAACCATCATCCAAGAAGCCAGACTTTACGTGCGCCGTGTAGAAGTCTTACCAAAAGTAGCCAACGACATCAGTCAAACTTTGAGCAGAACCACTGCCAAGTATCCTGTGGGACGAGTGGAAGTGAAAACATTTACCATTGCCGCTGGACTCTGATCCAAAGTCGAAGATCACGTCTTCCTAGGACAGCTCCCCAAACGTTTGCTGATTGGCATCGTCAGTAATGCAGCCCTCAACGGAGTCCACAATCAGAATCCGTTCGAGTTTAAACATTACAACGTCTCCAAGATAGAAGTCAGTCGAGATGGCAAGGCATTGTGTACCAGACCTTTCGAACCTAACTTTGCCCAGAAAAATTACTTGCGATCTTATTTGAGCCTGTTTGAAGCCACAGGACAGTTAGGCACCAACACCAGCCACGGCATTTCGTACGACGATTATGCAGGAGGGTATGCGTTGTGGGGATTTGATTTCACTCCTGACCAAGGCAGCGACGAAGGACATTTCCACCCTATAAAATCAGGCCCACTTCGTGTGGAACTTCAGTTTAAAGATCCTCTACCCGACACGGTGAACGTCGTCTTGTATGCAGAATTTGATAATACTCTAGAGATCAACAGTTTGAGAGAAGTGATTCTAGACTATTAGAAGAAAAAAAAAGATGCAACACGTAGAAGAAGAACCTATGGAGATAGACGATTGATTTTGTGAAGCACAACAGACACAAACTACCACTGATGATGATGACGAAGTCATTCATTCAGAACCTCCAAAAGAAGAAGAGAATAATACTGTTCCCCAGTTTGTTGGATTTATTTCTCGATGGCCTGAACAAGAAAAACATTTAGTTTCCTGTTATGTGCAGGAATTGATTGAAAGAATGAACACCCTGACCCGAGAACATTGTCATGGATGTCAAATCGATCATCCCAGCCAAAAACAACACGACAAATGTTTGATGATGACAGCAGAAGAAAGAATGGATGAATATTTGGAGGACGCTTGGTCTCAGATCTCGGAAGAAAAGGTGTTGAGAAAATGGTATAAAGACTTGCAGGATTCTTCTTCACCTCCACTCACTCCTCTGGAGATCAAACGCATCGAAGGTCTCATTCAACAGAGTACAGAGACTATCCGCCGTGAGTATTCGTGGAATTACTTGACAGATCAATTCAAGCTTACAGTCAAGTGTAACTTGATGACTCATTATTACCTGTGAAGAAAAAATGGATACCAGGGAACTTCATTGCCTGTTGACTCGCAGTTCCTACACTTCTTCTTGAAATCCTGTGGTGTGTGCTAAAGATGAACTACCTCATCGCAAACCTAAAGACGTTCATGCCTATGTCATCAATACCGACGACAGTCATCGACCAGGAACCCATTGGGTAGCTGTGTACTTTCCCAACGATCACAGTGGTGGTGTGGAATATTTTGATTCTTATGGATTACCTCCTTTGGAAAACGACATAATTGACTTTATGAGAAGAAATGCCGTCTCTACTCGATTCAATAATGTCCGATTACAAGGATCGGATTCTATGGTGTGTGGACAATATTGTGTACATTTTCTTCATCAACGCAGTCTCGGCTATTCCTTAGAACATTTAGTGACTTGTTTTGATAGAGACTATGCTCGAAACGATGCTAAAGTAGAACGATGGTTTTGTGAACGTTATGGATATCTCTTGTCTTTAGCTCAGAAACGTAGTGTGCATCAGAATGATGTAGATGTAGAAAAGTGGAAGTTCAGTTTACCTTCCCAACGTTGTCAACCCTGTAAATACGTTCCTGTTTAATATCTTGTTGGTTGTTTACCTTTTTATGTTAGAGAAGCTTCTTGTTGTTCATTAAAAAATGTTGATTTTTTGAGAAAAAAATGGTATTGTGTGGGGTTTTTTTTCTTGAATTTGAAAAAACAAAATGTATATGCTCTATCTATCTCTTTCTATCGATCTGAAGTTACCACCTCTATCCATTTCTCACTCTCGATCTGAACCCCATGTTTTCCATCGCGTCCGCGCTTCAAGCATATAAAGCAGTGCGTTGGCCAGTGTAGTCACTCTCGTTGACTCGTCAAGAACTCAACAACACTTCAAGAAGATGGCAGCAGCCAAGATAAGCAAACTGAACGACGCTATGGTGAATATGCAGAGGGTGAAGCATCATTTGATGGAGACCAACCCTGAGAGAAAGACAATGATCTTCCTACAAATGGTTCATGATCTGATGGAAGAAGTCCTAAGGGAAGAAATCATCAGGGACAGAACGGAATGGGAGGAGAGACAAAGACTGCAGCAGCAAAGACAACAACAACAAAAACAACTACTCTTGCAGTCGATGAAAGTACCCGACGGAGAAGTCAGCTGTAAGATAGATTGTGATGAGTTTGCCTTCTCTTTTACCAGAAAGAGAGCTTGTCCATCAGCAGCCACGAGACCCGTGGCTAAACGTGGCCGCCCTGCTGCGGCTGCTATCGCTACTGCTGCCGCTACTAGAAGTTAAACAACATAACTTCTTAACCCCAACGGCCCTTTTCAGGGCCACCCAGATCTCTAGAAAAGATAACTACTCTTCGATTGCCTTAACAACAACAAAAATTTTGTGTTTGAATGTGTGTATGTTTGTGTTTTACCCACTCCAAAAAAAAATCCCTTTTCCCAAAAAAATAATGTTTGTATAGAGAGTGTGGTGTGTGTTTGATAAAAAAAAAAATTTAAAAATGGTGTGGTGTGTTTGATAAAAAATTTTAAAAAATGGATTGTATGTTTGTGGTGTGTGTTTGATTAAAAAAAAAGGGATGGTGTGTTTGTGTTTGATAAAAAAAAAATAAGTAAATAAAAAATTTGTGTGTAGGGTGTGTGTATGTGGTTTTTTTTTTATCAAAAGTAGTTTCTTTTAGGTCCGCGCACTGGGTCTGTGTTTTTGGGGTAATGGGTGATGGAGTGCAAAATCCGCGAAACCTAGAATGACGTCATAGGGATGACGTCAGACGCGGGTAGTGGGAGTGATGTTTTTTTAGGTGTAAGGGATGTTTTCCTTCACGTCCGCGCTTCTAGTATATTAAAACAACACCTTCCCTAGTTGAGCTACCCCGTTCACTTGTCAAAATGAACAAGATCGAAATGATTAGACAGATTAGAGTTCATCTAGAGGTGGCCTGGCACCTCCTCCATGAAATGGAGAAGAGGGAGGAGGAGGAGAAGGAGAAGAAAGTAGCCATCAGGCCCAACCCGATAATGGAGGAGGAGTGGGAGTCTGAAGCGGACCATCCTACGTTTGCTTTGAAAAACTCCAAGCGCTGCATGAGTGCAGAAACATGGAGGGGAAGCTGTCCCGCTTGTCGGGCCAAGCCAGGGAGGTGCCCGCACCTCTAGGTGAACTTTTAAAAAAAAAAACCAACGGCCCTTTTCAGGGCCACCCATTACTCAAGAAAAGATTAATTTTCATGATTGCTATAGGTGTTTGTATGTTTGTGTGTTTGTACAGAGTGTGTTTTTTTTCCCACTCCAAAAACAAAATTAGCCATTCCCTGGTATGTGTTTGTAGAGTGTGTTTGTATAGAGTGTGTTTGATTAAAAAATTAAAGAAAAAAAAGAATAAAGGGTTGTGTGTGATTGTATGTTTGATAAAAAATATTTTTAAAAAATGGGATGGTGTGGTGTGTGTTTGATTGCGTTTGATAAAAAAATTTATGTTTTGGAAAAAGGGTATGTTTTCATTCACGTCCGCGCTTCTAGCATATAAAGCGGCGTCTTCCACAGTTGCGCCATTCACACTGCAACTGAAGAATGAATACGATTGAATTATTACAAGAAGCCTGGGATGTCATGGTGGGTGTGGAGTCCTTGATGGAAAGGATGGAGTGTTGGTGGAGATATCCTGCCACCAAGACATACGTCACCGGCCAACTAGCGGCTCTCACTTCAGCGAGGAGGCTGGTGAAGGATGTCTTGGTGGAGGAATCCTTAAAGACTTCTTCGGTTCCTTGTCGTGTGGGTTTTATCAAGTCGGCCCTCGACTTACTGGATGGGGTGGAATACTTCCTACACCAAGTGAAGGAAGATTGTTGGATTTACCCACACGCCAGTAGCGTCAGGCGTGAAGAGATAAATCTTCACACGACAAAATTATTATTAAAAAAAGTTTTGGAGCAAGAAGTAGCCCACATTAAGATCTTGTGGGCTCTGGAACGAAGTCAAAAGGAGCAAGCCAGAAAAGAAAAGGAATTTCAACGCCTGAATTTAAACTGGATGAAAATCCAGGATAAGTTCAGACGTATGGAACATCCCGACTGGCTGCCCAATCCACCACCACTCCAGAAGAAGAAGAATACCACCACCTTCCTAGGCTTCTTCACTCAATGTTGGAAGAAAAAGTAATCCTCCTCCAATGGCTCTTTTCAGGGCCACCCATTTTTCAAGAAAAGATTAATTTTTCCAATGATTGCCTTTCCACTGTGTGTTTGGTGTATGTGTCTATTCTATCCCCTCTCATTCTATTCCCCAAGTGCCCCTTCCGCTGCCCCCAAGTGCCCCCACTGCCCTAAAGTGTCCCCAAGTCCCCCCAATGTTAAATTCCCGTTACTGCCCCGTAGTGCCACCCCCTATGTTAAATTCCCGTTACTGCCCCGTAGTGCCACCCCCCTATGTTAAATTCCCGTTACTGCCCCGTAGTGCCACCACTGCCCTATTTACCCACCACTTACTACTCATGTGATAAATGATCAAATGCTTGGAGCTTGGAACAAAACAATTTCTTAAAATAAGTATTTTGCATCAATTGATGAGAAAAGACTGATGTATTATGGATACGACCGCGATAATTTTCTTATTGATAGTTGTGAATTCCTCAATTGATAAGTCATCGAGAAAGAAGTGTAAATAAAGCCTATCACGAGTTTCCTACCCAATACTTCAGTCTACTCGCTCCATCTACACCCCATCTGAAAATGAAGCAGAAAGCAAGATCTGAGTTCACGCAAACCAGTAGCTAATTTGGAAAGTAAGAACTAGGACATTTAATTACATCTCATTTTAATTCTCGTTAAACATTATAGAATGGTGTACATTATATGACCTAATTTTCAACACAGGCCTAATGAAAAAGACATATGTATTGATAGAAACTTTTTTCTCCAGTAGGCTATTGTCTTGCACAAGGAAGTTTAACTTATTTATTATTTCATTTGGGTATATATATATATATATATATATATATATATATATATATATATATATATATATATATATATATATATATATATACACATATATATATATATATATATATATATATATATATATATATATATATATATATATATATATATATATATATAGTGACGTATATCAAATGGCGTAGATCAATGGGCTTTGCTTACCCTATGATTCTAACGGAATGATACTCCCTCTTCCGGTTGTCGGGCATATTGTCTTCGCCCAGGCGTGCGTGCTGGTACACTCCTGAATTGTACATGAAAAAGTCTTCCTTCACCTTGAAGGATGCTGGGAAGGAGAGAAAATAACATACATGTGAAATATTGCTCGCCAAAAAAAAAAAGCGATTAGAACCAAACCAAAGTCTTCTTCGATAGGTACCAAGTATTTGCAAATATATCCAAGTACTCACTAAAATATCTGCCTTTGGATCTCATTTTGGGTCATCTGGCCTGCTTAGGCTTTCTTAGACATGCAACAGGGGCCCGAATCTACGCAGACACAAGGCAATCAGAAAAAATGGATCTTATAATACATTTGGATCTATTGGCTACTGCAAATTAAGACTATACCATGATTATAATGTATTACTTACCTTGGACAGGGCCGTTCATAATGATTTCATTCATTATGTCTTCCTCCTGGAAAGAAATTGTATTAGTAAAGAGATTATTGCAATATGTGCATCAATGATGATCGTAAATTCTTCCTCATTTGACAAAATAAAAGCGTAGAATCTGCGCACAATACAGCACAAGCTAGCCTTATAGACTAGATCAAGTTAAATTATATAAAGATTGAGTATGAAATTTAAACCTGCCGTTGGAATCGAACTTCAGAATAAAATGTAAATTTGGATTGATAAGAGACGATATTAAAAAAATACAGTGTAAATTTGATGATTTTTTTTGTGGAGTAGAGTGCCCGAAGTCAATAATTTCAGGTTTTAACGTATATATATAAATTTGTAGACTTCTATTGAACAATTTCACATCAGATCACAAAATAAGATATCTTGACATTTTTTTCTTCAAATGATGCACTATTTTAGAGTATTGTTTTATCTTTAATCTGTTGTTTGTTTTTTTTTTTGGGGGGGGGGTTTGGGTTTTTTTTGTTGTTATTGTTGTTGTTTTTATTTTGTTTTGTTTTCCTAATTTTCCGCATTTGACAACATTACATCGGAGAGAGAACTAAGACCATAAGTAGATAGATAAATATATGGGATGCAGTTTTCACTCAGAGCATTTAATAATTAAGCAGCGGTGATTCTTGTGCAGCTGAAAAAAGCGATAACGCCAGAAAACGACAGAGAATGCCTTGAGTATAGGAATATTATATTTTGGATACTACTGCTGCAAGAAACGAAATGTTTGGCGGTTTTTTTTAATAAAAAAAACAAAATGAATATCGCTGAGAATGGGGTAATGCTGTGTTTGTTTATGATCGGTGTGACCGTATGGTCTTGCTAGTTTTCATTCTTTCGCATATGTATATATCTTTATTGGGTTTGGGTATTTTGCTTCTATCCTAGCTCTTATGCTGTTTCCTCAATGATCTCATTTTAGGCTTGAACTGTATCGTCGAAATCGTGATCGTGCATCTTGAGTTAAATATATAAATAAAACAAATCAGCGCGTTCAGACGCAGTTGACAGACATAGTTGAACAAGGCTGTGTCAGTGAACCAGTTCCGCTTGAGTTGTCACATATATGGCCGATATATAAATCCGTAAGCTTCCTTCTAAAATGTTGATTTTGGTCCCTGTTTTTGGTATTGACAGCCAATATATAACTTCAAAGTTATCGATATGATATCATAGTCTAACAAAGAAATGATATCCCCGATGATCGTGTGCTTAGGACGTCAATATTATTCGCTTAAATTACCATCCTGAAACAGATATGCTAAAAAAGAAAGGACTTGTGTAAATGAAAATCTTTCCCACCTTTGATGCTATCCTATATGGTGGAGTGGCTTGGAACTCCTTGCGGAAGGATATACCGCTTGGACAAGTACCGCCGTTTTGGTGGCGAGATACCATGCATAAAACGGGTCTACCTATTTGTCCACTCCTGTATGGGTAACAATCTTCTGAAACTACTCTGGAAATGAGGAGGGAATGATGGAAATATACTGTACACAAATATGTCATATCATTTTTCATTTTTCGATATTTTCAAGTGTACATTTTGACGAATGCCTGGGTTCAAATCACATGGACTGGCAATTAAGCGATTACAAATGAGTTTGTAAAAAAAAATAGAAAAAAAAAATGAAAAATCCAGTCACGATTATGTTGTTTGCAGTAAAGCTGAATTTTACTTTTTGCTTAATAACTTAATACATTACATATTTATTGAAGGCGTTGAATAATCGACAAGAACTTATTCCACATGAAATTCAGTGCGTTTCACTTCCGGTTATCATGAGACGTGTAAATCTGAGCCGAACTTAATGAAGATAATACGAAAATCTGGCTGTTACTGGCTTTACACTTAAAATGATTTAGAATGCATTAAGGAGAACGTAAATTGTCGTAAAGGTAATGGGCGCTGTTTTTGTCCGTGTTTAAAATCATTTGCGCAACATGGATACGGGACGTTGAGGTGAGCAATACATGTTCACTGCGCTATATAAAACTTATTAGCGCAAATTAATCAAGCAAAGTATTTTAATTTGATTGTGTTTTGTTCAGTTTTTGTGTGTCAAGCTCATCCACTTCGATTATACTAGACCATGTCCCGTTTTTAAGTTCCCTGGTGGAAACAAATATCGATGTGTGTTTACACACTACAAAGAGACGGCATACCCTCTTTTTCGTAAGAACCACCAGGCTCTGTCCAAGTACCCTCCATCACAGCCTCCTTGCCCCCCATTGTTGTCACAGGAGATCAGATGTTGGGGAGATAACTCCTCCATGATCATACCGCGAGATTCAATCGACAATCTGTCCGCCAATAACGCTGAAAATGCAGGAACAGATTGTTCATCTAAATTGATGACGAATATATGACATTTTGGAACTTTTGAGATCAGTCAACTTTCTCAAGATTTTGAAAAAAAATGTAACATGCTGGTCAAAAAATGTCTATTTTGTCTTTTGTGTGCGTGTGTTTTTTGTTTTTTTGTTTTTTTTGGGGGGGGGTGGGGGGTCTTTTTAGACGCGAAAGCTTTTATTTCCTACAGATTATTATATGCAGTATTTGGCAACCTAGAATGCAGACAAAATTGCATGCTTGCTCATGAAAGCAATTTAATAAAAATCAACAATGAAACCTTAAAGAATTACAGCCTACATACTCGAAACAAATTCAAGATATGTCATGAAAATTTAGGATTTTTGACAAAGGATTCCAGATTGCAGGTTTATAAGTTATCACGTGTGTTTGCATTGATGTTGTCCAATTACTCATCTCAAAATACTGCAGCATGTCGACAAACATCTCAAAGTACTGCAACATGTCGACAAACATATTTTATATAACGTAAATGCACAGACTACTTATATTTTTGTGCAGCTTTCAGAATCTTTAAGGAAATTTCTTTTGATATTAAGTATAGAAATATGGAAGCAATATACCCAATGAAAACTAATTGGTAATTAGCATTAAAAGGCGGCATAATTGCGGCATCGGATTCCTCATTAAAAAAATGAATATTTCGATATTTAACATTCTGAAAATTGTCTTTTCTTATAAAAATGTTTCTACTCCTTGTTATATTAATTTATGAGTCTTGGTGATCATCAATTGTAATGTCAACATTTGGATCGGGCTCTACCTGTTGTCGAAAATGCCCAAGAAGATCCGCAGTTCCCCTGGTCTTTTATTACATGTACAAGACCAGGCCATTTTTGGCGCGCGTCGAAACTCTCTGGAAGCGGACCGTTGTTTCGCACATGGATGGGTGTCATCCGCATTACAGTCTCGTCCGCCGCCAGGGTCCCCAGTCGATATCGAATGCCTTCTTGCAGGGTCATTCCCCACAGTAATGAATAATTAGAAGCACGCCACCTAGTGGAAACAAGTTCGAAACAATAATGTCAATAAGTGTTAATGGGCAATGGGTGATTCCGATGTGCCCTTTCTATGTCATTGTTTTATTTTAGGCAATGTTTTCTATTCCACGCACCACATTTTCTTCCATTTTAGACAACTTTTTGTGTTTTATTTAAATGAATTTGATGAGTTATTCCCTTTGAAGTACTATTTACTAACTACTGGAACAAACATGCAGAGAAATAACTGAGAAATTTGCCAGTAAATAAGTCTCAATAATAATATTAATAATAATTTATTCATTCATTCACTATTAATATGTATTATTAGTATTGCTCCTTTGCCTTAACAATTCAAACGTATGGTGTTGTTAAAGTGTAAAGGCAACTGTTTATCTATCATTTCGCTCTAATCTTTGTATGACTTACCCATAATTTCCATCATTCACAGTTTCAATAATGTCATCCCTGATCAGACACACTTCATTCCCACATAACCATCTGTATCTCCCTGGATTTCGAGGATCAGGTGAACATGTACTAAAATATCAGTAGTTATATTACAATAATTATAAGGTAAGATGCAACCGCGTGTATCTGATAATAAATGTAGACCCACGTCTTAGATATCAAGTTACTTTCTTTAAAAATCTTTATCTAAGATGTACATTGAAATTGTGTGCATCAAAGAGATATATCCGTGTCGGATTTCTGCAACATAAGATGAAAAATAAAATTGCAACTTAGATCTTATGCAAAGATTATTTAAAATTTACGATCAGAGCATGTTGTGGTTGAACACTCGGATTTTTTGAAAGAATATAATTCCGTGAAATGTCAAACCCGTCTCGCGATACACTCTATGTATTGATGACAAACTTAAATACAGGTGAGCAGTTTAAAAGCATTTTGATGAGACATCACAATACAGATTGCAACGATAGAAAATGCAAGTAACATATGCTTTCTAAAAAGTTATTTTCAGCCTCTCTATCACACAATTTATCTCACACAAATACTGCTAGAAGTCTGCAACAAAACAGCATTTATTCTCCATGCTTTTCTCATTTATTGCTTCCAACCCCCAATTTTTTTACATACATCCACAAGTGTCCCTCTTCCCCAAACTTCGTCCCAGAGGGTGAATCAAAATTTCAAAGCTTATGCACATCTACAGACCACCCTTAATTATGTCCTTAAGTCTGAAGACTCTATCTTAATCAGTTCAAGACGAGTTGCGCGACATTACGCAACTCCAGAAATTACTATACATTTTACATACAATTACATAAGTAGATTGATCTAACTAAATACATATATGCAAAAGTGCCCCATCCCTCACCAACCCCCCTCCCACCCCAGCCGAGTACTGAAATTCTGAAACCGTTGTGCACATCTACAGACCATCCCCGACCACATCCCATACTTTCAAGTCTCTATATTACACATTGTAGGAGCAGCTGCACGACATTACGCACACATGCACAGACGGACAGGATCACACAATCCCCATCTTTTTTTAGGAAAAAAAAACAAAAAAACGTGGGGATAACAAAGGTATGACGGATCGGAATTGAGTTCTATGTTATCCGACGTTAACACTCACCAGTTGTTGCAGTTTACTTGGATCACAGAATCTGGGCGGTAGGGTCGGCCTGCTTCGTCTTGACAACCTATACGTGAATATATAACATATCTTTTATTAATATTATTGATTGAGTGATTTAGTTCAAGAACGAGTGCCGTATCAAATTACAAATAACCTTGACAGCATCTATATCAATAATTTACCGTACTAGTATTTTATGCTCTTCAGTAAAATTTCAGATCCAGTTAATACCGTATTACTTTCGAAACCAAGACTTTAACAAATAAAGAAGTAATACTATCGACAGGGTTTATTTGCTGCTATATAAAGCCGCAATTCTTTTTCTATTAGATGTTCCTTGTCACAAAACCGTTCGGAGCAGGAACGTGTTGAATAATGTCAGTGATCTTTCCAAGCTTGCTGTATGTATGGATGGATGCATGCATGTATGTATGTATTCACGCACACAACCACTCACGTAGTACGTACGTGCATATGGATGGATGGATGATGAACAGAAACGTTTCATTCTAGATAAATGTTCCCATAGCCGTTTTCTCAAAATTTCTTATGCCCCGTTTATTTCAAAATTAATCTTGTTAACGTTAGAAAAGAAGTTAACAACCATCTTAAAAAGTGAAAGGTGAATTTTCTAATATTTTTTTTTACATAGATATGAAATGAATGACGTTATAATCATAAGATCTTTTAATTTCAGCATTTTGTCCACCAAAATATAAAGTAAATGTATCTGCCATAAATTGTGAAACTTAATAGGCTCCGAACATACATTATCTGATCATTGTTCAAGAATATCATCGCTATTTTATATCCAACGTATCAATTTCCATTCATGATGAAAGCCATTGAGATACCTTTCTATGGGATCTTGTCATCCTACAGCAGTAGTCCCCAACGCAGTGCCCGCGGGCGCCCGGCAATGTTTTTTTGTGTGCCCGCGGAAGAGGTTATACGGAAAGAGGTTATAATGAATAATGAAAAAAAAATGGGTTAAGTTAATTGGTTGGTGCCCGCCACTCTCTCATAAACTCACAAAAAGGTTGGGGATCCCTGTCCTACAAGCATTCCTTTCATTATCGGGGAAAAATATAAATTATGGCTGCAAAACTGTCAGGTGGTTTATTAAATCAGACCCTGCAGATGTGTGTGTATAATACACTTTAGAATTCAATTTGAATTAAGTTGCTGAATGTGTTTTTCCTTAGTAGCTGCTAATTGGACAAACATAGGAAGTATATGCATAATTTGTTAGCTAATTTGGGGCAATATTCTGATTCAGGAGGTAGCGAAAGAATGTATCTTTCAACTAATTTCATTAGACAAAAATATTTAGCATGTATATATGAGAGAAAATCATGTCCATGCGCGAAAAAAGAACCACAATTTTTTTTTTTATTATTTATCATCAGATTCTCTATGCAAATATTGTCTGTTTTTTCTGTCTGTCTCTCACAAAATGTATACAATCTGACACAAACGATAATATATAGAAGTTGCGGTACTAGTATATTCATTGTTAGAAGTTATGGTAAAAGTTAACACTTACATATCGTAAACACTCCAAGTTTTTATTTACATTCATGATTTACATTCTTTGCATAACCTTGTACATCTATTATAATCTATGTTTCATGAAAAAGTAAAAGCACAGCTCATTAATTCTCATGTTTAGTTTAATCGAAATTTCTACCTCCCCGGTCGCTTGAACTTTATTTTTCTAGATATATACTACCACTGATAGACTACGGCTGTACCATATGGGGAAGCACATCCAACTATAATCTGTTCAGAACGGACAAATTCCAGAAAAGGGCCGCGCAAACAATTCTGAAACTTGCTATTACGACTCCCTCGAATCTTTTGTTTTCGCGTCTACAATGGCTACCTATTCAAACACGTATTCTTTACTTTAAAGGAATCATGACATATAAGTCTCTAAACGATCTTTCTCCAGATTATATCTCTAACCTAGTTGAACTAATATCATCAAATACTGAGCGTAATCTCCGATCAACAACTAACAACGAACTCCAGATTCCGTGGTCGAAAACCAGCCATTTCAAAAGCTCTTTTACTGTATCAGCACCTACCGTTTGGAATACCTTACGCCTGAGGATACGTAATTCAAATTCCCTTGCTTCGTTTAAAACCTCATTAAAGAAATTATTTCTTGACCAGCTGAAATGATATATTAAAGCCTCTCAATGCAGAATTTTATCATTGTATCCAGAGATAATCTGTGCATGTTTAATTCTATCTGTGTATGCACGACTTCTGACATGCTGAAATGTGTTTACCTATATATAGTATCTTGTTCATATATGTACCTGTTGACCACTATAGATAGTATATTTATCCATTTTAAATCTGTGTGAGTACGTGTGCGAGCTGACGTGTAAGGGACTTTTTTTAAATTTATTTTTATTTTATTTTATTTTATTTTATTTTATTGTTAACATGACCTGTTACAAAAATTGAGGAACACGTGGCCGATTGGTCTTTTATGACCAAATGATTTATCATCGTTAAATAAAGGTTATTATTATTATTATTATTATTATTATTATTATTATTATTAATCCAAAGTGTTTTGTCTTTTTAACATTTCAAAGTTATGAACAAAGATCTCGGCTACAAGAAATATAAATCAATATGTATGTTCTACAAGCAGGTCCGTAAATATCAGCTACTGTATAGTGGGATAAAGGATGCCATCATGGGAGTCAAATAAAATCCACCTGTTTATTTGTTATAAACTACAACAAACAATGTCAAATGTGGGGTTTGTCTTTCAAACCAGAAAAGGGGAACCGCGGTAGTTCAGTTTAAAGTGCGTCTGACTCGTAATCAAAGGGTCGCCGACTCAATATCCGCCTAGGCCAGCACCGGGCGGTTACCTCTGTGTGTTCCATTTCCTCAGCAGGATATAGCAAATAATGTGTTAAAAGTGCCGTTAAAATACACGAACACAATCAAACCAGGAAAACACGTGACGCAACAATTAGATAACGTGAAAAATTACATTAAGAGTCAATGTATGGCTGTATTTCTTATTAAATATCAACACGTTTAAGATTATTTCTTTTCTTTTACATGAGAGACTAGTTTCCGAAATCATGACGTACAATTCTGTTTATTTTATTTTTTCTAGATTTCATGCTTGTGACATCATGTATTGAAGATTCTATGAAAGTGTAAAAAATATCATGATTAAGGCAATCGCATACACGTGTTGTTTAATATGCACGAAAAGTCAAAAACAGCATCATAAAAAGGACTTGGAATGGCCTTTACAACACGAAGATTTGTGTGATACAGGGAGGAAATTCGCTATTAGCAACTGTGTCTCACCATGTACAGATAATGGCAGTATTGTTTCAGAATATCCTGAAACTGAAATTCATCGTCATATATTCTTCGTATATCATGTCAATGTAATTGTCAAAATCAGCATTATATTTGTCAATAGCTGTGATGTTCCGTTCAATGTCAACAGTCTTTGGAGGAAGGATTTACACATCTCTCCGGTCGTACATGAATTCTGAACTATCATATAAAGTCCATCCGTTGCCTTGGGGGCTTGGGATATCAGGTTATCAGAAGAAATCCGATTAGTGTTTGGTAACCGAATCGAAGAATATGGATTTTGTAAGAGAACTGGCAAAAAGTCTCAAGAAACTAAGATCAATTCAAAAAAAGGCTTGAGAGTGCCGCACTGGACATGGACTGTAACTGCTGTCAGCACCTAATTAATTTACATCCACGATTGCCAAACAAATCATTCCATTTCTTTGACAATTGTACCTGAGACATATTTTTTAATCCAATTAAAAAATCGGATTTTTTTTTTTATATTAATTATTTGTCCAAGGTTTTCATTGCCTTAATTTTCCATTGACAGACAAAGGCGCTCGTTGTGCCGCAGCCCGAGCATGATGCGAGAAGTGCGCTTTGGAAAACTCTTCTCTGTTGCTGAGGAACCCTTAGTTTATTGGGTCCTTGACGTTATGAAATCTGAACAGGATTCCCAGACCACTCAGATCCGGAAGTTTCCGATAGCAAAGAGCCAGTAATATAACAGCCAGTAACCAAAACATCTCTACGATTATGCACTCTAATTATTTCGTAGCACATTTTCCGAACGAGGCGGGAGAAGGGGGGCAGTTTGTTTACTTTGCAAGACTCTCGATTCTGCGCAGGGTGCACAAATGCACAGTTAAGCAGAAGGAGTAAAGAAAGCTCGATTCGCCAGTTTATTTAGCTGCTCAAAAGCAACAAAATAGGAAATCATGACGTCCCTATTTGTGCTGAGAAATAGCTGAAGAGTAAAACTACGAAGTTTCATGCTGATATGTACGTACGATTTTAATGCTTATGTCGTATCGAAAACCTTTAGATCTCAGCGATCTGGAAATTATGTCTGATTCTATAACATCACTGGCCTTATCGTTAACGTTGAACATCAAATTCAAGAAGTCAAAGATTGGCATTTAGCGTTAAGGCATCTTTAGATTTCTTCTCTGATGCTCGAGAACTGACCTTAAATTCATCAGCTGCCTTTGTTTCCAGTTCCAGTCTCGAACACAACATCGTTTTCAATATCCTGTACAAAGGTCAGCAACAGGACATGTCAGTATCTGGCGATTGAACAACCAGTACCTCAACAGCTTCTCTTGCAATGTTCAACAAGTGTATGATTATTCGGGTGTCAGATCTATCCTCTGACGAGAAGATTCTTACAATATCTACTACATAGTTGAGTTTTCAGTTATTAGTGCATTAATTATTTTCATATATTTAACAGTGGACTGTCTCTTAAGTAGTGTTTCCGCTACCCTGCATCCGGGATTTATTTGCTTACTATCTCTTAGGTTCGTTCTGCGCACAATCCATTAAAAAAAAGTAAGTCTGACGCATAGGCACACTCGCAAAAATCTGGATTCAATGGTGGCTGCTCAATAAATGTCTCAAATCTGGATTCAGTGGTAGATGCTCTATAAATGTATGAAATAGCCTCACAAATTGTTTAACATAGCGAGGTTAAAGCTCCTGTGCTTTCAGTTTAAGAGATATGGCCTTCGATCTACTCACAAAGGTCTCTTGGCTCACAATTGGTGTATTTCCATCTTCATCTCTCTCTCTCTCTCTCTCATGGCTATACCTGGGTTGTGTGTGTAGTGCCAGCCCTTGACTCTTCATTTAAATCAAAGTTGTCGCAGCATAAATGGGTTACAAGATTGCTATCAATAGAGACTGAAGAGAGGAGAACACCCTCTCTTTCAAGAATACAGCTGTACATGGCCGTTTTACGTTCCTGAATTTAAGAGTAGCGCATGGCAGTGGCCTAAGTGTTTGACCAACGCAAGAAGTTCAGCTCTTTCTGTCATATGGCGTATTCTCATACCCACAAGAAAATGCTTTGGCATCTCCATTTACATTTTTGTAGCAGCAAAACATACGTCATGAGTATATATTTTAACCAATCTCTGGGGGGGGGGGGTTCTTTTTTTTTCTGTAAATTTTGTTACCAATTTTCCGGAAATGATATAGCAAAGAAAGTTTAGGAGAAAATCTGGTAGTTTAACTGCATCGGATAACAAGAACTGAGCAGTTGGGGGCCAAAGTATCTCAACAGATTCTTCTTTGGATCCAAAGACATCACAACGCAGCGGCATTGCGCACTCTTGGAAAGCACACTCATTCAATGTGGCAAATTCAAACTGGGTTTCAAATGTTTGTCCTGTGGGAATATGGTCTGAATGTTTAAGATTTCTTATATAGTGGGATTCCAAAATCTTTGTTGTTTTCCAAAGAATATGACTAGTTTGTCCTTCAGTTAGTTGGTCTTATACTTGAAATAGTAAAATTCCGGACAGTTTTGTTAAAGTAATGACATATATTTCTCAAGAATCATTTTCATGCGCTTTGCATATTTATGATACTAGTCTACACATTGCATATTTATGATACTAGTCTACAGATTGCATTTTTATGATACTAGTCTAGACATTGCATATTTATGATACTAGTCTACACAAGCTGGCAAATGTATTCAAACGCCTAGAATTGAGACTCTATCGGAGCATGATCTGTGCTTACACCTTTATCATCTTCGTGTCTACGGTCTTTAGAAGAATCGTCCATGGTCCAATAGGGACGAAACGTAAGATGAAACTGTAAGTACTAGTAAATAATGGTAGTCAATTAGTTCTAAAAAATTTCTAGTAATGTCAAACACTCACAAGTATTAGTTAGTTTTGATCAAAAATTATATATATATATATATATATATATATATATATATATATATATATATATATATATATAATCGTAAAAGATATAAAGATTATATAAACCCTTAATGAATGTAGTCGAATCGTCCCATTACGATTTTGTATTTATTATAAAAATTTTCTTAATTTTAATTGATTCTAGTTACATCAGACATTTTGTATAGTGATCTTGCAGAAGAGAGAGAGAGAGAGAGAGAGAGAGAGATTTGATTTTCGTGGTTTCTTGTGTATTTTTTTTAGAAGTTTCTTATGTATTGAAGATGTTTTTAGAACAGATCGTCTGCTGTAAGACAACGCGGCCTACATTCATGCTACAGATGAAGAAATTCAAATTATATATCGAATTTTTTTTTAACATTCTGCTTTGGTGCAGAGTGCTATGTTGACTTTAACAAATGATGTGTATATATGCGGATATAAGCTTTACAAATGCGCAAGGATTGCAGCTTCCTGCATCGGCTGTACCGTACAGAAGTTAGAAAATTGAAATCACAAGTACCTGACATGATCATACTTAATTTTGTGAATTGTATCCTTTTGTACAGATCTCTGGGCACTGGAATGACTCTTTGTAATTGGGTGTCTACATATTGTTGCGATCTGTCAAGTTCTGACTTTCTACAACTTTAATGGACGTATTTGCAGTTACGTGAGGTTGCCTGACATTTAATTGGCATTTACAACAATTCGGGTTCAAAACGCCAGACACGTGAATGCGATGCAATCACATTGTACTAAACTTGGATTAAATAGCACAAGGTTGCACAATATACATTGTAAGAAACATCTGGCACTCGAAATTTTAGGCCGACCGGAAACCGATACTTTCGATCGTCAGAAAACTCATTTGTCTAGAAAGAACGTTATCAAATTGCAATTTTTTTGTCATATTATTTTCAGTAATTCGTATCCTATCATAATAGCAAAGTTTCTGCTATTCTATCAATATAATAGTTAGAACCATAAAGGCAAAGAATTAAATTACATAGACCACATGCATGTTATATGACAAAAGCGTGATTAGAAAAGAAACAAAGGTTAAACGGTTCTTTATATACTATTCACCAACAAATCCTTTAGTGAGGAAGTTATACATGACCTGACAAAATACAGAGAGATCCCAATTATAAAAAGCAAATGCTGATTAGTGAGTGAAAAAGGACATGGGCGAGGTCACCATCCATATCCACGTGATGCAATTGTCCAAAGTTGTAGAGTGTTAGGTTATATCCATTGGTACCTGGGCTTCAGTCAAGTCAGTCAAGTCAAGTGTCCCGGAAGTAATTCAACTTCTTAAGCATAAAACTCAAATCCAGAGTTTAAAATGTCTTAGCGCCACAAGAAATGTAAATTCAAAAATTACTACGACAGTAATAACTACTTGACATTAAATGTGATTGATTGATTGGTGATTAACCGAACGTGAAAACATGACAGATTATATCGTGCCAATGCAATTGAGTGAAGTTTTTGTCCAGAGACACACCATGGCGGCTGACCCAGTCTTTCTGGGTAGGATTAGAATAGGTAGCATTCTGGTCGGGAGTCTGCACGCTAACTAATGAGCCACAGCGGCTCCCTAGAATTAAATCTAATCGTCATCATCTATGGCTTAGGATATCTTCCCAGGTTTGCCTCTGTTCTCACTCTTTTATTCTATATATCATAATGAGATATTGAAATGTATCATTGGGAGAAAATTTATATCGCTATAGTGGTGATACCACTTTTATTGCCACAGTGGCGATATCACTTATGGAACTACTTTCGTTTCCCATTTAGGAAATGTATCTGCCCTTATGTATGTTATGCAAACTTGTATTTTATTTCCATTTTTTTAGTCCTATTTCATTTTTCTTCTTCTTCTTCCTCTTCTTCTTCTTCTTCTCTCTCTCTCTCTCTCTCTCTCTCTCTCTCTCTCTCTCTCTCACTCTCTCAGGGTAAACGGATCTTAAAATGTCAAGACAACAAGATACATTTACGTAATCAGTGAGGAGGTGCCATACAAAATGCAAAACAAAAGAACTCCAAACAAGAAAAAGTATGCTTCAAGTCTTAGTGTAACTTTTCAAAAATAATTGTCTACACGAATCGTGCAAATTGTCAGTAATAATCGTAATTTGGGTGCAACGTCTGTTACTGAATTAGACTGCAAGCTTGCCAGGGCCAAACAAGTCATGTCTGAATGCAGAAATAAACAAAATAAGGAGCCAAAATCCTTATAGGTATACTCTCAATCATTAAAAGTTTTTCTTTTAAGACGTTACGCTCTGAAGTCTGATGGATACGACCGCTCTGTGATGTTTCTACAGAATTCCCACCCCAATAATGTTCACTGTATCAATCAGCACAAGAAATATGTTAACGAAAATAAAAAATCTCTTCATTTTCGTATGCAAACAGCCATTCATTTGACAAAATACACAGTCTGAAGTATTATATGTAGGAGCTAAATTTGTAAAATGTCACTGTCCTAAAAATTATTGCAAAATTTAGGAACTTCTTTTTATTGGTGTAGTAATGCGGCCATCAATCGCATTGGCACAGCATGGAGAGAAAAATCCATGCAAATCGAAGGTTTTTGATTTAAAAAATATATAATGAAAAGAAAATCTACGTCTTTTTTTTTAGTAGATACAAGGAAATATTTCACGCGTGCAGTGAAAACATTTTGTATTGTTACGAGTGCCTTCCACTCGTGACATAACAATGTTTACCAATATCTACTAAATGGTTTACATATTAACAACACGGTGATACTTTTCTTGGCTCTTTAAACACAGCGAAATTTAGTTGAAGTATTTTTATTATCATCCATAATTCAGACAAACATTTAAAGATTGCCCGACAGATGTACGAAAATGCAACCTAGATTTATGTCTTCAAAAAAGACTGTGTTTCAAGCATTCGATACAGCTGTAGGTTTTCATACTGTATTGGATCTTCCCCCCCTCCCCCCCAACCCCCCGTGGGCTCATGGATGTTGAACAGGCCTGATTCGCCCTTCTGCAAGTCGTAAGAGGCGACTAATGGAGGCTACATTTTGACGTGGGATGCGTCCCGTCATGATGTTCAAGCGAAGAAGGACTTTAACTTTTTAAAAGAGTGCGGTTTATTTAAAGATTTTGACTTCGATTTTAAGGATTTGAACCACATTTGTCTGTATTCTGTATGTTTATTTTGTAGGCCTTTTTGGGATACCTAAACTTACTCGGTACTATATAGTCAGGACTGTGCTGATGTTTATTTTAAACTCCCATACATACATACATACATACATACATACATACATACATACATACATACATACATACATACATACATACATACATAAGTATACATACATACATACATACATACATACATACATACATACATACATACATACATACATACATCCATCCATCCATCCATCCATCCATCCATCCATCCATCCATACATACATACATACATACATACATACATACATACATACATACATACATACATACATACATACATACATACATAGGCATATTCATCAATAACCATATAAATACATAAGCACATATAAGCACATAAATACATATAGGCTGCTTCCCTTTCTATCGAGGAATTATCTACCCATAGTTAGTATTTTGCTGAACAATACATGGAGAAAATATAATCTTTATCAATTTTTAGCCGATAATAGTTATGAAACATTACATAGTTTTGTTGATTGGATATAAATGCACACTTCTGCTTCAACTGATTGACAACTATTTCTTTAAAATCATTTTGAACTTAGAAATATGATCTCTCAGCTAGATCCTATATAGTAAAATACCCACCATGGGGAGGTAGGTAATTTATACAATACACAAATAAAGAAATATATCATTCATTAACATGGTTGGTAAAGCTCTCAGACGTCATCAGTTTATACCGATAAGTTGGTATACAACAACCGAAGGGAGGGGGGAGCGTAAACGAGTGGGCGAGGAGTGGGTTGATGGTCTCATATCAGTAGTTGATGATTAGTTGTTGAAGAGTTGTACATTATTGTAAGAATTTGTCATGGTATTTCTTTGGTAAGATTACTTGCCTCGTAAATTTACCTATAGAGCGTTCAATCGTAGTCGAGGTTAACTGCCACTAGGGTTACTATATTTGAACTTTCAAAAAAGATGACACTCTTATATATATATATATATATATATATATATATATATATATATATATATATATATATATATATATATATATATATATATAACAGTGTCCGAAAAGGACCGAAAAGGAGGACATGTCTGGAAAAAGAGGACGTATGGTAGCCCTAAATACCATAAAGACAGAGTCGGTAAAAGTTTGGAACCAATGTGACATGACCGCTAACTTCGATAAATGCTTCAATAAATGTTGGCCCCAATAACAACCCTAATATCCACAAAAATGAACATCTCGTTGCGGACAGCGCATAATCACAGTCCGTGAATCCAACGTCCTGATAAGGATTGGCAGATCACTTAATATCGAAACTGATAGTGCGGCGTCACAACATCAAACAGGAGTCAACGATCTGGAGGTCAAGATAGCACCTTATTAATGTTGACGCCGTACTGATACTAAAGTAAATTTCAGACCAGTCTGTCACCCTCAAGATTAATTACCCGACGTATCTACCTAAATATTGGTACAACCTACACGCAGCAAGGCGACTGCACGTTGGTATTACCTAAGGACTTTAAGTCCGCAGTTAAAAAGCACTTTGGAAACCAGGGTTCGATACCTAAATGTATGGGTTGATGGTCTCATATCAGAAGTTGTTGATTTTCGCTGGGTAGTCAGGTTTTTTTGTTTACATCAAGAACCACTTTCTGATGCAAGCTATGTCATCAAAAGCACACAATTGACTTGTACCTATCTTAGTTTTTCGATCATCTTGCACGTCCGACCATTTAGTCTAATACACTGTATGCAGAGACAGTGATTGCATGTCGCTAAAAATTCTTAATTTCCTTGCACTCGAATGAGTTCTCTTCAACCTCCAAATATAAATTACCTGAGGTAAACTGAACCGGGAGGAGACTTGGGGTAGGATTCAATGTTCGATTTAGTAAAGCATTAAACGTCGACGCCAGTATTTAATGGTTCAAATACAGTAATCTACTGAGAACGTAACTCATGTACATGAAGATCAATCTAACCTGCGGAAGCCCAAAGGAAGCTCTTACTTTTCTAAGTTGCTGCAAATGTATTGGTGTTTTTTGCGCACGTTTACCGAATCTGCTTTTATTTATAAATGGGTAGCGGATACAAAAATATCGTTGAGGGGAGGGGGGAGCGTAAACGAGTAGGCGATGAGTCAGTGGGACGGAACACCTGGCGGGGGCCCTGGGGGCGAAGATCCTGCATTTTAAACATTTCCAGGGCATACTTTAAACCATGTAATTGTAAAGAAAACGTAAGGACATTCGGCAGTAATTTGGAATTCTCGATTCTCAACCAATAGTACATAGACAGACAGACCAGTAGTTAGTTGTGGAGATAAAAACAGAACAAAGGCAGACAGTGAGAGAAGAAGACAGATGAGGTGGATATATTGTTGTCAAATGTCTTTTCTCCAGTATATTAAAAAATACGTTATTCTCACTATATGCACATTTGTCCTTTGCTATGAAACAAATGATACCAAACACAAAGAACCAAATGATGCTAGTATACAGCATCAATGCAGTCTCCCTTTCCAAAAATCGACGAAAAGTTAAATAAATGCAGCTTGCAACAATTTAATTCGTTGAGAGGAGCAAAGGTTATCGCTTAATTCATGATCTTTTTAACATTTTCTGTCAGTTCCTACTGTGGTTTTTCAGCAAAATGCATAAAAGTACCTTCTTGTAAGAAAAACACCTTGCTTACTTGGTTTTCATTAATTATAATAATCATTAATAAACATACAATATAATAATACTAACTAGTAACGAAAATTGTCTTACTACAGACGCGGTGCCTAAATACCGAAATGAGCAAAAATAAGTGAGAAATTAACGTATGATTATAAAAGAATGAAACTGAACAAAGTTAGAAAGGAATGAAAATAATCTAAACAGAGCAATGGGAAATATATTTTAATATTACTACTGAAAAGATAATTTCAGCAGTTGAAAATTACTTTTACATTAGTTAATGGCCAAGTGTATAAGGCAGTTTGAAACTTAACATCACTCTTGTCATAATTTTCTTGTTCTATTTTTTTTTTCTTTCTTTGACTCCTTCTAGTATATCTGCAATCATGGAATTATAGTTAATGTGATTAAGCAGTATATTTATATCTTTACCCTTTTTGGACACCTAGGTGTATGCAACCATGATCTACAAGAGGCATTCGAGAGGCGGTCGATTTTATATGTAAAACTGTTTACAATTTAGCCCCCTCCTCCGCATATAAACCTGACCGCTCCATTGCATAAGAAACTTATTTCATAATCAACTAACTTAACTTCATAGTTTACACGATTTCGATATTTCACAATACTTCTGAATAACACTTTCAATAAGTATTCACAAATACTGTTAGGTTACACATAAACTACTATTTAAATAGTATTAATTCCTTTATGTCTGTTTGAGTTAATTTGTGGTTCCTTTGAGCTAATGTTTAGTTGCAATTCGTTCTTTTTTATATTTGGTTGTTTTTAATTAATTTCTGTGTTATTTCGTTCACTTTTGCTCCTTTTCTTTCATTTTCGGCGATTAGGTATATCATGCCTACGTCAGCCATGTACCATTAAGGAGCCCCCACCCTCTTCTCACCATGACCTAATTACTTTGTAGAGAACATTGAGAGTACATAAAGTGAGGAAAAGACTAACATGCAAGTGGCCTAACAATTTCTAAAAAAAATTTGTTGGTCTGCCTTATTTTTAATGTGCGGAATCTGAAGAAGTGTGTTGTTGTGGTAGACTCCAAATATGGCTGCACCCACTGCGTTCTCACTTAATCAGGCACCGCCACGTGATGTCACAGAGAGCGTCTCTGCATGTTGTCCTATACATGTAAAATGTCCTTTTAATTTTGGGGTGGTTGTTCATTTTATCCAGGAAATTTTGAAAACATCTTTTTTTTTTAATTAGCAAAGAACCACTACATGTGTCAGTCTAAAAAAGCTTCTTCATATAAAACATAGAATATTAAAAAAAAGATTGTACATATTTAGCTCCAATTGGCTTTAAAATATCACACATGTGAATATGGCACAGGTTGTTTGTTAACGGTAAGAATTGACAGTGTGCTCCATTTTTTTTTTTTTTTTTTGTGCAGGCCAATACATACAGAAGAAACAGGGCCACAACATTGAGGCACATCTTCAAAGACATTACTGTCGCTCATTCGAGATATCTTCGTCTTTTTCCAAAAATATAGATGAGCATACGGTAAATGTCGAAATAGATGTTTTGATTTACTGTCGCCCTCACAGACAAGCACGAATCGCAATGGTAGACAAAACTGGATACATGTATATACGGTAAGCGAGTATCATTAACCAATAAACTGATATCTTTATCCTGACCGGTGATCATCAAAGATCATTACGGATCGTCCTCTTTGCTACTCGACTATCTAGTTCAAGTTTTATATTTGTCTAGTGTCACTGGCAGACGACTGTCGCTGTACATCCTGGCAAAGGTAATGTTTTCTTGTCACATTGCTCCAACAACAGTGGTCACAGTGCACCAATATTGTAGACATGTTCACTATCAATTTAGGTCAAATGAGTAGATGTTATATGCATGTTACCGGGCTGTATTGTGCACTATTTAAATTCTATTGTGTTCATCATACTTAGTAGATGGAAAGTCTACCTCAAAGTCCACTTCATTCTTACATAAGTAACCTTTCTGATAGAGATATGAAACTATAATAAATGTCAATGTGAGCTACTTTTCACACTTGTGACTTTGTCCATTTCCAGTTTCATTCATTCTTTCTTTCCGACTTTGCCAGTATTGTGGCGACACTATTTACAATACTTAAACTTTCAAATCAGAAATATTTCTTTTACTCAATTTATGCTTTGGTGACATTGAGAGTGTCAAACAAGTTTTTCAAAGTCGATACTTACTGTGTAACACGTTCAAACTTAACTTCAAACAGCTATTGACCGACTACAAATAATATTAAAACGTTAATGAATAAGTTAAACCATGCAGAAATTAATTATTATATGTAGTAATCACCACTCCAAGAGTAAGTTAATTTGATCAAATATCCTGCTTGAATGGGTCAGTGTAAAATTTTGCATATGTGTTTGATTCTTGGACATATGTGTCCAACTATTTATGAGTCTTTATTTCAGGTCACAAGTACACAATACATCATTGGAACGGAATAGCGATCGATTTGTCTTAATATTTCGTTTCAGTTTGCATCGAGGTCCAGCTCATGAGTGATGATGGACACAACGTAATTTAGCTTTTTCTTCTGCATTTTGACCAGTGCTACACATATCTGTCAAATTAGTTGTTATGCTTGATAAAGTAATAACGGCTTTTATTTTAGTTGTTGTTGTGTTGTGGGTTTAATGCAATTTTTCAGCATATGATAGGCTATACATGGCGGCCAGTATATCTGGTGATGGAAGAACCCGGGAAAACTCAGGGAAGAACCACCGACTTACGGGAAGCCACTGGCAAGCTTTCTCACATACCACGTTGGCCGAGCCCGAAACTCGAACCCACGCGGGCAGAGGTGAGATGTCAGCTGAAATGTTCATAGTATTTCATCTTCGTCTTAGTGTAACGGGGGTAAATCTTCACAAAAGTTATATTTAGGAGAGGGGGGGGGGCAGGAAGGTTGGCAACTGACATAAAAACTGTTCTCTGTAGCAAAGTAGGGGCGCCACTAAAGAGCATTGCCCCTGGGCGCCTCAAACCCTCGCGCCGCTACTATATCTGTGTAGGACACTGTTGGCCTCATAATTTTGAAATTTTCTGTTAATTCATGTCGTCTACACATTGATCACAAACCACTTCTAAAATCTGTGAAGTTCGTTGTCATTAAGAGACTTGGGAAAACTGATAACTGAATCAGTGAGAATTTTAATGAAAAGTCAACAGTTCCAACAAATTGTATCGCCCATAACGTTAGACAGTAACTACATTAGTGGAAATCTTTTTTAGGAGCAAAAGCGTCCTGAGATGACGTCACAAGCACTTCTAATCGGGATCTCTTAGACACTTATCTTTAGAAGATTATGCGTGTAATTCTCTATCAGATTGGATGTAGATAACAGTTGCGCTCATTTTCTGCTTCGCAACCATCCTTTATACTAGGTTGCGTTCACCCCTTGCATGCCAGAATTCATTAGTTATCCTTCTCTGGACTGGTAAAACTATTATAATACACACTATAAATATAATGTTAATAATAAAAATGGGAAGACTCCTCGTGTCTTGTGTTGGGAAGAAAACAACATTTAACTTGGTTGTGTGTAAGACGTGTTTCACCCGAGTTTCTCACAAGGGATCGTGTCATATCCGGCAGACTTTGTTTGAGTGATATGCAAAAAAATAAATTTGCAAAAGTAGACAATTTTCATCTTTCAAGTGTCATCCATGCTAAAAATTCTAGTAGTAGTAGTAGCGGAAGCAGAATAAGAAAACGAACTAAAAAAATCAATTCTACTTGACGGGACATGGCTGATGGTAGCACACTCACAATTCACGTAGATAGAAGTTGTGCTTTCACTTGCTCTCTACCATGAATATCAAGAAATGGATATGTAGCTAAAGGGGGTTTTAAAGGAAAGGTGGCTACTAGTCGTAAATGTTGTCCAGGATGAATGTCGTGTGACTTTTGGTAAAAAACAATCAATAT
Source organism: Margaritifera margaritifera (assembly GCA_029931535.1). Taxonomy (NCBI): domain Eukaryota; kingdom Metazoa; phylum Mollusca; class Bivalvia; order Unionida; family Margaritiferidae; genus Margaritifera; species Margaritifera margaritifera. Next base: position 3,211,137 of record JAQPZY010001516.1, read on the forward strand.
ATGTCTTAAATATTTGATACAAGAGTGTATCGAACTCGATGTTTTGACACGACATGAACTGCGGTAGTCACAGCTCAGGAGTTACCTGGCAGACTAATGGTTAACAAGCTTCATTTGTAGGTGCAACCTTTAGTTCTGTCTTGTTAAACACAATGATCAGTTGTAGCAGGAATCTTATTATATGCCCAATATGCCCTTTCTCTGCTCATATCCGAGTTATTTAAATAATATACGCAGATCACCCATCTTTGATTATTTTTGATAAATGTTTTTGTTATTCTGACCCCAATACAAAATAGACACGTAGTTTACACATTTTACACAGTTTTTCATCGAATTTGTAAAAAATATTTTCAACTTTTTTTTGTAGATTTCCCTTGCCATTTAAACATGTAAATAGTTTCAGTTTTCTCGGAATTTGTGTTTGTTTTTTTTTTCTTCTTTTTTTAAGATGTTTCTTTAGAAAAAGGGGTTATAATTTGTGAATTTCTATTTCCAGAGCAGTTCGGATCTGCAAGCACAAGAATTTGATTTTGCATTATCAGATTCCCTCTTGCTATATCCAGTTTATTTGTGATTTCCCACCCCCTCCCACCGACCCTCCCCAAAAAGAAAAATATCTTTCAAGTACGTATATAAAATACAGATGTTAAACCTCGCAAAGGGTTGATAGTAAGTCATACAGACACATACGGGTGCACGCGCAAGCACAATATTATCCACTGCTGCATCCGATAACAAACATAAAACCATTTATTTACCGGGCTAAGGCCTTTCACCCTCCATATTATTATTATTGAGCTATTAGTACAATTATTTAACCGAGGACGGATTCTTCAGATGAATTAAACGTCTTCCGACCAATACTGGAGAATTCAGTTTCAACTTATGAAATGTTCATTGCTTTCTGGTTGACAAATATACATTTTTGGGGTTGTTGATATGATTAAAAGAGAGCCTTTATATTAGTACTACCTATAGTTAGCCTGCCAGAGATTGAAAAAAAAGCAAAAACAAAACTTTAAAAAACCCAAAGTTTTAATCTTGATGACAGTTTTTAGTAGAATTTGCCTCATTTTGTTGCAAAAGGTGTCTGTATTTTATGTTCAGGGCGGATGCCACCTCAGATCTTGTTCCTGAAGGGTCATAATTAAGTGTAAGGTCAATCAAGAGAAAACGTACACTGTACAATGAGACTTCTAAAGTAATAAGACAGATAAAACGTACACTGTACAATGAGACTTCTAAAATAATAAGACAGAGAAAACGTACACTGTACAAAGAGATTTCTAAAATAATAAGACAGAGAAAACGCACACTGTACAATGAGACTTCTAAAACAATAAGACAGAGAAAACGTACACTGTAGAATGAGACTTCTAAAATAATAAGACAGAGAAAACGTACACTGTACAAAGAGATTTCTAAAATAATAAGACAGAGAAAACGTACACTGTACAATGAGACTTCTAAAACAATAAGACAGAGAAAACGTGCACTGTACAATGAGAATTCTAAAACAATATGACAGAGATAACGTACACTATACAATGAGAATTCTAAAACAATATGAAAGAGATAACGTACACTATACAATGAGACTTCTAAAATAATAAGACAGAGAAAACGTACACTGTACAATGAGACTTCTAAAACAATAAGGCAGAGAAAACGTACACTGTACAATGAGACTTCTAAAACAATAAGGCAGAGAAAACGTACACAGCACAATGAGACTTCTAAAATAATAAGACAATCTTACAACGACAATAATCTTTAATTAATTAAAAGAATAGGTTATTGAAGGTCAAAATGGCAATAAAAAATCGTTTGTGTGTACGTCCCTTGGCGTCCATTCTATTATGATTAAGGTTATTTGGTAACAACCATGGACCTGACAAATATTCTTGAGGGCTTTTTTTAAAATAGAAGCTGGCATGCATTCTCAATTAAATCTTCAAACAGTACCACGAAGAACAGGGGTGGATTTGCACGCCATCCTGTACTTTATGGACCAAAACTGAGATCAAAGGTCAAATAAATGCAAAGCCAGTCATTCAAATTTGATATGATTATTATTTAAATTATGTAAAACCTAATGGGGTATATAAATACAAAGAAGTGCATAAAATTACCTTTGATAGTCATAAAATTACCTTTGATAGTCATAAAATTACCTTTGATAGTCATAAAATTACCTTTGATAGTCATAAAATTACTTTTGATAGTCATAAAATTACTTTTGATAGTCATAAAATTACCTTTGATAGTCATAAAATTACTTTTGATAGTCATAAAATTACTTTTGATAGTCATAAAATTACCTTTGATAGTCATAAAATTACTTTTGATAGTCATAAAATTACTTTTGATAGTCATAAAATTACTTTTGATAGTCATAAAATTACTTTTGATAGTCATAAAATTACTTTTGATAGTCATAAAATTACTTTTGATAGTCATAAAATTACCTTTGATAGTCATAAAATTACTTTTGATAGTCATAAAATTACTTTTGATAGTCATAAAATTACCTTTGATAGTCACAAAAATATGTTTTAAGCATCGGCTGAAGCTAATTTATAAAAAGGTGATGGCCAATAGACAAAACTGTATCGTACGCATTTATTATGCTGAGAATTAAGTAAAATAATTGACTGAACGGATTTATGTTCCTAATACTTCTCCAGGTTGTAATATTCTGATGAAAACCCGTTCACTTCATTTAGGAAAAGGAACTGTACCCTATTTGCTGATGTTTAAAGCTTTAAATGATTCTTTTTTGCGAAGAAAACGAGGAAATCTAAAGTAGTGAAAGTACCCTGGTGCAGACAATTCTTAAAGTGTCCCTCAGAAAATATTAAATACACGGATGTAAATACAATACATCATGTTACACTTCAGCATAAGCATAAATATAATTATTTGAATGAACATCTGGGTGTGTGTAAGGGAATGAAAATCTAGATGGGTGTGTAAGGGAATGAACATGTGTGTGTGTAAAGGAATAAACATTTGGGTGTATGTAAGGGATTGAACATCTGGGTGTGTGTATAAAGGAATGAACATATTGGTGTGTCTGCAAGGGAATGAACATGTATGTGTGTGTCAGAGAATGAACATCTGTGTGTACGGGAATGAACATCTTGGTGTGTGTATGTGAACATCTCTGTGTGTGTGTGTGTGTGTGTGTGTGTGTGTGTGTGTGTGTGTGTGTGTGTGTGTGTGTGTGTGTGAGAGAGAGAGAGAGCGAACATCTGTGTGTATAAGGGAATGAACATCAGGGTGGGTGGGTGTAAGGGAAGGAACATCAGGGTGTTTGTAAGGGAATGATCATCGGGTGGGTGGGTACGGGAATGAGTATCTGGGTGTGTGTAAGGAAGTTTTCGAGCCGTAAGCGTCACTTTTGTGTCAAGATTACAATCAAAAGAGAGACAGCACTGGAATACGTATGTAGCATCTTTTTCACGAGGCGTTGTCATATTAATACTCTATCAAATCAACATGTGACCATGCAAAATAGAAACATTTATATTGCATAACAAGCAAATGACAGAACAAGTGCATGGTGATCTGGACTGAAGGCATGTGCACTGAGCCTTACTACAAAGTTGTCTAAAAATTATAATGTAATAAGCCACACACACGTTCAAATGCACACACACACACACATCTGGAAGTACGCTTTTCTCCCATGTGCCCCTATGATGGTCGTTTTGAAAAAAGGTCAGATATTGGCCTCTAACTAACTATTTGTATGTAATGCAATTATAATGCAAGAAACGTAACAACTGGCATGAAGAATACGCACTTGTAGCTTGTAGGAATGGTACTTCGCCTGACTGATTCCGGCGACACCTTTCTCAGGAATCCCATACAAAAAATATAATAAACATTCACACGTTTTACCCATGTCTTCCAGTACCAGAAAAAAAAATATCCGGAAAGCTACAATTTTTGCTCGATTTATGACAGATTAGCTAATTTCTGCTGGGAAAAAGATAGCACAGCGAAATGAATTGTTAACTAGCTGCGGTTTTACAGGCTGTTTTCAAAGTGGCTTTATACAGGCAAAATGACAGTCACTTAGCTGTAAACCATAGAAAGGCCAATGCAAGTATTACCCCACATGCACCGGATACTGTTAGAAATGAATATAAGAGGATTTTCGCCTTGTTTGTCCAGATACAGTCTTAACTCCGATTTTTTTTTTCCTTTACGAATGTTTTCTAACCTTGGAAGTTAAGATACGGTAAGAAAAAGCCATAAAAAGGGAAAACACATTAGTCTCCCTTCATATATCAAGGAAATCGCAGTCGACTGTGAGGATGAATATTCTTGAATCCCATGTCCTAGAATTCATGTCCTAGAATAATCTGTTTCAGCATCATCTTTTTCTTTGCCGTGACAAAAGGGGAAGAAGAAAAGTTTGTTAGTTACTTCCTTTTAAAGTCATATATATCTTGTATCTATGATTCCTTTGAGAAATGATCAGGAACGGTACAACTGTTTTATTACAATAAGAAAAGCTATATGCTTGCTGCCCATCATTGCTAGCAAAGGGTTATCGATCCACTTCGTTCCACATCAACCCTTATCATATTTAGCTAGCTGCAACATTATCTACTGCTTCGCTATTTGACTGGATGCAAATAAAAGAAACTGATCCAACTAGACCCCTTGTTACATTTAAATTTGGAGATTGTTAGGAATAATAATAGCGGCATCCGCACACAACGACACATGTCGCGCTTACGTTTCTCCAATTTAATCATTATAAGCAACTTTCAATTCCAAGTCAATGGCCGTGGAAATCGTTGATATTGCCTTTTTGAATGCCTTACAGGTCACGTAACGAGCTCTCCCATTGCTCAATTGATTTCGCTTGCTATGGACAGGGACTATTTTATCCGCAAGAGGGCACTTTTTCAAAAAAACCGTTTCAGCTAGCTAAATATGCCAAGTGTTGATGTGGAACGAAGTGGACCGACAATCCTTGGCTCGCGAAAATGCCACAAACCAGAGATGCTCCTAACTTTCAAGTGATATGAGTCAGTTTTAAAGCAAATATTTGATGCAGGCTGACATTGGCGTATACTAGATATGATCATCAGAGGAGGCACAAGCAAGTATTTGATCCAGGCTGACATTGGCGTATACTCGATATGATCATCAGAAGAGGCACAAGTATCTGATCCAGGCTGACATTGGCGTATACTAGATATGATCATCAGAGGAGGCACAAGCAAGTATTTGATCCAGGCTGACATTGGCGTATACTCGATATGATCATCAGAGGAGGCACAATCAAGTAATTGATCCAGGCTGACATTGGCGTATACTAGATATGATCATCAGAGTAGGCACAAGCAAGTATTTGATCCAGGTTGACATTGGCGTATACTCGATGTGATCATCAGAGGAGGCACAATCAAGTAATTGATCCAGGCTGACATTGGCGTATACTAGATATGATCATCAGAGTAGGCACAAGTATCTGATCCAGGCTGACATTGGCGTAAATTCGATATGATCATCAGAGTAGGCACAAGCAAGTATTTGATCCAGGTTGACATTGGCGTATACTCGATGTGATCATCAGAGGAGTCACAACCAAGTACTTGATACATGCTGACATTGGCGTATACTCTATATGATTATCAGAGTAGGCACAAGCAAGTATTTGATCCAGGCTGACATTGGCGTATACTCGATATGGTCATCAGAGGAGGAACAAAAATTTGATCCAGGCTGACATTGACGTATACTCGATATGATCATCAGAGGAAGGACAAGCAAATATTTGATACAGACTGACATTGGCGTATGCTCGATATGATCATCAGAGGAGGCACAAGTATTTGATCCAGTCTGATATGGGCGTACACTCGAGATGATCATCAGAGGAGGCACAAGCATGAAGACTAATGCTAAATAATTGTATATTGTGTGGAACAGACTACAACCCGTTGCATTTTTGTATTTGAAATTTATTTCATGCAACTGTAAAACAAAACGCAGTAGAGCTACACAAATATTTTCGGGCAAGGTTGCCATGCAATCATTCCTTCATAGTAAAATGCAAGTGCCTCTATCCATCATGCAAATATGGTGACCTACTTCTTGACCAATAATTCATCCAACTGAAATCAATATGTTTTTCATATGCTCAAACCATTTATAAATAAAGCCAGAATGAATATCACTCAACATGATATTGTAAAACTTTTGGGAAATTTTAGAGCATTTTGCATTTATTATTGAGATCCAAAATCCAATCATGCGACATTTAATATAAATGTCAATTGGTTTCCTACCAAGTTCTGAATACAGGAAATTAACTGGTGTGCTCTTTCTAAGTTTTGTTATATATCTAAGGAATTCAGTGTAAACATTTTCACTACGCTGTGTATTTTCCAACTCCCAAACTTCACATCCGTACAGCGAAATAGGTAAAAGTGTGTGATCGAACAGTTGTAACTGTAAATCGACTGGAATGTGCAGGTTGTTTATTCTTCTATAGAGAAGATGCATGGCTCTTTTTGCTTGTTCAACCTTGTGGTTTATAGATTTTAAAAATCGCCGATTTTTGGAAAAAATAATACCTAGGTATTTAAATTCCTCACAAACAGAGATGGTATTTCCAACCAATGTAAATTTGAACTGAGTGCAATTACGCGACCCAAAAATTAATATTGTTGTTTTTGTTAAATTGACATTTAGTTTCCAAATTTTAGTGTACTCAAAGAAAACATTAAAGTTTTCTTGGAAAGAGTCTGCATCAGTTCCGAATATTACGGTGTTATATGCATTTAGTAAAATCAACAGTTTCAAATATTACGGTGTTATATGCATTTAGTAAAATCAACAGTTTCAAATATTACGGTGTTATATGCATATAGTAAAATCAACAGTTTCAAGTACATTTCGGTGTCAGAAACTTCTGTTTCTTAACAATTCCTGCACAATCATTCTCTTGTAGAAACACTCAAAGTCGTTCAAAAACAGTGAAAATAGTATCGGCGAGAAATTTTCACCTTGCCTAACACCACAAAAAATTTGAAAAACCCCAGACTGTTGTCCAGCGAACTTCGCACAGGATTTGATATTTTGATATAAAGTGAGGATAATTCTATAAAATAAAAAAAAACTTGCCATTTATATTGTTTTTCAATAACTTTCTCCAAAGATCCGTCCGCCAAACTGAATCAATGACTTTGCTAAAATCAATAAGGAGCAAAATATTTTTTCCTTTTATGTTTCAAGATTTCTGATAATACATATAAAGAAAATATGTGATCTATTGTTGAGTACCCAGCACGAAATCCAGCTTGGTTTTCTGCTAGTATGTTGTGATGGTTGAAAAAACTTTTGATCCGTGAGTTCAGTATGGCGGTAAACAACTTACTAAAACACCTAAGGATGGTAATCGGTCGAAAATTTTCGGGTTTGACTGGATCTCCGCTATGCTTATACACTGGTCTTATGATACCTTCAAGCCATGATTCCGGGATAAGACCTGTCTCAGGTATTAAATTGAGAAAAAAAAGAGCTATAGATGGCCATTAGTAAGTTTGATGTGTTTTTTTTTAAATATTCCTTAAGTATACTGTCATTCGATGGTGTCTTGTTATTTTTAGAGCTTTAATACATTTAATGATTTCTTCCTCAGTTATCGGTGAATTCAATAGGTTATCATCGTCGTCCAAGTTCATGTCCAAATTGTCGAGATTACTAGTCTACTAGACTAGTTCATCAATGTTCTCGTTATAATCTTTTTTAAAAAAAGTCGTATAGCGTACCTAGTGTAATGCTTGAAATTATCGTGCTTCTTTTCAATACTATTAATAATTTTCCAGAAATCTCCCGGGTTTTTAATTTTCAGTTGTCTGAGATTTGCGTGTATACTGTAATTATACTTATTTACATGGAACTTTATGATTTACTTATAATATTTACCTGCGCTTTGGACATTGCGCTTTTTCATTTGTGAACGATTGCCATAAACATTTTTCTTGTTAAGTGGTATTTTTTTCCCGCGCATTATGACACTGTCTCCGAAACCAAGGTTTGTTTTTGATTAGATTATTCTCATTTTTAGTGTCACCTTTAGAACTTAGAAAACTTTTATCAGCTGAATCAAAAAATAATTTCCATATCCTTAAGCAGATATCGTTGATAGTGTCTTTGTCTATCTCGGTTTTATCTGCTTGTGCACTTTGCATATTTTTAATAAAATCGCATTTCCGCTTTTCATTCCACTTTCTATTCTTTAACGTCATTACATTTGTGTGCGAGTCCTTCTGATTGCTTATAGTACCAGCGAATTTTAGTGAAGTTGTAAGAAGCGAATGGCCATCTGAATAGAGTGAGTCAAGCTCGCCCACACAAAAGTTGTCAACGTATCTAATAGGTGTGAAACGATTAATCGAGATATCGATGTATCGATACTTTTTCTATATCGATACCCATATCGATATAAGAGGGGAAGAATCGATACAAAACGATACTTACTCTATGCAAGTTACTTTAATCTTCAGCAGTCGTGAATAACTATTAGTCATTTGCCTTTTCATTCTTTAAATTGAGAATTCATCTGAGACAGCCGTAGCAAGTACATGCACTCATTTCTGTCAGTAAAAAATAAATGGAATGACAACACCCACTCGCCTTCTACAAATTAACACAAATCTGCCCCCTTCTCCCGCCCCAATTCCATGCTAATTAGTTTATCTCGTCTGCATCTTCAGCCATTTATAACATATATCAACGGAAAGAAGACATTGCAGATTTCTTCCCTATGTATGATTTAAGCACATTACTGATCATTTAATAACCACTTCTACGCGAAATTTATCTGTTGCATCGCAGCTTATCTACTTGGATCGAACTGAAGGCTACACATCCGGTGTGTCACGCAGTGTTACGTGCAATTCTGTTTAGTGGTTATTGTTTGTTCAAGTCCAGGGTAAAACAATAACCACCAATCATAACTAACTGTAGCTTGTTCACTGCTTGACATACCGGAAATATTGGCATCCAAAACTCTATCCAAATAGATACAAAGCAACATAGAAACTTTACAAAAAAGTTACTATTAAATGATATGTGTAAAGTACTTAAATCGTACATGAGGAATAAGTTTGGAATTTCTCCTTTTACGTTTATATGTAATCAGCGATGGGATAACAAAAATAGCCCAGAATCGGCAAGGGGGCAGATTCCAAAAGCGCACGAGTTATAGCCACCTCGTTAATTTGTAGAAAGAGAGTGGGTGTTGTCAATAATTTCCTTTTTCACTGATAGAAACAAATGACTGTGGCCGCGGCAGTTGATTTGCATCTGCAGGAAGTACAATGTGAAGAATTTTGGCTATTAGTCATCTCCGCTCCCACACTCGGACTTGTTCTAGATAAGAACTTTCATGCACAAGAAATTGCACTGTTTCTTCTGTTTTGAAGATAACACCATAATCTCTTCGAAATTTGAGTAAAGACATGAAACTGGCAATAAGATGTTTTAAAAACATTCATTCAATATAAAACAAAGGGCGTGGTGACCAGGATGAGTCATGTATATGATCGAATGGAGCAGTCTGAAATGGTCTAAAAGGGTGAATAAAAATCACTAACAGCTATTTTTTTTTAATTTTTTTTTTTATTTTTTTTAAATCTTGTCAAGGATGAGAATGGCATATGAACAACCACCCTACCACTAACAGACATTCTAAAGATGAAAAGACCATCAAGTTGATATGTGTATCGATAATGTATCGTATCGTAGGTTGTGTTTCGAGAATCATATCGATGCATGGCAGAGGTGTATCGTTTCACCCCTACTAAGAGCTTTGACTGATACTAAGGAATAGGCAATGACTGAAACATTACGGAAAGTAAGCGCTCCTAAATCTTTATCATCTCCGCATCTTCCGTTCGAGATAAGCAGATGGTTAGTTTTACAAATTTCAAGTAACTTCTTACCCTCATTATTCAATATTTTGTGTTGCAAGCTTTCTCTTTTACGCCAGACAGTATTTTTCTAGAGCAGGTTGGATATTATAAGAGTCGTGCAGTGACTCATCATAATGAAAATGACGGGAGATGAAATCATCTATTTCTACAAAGTCGTCTTTTGTGTGTGTTTTTGCATTACAATCTCCCATTAAGAACATGTACTTATGTGAAGTACAGATATGTGATATTTCTGACTGGAACATATTTAATTCGTCTGCAGTATTAAATCATGATTCGGTATGGGGGACATAAATCATGATTCGGTATGGGGGACATAAATCATGATTCGGTAGGGGGGACATAAATCGTGATTCGGTATGGGGGACATAAACCATGATTCGGTATGGGGGACATAAATCATGATTCGGCATGGGGGACAGAAATCATGATTTTGTATGGGGGACATAAACACCACCAATGATTAAGTCTTCATCAATTTGGAAAATGAACTTTTTAATTTTTAACCAGAAAATATAGTCTGATTCCGTTCTGATTTCTATAACGGGAAAGTGTGCTTCTTACAAAAACACATAAACCATCACTTTTGCGCATATACTTTTGCTTTCTGAATTGAGAAATTAAATCAAATTCATGTAAAGTAATGATGTCATATGTATCGAGTTTAGTTGCACTTAAACATAAAATATCGAAGGTCTGAATAAACTGACGAAATTCTGGGTAAATAAACCTGTTTTAGTCCACAAACGCTTATGGATCCACATTTGAACTGCTTATTACAAGCACATGTAAAATGTGTCCTTTTGTTTGAATTGCTGGAACTAGTTTCCGTACCCGTGTCCTTTACATATGAGTTGACCAATTGAATGCACACTTCGCGCAGTCCTAGGCGGTGTTTACAACTGTATTGATACCGATGACCGGGTCAGGTGGTTTGTCGGTGGGTTGAGTGGGCTGAATTGTACTCGCTGGTAGGTCAATGTTTTGGACCCGTGTAGTGGACATAGGTGAGGCTACTTCTGGGAAAACCTGAACGACGTTTGGTTTTCCACCTCGATGGGAGTACCATTGTTTTCATTGATAGCGGTGGTGACGGTGGCGTCTTCAGACTCTTCGTTCAACAAACACTCAAAATGGTTACTGACTGGAAGTGGGTCGGCTTCTGCATGTTCATCTTCTGATGCGTAAGTCGATATTGTATTATTGTCATTGTCGTTTGTGATAGGACCCTCCATATTCGAGACATTAGTATTTTCAGATGTCGATAAAGATTCGGGCACTCAACGATTACTGCTGCTATTATCAGTGTTGGAGATCAATGGGCGAGAGCGGTCAGAGCTAACTGTCTCTAATCTGCTACGTCGCGTGATATCTCTTCACCTAGGAAACATACCTAGAGACCCTGCCATTGATAATAAGTTTAGCGGGGAATTTGATTGAGATTTTTGCTGCAGGATACATTTTGTTTCTCTCTTTTTTTTTTCCTCCGGTCTTTCATCTCTAATAGTCGAATTTTGCGAGCATCCGTAAAATCTCTTGAGGGTAGTCACGGTTACCCCAAACTGTGGTTAACTCTGTTCAACCTGCCGTATGGGCATTTACTTAATTAGGCAATGCATGAGCTACTAATAATGCAATAAGGCTTTAAGTAATGGACTTTTGCACTCAGTTGACCTTTGACCACAATTTTTCCCTTAATATGTAAGATCGAGAGTGGCATCATTAGTGATATCAAATGAGGATTTGTTCATGAATGGATGCTGGCTTCGGCTAAAAAATGTAATTAAAAGTATTTTTAAATTCATGACAGATTGACTACTACAACTGGCAAAAGGCATCGAGTCCATTTTATCACCATACTTACGGAAATATACAGTAATTCGAGATCTGGGTTTATTGAATTGAGGGCTTCGTTTAGTCAATTTTACGCCTATTATAGTCTTATTATTAAATCATCTACCGAGTAAATTGGCAACACGGTAGAATTTTAGCCTTTAAATATAAAGTGGTGTCAAACAGACACTATTGCGTCTCGCCAATATATGCCAGTGTGACATTTAATGTTGTAAAATTAAAATACTGTTTTTCTCATAATTTACCTCGCCTTTACGAATTTGCAACTTGAGAACGATTGCAATGTACTCCATGCGTCCAAATTATTCTCATTTTTAGGTGTGGGGAGTCATTATCGTCTGTGTCGTCATTGGCATTGAATGTAAATCCTTCAATCGTGCGCCATGTTTCTCGCGATCTAACGCGCTTGTTTCGAGATAATGACGTCATCAGCTGTGTCACCAGCGTTCTTCAAGCGCGACAGAATTTAATTATAGTGTAAAATCAAACAAAATGAAATTCAAAAAGGTAATTTCATGTAATTTTTAAAAAATCACAATGAAAATCTATGTTTTCACTAATACCTTTTTTGTGTCAGACATTTTGGCCTTGAATTTTCTATTATATGCTAAAGATAGCACTGCCGATCACATGTTGGCTTTGTTTACATATTTTGAACAGGATAACCCACTTTGGGAATTTCTACAACTGGATAGTCAATGTAAATATTTGGTTTTAATCATGTGGGGTTCTTATACAACGCAAGAAAAATTTACACTCGAAATGTATATTCACTACTGAATTTTTCGTTTCAGTATTATTTCATAATAAACATATATTCTACATCAAAAGACATTGAATCTATTATAATAAAATGTATATGCATTTACCAGTGTAATTTTTTAACTTTTCTCTCCCTCTGTCCCTGTGTATGTCTGTCTGTCTCTCTCTCAATCTATTGAGTCATGTATTTATATGGTAAAGAACAAGCAAGCAGTAATGTAAGTGCACAAACAGCATATAGAATTAACGGAAAAAAATTATTAATTTTTAAATTTAATTGTTTTGTAATTTCAAAAACACGGAGATGCTATAAACTAATAATATCCATACCTTGGCCTAACTGGCACGGTCCGGTCATATGCCACGTGACTTTTTAGTTAGCCACGAACCATGGATGTCACTTCCGGAAATAAGTAAACATACACACTCTCGGAAAAAAGGTAATTATGAACTAATGTACATGAATGTCGAACATTTTTTAACGCTGATTGAATGAAGTAGATATAGCTTAACAATTTGTATGGTTTATTTGATTAGATTATCATAATATTAAAACGAACGCGTTAAAATTCACGTCAAGTGAACGAAAAGTGGTTGCTCGAGGCTATATTCATGAAATTGTGTGTCAATACATCATACGGAGCACCTCATCATTACACGCATATTAACTGTAGCGTACTAACGGGGGGGGGGGGGGCGGCGGACGGGACGGTTGCTCCGGGCACCAGAGGTCTTGGGGCGCCAAAACAGTTGATACAAATTCGGGCCTCGTATTCTGGACCTTTGGGCCATCTTCGTCGCCCCGGGCGCCATTTACCCTTAGTACGTCACTGCATATTAGATCATTCACATCTATACCCAATGTCGTAGACCAAAAGCTAAGTGCACGTTATGTTTCTACACACCATGATTTACTCTTGTATGTACGGTCGTTCATATTACATGTTTATAAATAATAATTTTGAGGACAACTGGATCAATGTGACCTACAATGAGGATAAAGTTTGACATCAGCAATGTTGTCTGTTGCTCAATCCACAATATATTGAACTACCTCGATATGATGATAATAACCAATCAATATTCTTTAAATCAATGTGTCTTACATTTAGAACCTAATTCATATGAGCTTTGTGATTTTATGGTTTTATAATTTGTTGCTTAAATTAAGATGTTGTTTACTCTGCGTTTATGCTGGTATAAAGCGTCCATTTCAGCAACTGACAGTTTATACCACCATAAACGCAGAAAGAAAAAACAATATTAAACTCCTAAATAATAACAGCTGATCATGGTCACGTGATTGCGTTTTGACCAATAAAATTACGCGTTACAGGAAATATTCATCTCAATTGCAATTATAGATGTACAACTTCAAATGTCTTACAAAATTGTTGGAATACTAGATGTGGCTTGTCATTTGGAGCTTAACCTGAAAATAGATTAAATGTGGACAAGAGAGATACTTGCTTAAATTTTTCAACACCATGAACGTTTTCAAATTTTCTAATAGATGGGACTAACGCTTAAACTTTATAATTTTGATAATGTGTATGTGTCAATCTACTCAGATTTTCTAATAGATGGAATTAATGCTTAATCTGTCTAATTTTGATAATATGCATGTGTCAATCTACTCAGTTTTTGCACTTATTTGTTTAATTCGTTACCGACATTCATAGCTCCCATATTTTTTTGCCGTCCTTAGTGGTAGCCCGGTGACTTGTCAGAGTTTCCATGTAGCGATAGCCCTGTGACTTCTCAGAGTTTTCATAGGAAAAGCACTCCATACAATTCATGTTATCAAAACAATAAATGGTTTGACGAGAAAAACTAGAGATCTTCAACCAAGTAAAATGCCTCTATGCTTTCCTAGGATATTGCCCCCTCCATTATCAGTTAATAATTATAATAATTATGCCCTTCCATAACTTTTGCTGTAATACAGCACTTCCGCATTCATTTGTATATTTTTGAAGTCAACATCTTGACTCTATTTGAAAATGATGTAAGGATATACGTTTATGCTAAAATTCACGACGCACTAACGCACGCACGAAAAATGATCGATAGCATTATGGTTCCATATTATTCTTCGAAAAGCTTGGGGATATTTAAAGCGCTCGTCTTTACAGATCACTCACAAATCTCACCTTTGTCCGTGTGGGTTCGAGTATAGGCTCGACCATCATGTGTGTGTGAGAAAGCTTGCCAGTCGCTTCTTGTGGGTCGGTGGTTCTTCCCGGGGTCTTCCTGGGTTCTTCCTCCACCTTGTGTACTGGCCGCCATGTATAGCCTGTCATGTGCTTAAAAATTGCGTTAAACCCCACACAACCAAACTAGTTTATATTTTTAGCAAAATTATAAAGAGAGAAAGATATGAGTTTGATAACTACTGATTCGAGAGTAAGTTGAGAGATAAAGAGGTAAATTTGAATACAGAAAGAAAAATTAGTTGCTAAATTGCCCACACGCGACATAAGGGTGATATAATGCCATGATAACGGTAAGGTTCCATTCTTATTACACAACCTATACAGCAATATAAATTGGTGCTATGTACAGGTCTTTTCAACTATTTATACTTATTTGATTAGGTCATCAAAGGTCGAGCGTCGCAAATAAAGGATAGAAGACTGCATGGTATCAGTAATGGAAATAAATGGTTCTTTAAAACCTACTTCGAGCAACAGTGTTGAATTTATTTTCCAATCCAAGCTTGTGAACCATCGTTTAGATAATCTATGGGTAAATTTGATTAAACCACATCAGAAACAATTCGTAGGCAACAAAATTGTCCCAAATGTAAATATGTACAGTAAAACCTGTGATAAAATAAAATTAGGCAAAAATAATTGTTCCCGCTGAAAAAAAGGAAAGAAGAGAGAGAGAGAGAGAAAAATGAAATAGAAAAAAGATTCTCTCTAAATTTAAAAAGTGACTCGATACTGCAAGAAATTAATACAAAATTGCTTAATCTGCACAAAGATATACATAGACATAAAACTATCCAGCCTTTGCTATTTGATAAAATAGCCAACGTAGCAACCATAACAAAATTATTTTTGAATCCATATTGTCTTTGTTTTCTTGTTAATTGAAAACATTAAATTCAAGTATTATTTCTTTGCAAATACAATTATTAAATACTGGAGATTCAGTAGAAAGCATGAAGCTTATCAATTACTGATTATGTTCTATTTATTTCTACACAATTTCAAATACACATACATATATACATATATATATATATATATATATATATATATATATATATATATATATATATACGTATACATACATTAATGTATCTGAGTGGAGAATTTTTATTTGTGTGAGAAAGATTTTTTTTATAGTTTTCAAAATGTATGAAGCTTATAGAGTAAATAAATCTATTATAGCTAGGTACGTTAGCATGATTCAGCTGCTAACAGATGCACCGCGATACTGTACAGTATAGCTGTTAGCGATAATGACACATACTGTTACTCTAAGTTAACAGAACATGATTGGGTGTCCAGCACCAGGCTATCCACGTTTGCGGATTTTCCTGCCAGTCGTGGACATTTTAGATGCCTATGCGGACTTTCGGCTGAAATGGAATTATTACGGATTTCAGAAGAAATACGGGTATAACTTACCGAAATTATGGCTTAATATTGTAGTTTTTTGTGAAGTACACAATTTATTTCGACGCCTCAGATTTTTTATTTATTATTTTTCCATGCACCTTTAATTACTAAATAAGTGCAGCAATTGATATAATACAATAAGAAAAAGGTTCAATTCAACAAAAATTTAACTGACAAGGTAAAAATATTATCTCATAAATGTAGCATTAAGCTGCAGGACCCTAAAATTTCACACTTAGGGACAATGTCCACAATCTGATGTGGCTACCTCTGCAAAGTGCCCTTATTCGGAGACAGTCTAAGATGCCGAGTTTGACCGATAATTCTGTCCCGATAGCGATGTTTTTATTATAATGGTCGTTATCGGCACAGGTATAGGTTCATGTAATTGTCTTTGAGAGATTTGACATACAAAGTATTTGGGGTGATTTCACACAATTATCGCTCGAAAATCACACTCACAGCGCACAGACATAAAGGTCAGTCTTTTTTTTTTTTTAATTCATCCATCACTAATTTGACACTAAAATGACGATTTTACTCGCCTTCTACTAGCTTTATTTTCATGACCCCCTGACCGACGGTTTATGACTCGAAATTTCCCTTTTGGCTCTTCCTTCTAGCGGAGAGTCAATCAAATTTCAGCATCGCTGATCGAACCTAACGGTGGATGTCGACATTACGTGACTTGAGACTATTAAGAAATCCACGTGTTTCGCAAGCGCTTGATTCTTATTATTCTTGCGATTCGCTGATGTCTCGCTTGTGAGACGTCATGAAACTACAAATATTAAGGAAAATTCAAGTTTTGTGACCAACTGACATTATTTTGGAATTGGTTAAAGGCTACACTAAGTTTTCTTTGACGTTTAATTGAAAAGACAAAAGTGGAGTGCCACTAAAGACTTGCCATTTGTATTGCTCTAAACAAAACTTTCATTTTCTATATACGTTCTGCAATATTAGGCAAGGGATGAAACAACAACAACAACAATAAAATAATAATATAAATAATAATGATAATAGTAACAACAGCAATATAAATAACAAAAACAACAACGAGGACGACGACGATGATGATGGTGATAATGATGATAGAGAATTGTTATTAGTATTACTTTGCAAAAACTTCTTTCAATTCTATGTTCTTTTTCTCGGTAATAGGCAAGGAACTAATCCTTAAAACAACTGCACTATAACAACTACTACTAACAATATTAACAATAATATCAGCAACAACAATGATGATGATGGTCATCATCATCATCATCATCATCATCATCATCATTGCTGTTTTTCTTATGTTTGAATCATCATCATCATCATCATCATTAATAATAATAATAATAATAATAATAATAATAATAATTCATTTAACAATACTTATTATTGAGCCTGTTAAATGTTTTTAGATGTTTTACAAGTAGAGAGGTGGACTGATAAGAACAAATGTGATAAACTAATTACCTAACCCGTGTCTACTTTGTGTCGTATGTACTGTCTTATAAACCCATTAAGCAACAATTTTATTTATCAGATGTTTTACCAAATTTGTGTTTCTGTTGGCTTCCATTGCAAGTAGGTAGAATACTAGTATGCCAATTTTAATTGAACTTTGGGGAAATGTTTTCAACGACATTTTCTGCCAAAAGTCATGTTTTTGGTGGCATTCGTAGCAGCTGTTTGGTTTCAATGGCAACCCGACGGAAATGTAATTTTGACAAGTCCGAATACTAATAAGCCAGGAATTGATCAAACTTTGTTTGAATATTCCTCAGAACATGTTTTAGTAAAGTTTATGTTTTGGTGTCTTCCCTAGCAACCACGTTCCTTCTAGAGCAACATGTGGAAAATGCATTTCTGATGTCCTCGCCTAAACCACTGCATCAATTTTGACCTAACTGTGTAGGATTAGTGTTTCTTATAACACATGCCACCAAAATTGTATCTTTGGTAGCCTCACTAGCAATCTCTTTGCTTCTACAGAAACCTGGTGGAGAACGTTATGTTTTCATCTCTTAAACACTTCCAGGAAAATGTTAATACAACTTTGTGAGAACATTTCATCTAACATGTTTTATCAATATTTTATCAAGGCTGAGTTTCTAGAGGCTTCTATAGCAACTCAGTTTGACTTCCTTGACAACCAGATGATAAATACTTATCAACTAAAACTACATGGTCATTTGACATATCGCCAGAGCAGAGATAACCGCACCTACACATCAGCATATCAAATCATATAAAATCAAAGTATTTGATGCCGACACTTACTCCATATGAATTAGTGTTTATTTTATAGTGTGTACCGAAATTTTATGAAGAATTGTTAAACAATAGTGAAGCTATGACGATTTGAATTTGTATATGATATATAGTGGCAGTCGGCTAGATGTCAGACATTAGGTCTGGATGTCCAACAAACTTACAGTACGTCTGTAAATCGTGTGATGCCTCACACCTTTGTGAGTGATAGTATTGGTCTGTGGTCAATAGGCATCGGTACTTGTTAGGGTTTGACTGACATGTGGCGATACGTTAATTGGTCATATAGTAGATCAGGCATCGGCAACCTTTTAGAACTGTTATGCCAGGTCCACTTAATTGTATAGTGCTGTGTGCCATGAGGCAAGTCATATTCCAAAGACTGGGCACTTTCCAAAGAGTCTGGCATGCCACTGTTGGCACGCGTGCCATAGGTTGCCGACACTTGTAGCTTGTAGACTAGTGAGAGCCAGATGAACAATAGCAGGTTGCCGACACCTGTAACTTGTAGACTAGTGAGAACAGATGAACAATAGCAGGTTGCCGACACCTGTAACTTGTAGACTAGTGAGAACCAGATGAACAATAGCAGGTTGCCGACACCTGTAGCCTGTAGACTACTAAGAACCAGATGAACAATAGCAGGTCGCCGACACCTGTAGCTTGTAGACGAATGGGAGCCAGATAAACAATAGCAGGCTGCCGGCACCTGTAGCTTGTAGACTAGTGTGAGCCAGATGAATAGTAGCAAGTTCATTTAGGCCGCTTGTTGATTAATATTTTTTTCTTAAAATAAAAGAAAACTCGGAACTCGAATTATCAAGATGTACAACCAAAGTCGAAATAGTGCAAACTATCAAAACCTGACTCAGTTAAAATATCTAAGCGCGGGTAGATAGCTGCCATCTGTTCATCACGTGTTTACACAGTGTTATGCCAGTAACGCATTGGAACTATAGCATCTGAAACACCTGCTGAATGGATGTCAACTGCTTGCTCTTTGCATGTATATATGCGAATATATAAATGTATATTTACATTGCGCATAACGTCTCACAAAGCGAGACTTCAGTAAATCTCAAGGAGAATAAGAATCAATCAGATTTGGCCTACCTTCCCGAAGACAACTATCCAAACCTATATTTGTCCCGATAACGACCATCAGAATAAAGCTATCGTTATCTGACAGATTTATCAGTTTAATATCAAATTTGCTCATGTACAATCTAAGTCGAGATAGTGTGCACAATCTCTGCCAATTGCGGTCAAAATATAATGAAGCATGACATTCATGTTTTCGCATAGTGTTGGGCCGGTATCGCGTTTCAGCATGTGGTGAATTGATGTCAGTTGCCTGTAGATGTCAGCTGTTGAAGTATGAAAGCTCTCGCACTAGCTACAGGTACAGGTAATGCGATAAAGAGCTACAGGTACATGTACACGTAATGAGATAAAGAGCTACAGGTACATGTACACGTAATGAGATAAAGAGCTACAGGTACATGTACACGTAATGAGATAAAGAGCTACAGGTACATGTACACGTAATGAGATAAAGAGCTACAGGTACATGTACACGTAATGAGATAAAGAGCTACAGGTACTGGTAATGAGATAAAGATCTACAGGTACTGGTAATTCGATAAAGAGCTACAGGTACATGTACACGTAATGAGATAAAGAGCTACAGGTACATGTACACGTAATGAGATAAAGAGCTACAGGTACATGTACACGTAATGAGATAAAGATCTACAGGTACTGGTAATTCGATAAAGAGCTACAGGTACATGTACACGTAATGAGATAAAGAGCTACAGGTACATGTACACGTAATGAGATAAAGAGCTACAGGTACATGTACACGTAATGAGATAAAGATCTACAGGTACTGGTAATTCGATAAAGAGCTACAGGTACAGGTAATGAGATAAAGACATGCTGATAAAGTTTGATGGACATTTTGGAAACATCCATTACACTTATAACCAATTATTCGTGAATAGGAAGTGAGTGCACACCTTGCTTTGATTGGTGCAATTTGCGGCAGTTACCGTATATGTCACTATTGTGCATATTAGCACAGCTAAGCCTGGCAATGATTGCATCTCGAATTTTATAACCATGTACCACCAGTCTGGTCCATATTATGGTTTTATGTATTGGGACTTATTTATGCGTTTACTTTCCATCACATCCCTATTCATAATCGGCACTGTCTTATACCTTGTCGTAAATCCTGACTTGAATTTACATGAACATGAAAGTAAATGTGAAGTTATCTTTTATGTTCTTAGAAGAATTCCACAGTCCCCAATTGGTCTCGAGCATTGCATTGTGTAAAATGGAACGTCACAATAATCCAAGCAGTTTTCGACCTCTATGCAAATTTCATGTTTTATATTTTTGTTTTTCTTGTCGCCAGCTACTATTGTATGTCTTCTTTTAGAACTTCTTAAGATGTATTCGAGATAGATGAAGGTTCCACTGTTAAACCGGTTGCATTCGTCTAGGAAGCATAAAACAGCTCCTAAAGAGCGTCGGACTCGTAATCCAAGGATTGCGGGTTCAATACCCTCAGAGTTCATTGCAGACCCATTAGAATATGGAAATATCAGCAACTGATTAGCAGGGATTTTTTAAAAAAAACGCACAGATAATGAAAAGGTGTAATGTTCCTATGGAAACACTATTTTTTTCAACGTTAAATTTGGGGACCAATTCGGTGAGTCCATTACTTCAAGAGCGAGAGGTCGAGAAAATGTTGCTGTTATAGACGACTCACCGAACACATTATTGGATTTATTTTCTGTGGAAACAAAAGTGTTCAAACATACATATGAAGGGGTAAGACACAAGTGCACGGAGATCAAATGATACATGTGGTGAAAAAATTCCTGTCGCAGTCCAGATATTTCACGTCCTACTGGAAGTTAGCAATATTTACTTTCTAAATACAGTAAAAGTGGTGTCAAGCAAGGGAGAACAATATTTTTGACTATTCATCTTTGATCGTTCAAAAATACAACATTTCCTAAAGTTGAGTGTAATAAACAGTCTTTCAACCGCTCCAGTCTCAACATATCCCCTTTATAACACAAAAAGCAATTATTACATTCATTTTATTTAACATGCTGTTCGTAATATTGTGATCTGGTCATATATTTTTCGAAAATAGGTTCTAGTACCAAGTTAATCTGTGTTTCACAGCAGAATTATAAACTTTTTCTAATAGAAGAACGCTGACGTAAACATTTGGGAAGGTGTACATCATTTCGGTTTCGTAATTAAATAGATCGAGCACACAGTTTTCATGTTTATATAGTATTACGCCACATGTAAGTTCTTAAACAATGGATCACGTGATAAACGTCATATCTGTCCGATTTGTTACAATTATCCCCTGGTTTTGCATTATTTTAACGTCCTATATCAACGCAGCTTCTGTGTACAAGAAAACCTCTACTGTATTGTAAATGTTGAACCAGCAATGAACGCTTAATACAAAATGACGGACATGCAGGGGATTGAACTCAAGATCGTTCACGTGCGAAGCAAGTGATTCACTGACTTTTTGATATCTGTAGAAGGGATGCATAGGGTTACAGTCCAATACAGATCTGATAACACACTGTTTAATAACATGGGTGAGTGCAAGTATTTATCAACAGCGGACTCGGGCTACAAAAACAAAACGTCAACAGAAAATCTCACTGTCATGGACAAAATGGTTGCATTACAAGTTGTTCGTGCTGTCCGTAGAAGCTTAATCGATCTGAGGGATGTATGCACGTATAACTTATAATTGCTGCGTAGTACAGGGTTAGATTAATGTCGAGCTGACCATAATTTTTCAGGGTTATTCAATGTTTTGTTTGTAAATATAAATATTTACATTTGTGCAGAACCTGTATGTCCCATCAAATCTGTGTTCACCTGTACACAGATCTGCTGATACATTTGGGTTTTATCAAAATGTAAATATGTATGTCAAGAGAACATTAAATCGTCTGGGAAAGGGGCATCTTCGCTAGCCGCAAGTCGCCGATCAACTTTGTTCGGTGTCGACGTGGAACACAGTATATCGGCGAAAAGATGGGAAGATGGTGAACGGTTTTTCTACACGAGTATCAAATGTGCAAATGTTAGAGGTACGAGACAGGGTATTATTCAAATATGAACGTGATCATGCTTTTGTTGTACGTAGTTCTATGAAAATCAGTTTTATGATGCAATAGGAGTGAGTGAATTTATGTTAACATATTGTTTTTAACCTATGTTCCCTGTTCATAAAAACTTAGACTATCCACGTTTCAAACAGTGGCTCATCAAATGTGCATTGACCTTATACACATGCGAATCAGCAAATTCGAACAAAACAGGAACCAGATGTTATCATACGATGCACCTGGTACCTGTAAAGCTTTAAATTTGGCAGCAAGCAGTCATTCAACGACTAACATACGCGGCCCCTATATCATACAAAGAAGCGTATACCAAATTACGAGAAATAAATAAATAAATAAAGTAATTAATTAACTAAATAAATAAATGTAAGAATGTCTATACAATGTAACTTAGATTCACCGTAATGTAATTAACATGGAAATTACACCTACAGAAAAAGAACTGTCATACAACCCGAAAACGGGCCCTCTAATAAGTTACACCTATTCTAAGAGCCCCATCCCGCTACATATCGTTAATTTTCTTTATTCTCTAAGAGATGGACCCTAGTTTGATAAGACCACTCAAAATTTGTTAAAAAAGGAATTTAAAATAGAAGTCAATTAAAGTTACCGAAGAAAGACATTTTTTTGTGAAAATGTTTGACTTGATGTTATAGATTTAAAAATAAAAACGAAAATAAGGAAAACTATTTTTCGTAATTTCGTAATGTATAGAATATCGATAGGAAGTTTAATTCTAAGTATTGAAAATATTATTCTTGAAAAGAAGATTTCATTCATTTAAAACAAGAAGCTTTTAAAATAGTTGTTCATGTTTCACACCAGGTAAATCGGGGAACTATGGTATATTGGTGAGTCTACGAAACATCCTTTGACAGAGAAATGATAATGAATGGCACCCACTAAATCATTCGTTTGACGTTGCTCTTGACACTTTAAGAAAACTATACTTTGATAGTATATATATATATATATATATATATATATATATATATATATATATATATGTGTATATATATATATATATGTGTGTGTGTGTATATATATATATATATATATATATATATATATATATATATATATATATGTGTGTATATATATATATATATGTGTGTGTGTATATATATATATATATATATATATATATACATATTCACACATACACAACCTAGTATGTACCTAAATATCGATACACACGATTTCACAATTTCAGGTATAAAACTGGCATGTATCCTGGCGAATGTTCCATATAACCTTCATTTGCCAGGAAGAAGACTAATCAGATTGAGTTGTATCCACATAAAAAAATTATCCACGATTAAATAAATACACACCTATATTCGAAAGCTGGTATTATAAAAATATTAATTACAATTTTGTAAAAAAAAAACATTTTTGTGGTGGTAGTAGGGGGCAGGGTTTATTTGGAATATTTGATTGTGCGCCAGTCCACGATACTCCTTTGCTTTATATTCGGTGGTTATATTGTTACACGCAAGGGATCTCATACCGAGCGAATAAAACACCTGCGTGAGCGTGGCTTGAATTCCATGTTTCCCCTATTTCCAAAGACCTCAAGACAACAGACTTTTTCAACCGAAGGGTCCTTAAACGCGCAAATACTAAAATAATTTTCCTTTAATCACCTAATGACCACACATTACGAAACTCTAATTTCACACTTGCATGGTTTTTCTTGTTTCACATTATTATGACTTGTTAGTAAGCCTTTCCAAGCCGTATATTAGTACTTCACGCCATGCAATACAAAACACGACTCAAACACACAATACAAAGAATTATTCCTATCTCAATTTACATAACACGTATACCTATTTTCCCTATGGTAAGAAATTAGGGAGCCTCCATTTTATGAAACTAATCGATGCTGTCATAAAGTTTTGTGAATACTGTACATTATGACGTCTGCTCCTAGAAAATGGCTAATTACTCGGGCTGAGAATATCTTTACAACACCGACTCCCCATAATCAACAAATAAACACTAAAATCTAATAAAGCTATAAACGGAGACGTAAATACAAATAGCACATACCCTAGGTTTATTACAATATCTTTGTTACATCTTTATATTTGCTGCTTATTTCAATTTATACTGTTATTTCGTTATACTGATGATGAAGTAACTCGTAGATCTCAAGGACTCGACCGAGTGCCACGGATATAATGAACTCGGAATTGCAGGTCTCACAACTCAATTGTGTAGAGTAAGTTATCACGTATCTTTTTACTTCACTACCCCTGCCATTTCGCGAAAGGCGAGAGATATAGTTTTTGTGTTTGCGTACGTCCATTTGACTCTCTATCCGTCATTACACTTTCGTTTCTGCTCTCTAACAACAGCATTTCGAGTTAAGGGATGAAACTTGGCATAATTACAGCATTAAAATGTGTGTCGCGTCTCACATTGGGGATCATGTGTCAAGGTCATTGGTCAGTACTTTATGTTCTCCACCACACTTTCCTTTCTGCTCTACAATTTAAAAGCGCTTGAGATTAAGGAATGAAACTTAGTATATTTACGCATCATTATTATAATAATTGTCGCAAACCACGCTGGGGTTCCATCTCCAAGATCAAGGTCACTGGTCAATATTTTATATTTTCCTTCACACTTTCCTTTCCGATCAGTAATTTTCAATCCGTTTGACATTAAGGGATGAAAGTTGGTATATGTATTCATCATCTTTAACAGGTAAGTAGCATACCATATTTGGGGTCCTATCTTCAAGATCAAGGTCATGGGTCAATATTTGAGGCTGCAGTCACATTTTCCCTCTTTGTTCTATAACTGAAGAGCTGTGTAAGATAAATGGATGAAACATAGTATAATTATATCCGGTCACCAGAAGATGTGTTATATTCCACATTTGGGGTCCTATCTTCGAGGGCAAGATCACACTTCAATATTTGAAGGTTTCTTTCGTTCCTGCTTTATGTCTTAAAAGCTGTTTGAGGTACAGGGATGCAGTGGCGTACTAAGGGTAAATGGCGCCCGGGGCGACGATGATGGCCCAAATTGTTATCAGCTGTTTTGGCAACCGCCCGTCCATCCCCCCCCCCTTTGTGCGCCACATCAGGGATGTACCATAGTACACTTATGTTTCTCGATTTGTTGTCATCTGATCTATCACATTTAAGACTATATCTTCAAAATCAAGTTTACTGATCAATGTTCGGCCTTTACTGCTCTTGTAACAAAGACTGTTTATCACTCCGCTCCGCTTGGATAATATTTTACATGAACACTGATTTCTTTCAATACCGGTGTAGTTGTACAACACATCACTTTTTTTTATACTTCGGTACTAAGTAACAGATTATTCATTGATCCTCATATCTATTGTTAATTGTGCTTAACTATTTATGTCAGTACATTAACAAAGGCTTTTAAAATTTAATGTTATAAACATTTTACTTTAAAATATAAACTTTTACTTTTATCGAAAGGTTATTTAACAAGCCGTAGAATTTTTTTTATTGAATCCCAGCTTTTAGACTCGTGCGCAACCTAGCAACAACATGGCTGAAGAAGTGCAATGGGTTGCCGCATCGGCAGCGTTTAAATCACCTGTTTGGAGAGATTTTGGTTTCAAAAAGGGTGTCAAATCATCTGTCGTTGGCAAGCAATGCTCCACGTCGTTAAAATAAAGCGGTAACACCACTAATATGATGGTTGACAGGTTCCAGAGGTCTTCATCATCATAACGAAATTTACAGGATATAATACAATAAGTACTCGCTGTTCTGGCATCCTGGTGATATGGCCTGCCCATCTCAACTGT
This sequence comes from Margaritifera margaritifera, assembly GCA_029931535.1. NCBI lineage: Eukaryota > Metazoa > Mollusca > Bivalvia > Unionida > Margaritiferidae > Margaritifera > Margaritifera margaritifera. The sequence continues at coordinate 3,237,616 of JAQPZY010001516.1, forward strand.
GATTTCATCAGCAGAGTGTGGATGCTTGGAATGCCTGCCAGTGTGAGAACCTCAGTGTCTGGGACCCTGTCCTGGAGTTCTGTTCCTGGCATTTCTCCTGAAGCTGCAAACACCATGTATGTGGTCCCTCGTCCTTTCCTGAAGCCACACAGACTCTCAGGCAGGAGCCCTTGATCAATTTGATGCACAAGGCGAATTCTGACTAGGATTTTGCCTGCTATTGACAGCAAGGAGATGCCCCGATTGTTGTCGCAGGATTGTGTATTGCCTTTCCGCTTGTTCAAGCGGACGATGGATGCATCCCTGTACTCCTGGGGTATAGTTCCTAGAGTCCAGATTGACTGGAAGAGTTCGGTCAGTTTCTGTACCATGTGCGAACCTCCGGCTTTAGACTTCTGCTGGTATAGCATCTGCTCCAGGTGCTTTGCCATTTGGCAGAAGGTCAATTGCTTTCACAGTTTAAGTCAGCGTTGAAGGATCAGCAAGTGATATGTTGATTTCCACTTGGGGCAGTCGATCATTTGCCTCCTTACTGATAGATGACTGTTGACTGAGAATGTTGTTGAAGTGTTCTGTCCATCTTTAAAGTATCTTGTCTTTGTCAGTGAGCAATGTGGTGCTGTCAGCAGTCGGTATTGGAGATGTTCATGATGAGTGTGGCCCGTAGATTGTCTTCAAAACATCATGGAAGTTCTTCATGTCATTCCTGTCTGTGTAGGAATTAATTTTATCTGCTTTATTGCTCACTCATGAGTCCTGAAACTCTCTGATTTTGCATTGGACAGTTGTTGAAGGATGCCTTCTTAGATGATGAAGTGCTGTCTTCTAAGCAGGCCTTCTGTAGCCCATATTTCTTATTCAGAAGTCTCTGTATGGCAGCATCGTTCTCATCAAGCCAATCTTGATGTTTACGTGTAGTGGGACCGAGGGGTTTGGATGCAGTTGAGTACACAGAATCTCTGAAGGATGCCCAGTTTTTCTCTATATTCCCTGAGTTTATATCGATTGTATCCAGTTGGCTACACAGTTCTTCGAAAAATACCCGTTTCACATTCTCCTGTTTCAAGTTGGAGACATTAAGGTTTTTGAGCACTTTTTTGACTTGTGGTCGTCTGCTGGGCTGAATCTGGATATTGAGCAAGGAGACTATGAGCCTGTGGTCAGTCCAGCATTCTACGCTTCTCATGGCCTTTGTCACTCAGTCATCCTGCCTGTCTCTTCTCCTGACAATGACGTAGTCAATGAGATGCCATGCTTGGAGCGTGGGTGCATCCAAGACGTCTTGTTGCGGCTTGGCAGGAGGAAGACTGTGATGTTGTTGCATTTGCCAAAGTCATTTTGCCAATGATACCTGGCCATGTCTGGTGATCTGTGTCAACTCTAGCACTGAATTCACCAAGGATGATGAACGTGATTGCCTTTGGTACTTCTGCGATAAGATACTCCAGGTCTTCATACAATTTGTCCTTGATCTCGTCTGAGTTGGTCAAGGTGGGTGCATAGGCGCTCATGATAGTTGCATGTATTTTTTCAGACAGTGGGAGTCTCATTTGCATTAGTCTGTCATTCACGACCTTTGGAAGATTTGTGAGCTTGCTAGGTAGATGTAATTTGATGGAAAACACAACAATAGCTTCACGTCGCTCTTCGTTACTTCGGCCACTCCAGAAGAAAGTGTTATCCGACTTCTACTCGATGAGTTGCCCTTCCTCAGCTAGGCGAGTTTCATTCAGGGCTGCTATCTGGACGTTGAATCTGGTCAGTTCTCTACCAACTAGATCTGTTCTTCTCTCTGGTATATCTGCTGATGTAATGTCCATTAGTGAGCGCACGTTCCAGGCACAGATGGTGAGTTGCGTCACCTTTGTCTTATTCTTAGCTTTTCGGCCGCTAAGGTGAGATCCCGTCAGCCGCGGTATGCTGACCAGGGTTAAAGTGAAGCAGGCAATGTTTAGGGCACCTTTTCCAGACCCTTCCTCATGATATGGAGGTGAGCAGTGTGATCCTAAAAAGTGCTGCTCAGTCACCCAGTGGACTGCCGAGTTCCACTGCTGCTTCGGTCCAGTGAAAAGCGACCCTATACCCTGAGCTGCCTGTGTGCAGGTCTGCAGCTACAGCTAACAGTGTATCCATACCTGCTGCTTTGCAGCTCACCCATCGCCACAGGACATGAAGGTATCTGGTGGGGGAGGCGAATAACGTCATGACTTGCGCGTGAGTTGGATTTAAGTGAGGGAAAAATGCGCACAGTCACCCTCACTCTCTCGTCCAGGCCTCTCTGAATCCAGTGGTACGACAATGTCGAGACATCTGGAGATAAGGCTTGATGCAGTCGATGGTCATCTGTTCCTACTACACCTAAGCTGATGCCCCGTGCTGTCCACACAGCTCTTGTCATCTACCTTCACAGCTGGTGGATGAGCATATCTGCCCGGCCGCCTGATCTACCAGAAAGGACCTTCTAGAGGGAGCCAGGTGTAGCTGTCCACTCTGGGTCAACAGTCACAGGTAGTACTGTCTATTGTTACTTACGGTAGCAGGCGTAGCCTAACGTGACCTGATAAAAACTCGGCATAAAATGTAAGAACTACCGCATATAATGTTAAAAGTACCGATATAATATCTAAACAACCACATATAATGACGAAATCATCGCAGATAATAGAAGAAACACTTCGTATAATGACGAATCTACTACATAGAATAATAACGCAACAACATACAATGATGAAAGCACCAAATATAAGACAAAAGCACCGAATATAGTAATTAAAGACAACAGAAAACAGCCTTGGCATCCCACATACAACTAACCTATCAGTTCGCTGGACCGTGGATGTAACCTTGGATGAAAAAGATACAGGAGCAAGTGGCTTTTCCGTTGCGTGTTTTGCTTTAACATATGTCAGGTCCGTCCGCTTACTTTGGAGGCTCCCTTAAGATTTACAAAGATTGCGACTCCTTACTTTCCTCGTTATACACTTATATTTTAACTACATGCTATATCCTCAAAATATTCAGTATGCAATATTTGTGTCCACAACTAAACAACCTTACACATAAAAAAAACAGTATGAATGCAATATGTGCGGCAAGTAAATAAATCTTCATTTTTGCAAAATCCTTTGATCGTCAAAGAAGAAACCAAGAATTTTTTGGGAGTTTTGTCCTTTTTCATATAACAATCCATTGAGTGATACCGTCTTATAGTGATACCTCCTTATAGTGATACCTCCTTATAAGGATATCTTTATAGTCTTATTCAATGTCCATCGTAATAATCCTCATAACTGACATACATTTCTCAAGAGATTTGTAGTTCAGCATGTATTATCGGGAGTAAGGACATTGCAAACTGAAAATGAGAGTGAGATGGAAAAGAGAGGAGTAACGAAATCAACTAATCGACCACAACTAGTAAGTGATACTTAATAAAAATTTATATAATTTATTATTTTTGTTTGTGTTAAGAACATTTTTACATGCCAGTGGACTTGATAACAGCAAATGAAGAAGTTCTCCAAAGAAAGGAAAAATGGTCTTGGTGTTACACTCTCCTACTGGGTGATTGGATCTCTTCATCATATCGAAAAATTGATCAGGAAAGAAAACTTACAATTGTGAAAGTTATATTAAAGTCAGCACTTGATTCTTTTAAACTTTAATTCATTATTGATATGACATTTACGATGAAGTTCTAACCCAGTGGAGGATCCTACAGTTAGGTGAAGTTCTAACCCAGGGGAGGATATTACAGTTAGATGAATTTCTAACACAGGGGAGGATCCTACAGTTAGATTAAGTTCTAACCATGGGGAGGATACTACAGTTAGATGAAGTTCTAACCATGGGGAGGATTCTACAGTTAGATGAAGTTCTAACCATGGGGAGGATCCTACAGTTAGATGAAGTTCTAACCCTGGGGAGGATCCTACAGTTAGCTGAAGATCTATTCATGGGGAGGATACTACAGTTAGATGAAGTTCTAACCATGGGGAGGATCCTACAGTTAGATGAAGTTCTAACCATGGGGAGGATCCTACAGTTAGATGAAGTTCTAACCCTGGGGAGGATACTACAGTTAGATGAAGTTCTAACCATGGGAAGGATACTACAGTTAAATGAAGTTCTAACCATGGGGAGGATACTACAGTTAGATGAAGTTCTAACCATGGGGAGGATACTACAGTTAGATAAAGTTCTAACCAAGGGGAGGATACTACAGTTAGATGAAGTTCTAACCCTGGGGAGGATGCTACAGTTAGATGGTTCAAATTATGCCTTGGAAACGCGTTAAATGCAGTAGCTTCCGCGGGCTTCTACTCCTAGTCCCTCACTGGGGTTTCGTCCCACAGACATTTCGCTTATTTGTTTATGCACCACCTCCCATATCCCTTATGCCCCCCCCCTCCCAAGAGATATTACTAGATCTGCCACTCTAACCATCTTTACCTTCCTAAGCAAATTCCAATACAATATCAATATCTCCAATAAGATAGAAAAATAAGATAGTAACTTCTCCTGTCAACCATTATGTGCCATAATAACAAAATAAAGTTTATGGAAAGGAAATAGGTCATTTTAGTAATTAAATCCAAACAAACAGAATTGTTACTTTTATGACAATGAGTTTGCTGCATTTACAATAAAATTATTGTTATTATTATATTAAAAACGAAGATAAATATGTTTCAAATTGTTCATTCAATTTTCATAGGCCAGCCGGTTGACTAAATTGGTGGGTAGCATATGTTGCACATAATCTGCGATCGTTCAGTTAGGTAAGACTTAGCTGTCTACCTGTATCGAGCACGAAGTGAAAGCCTAACACCATTGGTTGATCTCATGGTACACGATGTTGTAGGTTAAATAACCTGCCTCTACAGTCAGTTGACTTTGACAGGTTTTCAATCAGGTGTCAAGCTTTACCTGTCAATCATTGTTTCCATGACTTAATAAGAACACAGCCAACCATATCCCGATAAGATGTAATCTACCTGGATGTCAGCTGAATTAGGTGAAAACCTTTAATCTTTTATAGCAGCTTTTAAAAATTAGATTATACAGCAAAATAAAAATATCTTTTTATGGTTCAAAGTCGTTTACCGATATTTAAGAAGAGGCTAATATGTCATTTTTATTCAGTGGTATTCTAGTGAGATGTAGATTTGAATTACAAGTAGACAAGACCGAAAGCCTGTTCTGCGTATATGCCGCGTGCCTTATAAAAACATAATTCTGATATTAAGAAATATTGATTATCTTTGAGCACATTGTATATTGTTTAGTAAGTAAGTAGGTACGTATGTCAGTAACCCAAATTCTGAACACCTTTGTAACAGCTAGTTCGTCTTATGATGTTTCACATAATTACCAAGGTCATTTTAATTGCTAAATGTAAGACCAAATACTATCTGATAATTGAACAGAATTTATTCTAAAAATACGGTATTTAATATTTTGTACATCGTACTGGTACCTTAGATTTGCAAGTCGACCCAGACTATTTGACAAGGAATACAAAGATGTAATCTGAATCCGATCATTAGGATCATATAATGTCTGTCATCAAACTGCTGCTATGAATTTATTTGTATTCAAACTTCTGTAAATAAGGTAGAGAAATTTACGTAGCTTAAATTACTGTCTGTCGTCTGGCTACCTGTACTCATCAGGGAACACTCCACGACGTTAATTACCACAAGCAATACATCTTAGATCAATGTTACTGGCATATTAGAATCCATATGAAATTCTCGGCTAACTAAAGGAGTTTCCTTCCTTTTACAGTTTCATGAACAGTCGTTGTCCATTTTATACTTTTTTCCTCACGTACTTGGGAAGCTGGGTTAGCTCAGCTGGTAGAGCGTCGGACTCGTAGTCCAAAGGTCGCGGGTTCAGTACCCGCCCATACCAGCCCGTGTCGGCTTCCTGAGTGTTTGCTTGAAAAATGCACCTAGCTCCCATTTCCGCGGCATTATATAGCCAATAAAAGTGCTGAAAGTGACGTTAATGTTATTTAACTGTACATTAATTCACAACTGTTCCGGAGGTAACAAAAACTCCTTAGCTATCGGGGCCCCGGGTGGCCGAGTAGTCTAAGGCGCTCGCCTTTACCAATCACTGCCATCTCACCTCTGTCCGCATGGGTTCGAGTCTTGGGTTCGACCAATGTGCTTATGTGAGAAAGCTTGCCAGTAGCTTCCCGTGGGTCGGTGGTTCTTCCCGGGATTTTCCCCGGGTTCTTCCTCCACCAGATACACTTGTCGCCATGTATAGCCTATCATGTGCTGAAAAAATGGCGTTAAACCCATAAAACCAAACCTTAGCTATCTCTTCTACCAAGCATAAAGTAAATATTTTGCGTGGGTTCGAATAGGAAACTCGTGTTACACGTGCAGCATGTGCCGCTAATCGAACAACGAGAACCAACACAGAGTTTAATCACCTAACCATAGAGCCTATGGTTGAACTAGAGTGTGATCAAACTCACTCTATATCGACTAGAGTGGCATCAAGAAGAAACTATGGTCTAACCATTGAGACACTTGTGGTTTCTCTGGTTCCCACTAATACTGTGGATCTGAGAAAAGTCTACCTTGCAACTCTTTGAATAATCAAATTAAAACCAAATATTGTAAAATAAAGAGGAAATGTGGAAATACAACATTGTATTTTTGTACTGAACTTCATAGGATGATATGAAAATGTATTTAGCATGAACCAAATTCCAATTTTTGGGCTTATGCCAGAAAGTTTAAACAGTAACAGCTTTCCGAGAAGCACCTATTTCGGATAACATAAATCGTAAATATTAAGGTAGACCACGTGCTTTATGAATTAAAATTTATTTCGAAACGCGATGTTACTTATTCTCTTGATAAGAAAAACAATTTTGTCTTCTTTTTTTAAAAAAAAAAGGAAATTTAATCTACTCCGCCATCTTGAAGTGACCCAAGACTACAGATACTGGTTCCTTCACACGCGTCGATAAGACATGCGCAGTTTAACATCCGAGACTTGATTATTTTTGAAAATCGAACTGCTATACGGGTCAACCACACACGGGCAGTTTAATTTCGGAAACAAGACTATAGTCGATGATCAAACAACCTTAAAGAGGTTCCAATCTACAGTTTCGTATTTTGCAGAAGTTTTTTTTTCTAAGTAAAAAGTGAGTTCCAATATTTAAACAATATGACCATGTGTTACTTAAAGTAGGTTCCAGGAATGCTTATGTTGGCGTGAACCAGTTTTGTTTATAATGCAATGTACCAAATCATGCCAATATCTAGTTCACAGTGATTACCACAGGGTTCGAATGCGAAACTATGCGTTCTGAGTGAAGGCCTAGTTTTACAATGCAGCAGTGCGTATTAAACTTTTGTGCAGACAAAGGCAAGTTCAGGTACTTAAATTTCTATTTGAGAGTATTTGTACACAAAATTGTTAGTCAGAAAAAAGGGACAGGGCAAAAATACCGAATTTTGGCTACTTAGACGCAATTTTGCTAGTTCACAAGCTGGATTTAATAGGGTACGGAATCATTCTAGCTTAACAATACTGTAAAACCATAAGCTAGACAGATAGAGAATTTTATTTTTGATCTTAAGAGATGAAAATGTCCCAGTATTGGGCTGTTTTCATATTAAAGATTGAACATTATTAATACGACATACGTGTGAGGAAGTGAAATACTTTGAAAATTGGCACGTAACCACAGAGCTCGAGAGGAGTGGCTGCATTCGATTTGACACAGGGTCTCAACTTTAGGGTCAAGTTTTCAAATTGAACGTCTAGAACACAACACTTGGGTTGTATCGCCAGGGCTGCGTTTGATTTGGGAACGCATAGAGCAGTGAATGTAACAAAATTATTTTTAAAAATTGGTACTTAAGAAAAATACTGAAAAGGACGCGAGTGAAATATTGCATGAAACATAAATCCAAACCAAATGAAACATTGTTCTCATCTTTAACGCTTATAATTAGATAAAATGTTGAAGGTCTGTGCTAAGAATGAATCAACAGGAAATTATGATGAATGATGCCTTGAATGCTTCGCCTGTATAGTACATAATACAAAGACTTGGCATAGCCAGTTTATCAAGATAAGTAGGTCACTACAACCACAGTTTACTCTTTATGGGTGTTAACATAAGTGATAAATGTGAATGCACACATGAAATTACATGACCATACACACACAACAGTGTCTTAGAGAAAGAGAGAGAGAGAGAGAGAGAGAGAGAGAGAGAGAGAGAGAGAGAGAGAGAGAGATAACGTTATAATGTAAAATTGCACTCGGTAACAGATTGAATGATCCCCACGATCCCATTACACAACAAAGGATATATATATATATATATATATATATATATATATATATATATATATATATATATATTGCTGTAAAAACTGCTTTACTCCTTGGTAAATACATTACTGCGCATTAAAACGATTTCATCCCATTGGCGACAGCAGTATATAGTCTTCTGTTAAGACAGAAATTAACGTGCAAGCATCTCGATGTCAGCCTACTATTCGCGTCTCCGACTATACATTGAGGCGTCAGGTGTCGATGTTACTCGCAGTCATGCTCTATTTTCAGACGGGGAAACCCCTGCATATGTATAAACTAGTCCTTCTTTCAACGCGATTTTCGACCTTTTTACATTGGACACAATCTTAGTTTAACGATTTTTCGATATTTTGAATCTGAGAGAAAAAAAATTAAAAGTAAAAGATATGAAAATTTATAAAACAGAGCTCATTAAAGTGTCGCCCCTAATTTTAGCTGCTAATATTAATAATGAAAATTAGCATAAATCCATTTTGAAACGACCCTATCAAGTGTCTGATATATTTACGCAGATACTATAAAATCCAAGCCTATGTGAAGAAAGATATGCATGAAACAAATAAGATCAATCTTTTTGAAGCAAATTATTGTTATTTCCTTTAACAGCGCGTATTTTACTTTAAAACTGCCATTTTCTACGCTACCGCCATGCCCCCTCCCCACTATGTACGGGCAGGAAGCGGGAATGGGGCATGATATCATCGATAAAATAAGTTTATTTTTATTGTGGTGTACACAACTGTTTTTACTTTGTTACAGATGGGTACACTATTCCGCTATTACAACATAACTTTGCTTTGCATCAAGATGCAAAAGACAGTCCAATATTGTCGGGCACACCATTCTATTTTCAGCGTACGTGCCTGCTATACCAATCTGCTATTATATAGTGTACCTTTCTTTCATGAATGTGACACAGACAGTCTAATAAGAAAGTACTCTTTTACTTCGTGAAATAAAACAGCCAGAAAATATCCGTATGTAAATTAAAAACACCAAAACAAATCTAATAAATAGGACGCTCTAGCGTCCTCTTATAAAACTCCAAGAACACAACACGAGGTTCTGAGATAGCATAGTTGCAACTTACGCATTTCTCTTTGTTTCTCCAGCCATCCTGATTACGTCACATTCTTGGTTGGCTTTTCTCGAGAAAATGGGGAGTGTATTTTTGACCTAGATGTGCAACCCAAGTGTTGCGTTCATAGTGTTCGATTAGAATGCTCAACCCAAGTGTTGCGTTCATAGTGTTCGATTAGAATGCTCAACCCAAGTGTTGCGTTCATAGTGTTCGATTAGAATGCTCAACCCTAGTGTTGACACTCTATATCAAATCTAACGCAGCCGAAGTCAAAATATAGTCCCCAGTTCGGATCCGCTGTTTTGTTGAGCAATGTTGAAAGTGGACAAGGCACAGGGCAAAGTTGTTTGTTCAAAAACTTTATCAAGAGAAGTTAACATTCAGTTAAATGTCTTTCATCTGCTTGGATTGACATTTAGTTTTGGTCACCGTTAGGAAAATTATATGTTTTCTGAAGCTGACAGCTGATAAAAATGACTGATTCTGTGGGTTGGGGAAATGTACTTGAAATAGCACAAAGTACACTAACTTTGCCTGTCCTTGAAATACATAAATGAATTTTCACAGTGCATACATTACTATTATCTGAAAGTGCACTTATGTTACGACTATAGGTCTTAACAAATATGTAAGAGGAAGAAAGTGAAACCAACAATTTAAGTAATGTCAACAAGTAATTTATTTCCCTACAATACAAAGTGAAATTCAAGATACTTACAATATTGTGAATCACATTCCAAATAATCCTAAATGTCATAATCACAAGTCCAAAAATATAGAATGTTCAGAATGAGTACCAATAGTCTTGAATGTCCTGATATAACACAATTATACATTCCATAATCTATTTGAATTAGTTCACAAAAGTCCTAAGTACTGTATTAATTCAAAAATCAATGAGTACTTTAATAATTCCAATGAATATATTAAATAAATAATTCCTCTCAAATTATATCTGATTTCAACGGCACAATGCAAACTCTGAAAACAAATGGATTCCCACAGACTGATCTTGAACTGGAATGAATTATTTGTTTACCAAATTCCCAGTTATACCTTGAACTCAAATACTATGTAAACATTCTGTTTACAAGTGACCAGAATCTAAAGTACATATTATCATTATGGACAAAATTTAAACACCCATTATAGATTAAATATACATAACACTTATAACATTTTAACATCTCTCAAAAATATAACAACTTATCGGCTCAATTTTCATAATTTACCTCTGAAGTTTAGGAACTGAAAATAGCCATGCAGAACTAGCAATTACACTGTCATTAGGGAAAATCTCACGTTTCTTTAACTGTTTCAATCACAATTTCTCAGTAAATCCTACAATCAATTCAGTCGTAAAAATTGCGGTTTATTTTTGGATGAGAAATTTCCGGCGGACAAAATATAAGATTTTTCTGTAAATTATTGCACCAAAATAATCCGAGGCATAATTGTTTTGTCTTGCAGAAATAGCTGAGGTGGTCCGAATGAGAACGCTACGTATGTTCCAACAATGGCTGCGTTCGATTTTAATACGAGGGTTGAGTCGAGCTTGTTCATGTGTCAGTGTGCGCTTGAGCAGTGAATGTATCCAAGAAGGAAATAAAACTCCAAGAACACAACATGATGGTCCAAGATGGCTAAGTTGCAACTTGTCCATAGTTCTTTGTTTCTCCTGCCATCTTTGTTATGTCACGTTCTTTGCTGTTCTCGAGAAATTTGGAGTGTGTTTTTGACCTAGATATGCAGTCCAAGTACTGCGTTCTAGGCGTTCGATTATATAACTCGACCCTAGTGTTTCGACTCTGTCAAATCGAACGCAACCTAAGCCATCTTGGATCCTTGTGCTGTGTTCTGGTTGTTTTAGGTAGCAGTAAACAGTTGTGTAGGATTTACCATGGGGTAAAAAAGAATTTTTAGGAGACATCTATTCTTTATTTCCATGTTTATCCATAGTCTTGTACTCTGGTGTCAAGAATATTTGATTTCAGACTGTATGCACAAGGGGACGATTCCAGTGCAGAAACAGATTTGTTCAAACCGGGTTCGAGATAACGTTTTGTCTTACAATATGCATAAGCGGCTGCCCATTTCCTCCAAGATATGTTTTTATGTGTTTAGCATAACTTTCATAGTAAGTGATTTTGTGGGAAATCGGTCCGTTCATTATCCATGTTCCTCTTCATTAAAGTAATCTCAGGAACGCAATTGTCACCGCCTTATATATAAAATATCTCCGATTTTGTTATTTATGGAGTTAACAATCGCTAGTTTTGGGGATTTTTACGCGTTGAGCAGTAGGGGTTGGTGTGATTATAAAGGGGGTAATCATAGAAGGATCATTTTTCTCGTGACAATCGTTTTACTGACTCGGGTTCTCAATTCTCTGTTGAGTTTGAAAATGTATACGTGTTAATGGTTATGGAGCTGATCCGTAATACCGGTTTTGAGAGTTGTGCTTAATTGAAAAAGTTCGTGGGGTTTCGGCCTGGGAGATAATAAAACTCTGAGTCTGAGATTGAGTTTTCGATTTCAGCCAATAAAAAGTGGCGTTACGAAAATAAAGTTCTGTGTGATTGTCCGACACAAAATCTCAAGCTCATACTCAAGCTCAGAAGTTTATGATCTCCGGGCCAGGACTTTGGGCCTGTGTAGTGTATGATCTCGAGGCCAGGACTTTGGGCCTGTGTAGTTTATGATCTCGAGGCCAGGACTTTGGGCCTGTGTAGTTTATGATATCGAGGCCAGGACTTTGGGCCTGTGTAGTTTATGATCTCGAGGCCAGGACTTTGGGCCCATGTAGTTTATGACCTCCAGACCAGGACTTTTGGGCCTGTGAAGTTTATGATCTCCAGGCCAGGACTTTGGGCCTATGTAGTTTATGATCTCCAGGCCAGGACTTTGGGCCTATATAGGGTTCGGACTCGTAGGTTTTACAAAGGTCTTTTCTCCATATCTTGTCCCCAAAGCTTTTGCATCAGCGATTATACATGCAGAGATATAGACGAAAAGGAACAATTTGTTTTCAACGAGAAACTGATATACTGCATGTTCATCGCCAAGACACAAGCTCACGTACCGGAATCATGCAGAAAGCACAGAAAGGCATCAACCGAGCAACACTTGAGATATGACAAGTACTGTAACAATTCAAACGGAGACGAAATAGTAGATAACACTTTATGCAACCATAGTTAGTAGAGCCTGAATATATTTTATTACATACCGAATAAATCTTACATCATTGATCATTTGTTCAGTACAGATCTTCAATCCGTGTTTCTGCATCGCGCAACAGGACTAGAACTATTTTGGTATTTTCTCTAACATGCGTGCGTCGATATATTTCGATATATCGAATTAGACTTGTAAAAACCCAAATTGATTTGAATTCCATTCACATTGTGATGCAATATTATAATGAATGCAAAATCACGATTGTGTATTGTTTCGAATCGAGGGAATAAACTAGTGTGATATGGCACATGAATGCGTCTAGACCTGACAACCTCCTCGTATCCTTAGGCCTTATCAAACACGTTCTTTCGGCCGAATCGGAACAGAACCCGTGTGTAGTTTTGTGTATGTATAAAATATGACTTTCACGTATAATCACAAATAATATCAGTGTCGGTCGACAAAAAACAACAAAGAAGATGAATTATTTTCCTTCCAACCAAAACTTTTATAATAGTGAGATATAACTGAAGACACGTGATTGTTTACAAACTATTGAAAGATGAATTATCCCAGATGATATCTATTTTTTATAGTTTCAAATTATCTCTGAAACTTTGGAGACGCGTCCGAAAGAAGATAATTCCAAATTGATGCTATTAATATTGGCTTGTGTTACTTTTGCTCTACTCTATTCTTTTTAAAAGCTTTTTATTGCGTCAAAATAACTAGTGACGACTGGTTACTTAAATATATTTTAAATCAGCAAGAATTCATCTTGCCTAATATAAGACACTAGGTGTGATTATTGAAATAAAAACAAACACAATTTAACTCTGCACAATAATAAGCGTAATATGACTTCCGTACGTAATTTAATACGTAATATGACTTCCGTACGTGATTTAATACGTAATATGACTTCCGTACGTAATATGACTTCCGTACGTGATTTAATACGTATTATGACTTCCGTACGTGATTTAATATGTAATATAACTTCCGTACGTGATTTAATGCGTAATATGACTTCCGTACGTGATTTAATACGTAATATGACTTCCGTACGTAATTTAATACGTATTATGACTTCCGTATGTGATTTAATACGTCCAGATGAATGCCAAAATTAGATTAAAATTATAGTTAAATGGAAGAAGAAGAAGAAGAAAAAAAAAATCCGTAGATTTTTAACCAACTTCACGCAGGCCGTACTTCCAAATGTTCTTTACCGACCTTTTGATGCGTCATCTCATTATTTTCATGGCCAACAATCCCTGTGAAACAGATTGCGAGGCTATGTCCATAAAAAATTTGGTAACTTTCAGATTGTGCATGAAAGGGATGACGAATGCAGACGACACAGGGAGGTGTCCATTTAAAATAGGTGAGCTGTTAACATATATATGTTTGACGCCTTCCATACATATTACGTTAGACAGGACTTTACTTCAGGGAACATAGCAGAGCAAATCTTCACGTTAAGAATTTTCGAAATACCAAAAGAGAAGGGGTTTACTGGTAGAATGATATTTTTAGATTTTGAAACTTGATATGAAAAAGGAGAGGGTTTACTGGTAGAATTATATTTTTAGATTTTGAAACTTGATATGAAAAAGGAGAGGGTTTACTGGTAGAATGATATTTTTAGATTTTGAAACTTGATATGAAAAAGGAGAGGGTTTACTGGTAGAATGATATTTTTAGATTTTGAAACTTGATATGAAAAAGGAGAGGGTTTACTGGTAGAATGATATTTTTAGATTTTGAAAATTGATATGAAAAAGGAGAGAAGTGCCTTTTAATTTGACAACACACAGGATCGACTGCATTCGTGATCCTTCTCATGCATAGTCTGAAAAGGACCCACTCACAGTTTTTTCGAGATAGCCTACGCTATGTATGAGAGATCAGTGGCCGTGCTTTTCAACATACCAAAATAGAATTTCATAATTTAAGCAAACATCTATCTATCTATCTATCCATCCATCTATCTATCTATCTATCTATCTATCTATCTATCTATCTATCTATCTATCTATCTATCTATGTAATTAACTAAGTATAAAATTGCTACCTTATAGCAAGACACAGTATGTATCTATTCTAAACGTCCTAATAATAAGGTATTGACGCGGTTTACTTTATTTCTTATCGGTCTTGATAAAGCAGGTAAGTAAGATCAAGTTCACTGTACTTTGCGCCACATCGTGCCCAAAACAACCCCTATACATGTGCAAGCGGGCACATGCAGTAATGGCTTCACAAGTTCACATCATAGTGGTCATGTTTTCAAGCATAGAAGTCACCGATGTTACAGGGGAGTACCGTCAACTTTACAAATATATGTTTAAAAGGTCATTTAAAAAAATGAATGTAAATATTCTGGACTTTCTCAATTTTGTGGCGAAGTTTTAGAAACTAACAAAATGTAAATTGTTTGATCTAGTCACAGTTCTTAAATATTGTTTACATATTAGCAATTACCTAATGCAATATATGTACTACTAGCAGTTACAGTTAATTACAAGGTATAGTTTTTTGTCGTGCTCATTTGAAGTCATGTGGCCAGAATGCACACGGTAATGACCAAAGTGTGGACGTAAACGTTACAGCTGCATTCCCTTGCAGAAAGTCATAAAAGGAGATAAAAACATGATCGTGTGTTTCTCCCAAAGAATAAGGTAAGATATTTTGCAAAGTGCATACCAGATTAAAGAAAACATGGGGACTTCAGGGGTCCATCGTACCCGTCGAGCAGACGAGATAAATCTCGTTGACTATGCGATATATACGATATATTTGATCTTGCATCATTGTTTGCTAAATAAGAGAACCTACATGTTTTAAGAATGGATGTAATCCATCTTGTGCTGATCAAATACTTACTTACAAACAAACAAAGCCAATGTATGAATACCTTCAATTTGCCTGCTGGAATTAGTGATTTTCATAATATGTTATTTACTCAGCTAAGAGACACTGCATTCTGCAACAAGAATTTAAAAAAATCTTATTGACGTTTTAAAGATTTTGACGTAAATAACGTTGTCAATGACTTACAAAATGCTCCATTTACTATACTGTCCACTAGTACCTCTAGTATTGAATCTGAATCTGTCAATTCTGACTACGTTTACTTTGAACAAGTTCTATTAAACGTTATAGACAAACATACTCCAATAAAACATACATATCCATGTAGGAAACTATTACCTTATATGAACGGAGAACTAAGGAAAGCTATATATGCTAAACATATGATGTTTACAAAATACTCTTGGTGCAGATTATGCAAAGCCTGGGAAAAATATAGAAAGCAGAGAAATTTGGTAAATAAATTAAAGAATAAGTCTCTGTGAACATAATTTTTTAGAAAGATGTGCTGGAGGCATTAAATCTATGAACTTCTGGTCAACTATTAAGCTCTATTTTTCTAATAAACATTCAGATGGTCAAGATAAGATCGTTGTTATTGAAGGTCAAACAATTCTAAACAATAGCGGGGAAATCTGTGAAATCTTCAATAATTTTAATGTCAATGTGGCACTGAACATTGGCAAGGATGTTCCTTTTGTCCCTTTAACTCATAAAAGTATCAAGATTATTAAGGACAGTGGTAACATATATGCAAGTTTTGAATTTAAGCAGGTTAACCATGAAGAAGTGTATAAAATGATAAGAAGTTTAAATTATAAAAAAGCTACTGCGGGGATCAAATTTCTGTCAAACTGATAAAAGCTGGAGCACCAGTCCTTGTTGGCCATGTTACAGATCTAATTAACAAAACTTTACAGTCAAATGTTTTTCATAATCGTCTGAAGGAAGCTCAAGTAGTTCCGATTTTCAAAAAGAATAATTCACTTGATTAAAGTAACTATAGACCTGTCAGCATTCTACCCATCATATCCAAACTGTTTTATAAATCAATTGAGACCCAGTTAGCATCATTTTTGAGAACATTTGTAACAAATATTTGGGTGCTTTTCGTAAAGATCATGGATGCCAGATCACTCTGCTACGTTTACTTGAAGTCTGGAAGAAGGCTCTTGATGAAAACAAATATGTAGCTGCAGTTCTGATGGATTTCTCTAAGGCTTTTGACTGTCTCCATCATGATATTCTCATTCAAGCTAAGAGCTATCTGTCAAATCGAAAGCAGTAAATTAAGATGCAGGGTGTCTTGAGTAGCTGGACTGAAATCCACAAAGTGGTTCCTCAGGAGTCAGTCCTCAAACCTTTACTCTTTAATGTCTTTATCAATTATATTTTTTATTTTATTAAATATGGCTCTTTATATAAATATGCTGATGATAACGCGTTGTCCTTTTCCTCACCGGGCTTTAACACTCTGATTGACACACTTTAAACAGTCCAACATTCTGATTGAATGGTTCACGGTGAACAAATGCAACCCAACCCTGAAAAGTTTCAAACACTAGCTGTGAGTAAAAAGACATTCAGTATGAAGCCTGTACTTAACATAAGCAGTGCTGTCATAAACTGTAAAAAAATAGTTAAACTCCTAGGAATTGACATTAACTACCAACTGCAATTCGATTTACATGTAAAAAAATCTTTGTAAGAAAGTTTCAAGGCAACTATCTGTCTTGACACGTATTGGTCAAATGTCAACTAGACTCAACAAACTGACAATCTTGCATACATTTATCATATCCAGTTTCAACTTCTGTCCATTAGCCTGGCATTTCTGCAGTGACATGAACACTACTAAACTTGAAAACAAAATACAGAGCGTGATCTGAGATTTGTGTATGACGAATACACAAGCAGTTATAATAAACTCTTACTTAAGGCAGAAATGCCAATTCTGAATATACGCAGACTTATGGATATGGCTTTAGAGACTTTTAAAAGTCTGAATAAGATCGTTCCCAATGTCTGGATGATTAAAATATGTTTCAAATACAATTAATACAATTTTAGATATTCAAATATTTTAGATGTCCCAAGAATTAAAACCTCAACATATGGCCAAAAAAAAATCTTTTAGATATGCAGCTACCTAATCACTTTAGAGACGAATCAAACTTTAATTCATTTAAATCAATAATTTTATACTGGAATGGTAAAGACTGTAAATGCAACATCTGCAAACAACACCCCTCCCCAATTCTCCTGCCATAATGATGACAACTAATATATGTGTTACCGTTTTATTTTACTGTCCTTGTCTGATGTACCATCAAGTTCCCTACTATTAGTCTCCTTTCTTTTTAAATCTGCATCTCAACATGCTTTTAATCTTATTTATTTATTTATTTATTTGTTTATTTTCCTCCTAACCTGAGGCTTTTGTAGTTACATAAATATTAAATTCACTTGTAATTACTGACTTTTTAAAATACTTTGCTTGCTTTTTTAAGTTATGCGCTGTGTGTTTTGTCGAATTGTATTTATGTATTATTCTGTGGTTGTATGTCTTGCAATCATGTTTTGTTTTTATGTCTTTATTGTTTTTTTATGTCATGTCGGTATAAAGCTCATTAGAGCTTATGTTGAATTGTTGTTTTAAATCATGCCGACTATAAATAAATCTTATCGTATCTAATCTTATCTAATCTTATCTTATAACATGTAAATAAGCTAGGATGATTTCCAATACATTGTTCATCAGACACACATAAGCAAACTGGGGTAAAGGTGAGCCCCATATTTACACAGTCATAAAAATCAACATAACGGTTGACTAAATCAAGTGTACAGCACGTGCCACCACTGTGCAAGCATCACTACCAGATGATTTGTGAACGACATAAAGAAAAACCTGTCCTTTCTCAAAAAGTGTAGACAACGAAAACAATCATTTCAACACAGTGTATGTTTTACAACCTTGGAAAAGTGACTTTCGTTTTCAAGACTACTTACAGTCCACAACACTGAAGTTTCAAAAACAAAACAAAAAAATAAACAAGCTAAACTGGACTATATGGGTAGATTTTTGTGGTACAAAAAGCTGAACTGGACAGGCTGGGTAGATGTTGGTGGTGCAACAAGCTTGACTGGACAATCTGGGTAGATTTTTGTTGTGTACAACAAGCTGAACTGGACAATCTGGGTAGATTTTTGGGGTGTACAACAAGCTGAACTGGACAATCTGGGTAGATTTTTGGGGTGTACAACAAGCTGAACTGGACAATCTGGGTAAATGTTTGTGGTGTACAACAAGCTTGACTGGACAATCTGGGTAGATTTTTGTGGTGTACAACAAACTGAACTGGACAATCTGGGTAGATTTTTGTGAAACAACAAGCTGAACTGGATAATCTGGGTAGATTTTTGTGGAACAACAAGCTGAACTGGATAATCTGGGTAGATTTTTGTGGTGTACAACAAGCTGAACTGGATAATCTGGGTAGATTTTTGTGGTGTACAACAAGCTGAACTGGATAATCTGGGTAGATTTGTGTGGTGTACAACAAGCTGAACTGGATAATCTGGGTAGATTTTTGTGGTGTACAACAAGCTGAACTGGACAATCTGGGTAGAATTTAGTGGTGTACAACAAACTGAACTGTATAATCTGGGTACATTTTTGTGGTGTACAACAAACTGAATTGGATAATCTGGGTAGATTTGTGTGGTGTACAACAAGTTGAATGGACAATCTGGGTAGATGTTGGTGGTACAACAAGCTGAACTGGACAATCTGGGTAATTTTGTGTGGCATAACAAGCTAAACGGGACAGTCTTGGTAGATGTTTATAATAACACAATTGTTTTACATAGTTATGTCCTAAAAAGAAGAGCAAAAGCAAAAAACAAAAAAAAAAAAAACTCGTAATAATCAAAAGGATAAAAGCAAAAGGCTTCAGTCTCCGATTGACCCTAAGACACTGGAAAAAATTATTGTAAAGACCGTAATTCATTATCACCCAGATTGCAGAATGTATTATAATAGTTGAATAATGATAATCTTGAAGGTGGACAACTTTGCCCTTCCAATTCACATAGTTCTCATATATCTGAGAATGAAATTATAAATGTTATCCATAAACTAAAACCAATCAAATCAATGATGAATGTCATCCATAAATTGATACCAATCAAATCAATGATGAATATAATCCAAAAGCTGGAACCAATCAAATAAATGATGAATGTCGTCCATAAGCTGGAACCAATCAAATCAATGATGAATGTCATTATTAGCTGGAACCAATCAAATCAATGGTGAATGTCATCTATAAGCTGGAACCAATCAAATCAATTATGAATGCCGTCCATAAATTGAAACCAATCAAATCAGATGGTTTACATTTAATCACAAATAACATGTTTAAATATGGTCATAATATACTATTGCCAGTATTAAGATTTCTATTTAATAAGATTCGTTATTTGGGAACTTATCCTAAAATTTGGACCCTTGGTTACATATCTCCAATTTTTAAGTTAGGGGATCATAATGACCGTAACAATTATAGGGGTATTACTGTAACTGGCTATTTAAGTAACTTATTCAACACCATTTTTAATAATAGGCGTGACTTATACATAGTACAAAATAACACTTTGCCCGATTGCCTTTTTAAAAAAATGACAGAGCCTCTGATCATATGTTCGTCTTAAAATGTCTGGTTGATACGTATTTATGTAAAGATGCTGTCAAATTATATAGCTGCTTTAAAGATTTGATGATAGCGTTTGAGCGTTCTACACTGTGTAATTTATATTAAAATATTAAATATGAACATTAACACTTCGTTCTATAATAAATCGACCTTGTGTGTAAAAGTAATGATAAATTACCCGATTTCTTCACCTCAAATGTTAGTGTTAGGCAAGGGAATGTAACGAGTTCCAGTCTGTTTAAAATTGTTATAAATGATCTACCGCAGTATCTTCTCAAGGAGTATGTGTCATGTGTCACTCAGTAAGTGTCGTATGGTTTATCTGGTGAGATATCCCACACAGCAGAATGGTCACGGAGTAGGCCTACAGCTGATGTGTTAAATTTGTAATGATTTGCGTTTGTCTATTAAAATAGATAAAAAGAGGTAGCAATTTTTTTTTATAAAGGCTCTCTACCCTTCCATACCACCAATTTATTTAAACGTCTTGATGGCTAGGTAGTGGTTGATTTTTTGCATTTGTTCTTACTAGACTGCACGGTTGTATGATATATCTGTATAGCGGGATGTGGGTTCGCTACCTCTTCTCCAAGGGTGAAACATAAATGTTTTTTTTTTTTTTTTTTTTTTTTTTTTTTTTTAATGTTAACGATGAGTCCCATGGTATTATATGGTCTATCTTGGTAGTATACATGTTTAACATATATACAGTTTGACATTTGTACTTGATAACTATCAATAAATTTGTTTACCGCGATGGTGGTAATTTTCAATCAACGCGATTATAATGTGTTTCATTGCGCAAACAAGATAGCTGCAGGTCCCCTTTCTGTCATTTCTACCTGTGCAATTTATGCATATATATATATATATATATATATATATATATATATATATATATATATATATATATATATATATATATATATAAGAATTTTAGCTTAAATTGCCCACTAACCTTATTTATGGAAAGTATAAATGGTCTTTTTAGGGCGAGACCAAGTGTAAAACACACACAGACACCATTATAAATCGTCTTTTTAGGGCGAGACCAAGTATAAAACACACACCGAGACCAGTATAAATCGTATTTTTTCGGGCGAGACGAAAAGTGTAATAAAGAACACACAGTGACCAGTGTAAATGGTTCTCTTAGGGCGAGACCAAGTTTAAACCAAAACACACAAAGAGACCATTATAAATGGTCTTTTTAGGGCGAGACCAAGTGTAAACCAAAACACACACAGATGTGTACAGATATCTCGAGTGGTAAGTAAAGAGTCTGAAAACAAACATTGTGCTCCATCATGGGTTGACTGGTCGGGGTGTACGTTCACTGCATTTTTTTTATTTAATATCAGCTGTAAACACAAACAGCGACCAGCTCAACCCATCTGATAGACTTTGCCTTTTCCTGTGGCCAATGCCTCTAAAATACATGGAACGCTTAACAGGTTATATGATATCTCCATTAACGAACGACATGGAAAATAATCGAATGTACCTGACATTTACTTTTAATTAGTTATTTTCACGCTTGGTTAATTTTGAGAGAGGCAGTGGCAAAGAATGAGATTCTTCCCACCGACTCCCCCCCCCCCCCCCGCAAAACTTAATTCTGGGACCCCCTCCCAATAAAAAAAAAGTTTATGACGGGAATTTTGGACCCTTATTTGGTCTGCCCCCGCCCACTTCCCGCGGGGGTTGTTTGGTCGGTTGCTACGCCACTGAAGGGATGTTAAATGCGTACAATGCTTTACAGGGCAAAACAAACAAAATTTACCTGATAATGTTTACTTACTTCATTATTACTCCCAACCAGCCTAAATAGTAATCATTAATGCAACTTGGCTGGTATTTTATTACCAATGTCAAATCACCAACATGAATCAGTTGTACTATGAAAGACAACTGTTCCTTTGTTATTTAAAGCGGGGACACAAATCAGTGGGTGATAGCTGTATAAGGAGCTTTTTTTTTCCTTCTATTTTACCTTCACTTTTTAGAAATTTCTTTCGCCAGCAATAGGTGAACCTTGTTCAAACTGTCATCCCTACATGGTAGATAACAACGAAGGTCAGATACAATATTTTGCACACCAAATAATCTCAATTACAGGTTGATATGTTTAGTCTTCGAAGCTTTATATTTTCATCAAGCACGTAATTTTTGTTTTATACTTTCTATTGTATGCATGTGCACCCCAAGTCTTTCATTATAAAAAAAAAGATTTTAACAGCTTATCTTTGAATTTGTAAATTAATTTTTTTAAAATAGAAATACTCCTCTTTCTGCAAGAAATTTGCTACATCAGTGAAGGGCTATCTTATTCGTCAAAGAGATTTTTGGGACTTAACATGACCCGGCTTGTTGAAAAAGAAATTGAATGTATGAATGCAAATATTCCACGTCTTTGATTTAAAAAAAATATAAAACATAGTAAGTACTAAGTGTCAGGGTACAATATGTATGTCATCTCAGCTGTGGTTTCGCGTCACTTTCTAACTCTCTTGCTGTTTTCTGTATAAAAATATGGCTCGTGTATGTGGTCACAGCATCATGCCCTAAGTTCGCAAGGCTGAAGATTAAAATCTCTTTTTTTTCTTCTTTTTCTTTTTTTAAACAAAGATTAATTTATTCTGTCGATGTTCGCGATCCCCTTAGCAGTAGACAGAATTTTCTTTGGACGAGAGTTGAGCAGCCTTACAAGACGTCTTCAACTTTAAAAGTGAGACATGACCTTGTATCTCCTTGAGAAAAGTTTGGTTTCTTGACAAGGGGACTTATCATGAAATAAAGACAAATGCTGTATTTATTTCAGAATGAGCAAATTACCCTTGAATACTTATTTTGGTTCAGCGTAAACGTACAGAAAGTGACGTTGATTTTCACACATGGTGAACAGACACGTCAAGCTAACGAGTCATTTGTGTTCAAGTGGGTATGCATAGTTCTCCCAATGCGCAGACGCGTGAAATGCATTGTCCTATGAAAACCTACTGCACGTGTTTGGGTCAGTTTGATGAAACCCATGCTAATATAAATTTACATAGTAGGTTCTTCAGTGTAAACTTAACCTTGCCAAAGTTTTATATTGAAATACTTAGTTCATAAATGTGTACGTAAACTACAGTTTATGAAGGACATGATTCCTGGCCTGAATCTGCTTTCTCAACACTGTTATGGCCCATTCATGAAGTCAAATTTACATAAATCGGTCCTGAAAGGTGACTATTTAAATAGTGTTCTTATTGTAGTTACTAAATGCTGTGTATATGTTAATAAGTCCTTACTTTACCAGACCTACCGTATTTCTTCTAACATATCACCATCCCCTAATGAACACCCCTCTGCCAATATATGCCTTTATAGATGGGATAAAATCAGCACCACCGCTGCATTGTTTTGGTAATAGATTGTAGCTTAAAAACGAGATATCAAGCAAAAGTTTCAGAAGCTGTAGATGTATGGATGAATGGAGATGGAAGAAAATAAAGGACAGATTAAGACAGCAGAAACCTTGGTTAAACAGACTGGGCTCTTTAAAACAAATTGCAACTAAACATTTTTTAAAGAACATAACACCGACAGTTTCCAAATGTAAAGTCTGTTTAAATTTGGTTTTATAACAAACGCCCCTCTTTGAGAACATAGCAATACCCCAGGCGCGTTTATTAGAAGAAATACTGTAAAGATATTAGTCTGTCCTGAATGGGTCTGTAGTTTAATGATTTATTTATCAATATGACAATACAAGAAAGGCTAAATACTTCACTCGAGGTTTTGTCGAAAGTACTATCATCCAGATATAAATAAAATTAATGAGCGAACCCAGATTTTAATATTCATTTCTCACAATAAAAAAAAAAATTGACTTAATCATTTTAAGTAGAGAAAAATATATATCGTTCACCGTGTTATGAAAGGTGCATATAGAACTATGTGTATTATGATCATCTGTAAAAAGACAGACATGAATTCTCAATAAGTCAAATCGTCTGGAGTTACATTTTGTTGGTTCTCGCATACTGACATATGAGTGGAATGTGTGGAGTTAAATTCTATTGATTCGCGCATACTGACATATGAGTGGAATGTATGGAGTTAAATTCTATTGATTCGCGCATACTGACTTACGAGTTGAATGTATGGAGTTAAATTCTATTGATTCGCGCATACTGACTTACGAGTTGAATGTATGGAGTTAAATTATATTGATTCGCGCATACTGACTTACGAGTTGAATGTATGGAGTTAAATTCTATTGATTCGCGCATACTGACATATGAGTGGAATGTATGGAGTTAAATTCTATTGATTGGCGCATACTGACATATGAGTTGAATGTATGGAGGGGATAATTATATGTACACATTTTCTTTTAATATACGATGCATATTTTAACTTGCATTATTCTATGTTGGTACTTCTATTTATATTGGATGTATACTCTATGTTGCACCTTTATTTCTGAAAATATTTCTTTCTGAATTTGTCGTCATACTTGAATACTGAAATCTCATATTTTCAAATTCCAAGTGAGTGCTTCGATGTGATTTTTTTTAAGGCTTTCTGCATACTACCTGACAACAGTAGGCCTGCATTGTGTCGTTAATGACGTCAAATTTGATAAATAATTATAATATTCACTTTCAGATAAGATAACATCAATGTTTCTTTCTTCCGGAATATTTATCGTTTTAAACGAATACATCTCTACAGGTGAAGAAACGATTTTTCACCGCACAATTTCTTAGTAGTTCCAGCTGCATCTCGGGTTTTCTTATTCTTGTGTTTAAAAGTCAGTCTCTTAAATTATCGATAAAATCGTAAATTATTTATCATGGGAATAGAAAAAAAGTTTATAATTGTAACCCTCCCCACCCCCCTACCCCTACCCCTCCCCCCCCCCTCTCTCTCTCTCTCTCTCTCTCTCTCTCTCTCTCTCTCATGTTTACAGAATGTGGCATTTCGATATATATGTATAAGAAATCAGGGACCATTATTTACCAAGATGGATTTCTGTGCTGTTTACGTACATACCTTCACAAGAGAGGGTATTGCAGGAATGATTAAACAACAACAACGACAACAGAACAACAACTGAAAAAGTTGGGAAACATTTATGGCACAAAAATGTTTAATTCGTTTGTAAGAATAAATTAACATCTCGGATTATTCATATGTTCTTTATCATTTATTTATTCATATGACATAAATGCATAAATAAAAAAATAAAAATATAAGCTTACTTTTTATTCAATAATACGACGATCGGAATTAGGATCTTGTTAAATTTCTTTCATTAATGATCTTTTATTAAAAGTTAATTTTGCGAAGTTGTATATTTAGCAAAATATTTATTTAAAAAATTATGTTTAAGAACAAGTAATGATTTGTTAAAGCTTTTAAGTGACAAATTCAGTCCATCCCATAACAGTTTATATAAGAGAAACACTAACGACACTGTCTTCTCCGCTTCAGCTAGGCATGTGTCGGTCATAAATATTTTACATTGGGCCGGGTGATTCATGAAAAATACAATATATCTGTATATCTGAACCTAGTGTTTGGAGAGAGAGAGAGAGAGAGAGAGAGAGAGAGAGAGAGAGAGAGAGAGAGAGAGAGAGAGAGAGAGACGGAGAGAGAGAGAGAGAGACACACACACACACAGACACAAACATTGGCACATAAAAAACAGTTTCCCAACGTTTCGAGCAAAACAAGCTCTTCGTCAGGGGAAGAAACAATTTACATCCACAAATCCGACACTAAACACAAAAGCCAAGAGAATTTCTTGATACCTACACGTTTCAATGACTGGGAAGTAAACAAACAAAGGATAAACAATAAAAGAAAGAAAGAAGAAAATATTTTAAAAAACGGTCTAAAAAGGGTTAACTACATATCTATGTTATCCTGTCATCAGCCCAACAAAGTTGTGTAAAAAAATTCAAAGAAGTGTGTAACGTGCCTATCACGCAGAGGACCGAAGGACCGTAATGAATATATACAATGCAGACAAAAACAGCTACGGTGCAAACATTTTAAAAAGTCCTCAGTTTAAAACTTGCTAAGTATGCGAAATTTGTAACAAGGGAAGTGTAGAAGGAGGCTGACTACAGAAATTGTGCACATTTCTTTAATAATTAGAAACTCTATCACTAGCAGATTTCAAAATGGCAACATGACCAAGCAATCTAGTACACTGAGCTAGTGACCGACGATAATCAGCGCCTTCTGCTTACAGAGGAAAAAAGTGCAAAATAGAAGGTTGACACTCTACTTTTTCCCCAGTAAATCGCTTAGTAAGCAGAATTTCCTGTCCCAGAGTCCAATTCCTTTACGTGTGTTGTACTTTAAACGTATTTATATTGTTTTGGGAAAGGCATTTAGCTCCCATTTCCAAGGCATAATATAGTCAATAACGTGCTGAAAGTGACATTAAAGAAAGAACCAGACAATCAACCATTTCACTGGCAAACTTTCAACACATGATAACTCTGACGTGGAATGCTATCGATACCTTTTTGTCAGTGTTCTGATCATATATCATGCTTTGTAGAATACAATTGTCTGAGCGTTACCAGTTATAGCAGATTGCAATTTATTAGAGGTTTTGCTTGCATATTTAAGCTACTGAGATAAAAAAAATCTCCAATAATATCCTCATAAATAAGTTGCGGGAAAGTGCTCAAGGAATACTCTGTCACTGGAATGTGCTCAAGGAATGCTCTGCCACAGGAATATACTCACGGAATGCTCTGCAAAAGATGTTTCTCTAAAAAGTGATTGAAATTTTTGTTTTAACAAACAATCAGTACGATACTTGTGTAAATGCCTGAAAAGTTGTCCTAGGTCCCTTTTCGAGGTTAAATTTAAATCAACTCTGACAAATAATTTTTAAAAGCAATCCAGGATAACATTCTTCACATATGCATATATTTTATGTATCTCTGAGTCTTTTGTGAGAAAAGGATCTTCCTCGATGTTTTTTAAGTATTACTGTGTATGCATTTTTGAATATTTCAGAAAAGTTGTACTCTTTGACAACTGTGTAAATTAAAGGTCTCCTCATGCCGATTAGAACAGTCATTCTCTGTACATCTGTCATCACTGCCTCTCACATTTAGCCCGTGCTGCTTATTCGTGTGACCACGAAAACCAGATAATGTCTTGAGAATTTTCCCACATGTAGGGCATTATAATCTTTTCATACAACACTGTGTTGTGCAGTATCACCAGAAACCGGCATTTTATTTTCTCTGTCGTTTTTCAAACATTCAAACTTGTCACTGTCATAACTGTTTCTTAACAATACGTCGTCCTCAGTATATTTGCCAAATAATTCATGTACGTCGTCCTCAGTATATTTGCTTAATAATTCATGTAAGTCGTCCTCGGTATATTTGCCTAATAATTCATGCACGTCGTCCTCATTATATTTGCCTAATAATTCATGTGCGTCGTCCTCAGTATATATGCCTAATAATTCATCGATATTAATATCCTTATCTGCATGACAGAAAATGTATGACATTAGAAATGCATGATGATTTCTTAACCTTGAAACATGTATATATCTTGGCAAGATGCACCTCCAAAAAGAACAAAGTATCTAAGGTCAGAGAGTAATTTTCGACTAATTTATTAAAAGCTGATATCTTACCATAAAATATGTATTAAAATTTTTTAACCCCCCCCCCCCTACTGCATATATGATATCATGACGGTTCCGCTCCACATTTATTAAATACTTCTGAAAGTGGGACAATATATAAGGTTAAGCTGTGTGCATTTGCAACAAGCTCAGTTGAGAAAATGATGGCATTCCTCCATGCTACTTTCATGTACTGTTTCTGAAATTTATTTATATGTGATATTAGGAAAACAACGCACTTTCTAAATCAGACAGCTGATCGAAATGGCTGCTTCCATGTGTTCAAGAAGTAAACTTGAACTGGTCAAAAGTACACTAACTTTGGCAGTTATTAAATAAGAGAAAATTAAATTTTCCAGAGTAGACAATACTGGCTTCTGAAAGCGCAATAAATGAATAATAAATTTAAAAAATAGCTAAAATATACATGGTCTTTCTTAAATGATCAGGATTACCAGTGAGAAAATCTGGAAAATCCATTTTCTTTAAAAATCAAACCCTGTGCTAAGTACGAAACTGTAGAGCGGAACCTAAACCTCGTTGAGAACAATAGCCTACACTCTGCACCATCGCCGCTAAGGAAAAGCCTCTGCTATCTGGATATTTACTATACAATTTTTTGATATTATCCCTACGCCAACGGCTCAGCAGACACGCATGTATGTTAAGACTCCAACAAAATAGCCCTTTACTTTGTTTGTTGTCATGACTTGTTAAGATCTATCTAATATATGTATTGATTATAATTTGAACTAAGTAAAATTCTTCGTAAAAATGTGTTAACATGTGCTTTTGCACAACTTAAAATTGTCCATGTTCATTAGAGCACTTCCGTTATCAGATCTTCAGTTTCGGAGGTGTGTAGTTTTTTCATGCTGTCAAGTTCTTCAGTTTCGGTGGTAAGTAAATCTTGCACGTAGTCTGCAATCTCGTAATGCCTAAATGGAAGTGATCGGTTTTGAAAAACACTGTAACTTATGAAGTGTGATAGCCTACGCATATGCGGGTGAGAATGGACGAGATTCTTATCTCTCGATGATATAGACTGCTGTCTTTTTTTAAGAACGCTAACTGATCTATCAACCAATCAGCGACTTTACCAGAATTTTGGTAAGCCTCGTTTTGATAGAATATCCTTATCTCATTCTCTCAGACGGAATGAGACTATCACGGCCCAACTCTCGTGTTGCTCATTTATAAGGATTTCCTTAAAATCAAAATTTACCTCCCTTGTAGAAAAAAGTAATGCATTCTTTTTATAAACCGATTGCTATCAGAATTATAATTTTTTGACATGAAACGAAAATCGTATGCGTTGTACTAAACTTTTTGCAAATAACGATTGAATTTATTTTCCTTTGAAAACGAATTTCACACCTACTGTTGTTGCTATGTTGTTTGTTGCCAGGCTTTCCCGTACCTATTTATGACTCGATTGATAAGGTGGCGCTCTCCAGTTTCGTACTTTGCATAGGGTTAGAAATTTAAAGAAAAAGAATTACCCAGGGTTTCCTCACTGGCTGTTCTGGCTATTTAAAAAAGACCTTGTATATCTTAGGCATTGTTAAAAGAACTTTGAATTCCCTTTATTTTGGTGTATGATTGATGGGTGAAATTTGGGTTATAGAGTATATAACTTGGTCTTACTTAAGATGTGCACCTCTCAAAAAACTGCTAGCTCCGCTTAGTCATTTTCACTTCCTGGACTTCAAAGGTAAATATAAAAAAAGAGCCGATAACTTTTTTTACTTTTTAGATATTTTGTAATTTATTCATAGTACTTTCAGAGGCTGGTATTGTCTGCTCTGGCAAAATTCGTTTCCCTATTTTAATAACTCCTGAAAATAGTGCACTTTTGACTAATTCAGGCTGATTTTTCGAGTACTTTAGAGCGGCCATTTTGTCTGCCGTGTGCTTAGATCATGTCCAGTGTCCACAAGTACAATATGTAAAGAAATTTCAGCCACAGTACATGAAAGTAACATAGAGGTATGCCAACATTCTCTCCATTGTGCATGTTGCAAATGCAAAATACTTCATCTTACACCTGTCACTCTCTCAGAAGCATGTATTATCTGTAGAGCGCCCCCTAACGTATATACAACTTTGACGTCGACCAATAAAAACGTTTCTTACAAGCATCCAATCAGAGCAACATACATAGGAACATAACGAACGTACTAGGTCCGTTAGTTGCGCTCCACAAATATTACGTACTTCTGACAGTGTGACAGGTGTAAGGTGAAGTTGCTTGCATTTGCAACATGCACACAGGAGAGAATGTTGGCACACCTCTATGCTAGTTTCATGTACTGTGGCTGAAATTTCTTTACATGTTGTAGCTATGGAAATTGTGCATGATCTAAGCACACAACTGATCAAAATGGCTGCTCCTATGTTCTCGAAAAATCAGTATGAACTAGTCCAAAATACAATAACTTGAGCAGTTATTAAAATAAGGAAACGAATTTTGCCAGAGAAGGCAACACCAGCTTCTGAAAGTGCAATAAATGTTTTACAAAATTTATAAAAAGTAAAAAAAAGTTGTCAGCTCGTTTTTTTTTACAATTTACCTTTGGAGTTCAAGAAGTGAAAATGACCAAGCGGAGCTAGCAGTTTTTTTATATGTGCACATCTGAAGTAAGGTAAAGCTGTATACTCTATAACCCAAATTATACCCATCAATCACACGCCAAAATAAAGGGAATTAAAAGTTCTTTTAACAATACCTAAGACATACAAGGTCTTTTTAAATAGCCAGGATAACCAGTGAGGAAAACCTGGGTAATTCTTTTTCATTTCAAATTGCAAAGTACGAAACTGTAGAGCGCAACAAATGCCCAGTTGTCCCGATACAGACTGTCTTTTGAGCGTTACAATCGTTTGTATAGAGATTTACCACATTCTCAGCCGGCGTAGATCTCTCTGAGTCACGCGAGAGTCTCATTTAATAAGACTACCCACGTAGGACACTTGAACACCGCGGTACGTGCACGAGCTTCTCAAGACTTGAAAAACAGGCATCCATTGGTCTATTATAGAGTCGAGTAACCAATCTGAGATAGTGAATGATGAACAGTTCGGTTAAAATGACAATCGAACCGTAGTCATGATTATACGACACAATATGCTAGAACATAAACATCTACTGATTTATACTGGATACAGCTTACAGGTAAGTTTCATCAAAATACTCAGTAATTCGATAAATTAAAAGTATAAACTTCACGTAGAATGTGAACTTTATTTGAGAATACCTAATAATGTTCCTATTTTGGTGAGATTGTCAAATAATAGTCTCCGATCCATGATCGCCTTGTAATGAGGAATAAATAAATAAATAAATAAATATAATTAAGTTATAAAGAGAGTGTAAGCCATTTTGCAAATATAGGAAGATTGAGATTGCCAGAACAATAAATAACTTTTTTTTTTATCTGGCAAGTCCAACGGGGCTTGTGGGTCGAATGGGGGATGGGGGGATTTCCATTCTCAGAATATGAATTATACCAGTCTCGGGGGCAGTTATCAGTTTTTTGTAATGTCCCATTATGACAACAGATTGCGCTGGTTTCAGTATTCCATTGCATTCATTCTCGCACACCAGAGTTTCGGAAATCATTACCTTTAGCCAAGCGGAGGGTAGCGGGTCAAGGAAATCTGGTATGCGAGATTGACTTGTATTATTGCTAATATTCTACTATATTGTAGGTGTCACGATGTTGTTTTTTTTTTTTTTTACAGTTATGGTAATTAATGAATGTTATCAAAAAAATTGCGACAACGCAGAAAGGAAATCTAGAGATGTAAAAATTCAGTTTATAATGTTGACGTGTGCATTAAAATTATGCAATCACTCACACGGAATTTGAAGGCATGAAATTGCAGTATTCCAATATTAAACATACAAAATTTAGAACACATATTGGCCGAGGTAAAGATGCATCTCAGAGTGTACATCGTACATGCATAGACAATGCAAACACAGAATAATGCCAAATAAAATATACATCGCATAATAATGCAAAATATATCAATAGAATTATGGCAGTGATTCCTCTCCAGAGGAAAATGTATATGTATAGAGTTTAACGTCACGTCAGCACAATACTGGCCATATGGTGCCAATTAAAAGTTGTTCTAAAAATGTAACCCTCAAAAGGAATAATGAACCCAGATTTATAACCTTATAGGTAAATATTCACAGCGTCATAGAAATTTGTCGACTGCGTGTTTATATGATAATTTGTGACACACTGTGAGTGAAAAAAAGATCAGTTTTGAAATTTTCAAACGCGTCATTGGGTGAGAAAGGAAAGGGAAAAAGAGAAGAAAAACTGTGCATAAGAACGTTATTCAGTATTGCTTAGTAACGATACTGAACTCGTTTCAAACGGCTTAACGGTTTAAGGAGTTACGTCCTTAGATTGAAACACGTACCCTTTCAATTTGAGTTACGTCCTTAGACTGAAACACGTGCCCTTTCAATTTGAGTTACGTTCTTAGATTGAAACACGTGCCCTTTCAATTTGAATTACGTCCTTAGATTGAAACACGTGCCCTTTCAATTTGAGTTACGTCCTTAGATTGAAACACGTGCCCTTTCAATTTGAGAGGATGAGACTTTCCTTAAAACTAAACCCGACTAAACAAATGGTTATACTACGAATTCAATGTAAAATTTAAGCTTTTGCTGGATCAATATATTCAAATTCTATTCCAAAATTCGAGATGAAAAAAGATTAGTTTATTTGTCCTCAAAATCAGATAATATTCTATGTAAGCTATATATTGAACAATTGTGATTGCACAGAAAGGGTAAAACATTATACTACTCATTGGCATTATATAACAATATGTTAATTATTTACACCTTTCACCATATACTAACAAAATTGCACTTTTGAAAGTTTGGTATGCTAGAGATACAAATGATTCCCTCAATTGAACTTTTGATAATTGTAGTATGAGATTTTATTCTTAATGAATATGCATTGTTATCTGTAACATGAAATCAAAATTATCATGCTTTGAAATTGTTGATGACATTTTATCATCGATACTTTCGGCACATGACGTAAATTAAAAACCGATCGCTCATTATCTTTTATTTATTTGTTTATTATTATTATTATTATTATTATTATTATTATTATTATTAATTTCCATCCATACCCAATTTTTCGACGATGTAATAATTATAGCTTAGTAATTTCCTGACCTGATAAAGTGTGTAAACAGTGATACTATCGGTAGGTTCTAGATAATAAGACAAAATTAGCACACAGAATTCTCGTGAAAAGGTGAGAAGAAAAAAAAAAAGGCACAGATTGGCGTACAGTTGAAGAATGTGCTCTGATTTTGTGTTTTTTTCCGAGTTTTCCGAGAATTCTGTGTGTTAGTTTTCACTTTGAAAAGTTACCTTTAAAATGAGTAGCAAGATACAGTCTGTGCCACTACAAAATATCAAATCATAATATGTAGAAGCAATGGATATACTGAGCGAAGCTCATTCACAAAATAACTATATTTTACATTTCATCTGGTTAAGAAAAAAAGTAGTCCTATATCCAATTACATTGTTATTTGAATACTGTCGAGCACTGAGGATTGTGAGTTTAAACTGTTGAAATGCATTATTACTAATGTATTTTCAAAATGTTCTACATGTTTGTATGGGTTGTACGGTTTACTTTGGTGCAAGATACTGTATACCACGGTATAGGATACACTTTAATTTGGTGCAGTATATTGTATACTACAGCATAGGATTATTTTTTTTCAGTGTTGAATACTATATACCGTAGTATACCGTACATAATACAGTTTATTTCAGTGTAAAATACGGTAAACTACGGTATAGGTTACAGTTTACTTCGGTGTATGATACAGTATGCTACGGCATATGATACAGTTTACTTCTGTGTAGGATACAGTATGATACGGCATATGATACAGTTTACTTCTGTGTAGGATACAGTATGCTACGGCATATGATACAGTTTACTTCTGTGTAGGATACAGTATGATACGGCATATGATACAGTTTACTTCTGTGTAGGATACAGTATGATACGGCATATGATACAGTTTACTTTGGTATAGGATACAGTTTACTTCGATTAAATTGATATCTGTTTTGCTCACTCGAAACATGTCTTTTCTGTAATTCTCCGCCTTTCCTTTTGAAAGAAAGAATTTTTTAAAGGTACGTGCCACTTATTTTATTTCGATATTGTAGATAAAAGTATCTTTTATGTCCAAATTCGCGGAAGACTCATCTTCATCCACCTCTGGTCTTAATCGTAGAAAACCGTCTCAAACCGGAGTTAACTGAGTATCGCGTATTCTGTTTATAAAGGTAAACTTTCAGTAGCGTAAACCAAAATTTACGATTAACACAGCTTGCAACGGCAGGTTTACACAGGGTCACAGTCTGAACGGTCTGAACATAGGAAGCCCAGACTATCCATTGATCTGTTACACTGTCATGAAGAAAACAACAACAACAACAGCAACAACAGCAACAATAAGAATAAACAAGAATAAACAAACAAAACAAAAACATAATGCGTGTTTCTCCGAGTTGAGAAGGCTAAAACATAATGATAAAGAATGATAATAAGTCTCTGTCTCTGTCTCTGTCTGTCTGTCTGTCTGTCTGTCTCTCTCTCCAAAAGTATTAGGATATTATAGAACATCTCCCAAATTATTTTGCTTATCCTATGATGATACATACAGAAATATGAACTCTCACTCTCAAGTTAGTCGACAAGAATGGATTCTTCATAATGTATTGTGAATGACGGCTAAATCCACTGTTTGCTTTGTATAAGCGGACCTTGAGTTTTTGTATATTTCTCCTAACTCATATTTACCGACCATAAATTTGAAATCTGTCGAGATTTTTTTTTACCCCAGTATTTAAACTGATTAATATGTAGTTACACCTGCACGTTGTGATTTCTGTCACGTATAGACGCTGGGCATTTTTTTTTCGAACTCCATTTATGCAAATTTGAATGAGACATTATTTTGTGTTGTTTCTTACTACCCCTCTCTCTATTAATTCATTCATCCATCCAACCAACCAACGGAACAAGCACACTTACATCCATACATCCAAGAGTTTAAAAGACATACAAACCATAGTATTTCATTGCTCTTCGATCTTTAATACAGAGGTTAGCATTTTGTTTACATACATATTTACCAGAAAATATCTACTCGCAGAAATAACGACAGACAGACAGATGGGAAGACAGCTCTACAGAAAGTTACAGCATGTTGTCTAGATAAACTGCAAGTAAATAAATGTTGGATATTCACTTACGAATCGGTGATGGGGTGTTCGGTTTTCTTCCTAAGCAGTAACTCTCAAAATCCGGACAGCAATCGTCGGCGGTGGCATTACAGAACATGTCACAGTAACATCGGGATCCAAGTATGGGCACGGAACAGTTGTCCTGACGCCCGGGGCAGCATCTCGTGGGACGGGTCTCACAGAAGGGGCGCCCCATTATATCCGGCCCCATTTCTACATATCTTTTGTGTCTTTTAAAAACTCCTCTTTCAGGCACCATGCTCTCAAAAGAACACGTCATAGAAAATATAAGCCATAGGATAAACATTGTAAATATGCTTTCATTGACTTTGTACGCCATGGTGAATGAAATTAACTGACGGCACGAAACCGCTGACTCGAAATTTTCTTGACTTGATTAATAGGTGCTAATTAGACAGAATTAAATGCGCTTCTTTTAATCAAACGAATCTCGAAACACACATTTTTTCGGGTTCCTCAACTAAAATAGAAAATTTCCCCTAAATCTCAACACACAGAAAACTTTTGTGTATATTTTGATTCTCACAAATAGCAGACACAAATCTCGCTCTGCCCGATATCCAACCAGGTTTTTGTTCGTTTCTTCTTAACAGCCACTCTCGGTTTCAGTAGTAGGCGAAGTTTGGAGAAGACAACTTCAATGTGATGTTGTGTTATGCCACAAGGAAATTAATTTATTCTTTTTGTCTTCTTTGTTTTTCTTCCCTTGTCCTATAAGTGTCTCGTCCGGCCCAAATGATGTTGCCTACTTCCCCGCCAATCACAAGTCAACTCAGCTGTCATCAGATTTAATCTGGAATGAGCACTGTACTAAACAAGTCAATCACGATGACAAAGGTAACAACGAAAACTTTCCTTTTTGAAACCAACGAGAATGTTCGGAAACTGAATGAATGTCATAAGCATCCACCGAAGCAAGATTTATACAGCTTTCTCTTCTGATATTTCTTAGAATAAACTATTAAATATTTGTCCTCTTGCTTCTGATTCCAAATAATCGAAATAAAACAGTAGGCACATACACATCACTTATTCCATAACCACCTAGCGGAATCAAATTCTCTTGCCCGTAGTACATCATTTACTTCTTTATCTCCCATATCGTTACCACTTTTAATAGATCATCTAATATGTTACCTGATAACCATCCTTATGGTTCACCCTAAAGTACTTGCGTTAACACACCCTCTCACTGGCAACCGTCAGTAAGCACAGCTGGCTACCCCAGTTAGTATCATGACATATTGGCGCTCTTATTTTTCAGTATGTAACTAGAACACACTTTGACCGTTGTACGCGCAGTATACCTACCCTAGTGTTTGTCGGCTAGTGATCTATGTCGCATAAGCGAGAAGCAAAGGTAAAAATAGTGCGGAATCATTGCAAACGCGAAACCAGTTTGATAGCTCTGACCGGCCTGTATAGCAGTATACTGATCACCTTTTTCTTATCATGACGGAGTCAAAGATAATTAAAACATCACAGGCACTTGCTTTTTGTACAGGAAAGGTGGAGCTACTTGGTTGAATTGGGCAATCTATTTAGCTTATAGTGGCCCCATTATTACTAGACAGTAATAAATGACATACATTTCATAATTCAAGAGCAAGACATTTGTCTTGTTTAATAGCCCTCATTTGACTTGACATATTGACATAAAGAATTGTCCACAACCTATCGAAATAAATACCACAAAAATAGGGGGCTATAATATTACCTTTACCGACCCTATTTAACTAGTGTTGATATTGCTCAAATTGAATGCACCTTAAACTTGCGAATCATATCTTGGGCTCCCTTTCATACTCCTTAAGGCGAATATGTTTCCTTGCCGATAAGTACTCTTCAATGTTGGAAAACAGTTTTAGTATGCACAAATACAGGTAGGTAGGACTGCTGATGGACTCATGGTACTAATTCAACTCCTATAGTAATCCTTCGGTGTCCCATAAGAATCAGAAGCTAATTTCAGTAATGAGTGTTCCAAAGTCAAGTCTGTAAAAGGATTGCAATTCTAATAATAAAGCATTGTCTCTTTTTTCAGTTACAAATAGTATAAGTCCTCAAATGACTCTTTTTACTAAAATTTTACTTTTCATTATGAACCAATCATGGCTCTCCAAACCCATATATACTCTATTTTATGTACATATATTTCTAGTCTGGTTCCCATTTGTCCATATAATTAGTACCGTGAGTCCTGAACAAGTGTCGTACTGCATTTGTATCTAATATATAATTTAATATTCACTAACAACGAAGAGTAACATACTTGTTGATCAATTTAGGCACTGTATTTTTTAAAATTCAAAGATATTTCTTTCCCCACAAAATACTTAAAATATACGTTAATAAAGATTTTTTTTATTATATTCTTAAGTGTGAAATATAGAAAATTATTGGTGAAATAATTTTCATATTTTTTCATTTTCATTCCTATATTTTCACATGTGAAAAATATATCTTTATATTTTCACATGTGAAAATACAAGATTTCCCAAGCTGCCATGCGACGCTTGATTTGTGTGCCTACAGAAGTTATACATGCAGCAAGAAAAACGAGCACTTTGTGAGCTAGAACAAATAAATGGAAACTGCATTACTTTTCAGACATGGAAATCATTTTTTGCTGAAGAAATTTGACTGAACCCCGTTCGCTTCTCTATGAAGTTATTTCCCCTTACTACCTTGACAACAATGATAAAGCAGCTGTGATACATTGCTGAATCGGACTTGCTTTGTGGTCAGATAGAGTACAATAATGTACAAAATGTCAAAAATATAATTTACTGCAAGAAGTTAGGTCATCCCAGTCCTACCCCTCTTTTAAGTCGCATATGATCGGCCAATGAAAGTGATGTGAATTTTCGAAAACGGGGATGAGGGTGGTGTTCTGATGAGTGAGTTTAATCTTCCAAGCTTCGATTCAGGCGCAAGTTTGGTATATAATAAAAAGAAAATGTTCTTTTCCTGCATAAATACCAGATATATTTCATCTTGTGGTACAAAAAACGATATATTTTAACTTTAAAATATCACGTTTTTGGTACCATACAATGAAATATATCCGGTATTTACGCAGGAAAAGAAAATATCCTCTATTTCATATATATATATATATATATATATATATATATATATATATATATATATATATATATATATATATATATATATATATAAAACAAAAACACTACTGAAGAAAAATATCTTTGACTATTAATGCATCAATACCACATTAATACCAACAACCGCGCTGGTATTTCTTAATACGGAAACGATTAAAGTTACCTTTTATGTCTGAGTGTATCTCCACTTTACAAAAATTGCGTACATGTCAACATAAACAATTTGGTAACGGTCATACCGTATACGCACGATACCTGGCGCCCATGATAAGGGAGATAACTTCTTACTAGTTGGTATGGTATCTCAAAAAGAACATATTATCCCATTTCAAAGCAGCTAACGACCACAGGGAGAAATTCTTCGTTTTAATTACTCTGGCAAAACTTTTTATATTTCATATTAACATAGTTTTATTTAAAAATCTTCATATAGATTTAAGACATAACCCTTTTAAGAAATGAGATCGGAAAAAAAAAACGCTCGGAGATCATTGTCTTACTGACTAAACACAGTTTTGATGACACAGTTTGGTACAGCAGGAACAATGCCATCTTTTTTCCCAAGCCCGTGTTTCCTAGATTTAATTCGATTCATCCCCTCCCTTCTTGTAAAAGGGCTAGGAGTTGGACCAACGGATTGAATTATTATGAATAAAACCATTGTGGTACCGTTTAACCTAGGCAAACAATCGTTGTAATCTCGGCCCTGCTTTCACAAAACATCTCAGCTCTAAGAACGTTCTCACAAGTAAGTATTCAAAAACTACAAAAGATAAATTGCTTTAAACCTGTTCTTCATCTACAGCCAGAACAACGCAGTACTTGTTATTCGTGACATAACAATATGGACCCTTAAATCGTCTTTTCAAAACAATTTATATAGAGAAAAAAAAAATATTCACAGAGTTCAAAGTAAGATTTTGTTGTGAAGGCGGAGCCACAACGAGCTTCAAAGTGACCCAGGTGTAAAAAGACAGCAGTAGGAAAGGATGTATTCGCCTTGGAAGCATCTAGCTCGTTGCTATTAAAATAAAGGTCGATATATTTTCAGAGACATCGAAACAATGGTGAAGCACACTGTTTTCGCCTGAAAAAGTATATTCCTTCATAGAGTAATGATTCACAGTAGTGATTTAGCAATCACAGATGCACACACACACACACACACACACACACACACACACACACAGCTGTAATTAAATGAGTGTTAAATAAATGCCATCTTTAACATATGCCTACATCATCTGATTCAAGAGGCATAATCTAGAGTTCTGCGTTGGCGTATTGAGATTACCTCCCTTATAAAAATCCTTCAGCCATGGTGGAATACAACTTCACACTGAAGTCTATAGACACAAGGCAAGAAATGGATAAAATCTGCTATTTTTACATCTCCGCGTTGAGAAGCGGACGGTATATAGGATTCGCTTTGTCCGCCCGCAAGTCCCTGCGTGTGCATGCGTCCGTCCTACTTGTCAAGATTATAACTCTTTTGATTGTACTTCGCCTATTGACATCAGCCTTTCATTTTTGATGAGTCTTGGGATGAGTTTTTGTCGCGTACCAAAACCTGGTCCCTGTGACCTACTTTACGGGATTTATAAGGATTTGGTTAAAAATTGTGTCTGGCTCTATTTCCAATATTTTCTCACATATTGTCACCAAACTTAACTGAGGTCTTATGATGAACATATTTCATGCAGCAAACTGAGTCACTGTGACCTCTTTTGGGGGGTTTATTGAACATTACATAAATAGTGTGCATGTTCTGTAACTGCCACACCTCTTCACATAGTTTCACCAAAATCGTATTGTTTGTGCATTTTTGAATTAAGGTGTGTCACACACACACCAAAACTGAATTGCGATGATCTACTTTCTGAAGTATATTTAAAGATACCAAAACATGCCACAGAAGCAGGGATATCTTTTGAGTTCCTGCTTGCTAATACGCTTTGTAGTAGTCTTCCCATACACTAAAATGAATTCTAGGAAGCTATGGAGTCTTGATGAAATGAAAATAGACATCTTAAATCAAGAATTTAAAAGAATGCTATATTTTGATATTCCACCATAGACAGCCTTTAGCAAGGCGTATGATAGGCAGGGAATAAACCTATGGGCTACTTGGAGTTCTCTGTTAATTTTATCACAGTTCCTTCTTCATCCCTGAGTAGTAAGCAAAAAAAAAATCCAAAATAAACCCCACAAATCCAAATAGAGAAACTTTACAGATTCGATAGGACCACGTTTTACATTGGTTGATATACTGGTGAAGGTAAACGCCAGATGTCATGAAAAATTAAAATAGGAATGCAATTCTTAGCTTCAGAATATTGATTCCGAAGAAATTTGGGAAACAAGGATTGTGGAGAAGCCATCTACGCACACACTTCCTGTTCAAAAGTCTGGAGCTTGTTTTGAAATCCAACAGCTATGAGTTCAACGGAAAGAAAAGAATTATGTTCCAATCAGTGCGACGGCCATAGAGATAAAAATGAGTCTTTCATATGCAAATATATTTATGGGCAATTTTGACCTCTGTTAGGTATGCCCATATCAATGGTCACATTTAATCGATGACATTAAAATAAAATGGCAACGTAGACAGAAAAGACAGAATGATTTATATTCATATAATTTTTTTTTATCAAAGACGATTTTCACCATTTTATCAAATTTACTGACGAAATTTCTAACACTGATCACACATATCTGGACACAAAAACAAACAATTATCGAAAACACATTCTGTCGACAAACACCAATACATTCTGTCATCCGAAACTCTATTCCCAGAATATTCGTTACAGTCACTAACTGAAAATCCGGAGAATATGCTCTGATGACAAAACAGTAGTCAAGAATATGAGATTTCTGGTTCACTGGATAGATTTAACATATTAGCAACTCTGTTGCCTTTTAAATTGATTCTAAGACTAACTGCTAGAAACTATCACCCTTCTTAACTATATAATTCACAAACAGTCCTGAACTAAATGATTGAGAATTACATGATCTTCTGAACATTTGTAGAGAGAAAGTCAAAATGATAAATAGATATAACAAAAATTTTAAATTTCGTTCTAATTGAGATCTGTTTTGGTCTGTCTGTCTGTCTGTCTCTCTACTCTCTCTCTCTCTCTCTCTCTTCCACGTATCCAATCACTTTTGTATGCCGACTCTTGTGAGTTGGCTCGTTTGTCTTTGCTATTGTGTTAAATGATTCGTTTGCCTTTTCAACGATGCGATTTATTACTTTTGTCTTCTAGATTAACCTAAAATGCTAAAATG
This sequence comes from Margaritifera margaritifera, assembly GCA_029931535.1. Taxonomy (NCBI): domain Eukaryota; kingdom Metazoa; phylum Mollusca; class Bivalvia; order Unionida; family Margaritiferidae; genus Margaritifera; species Margaritifera margaritifera. The sequence continues at coordinate 3,279,260 of JAQPZY010001516.1, forward strand.
TAAAAAAAAAAAAATTACTGTTGAAAAATTAACACGTACAACAGTGCAATAATATAGTTTGAAAGTGTACAAAAATATATTTCAATTGTGCCTAAATAATAAATCATCAAATACATATAGATTTCATAATGCTATGCACATTGTTTACAGTAATGTGGGTAAAATTGCAGTTGTTTCAGGTGGTATTATTGCAAACTGCGAAAGAATTAAATTCAATTATAGATAGATTGACACACAAAATACAATACATCATGGACTTTTGCACAACATCTAATATTACAGATATTGCGAAGAAGCTTACAGGAACAAAAGGTAATTAAAAACGCACGAGAATATATATATATATATATATATATATATATATATATATATATATATATATATATATATATATATATATATAAAGATATAAAACCGTGTACGATAAAATGGGTTGAACTTATCTTATTCATGAACTTTTTAACTGGCGTATCTGTCTTGTAATTAAATACGTTTTTTTTCAACATATGTACTATAGCTAACAAATTAACCCTGTCAGTAACGTTATCTGGCAAATCATGTTGATGATATTGTTTGTTTCTGACATTTTGATGTTAGTTTAAATTAGCAAAAAGTGGATGGTATACTGCTGGTTTAAAGTGTCATAAGTAATGTTTAGGTACATCTATAACATTTCAGGGATATAATTATTATATTCTGTAGGCTCTGTGTGCAGTATATTCTGCGTCCGTGTGTATTTCGCATGGTATACACAGGCTTTACGGTTGTGTAGTAAACTACACGTGTTAAAGCCATATCTTGCACCATTGTACTTTGTTCAACTTGATTTTGTACAGGTTTAAGCCACGTCTCAAGTTTGTAAATGATGTAGCCGATGCTGATTAGAAAGAGAAATATTGAATAGTTAACTAACACCTTTTCCTGTATTTCTTATTTTCTCTCTTGCTCTGAGAAACAAAGTAATTCATTTTCGATTTGCTTGCTTTCTTCCTTGATTTGTTAAAATTTCCTCTTCTAATTCATTCTGCTTACCTTTTAAAACATGATTAGTCTGTTTACATTTTCCAGTCTTTTCTCTATCTTGATGAACACAATGTCTATTTTTGTTGTTTTTTAAACTTTGAATCTTGTATTCTGTAGGCAATAGGTTGAGCACTTCTTCAGTTGCAATTCTTTTGTGGGCTTTGGCAAGAATTTCATCATTTTCTTTTGGCAATTCTTGTTGTTTAAATAAATAAATTTTGTATACCCTCTGTTGTAATGATACACCTTGCTGGTTAAGATAACTGAATTCATTTATCTTGGTGGGATGTTTGCTTTTTACATGTTGTGAAAGATTCCACATGTCTCTTGACGATGTTCATACGAATTATGTTTAGGCATACTAACTATTTAACTAATTAAAAAAGTACGTTATTCGGGCATGCACTGAAAGTCACGAATAGTCACTAACAGGCATTTGTAGCATGCCATTTTCAGTAATTTTTGTTAGTCACTTTTAGTCACTGGATTTTTCAATATTGAAGAAATGTTTGGCAAATAAATCTGTGAAAATGTTGATACCAATATAATTGGTACTGATGATGATTACGAGCCTTTGTATAAAAAGCTCAAATTAGCTTGGAGAAAGTGCAATGAACATAAATTTAAACGTGACGTTTAGAACAGAAATGACAAATAGAGGAGATGTACGAAATGTGCAGAGAAACACAAATCTGAATGGGAAAAAAGGGTAAGAATACCAAAAGGTAATAAGCTTGTACAATGCAAGTGTGGAAAGAAATTACAAGTTCATTCATTGAAATTACGTAATAATCAAAACTACATTTTAAAAGACTGCCTGAGAAAGTTCAATATGGTTTAAAGTTTATCGACGTCAAACGTAACTACATTTTTCAGTTATAAATCAAACAATTTAACAGCTGTAGGAATTAGTTACACAGGATCGTTATAAAGACGTAACAATAATATCGAACAACGATGTAAGATATATTTTATTCAGCAAGGATTTCATAGATGATAGCTTCGTAAAAGAGGGTAAAGAAATACAATTTGAAAGAAATATCAGGTTTGTTCATAGCTTTAGATTCATGGGACAATCGTTGGAAAAGATGGCAATTAATTTAGATGACGGAAAGTTCACATTAACAACTAAAAAGTTACAAATATACAGGCATTTGTTCGGTTAGAAAACATATAAAACATATTCACCCATATGAATACATGAGTAGCTTTGAAAGGTTTAATAAAACATATATTTGTCCGATAGAAAACAAATTTATTCATCACTATTCAACTCAAATAGATGAAATTAAGAATATGAGTATGTATATGATGTCACGGAACACTTCAAACTTATAACTTTAGGTTATCTTTATTACTATTATGTGACGAAGGATACTAATGTCGTGCGACATGTTTGAAGAGTTCAGGAATGTTTGTTTGAAACACTACAAACTTGACCCTGCTCAAAATTTCAGTGCTACAGATTTAACACATGACGCTAGTCTGAAGACTTCATGAAGCAAATTTGAAGATTACCGGTGTTGAACTCGAACTGTTAACAGCTTACGATATGTTCTTGATAATCGAGACTAGAATACATGGAGAAATTACTATGATATCATATTAATGTGCCAATCACGAATATTTCGCTAATGACTGAAAACATATTTTAAAAAATGCTGAGTACGATAAGTTGAGACCAAAGTTCTCCATCACTGATATCAGTGTTGAAGACAAAAAGCAACTAAACTAATAACTTCCAAAAGGATTCTTCAAATTGATGAACAACTCTGTATTCGGGAAACAGATGGAAATATTCAGGAAACGGACAACTGTAAAAATATACTTGAACTAAAAGACATTTTCGAATGGCATGAAGATCTATCATTTGCTAGGAGAATAATTATCGACGATGAAGTGAGAAAAAAAAAATAAAATTAGCCAAATCTATTTAGGATGGCTTTACTGTGTTAGATCTATCGAACTGGCTTAAGGAGGAATTTTACTACATCAAGTTAAAGAATTCGCACGACAATAAAATGAAACTCCCTATGACTGATACAGATTCGTTGTGTGTCCTCGTTGAAACTGACAACTTTTACAGTAACATGAAGGAAAACATAAGGTTCTATGACACCAGTGATTACCTGAAGGTCAACGATTTCAACATACTAAAGTAAACAAAAAGATACGGGGCGTTTTCAAATATGTATTCTAAAAGGCACACCGATAAAAGAGTTTTGCGGGTTAAGGTAAAAATTATATTCGTCTAAGACTGATCACGAAGAAAAGAAAGTAGTGTTCAAGGGGGAAAAAAAAACATGTTATAAAAAATAATCATAACGTTTCATGCTCAAAGATTGTTTTGTTTAATCATGATGAAAATTACCAGGAAATGAATTTACTCAGTTCATATTTTCATGAGATGTTTAAAATCAAAATGAAAAAAGAAAATGACTTTGTCAGCTTATGATAAAAGATTGTTGTTTCATAACGTTGACACGTTGCCTAATGGATATTTAAAGTGATGCGTTTTAGCAATTAATTAAAGTTAAAAACAAACAACAAAAATGTCACAAGATATAAATTATTCTGTTGTAAATTTCTGGTATTGGAACGGTATAAGTTCAATTTTAAACTTCGAGACATTACTAAATAATACAAACTATAGTTAATTTTGAACGTCTTCTTTGAACTAGATAAGAAGTGGAACATATACGGATAACTTGTAAGAAATATGGTGTCCCACGAAGTACATATTATAAAATCATGAATGAGTTTGGCATACCATCCCTTTTCAGGTATAAAAATAAAAATTTAAAAATCAATTTTATGTTGATCAAGAGGGAAAATTCACAGAAGATGAAAAACAGCCAAGAGAAAGACAAGTTGAAGCAACAAATGAAACAAGTGGTCATTAAAAATACTGACCACGGGTTATCTACTGCCTTTTTGAAGAAATAAAAATCTTGAAAATATTTTAAATGGGATTGAAGGAAATTATTTTACAGTTGGCTAGTAAATTGTTATGCTAAAGAGTTATGATACTATTTCAAATATATGAAATGAACGAAAGAGTTGAATGTTTGACTGATTCTGATCTGCTCCAAGTTTCAAGAGGAAAGGCTGCAACTGAATCTGCTGAATACATCATATCTACATGTGGCACACAATTTAAAACATATCCACTGATGGATTGTCAAGCTTCATTCTACAAACATAGATGTAATGTACTGCATGAAGCATTGCTCAAAGGCAAACGAATCATTGAGCACAGCAGCAAAGCCAAAATATTCAACTAACAAGAGACGGTATAAACCAGATTGGATAAGTGAGATTGTACATAGAACAAAGCAGATCCTATTAAAAAGATGTTTTAAAATTTATCTATTTATCGTTTATTGCTTTTCTCTCTACAACTTTTCAGAAGACCACGTATTTCTCGATCATTTAGTTCAGAGCTGTATGTCCTTTATGTATTTTAAAAGATGAGTTTGTCTGGCAAACTGGAGTTTAATTATGAAAATCATGTGTTATTTTTGGAAATTTGAAGGAAAGAATATACACCAGCGTACCAGATGTCTCATGTTCGTAACTACTCAAAACATTTGATACAAGGTTCCAAGAATTGTCTCAACACCTGACAAAGCAAGGCTATGACAGAGATCTCAAAGCGGAAGCAATACAAAAGGTTAAGAATTAAAACTGTGCTGACCTCTTCAAATACAGAGAAAAGGAAAATGTTGAATGTATATTGCCTTCATCTTCACGTTCCGTCTAGACTGCCCTCAAATAGGTCGCATCATGCAAAAGCACTGGCGCATTATTGGAGCGCGTGAACCTCTCAATATCATCGTCCCCTCATGCACCTGTGAGAGCATTCCGCCGACCGAAAAATGTAAGAGACAGTCTTGTTAGAGCAAAATTGAAGCCACCCATCAACCGAATACCCGTAGCACATTCGATCCCTGTTGAGAGAAAAGTGCAAAACATGCCAGCACATTATATAAATCATCGTATTATTTTAAACAGTTACGGGCGAAAAGCTAAACATTCATAGCTGTAAGATACCGTGCAAAACAGGAGATGTGATCTATGTCATGACCTGCAGTGTATGTATCATCCATATGTTTGGAGAGACAGAAAAACTCAATATATGAATAAAACTCCATATGAATGACTGGATGACTCAAAAGTTGAAAACAAGTCTAGTGGCGGAACACTTCTCATCCCCTCGGTGCCACTTTCAAATACATTGTCTTAATTGGAATAACCCAAAACTTGGACTGGAATCCAAAAACTCGGAACGAAAAGGAGACCTATTGGATTTTTCGACTAAGAACACTAAAATCTAAAGGCTTGGACCAGGAAAAATTAAAACAGGCAATTTGACGTGCCTAGGGTTAAAATTATGCATCTCTTTATCAGTGGGTTCGACAGCCTATTTTAATCCACAGTCTGTCTTCCCTAATTCCAGACTATAAACTCTGGCCTGACTTTACGACTACTACTGATGTTACTACTACTACTGATGTTACTACTACTACTGATGTTACTACGACTACTACTGATGTTACGACTACTACTGATGTTACTACTACTACTACTGATGTTACGACTACTACTGATGTTACTACTACTACTACTGATGTTACGACTACTACTGATGTTACTACTACTACTGATGTTACTACGACTACTACTGATGTTACTACGACTACTACTGATGTTACGACTACTACTGATGTTACTACTACTACTACTGATGTTACTACTACTACTGATGTTACTACGACTACTACTGATGCTACGACTACTACTGATGTTACTACGACTACTACTGATGTTACGACTACTACTGATGTTACTACTACTACTACTGATGTTACTACTACTACTGATGTTACTACTACTACTACTGATGCTACGACTACTACTGATGTTACTACGACTACTACTGATGTTACTACTACTACTACTGATGTTACTACTACTACTGATGTTACTACTACTACTACTGATGTTACTACGACTACTACTGATGTTACGACTACTACTGATGTTATTACTACTACTGATGTTACTACTACTACTACTGATGTTACTACTACTACTGATGTTACTACTACTACTGATGTTACTACTACTACTGATGTTACTACTACTACTGATGTTACGACTACTACTGATGTTACTACGACTACTACTGATGTTACTACTACTACTGATGTTACGACTACTACTGATGTAACTACTGCTACTGATGTTACGACTACTACTGATGTTACTACTACTACTGATGTTACGACTACTACTGATGTTACTACTACTACTGATGTTAGTACTACTACTGATGTTACTACGACTACTGATGTTACTACTACTACTACTGATGTTACTACGACTACTACTAATGTTACTACTACTACTACTGATGTTACTACGACTACTACTGATGTTAGTACTACTACTACTGATGTTACTACTACTACTACTACTGATGTTACTACTACTACTACTGATGTTACTACTACTACTACTGATGTTACTACTACTACTGATGTTACTACTACTACTGATGTTACTACTACTACTACTGATGTTACTACTACTACTACTGATGTTACTACTACTACTGATGTTACTACTACTACTACTGATGTTACTACTACTACTACTGATGTTACTACTACTACTACTGATGTTACTACTACTACTGATGTTACTACGACTACTGATGTTACTACTACTACTACTGATGTTACTACGACTACTGATGTTACTACTACTACTACTGATGTTACTACGACTACTGCTGATGTTACTACTACTACTACTGATGTTACTACTACTACTGATGTTACTACTACTACTGATGTTACTACTACTACTACTGATGTTACTACTACTACTGATGTTACTACTAGTACTACTGATGTTACTACTACTACTGATGTTACTACTACTACTACTGATGTTACTACTACTACTACTGATGTTACTACTACTACTGATGTTACTACTACTACTACTGATGTTACTACTACTACTACTGATGTTACTACTACTACTACTGATGTTACTACTACTACTGATGTTACTACTACTACTACTGATGTTACTACTACTACTACTGATGTTACTACTACTACTACTGATGTTACTACTACTACTGATGTTACTACGACTACTGATGTTACTACTACTACTACTGATGTTACTACGACTACTGATGTTACTACTACTACTACTGATGTTACTACGACTACTACTGATGTTAGTACTACTACTACTGATGTTACTACTACTACTACTGATGTTACTACTAGTACTACTGATGTTACTACTACTACTACTGATGTTACTACTACTACTACTGATGTTACTACTACTACTGATGTTACTACTACTACTACTGATGTTACTACTACTACTACTGATGTTACTACTACTACTACTGATGTTACTACTACTACTGATGTTACTACTAGTACTACTGATGTTACTACTACTACTACTGATGTTACTACTACTACTACTGATGTTACTACTACTACTGATGTTACTACTACTACTGATGTTACTACTACTACTACTGATGTTACTACTACTACTACTGATGTTACTACTACTACTACTGATGTTACTACTACTACTGATGTTACTACTACTACTACTGATGTTACTACTACTACTACTGATGTTACTACTACTACTGATGTTACTACTACTACTGATGTTACTACTACTACTACTGATGTTACTACTACTACTGATGTTACTACTACTACTACTGATGTTACGACTACTACTGATGTTACTACTACTACTACTGATGTTACTACGACTACTACTGATGTTACTACTACTACTACTGATGTTACTACTACTACTGATGTTACTACTACTACTGATGTTACTACTACTACTACTGATGTTACTACTACTACTGATGTTAGTACTACTACTGATGTTACTACTACTACTGATGTTACTACGACTACTACTGATGTTACTACGACTACTACTGATGTTACTACTACTACTACTGATGTTACTACTACTACTACTGATGTTACTACTACTACTACTGATGTTACTACTACTACTGATGTTACTACTACTACTACTGATGTTACTACGACTACTACTGATGTTACTACTACTACTACTGATGTTACTACGACTACTACTGATGTTAGTACTACTACTACTGATGTTACTACTACTACTGATGTTACTACCACTACTACTGATGTTACTACGACTACTACTGATGTTACTACTACTACTACTGATGTTACTACGACTACTACTGATATTACTACTACTACTACTGATGTTACTACTACTACTGATGTTACTACTACTACTGATGTTACTACTACTACTACTGATGTTACTACTACTACTGATGTTACTACTACTACTACTGATGTTACTACGACTACTACTGATGTTACTACTACTACTACTGATGTTACTACGACTACTACTGATGTTACTACTACTACTACTGATGTTACTACTACTACTGATGTTACTACTACTACTGATGTTACTACTACTACTACTGATGTTACTACTACTACTGATGTTACTACTACTACTACTGATGTTACTACGACTACTACTGATGTTACTACTACTACTACTGATGTTACTACGACTACTACTGATGTTACTAATACTACTGCTGCTACTGCTACTAAATGGTTGTGCTAGTTTTGGATCAGATGTATACAATTACAATGATACGATGGGTATTTAAAAAGTTCTGAATATTAGTGAGCTGTACAACAACATTCTTTATTAGTGAACAATAGATCAGTGCATTCCCTCAAGGTACTTCCCATGCACCTCTACACGCTTTCTCGGTCTGATAATTAAATTCTTAAATGCTGTTTTGTATTCGCTTTTTGGTATGCTGTTCATATACTGGAAAACTGCACTTTCAACCGCATGGCGGCTTTCAAAATCATCTGCCCTCAGCAAATCTTTGATAACGGGATTCAGCCAAAAATCACTTGGAGTTAAATCAGCGCTGTATGGAGAATGTGGCAAAGTTTGGAAGCTGTGCTCCTTCAGGAAGTCTGTCAAGAAGGCTTATTTATGCGCCGATGCGTTGTCATGGAGTAGAAGGATACCTTGGTTACCTGTGCGCGGACGGATGTCTCGGTAGTGTTCCACAACTTTTGGCAACACTTTGAAGACATAGAAATGTCCAGTGGCAATAGCAGAGTCAAGAGCAGGTACGTGGACGAACGGGTCTTTTGTATAAAAAAATAATGAGTATAAAACTCTCTTTACAGTCCGACTACTTGAGCGATTTGTGGTCTCTGTTCGTTTTCGCTCGATCCAAACTTTCTTGTTTTCTCTTGAGTCGGGTTCAAAAAGGTAAATCCATGTTTCATCACCTGTGACAATCTCATTCAAACGTCTCTGACAACTCTTCTCATATTTGGCGAGTATCTGTTTGGGGGGATCAGCCGTCAACAAATCCGGGACCCATCTTGCACAAACCTTTCTGAGCCTCAAATGATTCTTCAATATATTAAAAACAGCTGACGAATTATTGCCCGTGATAATAGAAATATCTTCCACTGTGTATCGAGCATCTTCATCATTGGTTCCTTCACAGCAACCACTTCCCGCTCACCAATCGCAGACAAAGGTCTTCCAAAACTTGGGCAATCTTCCATGGATTTGCGACTATCTTTAAAACAATGAAACCACCTCAAAATTGTAGGATATGACAGAGAATTACATCCGTAAACTTCATTCAAATCGGCCTTGAGATCAGTCGGAGAGTACCATAAGAGCTCCCGGAATTTACAGTATGCTCTTTGCTCAATAGAAGAATTGTTCTCCTTCTCCGACATTTGTTACGTCACTGTCGTTTACATATGTAACGTAACACGCATATATATGCAGATTATGACGTGCAGCACGTGCAGCTGTAGATCATTTTATAGAACGTTAATTTATCTATCAATCGGCATAACATGTATTGACAAGTATAAAGAAGCAAAAAAGTTCTAACAAAATATTCAGAACTTTTCAAATACCCCTCGTAGATTGGCAAAGCGAAATAGTACATCCCAGATAATAATGTATAGGGTCTCTTTCAAACAATGAACATAGATGGCACTGATGGCCCACATCTTTTTAGAGGACTCCAGTGCATCCTTTTTATTAGATTTGGTTAATAAGCTACGAGTATTTTTGGACTGTGTTTTTTTTTTTTTTTTTTTGGGGGGGGGGTATTTTTTTAAATATTTATTTTGTTTCTTGAAGTAAGAGTACTTCTTTATTGGACCGTCTTTCTCAGTTTTATACAACAAATGTTGACTAAAATAAGAGAGTGGCATACCCGGAAAACATGATGTGTAGAAAACAGTGTGCCCGATAAGAATAGCCTGTTTAAACTCTACAGAGTGTATAACAATGCAATCATTTTAACCTTTCTAGCAATCGGAATGTCACTTGGCCATTTTCATTATGTCGACAAACTATCCGGATGTAGTTGCAGGAATACACATACATTTGATGAGTTTGGTGATTCGCCTCGGGCGGAGTTTACTTCATGTTGCGACAGAAAAGGCCGACGATATTCCGATTGTAATTTTGCCTTCTTCCGTTGTTATACATTCGGAACTTCGGATCATACCTCGAATATATGCCCATTGCTGCCATTCGGACCACCTCAGCTATTTACGAAACAAGGATTGACAGAGAAGTTGCGAATGCATCAAACTATTTTTTCATTCGTACCTTCTGGGTCAATCCTACAGTCAATTCAATCGAAATAGCCGAGGTGGTCCGGATAGACTGCTGTTTCTTTTCCTTTGCGGAGAAATTTCCGGCAAACAAATGTATGATTTTTTTTTTAAATTACTGCGCTGACATACATCTGAGGCATATTTTTGTCTCCCAGAAATAGCCGAGATGGTTAAAATGGTCGCCATACTGTGCCATGTGAACAAACGTAGTTCCAAATATAGTTCTCAACTGCGGCGAATTACATCGGATTTTTTTTTTCTTTCTCGACTTGACGGAATAGGCCGAGAATGTTCCAATTGCCTTTCTCACTGAATGTCAATACTATTGACTCAGTTTGAAGATAGCTTATTGAGCGATTCTTCAGTTTTCCAAGCTTATGACGCTGCATATCTTTCCAGTTGCGTACATCACACCAAGCTACTAAATTTTAGATCGATAGATTACATATCCCAGATTCATTGTAAGTGGTTTTAGGCTAAATACATGTACGAATTTTTCAGCATTATACGGAGTTTTCGTCATAGATGCGAATATCCAGACGGATAATCGAGGAGTGTGAATATTTCTCATGATCAAAATTACGTTTCTAATCTTGTTTTTAGTCTCAGAATCCTGCGTCAGATATGATCTTTTGTGCGCATGCTTCGCCCACACACAATAAAAAAAATGAACCACTGATAAATTCAAATTCCAGCTCTATTTACATAATCCTCTAACACAGCTGCTGGACAGGCACACTTGTAAACTTTACATTAATACGATATTTGCTTATGCACAAATAATACAAATGAGCCATTGATAAAGTCTAATTTTACCTCTATCTATATGTATCTAAACTTGCAAAACTGCTGAGCATTGAGCGGAGTATAACTAGAGTAAGATATACGGCCCAAAAGAGACCAATAAACATCTCTAGCTCACTGTTTTTAGTCACGTGACCCCAACAGAAAATCAATGAACATCACAAGGTCTCTCTGTGTTCTTAGTCACATGACATAATTTGATGTGTATTACACCAAATATCATCAGGTAATTTTCGCAGTGTTAGTAAACATGGTCGGTGGTGCAGACAGAAAAGTGTCAGATTTCAGTTCTAAATATATATGGTTTGACTCTTGCTCGCGGAGAAAAAAAAATTCTATGTAAACTGTGCACACCTACTCTCTCTAGTAAATTCATTCGTTCAAGTATGACAGTGTAATTGGGATGCGTGGTCTTTGAGTCGAGGGAGTTTGACATCAAATTGTTGACTAGGTATGAGTTGACACTAGTAGGTAGATTCAAACTAGGTGTACCTTAAATCTCTGGCTAGGTTTCACTATGTCTAAATGTTGAAGTGATTCAGTAACATTCTGGCAGATCTGACGTAAGAAACTTAGGCGACAACTCTCCCAGAGAGATGAGATTAAGGCGACAAGAAACTAAGGCGACAACTCTCCCAATTCACCGTAAGAAAGAGAGATCAATCCGGTTCCCAGTAAGTGAGATAGTGCGGGGGGGGGGGGGCAGACTGGCGCATCCAAACTCAGGAGATTAAATTGACAGAGCGATGAGATTAGCTTTTACTAAAATTTATGATAAACTTCGAGGTTAAATAGGTAAATACATGTAACGGTTTTGACCGCATGGAATCTTGTTTCTCTTCATTTTTAATACCACAGTACCAGACACTATTGACATTATTTATTTATAAAAACCTTTTTGAAATAAACTAGATACATATTTATGACAGAGTGAGAATATTAAATGCTTACTATCCACATGTATTCAAGATGTAAAATGTCAATAAAATATACAGCAATAAATCAAATACTTGTAATCGTTTGGTTTCTTGGGAATTCTTCACAGCGGCGAAGATGCGAACACTACTGATCTGATATTTGGGTATTTGTCTTGTAGGGTCGATTTTTCTGATGTATGTGCAGAGGAAAATATCACTGGTATCTGGATGAATTTTGTGTTAGACTGACGAACTCACAGAAATTTATGAACGGAGAGTTTCAGTGTTGGAAAGCGTGATGTTTGAAGAGAAAAATATAGTCATTTGAGGATCACACATTTATAGAATGAAATAAGTGTGATATACGGAGAGAAATATTCTTATGCAATGGCCACACAAAATTTATACGAGTAAAAACGTTGCACGAGAAGAGAAAATTGACTAGTTCAATGACCACACACAAATCAATAGGAATCGAGGTGATATGTTGTGAGCAAACTTCACCAATGATCACCCAAAGAAAGATGTATAACTGCAATGTATCCCGACGTTATGGAGAACTCATTACAGTTGTACAACTTGGAGTTGCGAAGGAAATCTTTTCAGAGGAAACCAACTAAGTCTTAAATAGATAAATATTTCCAATTCATGAAAATATATCCTAGATAAAATATACAAGTAAAGAAATATTTTAAATTTAAGAATGTTACGAATGTTACGAAAATAGAAGTCCTAAATTCAATTGATATATATAAAAAAATAAAAATACTGAAATTACAGTTCAGATTAGCTAAATAGATCATAAATTTATAAACTGGTTCGAGAAAATTAAGTTCAGAATAAATACTAAATAAATTACCGAAATAACTGAAATCTAAAATTGAAGTAGAAACCCTTCTTTTGCTATTCTGAGGATGTGAGTATTACAATCTTGGCTGTTACTCGCTGCTGTACATACCCAAGGAATTTGAGTTCAGACGCTCAGGAGTCACGTCGTTTGTGAACCGGCATGCTGAATTTAGATTCGAAAATTCCCGTGCCTTAAATACCGTATAGTCTGAATACTGGAAAACTATTGGAAGTTGGAAGAGTGTTCGATAAGTGTTGAATATTGTAAGATTTGGAAAATTGTTAGATAACCCTAAATCGTCTTTAGACTAAAACTCTATTCAAACATAAGAATTATTCACTAAACGGATATATTTGGTGAAATCGGCATCAGGGTAAAATACTTTATTGAAGATTTATCCAAAATTCGTTGTTGAACCTCTATTCGGTATTGGGTAACTCATATCGCCTTTCGTACGGGTGTACTAGACTCGACCTGTCCCGCGCATGCCCATTGAGCTATAAACAGTGATGGCGATAACATAAGTGACATGCTGGATTAAATTAATCTATAAAATGTCTCCTTATCATGTTAAACTTGCAAATACGTCCTTCGAAATCGTCATTATGTCACACGTACATGTTTGCATGTAGTGAGTAATCAGCTGATAGTTCCGGCAACCCTTGCTACGCTTGACCTTAACTCTTTTGTTCTTATCTGAAAAGTATATATCCATTGAAAAAAATCTTGCGTGTAGTAGAGTAAATGTGGTGATCTTGTAAATCACAGATTGTAATGTCTGACGAATAGTCTTCGCCCTTATAGCTCTGGGTGCACTTACCGCAAAGACTGGACAAATTCCATATGTTACATACATATGCAGAATAGTTAAAAATATATTGAAATATTGTCATTTAAATAGATCAAAAGGAAGACTTATACAATGGATCTCAACTGATTCCAAAACAAGTTAGACAATATTTACAATCCACTTTAATGCGTCTTCACACTAAAAACGAAATAGGGAGGATGAATGAACAAATTATGCATAACTAACAGTGAGAAATAAATTGAGGACAGACGTTTTACCATACAACTAGACCTATGAACGCAATGAACATAGATGAAATGGATGCTGTAACTGAACATTCATTCGACATTTTGCATACCAAATTTTGACAGGAAATAAGCGGAAGTACATGATTAATGTTTTGACAGGACTGAATATTTAGCATTGTACATAGATGGTATCATCCACTCAGAAGAGGAAACACACACACACACACACACACACACACACACACACATATGTTTGATGTGTGCATGGTCGAGATGGTATAGGGGTTGGTGCTTACAGGCAAGGCGATGGGTGCCGTAAATCGAATCTCCGTAGAGTACGAATTCAAAAATCTCTAACCTGTATGATGATATTATTTATTCGTATTTAAAAATTATGTTAATGTTATCAAGCATTCTCTTGTAGAATCTAGGGAGAACACTTTCGATCTCTGTTTGGTGTATATTTGTAATTCTCTCTCTCTCTCTCTCTCTCTCTCTCTCTCTCTCTCTCTCTCTCTCTCTATATATATATATATATATATATATATATATATATATATACATACCTGATTTTTGTAAAAACAGAAAATCTTGCTTTAGTGTGGAAAAACAAGACAAGTGTTTCTTTTATGCTATCGAGTCAATTTTAAACACTCCCCAATAAAACCTCCAAAGACCATCAAAAATACAATCAGGGTAGGTACCCTAATTGGTTTAATAGATAGATTAATAATTGTCTTGTGAAAATAGAGCACAATAACAAAGTTAAAAATGAATTTGATATGTTTGTAAATATGTATGAAATACTGGAAGGTGAGACAGAGGTATGGAGAGAAACTACATTAAACTGGTTAGAGTAACTGAGACCGCTAGATAGAAAGACGTGTTGACATGTTCATCATACTTCAATGTGGTGATCCCAATAAATACAAATATTGAAGATATTATTACGTTGGAATAAACGATAATTTCAAAATTGGTGCCATTACAAGTAAATGCACATCACGGACAGAAATATATCTGTAAAAATGCTTAGATGATTTCATCGTACCAGAAAATTATTTGAACACAAAAGACTATATTACAGTGTAGATAATTTAATAGATATAATGCCTGAATGGGGCTGAGTTGTAAAAGTTAGAAACTATCAGAATTGATTAAAAGTTTCGCATGTTTTTATTGTGATTTTGAAAACATCATCGTACTACAAACACAAAATTGCAATAGTGATATGCAACAATCACATAGATCATGAACGTTCCAGCAAATCTACAACGCTTGCGCCAAAGTTGCAAATACAATGCAAACAGCTCAACACATTCCACCATGGTTTTGTTTGTGCCTCAAGTCAATTCATAAGCGTTATATACTAATCGTGTACAGAAGTGCTGATAGCATTCGGATGTTTTACAACTGGTTAGTTACGATCGCAAGAGTAGTGTATGAAGAATTAAGACTGAAATATGCAAAAACCAATGATGTTCATAGACTAAAATCAAAGACGTTTAAATCTGACAAATACATGTCATATTTGAGAGAAAAATATTTAAAGACAAAGTTCGGGAGGATGATAACTTGACTGGAATTTATAGAGGTCCTGCCCATAACGACTGTATGTTGAATTACAAATATCCAAAATACATCCCACTATTCATTCAAAACCTGTTAGGTTTTTACAGTCTTCTGATCATCGAGACGTTTGTAAACAAAAAACAAAACAAAACAAAGCAAAAAATTTAAATTCAAAATTCAAAATTAAAATAACTTATCCAGATGAAGAGGTAAAAACAACACCGATGGACGACAAAAAATAAATTTATTCTGAAAGAAATTTAGAGTCGATATGTTCATGAAAGGATGGAAAAGAAAAAAAATTAAAGGACAGTCGGGTTTTTTGATAGATTTAGATTCATGGGTCAATGTTTTGATCAGTTCTCTAAAACTTTGAGTAATGAAAAATTTGCAGAAACACTGAAAGATTTTGGAGACATGAAATCCAAATATGTATATGATGTAATGGAATGTTTCAACCTTCAAACATTAAGTGACCTTCATAACCATTATGTGAATAAAGATATTTTAATGTTGAGTGACATTTTTGAGGAGTTTCGTAATGTCTGTACAATAAATTACAAGCTACATCCTGTTCACTGTTACAGTGGCCATTACAAGCTCATAATGCTAGTTTAAAAATATCAAACTTTCAGTTAGAACATTTAACAGACTACTATATGCTCCTGATCATTGAATCAGGAATCAGAGGAGGAATTAGCAAGATTCCACATAGATACGCAAAAGCAAATAATAACTAATAACGATTACAACGTGGACAAAGATGGCAAGATAAAAAATGATGGTTAATCCGACGAGTCTAAACCAAAATCATACATCATGTACTTCAATGTTATACATCTTTTCTGATGGGCCATGAGATAATACATGCCGATAAAAAAAAAGAAACCTTTCGTAGATATGTAAGTGATAAACAAATTAAAAGATAGAAGAAAGTCTGATTGAAATACAGACGACTATGATACGAATTGCATTTTAAAAGTAGATCTGGAGATTCCATTACATGGGCACGACTATTTCAAGTATTCCCATTAGCTCCAGAGAAACTAATTTTAGACGAACTTGATCTATCAGAATTGCAAAAGAAATTGATAAATCATTACTAACTGTACCAAAACAATTGTGTACAATGAAAAACAAAAACAAGTACGCCATTCACTACAGAAACTTAAAGCCTTGTATACAAATCGGTTTATAACATGAAAAATGCACAAAGCTATCTTGTTTGAACAGTAACCGTGACTTAAACCTTACTAGTTTGAGGCAAAAAGCCACTTCCGATTTTGAAAAAGATTTTTTTCTTCAAATTAGTTAATACCGTAAAAACTCCACCTATCTTTTCATTTAATACCGTGTTCCTATTTTGATCTTTCTAGACCTAAAGAACAGACACAACAAAATGTTTGAACTGGAGAAATTTAACGTTGATAGACGCTAAAGACAATGTTCTAAAAAGGGATAAAATCCAATCTGATATTGATATAGAGCTACATGAGATACTTGCAGATGAATTCGAGGACAGATGAATGACAACTTAAACACATTACCTAAAAGACAAGTGAGCACCTTGTAACTAAATATTTTGGTTAGGTTGGTTGATCTCTTTTTACGTCGTCAGAACTGCCACAATCATCAGTTAGAAACAAAATATTGGTTCCTTGATTGACATCAACCAGTAGCTTTAATCATTTATAAAATGTATCCAAAGGATCTATAATGATCACCTTTTCATCTTCGAGTAACCATTTTGTATCGTAAGTCTGATACACAGAATAGTTGAACAGATGATAACAGTGTAGTCAAAAAAGTTTCGGTATTCAGTCCCTATCAGATTTAGTATAAACAGAGTTTGCTACAATGAGTCACTCTACAGAGTATCATTGTATGAGACTTGTTCAAGTACATTTATTCATGTTTAAAATATAGTTGATTTTAGTTAACTGTTTTGAATATTTACCTGACCATCATACATAAAATAAATACTTGTACATGTTGTGAGCATAAAATTTTTTCTTTTCTGTTCATTGGAAAGTGAACACATTGTTACACGATATCTAGTTAAAGGCCACTACCACGCAATCTGTTAGAATGTTTACTTCTCAAGCAAACCAGATACAACGTTTATCAGTGTAAGAGAATTAACACTTATGTTACTAATTTATGTGTGCTTTTGTTGGTTCATCGAAAACACGCTTAGCGGCTTCTGTGAACTGTTGTAATATATGAAAACCATGGAAATAAACAGTGTTTTAGCCGAATTCCTACAGTTACCGAGATTTTCTATATTTCTGAGTTTCAGGAACGCCTTCCTCCACTCTTTCTGTTCAGTATTTAAACACCCTCAGGATACTTCTTGGAGGATAAAGTGTGAGATTCATTAAAGTTGATTTCGTTGTTGTGTTGCTTATTTTCTTCCTGATGATGTTTTCGTAAAAGAAAGCAACTTAATTTCTAAATTTATCATTAGCCAATTGTACAACTACTTCAAAAGTAATCGTATTGTACTGGAGGCCAATGTTTTCCAGTTCATTGGTTTGGTTTCCACCTTCTATCACATCAATTGCTTTTGCAAGTGTTATATTAAATCTGAAAGCCTGAGGAAGAGTGTAAGGAAACAGTTGATAATGATCTTTTGGCATCTAAAAGTCCATTGGTATTCTAAACTTCTTTTCATACACCACAAACTGTATAGCTTCAGGACCAGTATTTTACGTATTCCCAGATCCCGACCGTAACTTTCTAAATTTTAACTCATTCTACTTTGTTCAATCCTGTTTACTCTAACCAATACATGTAGCCACAAACTTTTGTATGTCATGAAAATGTTGTAGTCATTCAACTTGAAGAAAAGATTATCCCTTCCGTATGATATGGTGATGTCTTTCACTAGCACTTTAATCGCTTTTAACACTACATTGTTAGCATCTCGTTTCCACTTCATTTCAAATTAAATGAGGAAAATACCAGGTACAATCAACGCACTTGAATTATTTTTGGTATTGCTAGTGTTTTCAGGTTTTAATTAATTATCAGAAGGCTGAAAGAAATAAGTTATTTAGTTTTGGCTGTCGTGGTTTTTCAAATTGTGACTAATTCTTTCTTTATCAGATCCATTTAGATCAAATAACTTGAGCAGAGTTTCTTCCTGTAAAATGCTAGGCCGTGGGCTATTGCTCCTCCAACTTTAACTGCAGCTGTAGCCATTCTATTTATAAGTAAAAAATTAAAAATAAAAGAAAATAAATAACGGGATTTCTTTTGTGGACTTCTGGAATATGTAAAAAGTTGTTTGTTTACGTCCAATCCTATATACGATCGTGGAATTTCATGACCATTTGTAACATACATAATTTTTTGTATTTGAATGACATATTACTGTAAATAATCTATTAATGTGTGTAACTTGTATTCAGCATGGAACATAGTCAAATCCGTAAGTTTCAATCAATATTTTACGGGTTATTTCAGCTTTAAAAAAATTCAACAAACCTTTTGTATTGTTTATCAATGTGAACATGACCAGGTCCTAATGATATTTATTTATAAAGGTTTATTTAACCTTTCGATATGCAATTAATCCAATACAATCAGGATACTCCTGACTCAGTCCGAAAATCATTAAGCAATACAAGTTTTAAATTCGTTTAGTTTTCTCATCAAATTTCCTTTTGCTATTATCGATATCTTCTTCCAATGTTCTAATTCTATCAAACAACGTAATATTATTTACAGCCATTTCTGTGCTGGATTCAGTCTTGATTATAACTGTTTTTGTTTATTTCGGTTTTAACTGTATCGATTCTAACACTTAATGCAGGTCTGTTATATCTATTTCAGCTTTGATTGTATATGTATCTGCTATAAAATTGTGTTCCAAGTCATTGAAATCTTCTTACATTCGTTTTATCTTTTTATCTAATTCATCAATACTACCATGTACCCTAATATATTTTACCACTTTCTTTTAATAGAAAACAAATAGAAATTATGATTACTTTAATTGCTGAAATTGTTTAACTAATTTCTGGTACTACCGACATGATACTGTACAATGGTGATTTGGCTATGTACTAAATAAAACAAATGAAGTTGGTTGGTGGGGGATATCCAATAGAAACAAAATGCCATATGCAAATCTACCTGCACCGAAAGTTTAAATCTACAAATCAAAAATACAAATGAAGTCATACGACCTGAAAGTGCTCCAACAACAATATGAAGCCAAATAAAAGATTCAGCCAAATAAATTTCAAGCGAGTTATACTGCAAACTCATGCGAAAAGAACTAAAATGAAAATTATATGTCAACTGAAGAAATAAATGTCCTTCAAAATTAAATAAAAATTAACATGCACTTTCAGCGTCCATCCAGAGTTACAAAATTATTTTTTTTTAAATTAAGTACCAAAATCTCACAGGGTTCGAAATAAAGTCACGAGACTCCAATTTGATTGACTATAAATTTATTGATCTGCAATATAGATACGAAAACAAGACTAGTTTTCATCACAGCAAAAAATTACATCTTCATTCTAATATCGCTGAATTGAAAATGCGTGGTACATATCTTTTGACAGAATAATATGTAATGAATAATTAAAAGAACAAAATTCAACGATAATTACGAACTTTTATGTTATGCGATGAAATTACAGGTTGAGACAGTGTTCTTTAAATGCAAACACGTTCTTTTTGACAAGTGTTCAATATCTGATAGATATTCATAAGACAATCAATACATATCGATGTCAAGAAATATTATAAAAACCATATATTTTTGGAGTATTCTTTAATTATCTTGACAATAAAAGTAATGAATTAAACATTTGTAGCCAAAACCAAAAATATAATAATAACGTACCTGCAATATAGATATGAAAACAAGACTAGTTTTCATCACTGCAAAAAAGTACATCTTCCAACGTGGCTGAATGGCAGATGCGCAAAAGGAAATTATTCTTACGCGCACGCGCACTTGAAGAGGTTAAAATTAAGAGAATTGATACTTACTTGTGATTTATAGGGTGGCTCATACCAACCATTGGAAGAAAAAATAATATCTATTTATAGTCGCATTGTAAACTGAAAAATCTGCAGCTACTATTTATGTAGATTATACATATATCAATTATTGAAAAATTATCAAGTTACAGCTATGTGAAATAAGTCGTTTATGATATTTGTGTGTATATGATTGTAATATGATTGTATAGGGTTCATTAGGGGAGTAATTAAAAAGTCAAAACATTATTGTGTAACACTGTTATCATCAATCTGTTTTCGTAAATCTTAGGTTGAATTAGCTCTTTTATTACCCATCCACAGCAGTCAATTTTTTGTCAACTTGTTCTCTCCATGTTTTTATGTCTTTTAAATTGTTATCCTCCAGAGTCTTGCGTATTTGAGTACTCGTTTTTGTATAAAATTTATATTAGTTGCATCAAATTTTTGTACAGGATTTGCAAATTGGTAATATGGTTATTGTTGATGTTTAAGTCTGATTACAAAGAAATCTCCGGCAAAACGGAGATCTTACGGATTCCTATACGAGGTCATGTTCTATTGACCTTTCGATCCACCAATTAAATCACAGCTTTCATATTTACGAAAGTGAAATACGTCATTAGAAACATACCGACCGATATTCTCCATAACACGCAGTGCAACGCTGTATCTGCTAGTTTACTAAAAATAAATAGACCAAGAATTCCAAGGTCACCAACAAATTTTACCTTTATCTATCTATAACTATGTATCGATTTTAATCAGATTATGTTAACTGTTTGACCTAGTGCAACATCTTTTTCCTCAGTTTTTCTCTCAATATTTGAAGAAAATCACCAGGCCCTCTTAACGATATTTCTTCATTCATTATATACATGATCTACGCTATTTTGTTAACGTGCAGAACTTATGTTACAGGCATACTGTGAAAGTATATCCATGTTTCCATCTTCATCTTTTAACCTAATATTCAATCTGTCATTGTATCCTCTGTAATTTGTTATAATTAATTTTACCATTGTATGAAACATAGTCTCTATGAAACACTATAAGCTGAAAAAAACATCGAAAACACGAATAATAGCCCGTTAAATTTTATAATTTATTAATTTTATTGATGAAAATGAAATATTTTAATATTTTTTATATTTTAATTTTTTTGCTTTAAAAACTCGGAAACTGTATCTGATCCAGTAGATATCTATATATTCCTTTGGCTATTGAATTCTAACAGTTTAGCATTGAAGTTGATTTCATACACCTTATGGAAAAGGGCACAGTAATGTTGCACCAAAATTGCAATTTTCTCAGGTTAAAGTCAATTTGCTATCAGCTAATCGATTGTGAACTGGCTAAAAGAAACTGGAATTATATGCGCTGCAACTTTTTCAATATTCTGGCACATATACATGAAGAACAAAGCAACTGGTACACATTTATTTAAAAAACATTTGTTCTGTGTGTTTTCATATTCCTTATCTTTAGTTGTCCTTTTGAAGTATATTATATTTGAAAGTTATTAAACTAGTACTCACTGCATATAAAGGCAAACCTAGCTTGAATAAAAAAAAGTCACTGAAGTATCTTATTATGCATGATGTCATGTAATCTTAAAATTCATTTTCTAAACTGTCCAAGTTATCTGACAATGATTTGGAAATTTTAGTAGCTCTAGCAGTTACAAAGATTTCGTATGTCTTCTTGACTTGTTTCTTGTCCATTTTATCCAACTCTTTTTCAGTAACAGGTTTACTGGTTATCTTTTTGAATGTTCCATTTCCAAATGCTATGCTCAATTCCGGTCTGCACTCATAAATTTCTGAAGATATGGAGTTATTGCTATTTTGTCTTTAATAAATATAAATTCTTTTGCAATTTGTACCTTATCCATTTGTTCGCTATTTAAATAACGAAAACATGGTTGAGGGTAGTGGAGATTTTGAAATGAAAGAATTTGAAAATCCTGTTCAAGTCGATGACGATATGGTAGATGAACAAGTTCAAACAGAAGTTGTTGACACTGTAAATTTTGTTAGCGGTTTTTCAGAGCAAACTCTAGGACGTTTTGATACTGGACAACAATCTATAGATAAAAACACAATATTTTAATATTGAGAAATTCTGGTTCAAAAGATAGTTTGAACATTGAGAGCAAATATGTAATATATATGTATAGAGATCGTAAGGGTGAAATAAACATCAAATGCACAGAGAGATCAAATATTAATAATATAGTTAATTTGAAGGTAAGCAAAAGGATGGTACACAATTTTTAGCACCTAGGGACCAATCATTTATTCTTCGGAAGCGGGGAGAGGTACTGTGATTTTCTGTCCAACCATTTTTTTTTTTTTTTTTTCCTTTTTTTTCTTTATCTCAAGATATTTTTTTTCCTAGCTAATATGATGTATAAAATTAGTTCTTGTTTTCTACGAAATCAGAGCAAGAGTATTTAGTTAAAGCTATTTGGGAGCCGGAAATTGTTTTCAACAAATCACAGGCCTCTTTCCTCCTCCAACCCCTTCAAAAGACAGCAACACCGGACAATCTAATTATGTTGATTTTTTTTTTATAAAAAAATTATTAAATGCCGAGGATTTAGCAAGTACACTTAGAGATGTATAGAACACGATCTAAATGTTCACAAGAACTTACTTTTGCATAAAAGAAATGAATAAAACAACCCCATGAAATAGAGATGCGAGGTTTTGCTCGTACAAATTCCCAACCTAGAAATGGATCAAGACAATTGGAAACGGAAATACATTTTTTGGATGAAATACAAAGAGGACAACATTTACTTGCTAATCAGTAACATATTGTCTGAAGATCAATAGTCCAACAAGAAGAAAGAGAGATGGGTGGATATAAAAAAGCTGTTTAAATTGCTGTCACAAATATAGCTTTTAAAATAGAAATCGAACATCATGACGAGCAGATAAAAATATTCAAGGAACAATTAAGGAAGAAGTCAGTGACCGTGAAAAGCTATTAAAAATGAACTAGACAAAGTTATAATTATGAGGTCAAAACTATTTGGAAATATCGAAAGAATTGAAAATATTTACAAGTTCAACAAGGGAAAAACTTAAGAAATGACAAGTATACTTGCTCTCAGAGAAAGACTAAAACCGTTATTCAATTGTTTATATAGCTACTGCAATTGTTTATATAGCTACTGCAATATGTATATGTATAACAATAGGAACAACTGCCTTGTCTATTGCCAACACTCTCAGAGGTGCTACAACTGGTTGTGGAGGAGGGGTGCTGATCCATCAGGTGGCAAAGACGATTCATTCATTGACAAAATTGGAAAGGGCTTAATAAATATTGGTAAATATCTGTTTGGGTTAGCAAAAAAAGCAGCTGAACATATTATTTTATTTCTTTTGGCATTAGTGGGCTTGGTATTAGAATTTTTTATTAGTGGTGTAAACAAAGCATCTAGCAGAGTTTAAGGTCCATAACCTATTTCAAAAAGTAAACTATAGCAGCTCTTGCAACCCTTAGCATCAATATAAATGATTGTCTAATTCAAGGTAAATTGTTTTGGGTGTTTTCTTGGTGTTTCTAAATTGTCATGAGTCCCTTGGACGTTTGACAATCAGATAGCATTAGCAAACCCGACAGTAGGAACATCCCCGGCGGTGACCGTGTATTTCAAAGAAATGTTATCATTATAATCCGTCTTCTTTACATTATTTGTACTCGCTTTGTATTCTTTTTGTCCATGGCAATTTCTTGTCATACTGTGATGCATTATTCATCAGCCTTAATCCAAATTCAAACGAGTCACTGGATTTCTGTAAATTGATCCAACAACACTACCTATTTTCATAAACATGTCACTCCTAGGTAATAGAAAGATACTGTCACCACCAAAAGCACAGTCCACTAATAAATCTATTATGGTTTGTTTAAATTTTACTATATTTTCATTTGTGTCATGTCCTTGCTCTCTTAACATTAATAGCATCATTGGCTTTTTTTACAGCGTCTGATACTATCACAGAACAGACTCTGAGGTTCTGTTTTGTATATGTGCACCTAAAATACAGATTACATAAAACATTCTACTTTGATTCGCGTCCCCCCCCACACACACACACACACTTACATTTGTCACAATATAGAAATTCGGTATATTTCAAACAAAGTTTTCAATCTCCTTAATACTGATACCTATATATCTTGTTTCCATAATTTTTTTTAAAGGCACTGGTTCCCAGCTGTTGAACGATTCATCGTATTTTTTCCATTCCACTAGCACATGCTTTCTGCAATTCCTTTCTTTTTAGAATCTTTTCCAACTTTATATATTATCTTGTTTTGTCGTATACAGATAACTCTTGTTCATAAAACATGCCCTCTGTGTCCTCCCCATTTTAAGTGTTCCAGTTTGTAAACTACCAGATCACCTACAATTACTTGAACAATTTTAAATATTTCCTCTGTAAATTTACGAAGTTAACCCCTTTTAAAAAAATTTAATGTATTTTTAAATTATGTTTCACAAATTTAAATTTAGTTGTTTCAATTTTATCAGTTGTCAGGTGACTGAACATATTTATGCATACTTTGAAATATTTTCTTCCTTACTGGCTTCACCTCGAGTCTTATCTCTTTATCTACGTGTTATTGTATCCTTCTTGTAAAATGTCTGAACATTTTCTGGTTTTATTTTTGTGTAAAATAGTTAAACCACAGTCTAATCTTCTGAGTTCTGTTAAACCTTTCCACTGCAGATACGTGTTTGTTAAAGCAAGTTGAAAATTATTTGCTTGTCCTTTTCCAACAAATCCATAATTTTTTCGTTTCAAAACTCTTTGCATGCATCTTCATCTTTTCGGGCTTTTTCTCTTTAAAGATTTCTTTAACAGCATTGTGTATATCATCACGTCTTTTTGTTTTTACTCTCTCAGCCCATGAATATTTTCTGAAAATATATATCACTGTTAAAATGTATTAGTATGCATCATTGTATTTTTCATATGCTTGCATGTCATCAATGTCTGATTACCATTGGTCATCTAAATTACTGACAAAGATCCTTTTAAATGGAATTTTCTGTCTCGCTTTTAACTGCACATCAATATAGGCTATAGAGCCTCGGGAGTTTATGCATCCCTCAAAAAAGATCACAAAACAAATATAAAGGCAATGAAAGTATAAATTCCCTAAAATACAAAGTCCAAGTTTTATATAAACCTAACTCTTTTAAAAACTCCAAGATCTTCTCAGTGTGAACATTATCATTGGATGCATCTTAGGGCAAATATATTGCCTCCATCAATCGCCTCTTACGACATTCAGGTTTGTGGTTTTAACTCCATTTTTCAGCACATGATAGGCTATACATGGTGGCCAGTATATCTGGTCGAGGAAGAACCCAGAAAAACCGCCGACCCACGGAAAGCTACTAGCAAGCTTTCTCGCATACCCACATTGGTCGAGCCGAGACTCGAACCCACGCGGAGAGGCGAGATGTCAGTGATTGGTAAAGGCGAGCGCCTCAGACCACTTGGTCACCCGGGACCCCCATGACATTCAGGAGAGTTTACTGGGTCTATCTACATACCCAATCCCCCAGAGAGAGTAAGCAAATGGATTTTCAGGATCATAGAAAGAGGTGAACAGACACTTTTATTTTCAACAATTTGCAACGTTTCTACAATCCTTTCAAGCATATACATGTTTTCAGATTTGTCCAATTTTTCTATTCCCATGGTTGAATATAAAACAGCTACTTCGTGTACCAAGTCACCATGTGCTGTTTAAAATAAAACCTTGTTTTCCATAAATTTTGTCAATTGTTGCAGACCAACCATGTAAAAATATACAAGATCATGCTGTACTATAAAGTTAGATGCATATAAATCTTTAGGTCTACACACATTAAATACATATATTATTCCTTCAACACACTGCACAATCTTAACCATCGTTATATCAGAATCAGAAGCTGATGCTACTTATCTCAGTGTTATGATCACTGAATGCAATCTGTAAATTTGCATCTTTTCTGAAACATTGCAGAATCTTTTTGACATCTGAAATTTACAAATCAACATTTTTATTCTCTTGTATGTTATTTTGTAACAAAACTAGCTTTGACCACACATTCCCATCCAAACTTGCGAAGAAATGCACAGTATCGCTCGATACCATGAATGTTGCTTTTGTGTAAGCATAATTTGCCACCCAAGAAAACTTCAGTTGATCACAATGTAGCTCCATGTCATTTATATTGGTAAAATTTTCATCTTTTTTGTGCTTATTGCACTTGCACTCCACTCTGTGCTTGCTAGCTGTGCTAGAGCTGATGTATCAAGATAAAAGTGAAATTATGTCATTGTGATCACTGATTGTGCGTTGGTGAGGATCATACCAAGTTTTTACAAGTGCGCAGGCTCAGCAGCTGTGCCCGAGTAGTATACAGAAAAATCTGGAATTATGATTTATCAGTGAATCATTGTGTTCTTTATTTATTGTTTGTGTGCAAAGCACATGCACAAAAAAAGATTATACACTAATCTAAATTTAAGAAGTGTCCTAGACCGCTCCATTTGTATACTACTTTTTGGGAAAATATGTGTGGTCATCCAGTGGTTTGTTCATGACCAAAGTGGATCTAATACACTTGATATTTGACATAAGCCTGCTCAAAGGTTTCAAGAGCACATGAAATGAAAACCCTAAACTATGCATGAAAACAATGTTATGACCAAAAAAATTTGTTGTATTGAGTAAAATTATGCCCAAGTGTACAATATGGGCTGTGCAGCTTTCTTGAGAATCTGCCCAAGACTACAATATTCTATACATACATCAGCACACATAAATGTACTTTCATTACAAACACCTTTCGTTACCTTTTTTATAATGTTGTTATTGTTGTTCCGAGTTTAACGACATTTTTCAGCACGATAGGTGGCTATACATGACAGCCAGTATATCTGATTGAGGAAGAACCTGGTAAAATCCTGGGAAGAACCATCAACCTACGGGAAGCTACTGGCAAGTTTTGTCACATATCCACGTTGGCCAA
This sequence comes from Margaritifera margaritifera, assembly GCA_029931535.1. Lineage (NCBI taxonomy): Eukaryota > Metazoa > Mollusca > Bivalvia > Unionida > Margaritiferidae > Margaritifera > Margaritifera margaritifera. The sequence goes on from JAQPZY010001516.1 coordinate 3,307,283, forward strand.
GCCCGAGTCTTGAACCCACACAGAGGCGAGACGTAAGTGATCTGTAAAGGCGAGCGCCTTAGACCAATCAGCCACCCTGGGCCCATTGTACAATGTCAAATGGTGGTTAAATTTCAAGGAAGAATTTGGGTGGTGTGTGGTTTGTGGTTATTAAAACTATAGTAGAACTTCCCCCGAGGAAGAAAAAAGTCTGCTCTAGGGTTAAAAAAAAAAAAGAGTAACTTTGCCCCAGGGGGAAAATATCCTGTTTCCAGGGGGATGTGTACCAAAAGGCCATTTTTCCCAGGAGAATTGGGGTGGGGGTGGATGCAACTCTGGGGAAAAACTAACCCGAGAGACTGGTGATTCATCAACTATGATAAGCTGAAGATACTATAAAAATCCGTGAAAATGATACTCCATTCTTATTAAAATATATTTAGCCTTGCTTTAATTTTTTTCTCAGACTTCTTTTTTTGATCAACATAAGCTTACAGTTTATCAGGATGAAAGTTTTTGAGAAGTTGGAGGCAGTTGTCCTGAATAAACTTTGTCATTGGTATTTTTCAAAGATAACAAAAATATGTAGCGAAGAAATCCAAATGGTATCTGGTGAGAGTTCAGTATATCAATTGATTCCCTAGGGTGACCATTCACATTCTTCAACCTTTTGTCTCCAGCTGATCTCAGCAGAAAGTTGAAAACTAGTTTTTGGAACTTTTCCAACAAATAAGCTACACTTACTTTAAGCCAAAATGTGTTGAACCCAAGTTGCCTCTACAAGAACGTGTGAACATTTTCATGGTATTACTGAAGATATTTTCAGAACCACAAAATATTTTGTAAAAAAATAATGTTATAAAGGTAGCAAATTTCTTCAACCAACAAGTTTTTGTTTTTATTTTCTAACATTAGTAGTCATGCTGGAAAATAATAAATTAATAAAAAATAATTGCAGAGAAAGAGTTGTTGGTCTAACTACAATGAGAGAGAGAGAGAGAGAGAGAGAGAGAGAGAGAGAGAGAGAGAGAGAGAGAGAGAGAGAGATTGAATGTACATACTAATAACAAGAACTCATTCAATAATGAATGTATATTTTAATACACTGAAACAAATATCTCAACTTGCATGACATTCTGATGACAAATTTCCAATTTAGGACAAAAAGCAGTTACAAAACATAATGTCCACATACAGTACTATCCACTTATAAAACAAAGGATTGCAAAACTTTCCTGCCAATGAATTTTCATTGAAAATCACATAGAATTTACTTGCCATCTGAGTTTACCATCTGCTTAAAATATATACTACTTGTAGTAGGAAGAAAGAACCTGAATAAAATGTACTAGAAAATTGTTTTGTTTTTTTTAACAGTGAGACTGCATTCTGAAGCAAATTGAAGGACATGGATGGTAAAAGAGAAAGGCAAGCCATGGATGTGTAAAACACTAAATGTTGACAATTTTGAAATTTTAATGTTTTCCTAACTTTCTATATTTCTTTAGAAAGTGGGAGGTACCATTTCTAAAAAGTCTGAATTTTTTTTTTTTTTAGGTATTGCTTTATTTTTATGGTCCAAAACAAAGCCATATTTTGGTAGATCTATTTCAACAAATTTAGGATCACACTGAATTATGCTTGGCAAAGAATCTCTATAACAAACATTCTACATAGTTAAAAATGTATTTAGGACTTGGTTCAAAATCCAAACAAAAATTCAAAACAGATATTGAGTAAGGAAGACACACACAATTTTCTATCTTGCTGTGATGGCAATAGCACATCAACCTTTTCCTTTCACCTTGGGCTACTGCTTCACTTAGATCCTCAAAGTCATCCTGGTTCATTATTTCTCATAAGGTTCTTAGGACTATCCACCCCTAAAAATGAGCAAAGACCCTTTCATACAATTTCCACATCCACCCCTAAAAATGAGCAAAGACCCTTTCATACAATTTCCACAAATATTTCCCACTGGCATACATTTTTTTGACTACCAAATCTTCTCTGGTTTTGCCACAGCAGAAAAATTTATGAAAACAACATGTATATACACATAATACATTTACTTCCATATAACCGACAGGGAAAATAAGTGATTACTTAAATGATTATGTTTTGGTGACACAAATTACAAATCTTACAAACAAACATCACAAAAAATGGTTATTTAAAGTAGATACACTGAATTAAGTGGTATATTTTCAAGCACCATGAAATTATGTTAATCAAAATGAATTCATGTACATGGCACAACTTATTCTAGTGCATCATCGACTCTGTGTAAAATAATGCTTTATCTCTTGTACAGACCTGATTTACAATTAAGAAATAATTTTTGCTTTCACTGATGGAGAAATATATCTATAAGATCAGCTACTCTTCATCCTTGTTAACCAGGCTACAATTAATTCATGTTATCAGGAGCTTCTTTACCAACATTTTGTTTAAAAAACATGACTATCATGGTGTCCATACTGATTTCAAGCTAAGTTTTTAAAGTCTTGTTGAAAAGAAAAAAACAACCTTGATACAAAATTTCTCAATAACCTCTTTTGCAGGTACTGAAAATTATATTTGCTTGATATCCAATACAGCTGCTGTGGCAGCCATATACTGGAATATTGGAAAATAATGACTGCAATAAAATGGAAAAGTCATAAAGAAGTTCAAGAATAAATTACAGACATTAAGATACTGAAAGCAAGTTTGTATCATTTTTTTCATGAAGCTTTCATATACATCCAACTTACATCATTTAATACTGAACACAGGTAAGGTACAGGTCATGCAGGTCATGTAGGCATTCAGTACTGACCATTTCAGTCATGGGTGTAATTTTAATTATTTGATAACACGTACCTTTAAATGGTGATCATTCAATTTTGCTCCTCGTAGATCAATATACCTTGGAAGAATGTTATATACAAGCCCCAAGAAATACATATGTAAAATCAATGTTAAAGTATGTGGACATTTTTGGATGAGGTCAACAAAGAGGTGTGATCCATGACAAAAACTGGATTTAATGTAGTGCTATGAAGTCACAACGAAAGAACTGTATTGGAAAAAATTCATACTATCCTGCATTGGTAATGATTAGACCCGACAGGTTAAGAACTGGCTGCCATTGTAAAAGCCCACAGCGATTGATAATTTCGTCTCAAGTTATGTGATGACAACTAAGATGAAAACATTCAACAATCAGGAATGAATTGACTTTGGTTAAACTATATTAGTATTAATATTTTATTTAAGATCAGTAAATGTGCCTACATGACCACGATGATGTACACTTTACACGTGTACATGAATTAAATCACAGGTAAATCTGGTTCTTTTTTCTTTTGTTTTAAAAAGGAAAGACTTTTCATACTTACCTTCTCACTTGCATGTATCAAATACTATGATAGGAAAACATTTATTTGTCAAAGCCCATTTTAAAACTGTCCACATTTTAAACTTCTGAACAGTTGTTAACCAGAAATGTTTGTTCTCAACCAACAAAAAATTACATTACTTAGCCCTATCCTTTTTGATGGTTGAGAACAAGGTCTGAAGCACAATTCCAGTGTCATACCCAAAAACTTATGCTCAAAAGTTCCATAACTTCTGCTTCCAACATCTTCTTTCTGCTGTGGGAACAATTTCATACATAAACTACAGACCAAAAGATTTTTACTTGGCTACATACAAAATAATGTAAAATAAGTTATCTTTTGTTGAAGCCATCTGAGTTGGACTCAGGAGTACAGCATCTCAAAATACTATACACAGATAGTCACTAATCTATACTCCAATCATTTGCATTAAATACATAGTCTAGTGTCATTCATGTGTCTAAAACCAGGAAGAAAAAAAAAACATGATCAGGTCGCACCAATTTTTATTTTTTTTTACTCAACTCCAAATCTTACTTGAAAAATATTCTAACCAATGAAAAACGCTGTAGATTTTTTATTAAGATTTCCAAATCTGGAATAATATTTATTACTCAAAATATTGAGTTGAGTTATATGACTGAAGGACCAGATAAAAAAATAACAGGATAACACAAAATGAACTTTAATAAAGAATGTTAAGTAGAGTAATAAACATGCATTAGTTAAATACCAAGATAACAGATTATTAGTTAAATACCAAGATAAGGGATTATTAGTTAAATACCAAGATAAGGGATTATTAGTTAAATACCAAGATAAGGGATTATTAGTTAAATACCAAGATAAGGGATTATTAGATACCAAGATAAGGGATTATTAGTTAAATACCAAGATAACAAATTACTAAGACTTGATGGCAACTGTATACACTTATGATGAAAAGATAATTTGCAGATATTGGTCTGAGAAAAACAGCAAAAAATGTTCATCCATGCTGATGATTTACTTCAAGCGGATATACCATTTACACTCACGTATAAGCCGGGTCCAAATGCAAACAACATAGACCCTAATCTGCTGTCGCATAATGTGCCAGCAGATTAGGGTCTATTTTGTTTGTTCTACTGATTAGTCCTTACAAACTGCATAGACCCAGATCTGCTGGTGCATTATGCAATGGCAGATCTGGGTCTATGCAGTTTGCAGTTGGTATTAGCTTATACGCGAGTATAAACAGTATACAGATCTCTTCCCTTCAAAAAAGAAGGCACATGATCGGGATTATGACATCAAAGTGTACATGGTGTTAAAAATGACATCAGACTTATATACAAATATTTTACTTTTGTTGACCATAAAGGTGTGAACTAGATTAGTTCGATTAATTATTTGATTTACCTTAGACAATGCTAATAGTTCCATCTAGTGCCTCCAAATTGGGCACCTTGTTTTCGTTTCACTTCATTATTTCCTCATGACCTAGTTTAGCTTTCCACTGCATAGCAATGGGAACTGAATCAGGCCATGTGACCAAGGCTAGTTTATACAGTGGAAATAAAATTCAGGCTCCTTGAAAAACATGCGTTCAGTGGAATGTGGTGTCTTTCCCTAGCACCATGTTTTGATGTATCTCCCTATTGTACCTGACTTGAAAAACATTAAACAATACTTCTTTTTTTTAAATTACAGAGTTGACACTTGCTGGAGCTAGGAAATTGAAATCCGTGTCTTGCCAGGCTTATACAAGAGAGTGAATTCCATACAAATCTGATTCGATTTTAAATCTACATGTAAATATTCATGCATTCCAACACAACATAACATCCTCAAAAATAAGCAATGTTGGATGAGACCAAAAAAAAAAAATACCCCCATCCCACCCCACTGAAAATAATGAGAAATATATAATGCCAAGTGTAAGGGGGTTGGTGAGACCATTAACGTGCATACATAAATAATCATGTTTAAGAGAATTTTAATCAAAACTTTTATTCAAACATTTGCAAAGCATGCTGCAAACTAAGTAGACATACAAGTTCCTACATTTATTTGAATACAGTTATATTACAAGTTGGTCCATTTCCCTTAATGGTGAAAAGCTGCTTTGAATCTCATTTTGTCTTGAACCTTTGGTTTCATTTATTTGAATACAGTTATGTTACAAGTTGGTCCATTTCCCTTAATGGTGAAAAGCTGCTTTGAATCTTATTTTGTCTTGAACCTTTGGTTTCATTTATTTGAATACAGTTATGTTACAAGTTGGTCCACTTCCCTTAATGGTGAAAAGCTGCTTTAAATCTTATTTTGTCTTGTACCTTTGGTTTCCTTTTCATTTTCAATCAGAATAGAACATAACAGCTAAATCACTTTATTCAACTTGAGCCTCTAGTTTTTTGTCAAGAAAATACAAACACAAAACAGTTATTGGCATACTATTTCACTTTACAGAGAATGGACAGTATTTAATATTCTTAAACAAAAGGCTTGACTCACAAAGTTTTCAAGGTTTTCAATTTTATTATCATTACATTAAATCGATTCAAAAATAAAAAATTCACAAATCAGTATGTATTTGGTTTTAATGAAATATCTGCACAATAATGGCTATATGGTGCCAATAAAAAGTAAAGTTTCACAAATGTAAATATAAAGAATTGCGCAAAAACTTTAGAAACCTGTCCGTAATCGCTTCTATAGTAATATTAAGCAGTTTCACAGAATTTGAGGATATAAAGTTGGTCTTGAATGTACTTTTGACACAGTATTGATGAATCAACAGAATTGATAGCCATGCATTCTCATTACCATAACATTTCTATAAAAACTGAAGTTTTTCATCTTTTATTTTTTTTCAACTGCCTTCTTATATTTTTCAGTTAATAGTGAAAATTTTACAAAATTTGGATGAAAAATAACGAAGTTATTGAACACTGAATATATACATGTTATATAATACAAACTGTCCAGGTGTCTCACCATTATGGCAGTAAACGTTCTTTTAGTCACACAAACTGTGCACATCAAGTGTTATTATGTAATGCTCACATTTTGTCCATGACAAGATTGGATAACAACCCATTGAAATTTCAAATAAATAACAATTTACTGTCAAATAGGAGGAGGAGGGGGATTCATCAATTACAATGAAAAGTATGCCAATAAAGGATTCAAAGCTTAAGCAAGCCGGAAACCAAAGTTTACCATTTCAGGTTATGTGGGCCAACCCCCACCCCCCTTTCACGCATAAGTAAATTCTGAGTCAAGGGTAATGGCACTTGATTTATATCAAAGTCACAGGGATAAATGGTACCTGATGTCTGACTGAGTCACAATTGATGTAGATCTGAGTCAGTGGGGTAAAAAGTACTTAATGTAGATCATAGTCACAGGGGCAAAATGGCAATTGATGTACAATCTGTTCTTCCATTAATAAAATGTTGCTACACATAGTTGCTAGTATTTATTCCATTATTCTCAAACTTAATTTTTTTCCTCAGTCAATGCCAACTCCTCAAAACCATTTGAAAGTTTTTTCCTAATATTACGACTAAGGTGCTACAAGGTTTTTATTTTTCCAGTAAGTACTGTTTATCATCCTTGAGATAAGCTGGAATTTTATATAGTAAGAGTCCCATATTTGTCCTAAACTGAGAGAAGACTAATTAATACGCTTACTAGGGATAACAAAAAGATGTAACACACACACACACACACACACACACAAGGTACAACCAACAATCAAAGCATGTATGTTTTAAACCTCAAAATTTTTTTTTTAAAAAGCATAGCAAATGGACACTTATGTAAGACAAGAAAAGGTTTTACCACATCAACGAGAACATGGAACACAAATGATCCACCAGATTGACCTACACACAGACTGAAAAGGGTAACACTATATGTTCCTTCCACATTTGAGGTGAGGTTTACAAAAATTCAAATAAAACTGCCTACACAGATGAACAAATTGACTGTGATGTCTGGTTGACCCTTCTGGCAGGAAGTGGGGAAGAAACAATGATCAAAATTCTGGGTCTAATGGGATCAAGTTTCATAGAAAATGTTTCCTCTTTAAAATGAAAACAACAAAAATGCATTACATTGCTTAACTGATGTGGAGCTATTTTCATTCCAACAAGTTAATTCTTTATCATAGAGTACCATTTTTTTCTGCTTTTGTGCCATTATTTAGGAATGCAAAGTAAGAAAACTGGCAGCCTATTTTGTGTAAAATAGCTGGTAGAATATTCAGGTGTGTAAATCTTATAATCCTGATTGATCTAACATGTCATGCTTTATATTGACTGCAAACATTGAAAGTTATTCACAACTGTCGAAATCAACATGTAGAGCTTAATGCATCAGATAACCAAACTAAATCTCATCAACAAAATTCACTTATGTAAACTTGGTAACAATTCTTGAACATCTGTAAATCTGGACTGGATGCCAAACTGGCTCTGAAATTCATGATCTGAAAAATAAGAAAAATACTTATTTTCAGACATTTGTTAAGATGCAAGAAACAAAATGCCCATTGATTTTATAGATTCTCTTACAGAATTTATATGTAACCCAATACAAATTGAAGATAAAACTGTTAATGGGACTGCCAGAAATATAAAAAAAAACATTTTTATTTTGCATTGATCAAGAGAAATTAACAACAGAATTCAAAAAGATGGAATGCAGACATGCAGTCTATAAAATTAATTTCTTTCAAATTTAATACTGAAGGATAAAGAAATAACTGAAACTGAAAAGTGAATTCTGTATTGTAATAATAATTCAAATTGAGTTGTCTGAGTGACTGCAATGAAATTCTTGCATACTTAAAGATCACTAAACATTGGTCAATTTACAGTAATGCAAGTCCAATGTGTTCACTGAGAAAATACTTACCTTTACAGTGTTCACCTATACAGATTGTACAAAAAATGCAAACAAGTGTTTTGTTGAGCCCAGTGTCTCCCCTGCATCCATTTGTATCCCCCCCCCCCACACTGTATGTGTCTTGCAAAACTTTTTTAACACACAACTTTAACACTGTTGACAATGATGACATCGAAAAGTGATACCTGTGTTTGTCCATACTAATGCAGGTGAGACAATGACTGTACACATGTACCAACAAAGTTTTCATGTGCAAAAAACACTGATTCTCATCCAATTGATGAAAAAAAAGATATATGTAAATACAGTAGTGTAACAGAGTTTCAAATGTCCTTACTCATAAGCAGCAGTGAAAATTGTCTGAATACAATGACTTGTAATATTTCACAACATTTTAAAAATTAAGTCAATTTTGGGTTTTTGCAACACAAAACTTTTGCAATTTGCATATTGAATAACTATGTTGCTTTAAACATAAATAATTTCTTTGCAAATTGATTTACCAATAAAATTCAGATGAAATACCATAAAAGGTTTACTTGGCAAAGATGACTTGTAAAGATTTTGTGCATATAATTTGTGCATGAAAGCTAAACCCAAGATTATAGCTAAATCCAAAGAAAACCATGAGAGAGAAAAAAGTACCCCCACCCCACCCCCAACACTTAAATTATCATCAAAATTTGCTTGGCAAGTCTGAAAGCCTGCAAGATCATCTCTGGAAAAGCTTGCAAATCATATTTATCAAGGTTAGAAGACAGCATAGCTCACCAGGACACCAATGTCTACCAGGTAACCAACTTGTTCCAATTTTTAAGGAAATCCTAGCTTGCCAGTCAATTACTTCTTAACATTTTTTTATTATAAAGGCTCAGCATCATGAAACCTTGCTGACAGCATATCTTACCATTTGCAGGTATAATAATCTATGCATCTTGTGTTGGAATTTCAGCAAACAGTAAAAGCAGATGAATGGGCAAATATATTAAAAAAACACCCTCATTTTGGATCGACATGATTTGTAGTCACCATCATCAATAAATAGACACATACATGTACCTCATGAGTCAATAATGCACAAGACAATGCCCTCCAAATGAACAACTTAAATGAAGACAATGAAGCATGACATATCAGTCACAGTGGCCTACTTTTGGAATGATGGTGTCATACATATCACAGAGTATCCAAGTAAAGGTACATAAGCCCAATAGTAAGACTGATGAGAAACTGACCTCAAAGCGCAACTCAAAGTCATAGATGGATGAAATGTAGGTCAGTGACTTACTTTTCATGCGATGAGGCCAAAAAAAAAAAATGTTTCCAGTTGGCCGACCATCCCTGTTTTACGTTGCTGACCCTAGCACTTTTTCCCCACAATTTTTAAAAAAAAAAAAATATATAAAAAAAAACACTTTGCCGAAATTGATTTGTGCATCTAATTGAGCTGGTTTTGCACAGTACTTTGAAGCGCTTGAAATATTATTTGATTTATATATAATGTTAAAAAAAAAAAAAAAAAAAAAACCTGCCTACCCTAATTTTAAAACCAATGCAATAGGAAACACACATATTTTTTTGTCATTGGCCTGATGCAGTACTCAACATTATGAATCCATGGACAAACTAACATGACTGCACAAAGTCATACGACACAATGACCAAATGCTCAAGTTAAAAGAAGTCACTGCAACATGAAATGTAGATCACCATTTAGGTTATGTTGATCTACTTTTGTCATGCAAATTGAGTTCTTTCCAAGCTGAATCCACAACTACAAGAAATTATAAGTGAGAAAACCTCAAAAATTGGACAACAGTAATGCAAACTGAACAAAGGCATGATGGAGAGCGGGCAGTTGGATGGACAGTTAGGCAGGAAAATCACGCTAACACTATATTCACATTTATTGTGGATCATACTAAAATGGTTCGTCTCTTTTCAAGCCAACTCAAAAAGCTGCCCTCAGAATGCCAAGAAAGAGGATTTTAAAACTCTGACCTGATAGAACCAACATAAACTAAAAACTTTAATATCATATCTTTCAGTATATATTGTAATAAAAATAAGTAATATTTGTATTAAAAACTTACACAAAAAGTCAAAATATGCTTACTAATAACAGCACTGAGATTTAAATGCAGTTTCTGTATACCATAATGAGAGTAAGTCTTGGGACACCATACAAGTCAAGACATCCTTATTTTCATAATTATTTTTTTTCATGTTATACAGAAGTTGGGACATGAATCAGTCATTTTTTCATGTTCTATATAAGTTGGGACATGAATCAGTCATTTTTTCATGTTCTATAGAAGTTGAGACATGAATCGCAGTAATTTTTTCATGTTTTATAGAAGTTGGGACATGAATCACTGTCATTTTTTTATGTACTGTAAGTTTTGTGATACCTGAGAACTTTTTTCCTACAAACTGATGATTGTAAAATATCAATTGTATATGTTTGAGTTCCTGAATTAGCAGTTGTTAAGGGACTACACCCATTACTCAATATGTGGGTTTGTTATAAATCAGGTCGATACAAATTGAGAAATCAACAAAGTTGTTTACTTTTCATTTGACACCATACAGCCATTATTGTGCTGAGGTGATGTTAAATGCTAATACATACAGACTTTTCATCTGTTTTCTACTTATTTCTATTTCAAATATGTATAATTTCACTGGACATAGATGCAAACATTTAGCATTACCAAAATGTTAAATGAAACTAACAATAACTTTTCTCTCTTTTGCACAAGACTCGTCTACTATTGTTGCTTTATGAATTATTACATTAGAACTGTTACCAGTCACTAATACCTGTTTTATGCCTTTAAAATTTTAATAACTCATTAAATGTGGTACCAATATTACAAAATTGAAAATAGTTCCCAGGTATGATTACTTGCACACATTGAGAAACCTTGGCCACATGTACATGAAATATTTTAAACCTGTGCTAGATGAAGTACACCTCTTGATTTAAAATCTTAGGTATCCCTGCACTTAACTCAATTAATGCCCATAAAAAATGATAAAGAAGTCGTGAAATGAATGCTTTAAAAATATTTAAAATAGTGCAGCAGTAGCTTGTTTTGATTTAAGTTTTTGGTTTTGTGGGGTTTAACATCGTTTTTCAGCCCATGATAGGCTATACATGGTGGCCAGTATATTTGGTAGACAAAGAACCTGGGAAGAACTGACCCATGGGAAGCTACTGGCAAGCTTTCTCACATACCCGTGTTGGTCAAGCCAAGACTCAAACCCAGGAGGACAGAGGTGAGATGTGAGTGATATGTAAAGCCAAGCACCTTATACCACTTGGCCACCCAAGGCCTCTTGTTTTGATGTAATCAGCCCAACATACTGACATGTACATTCAGCTACGGTAATCCCACTAATATTATTTCGACATGATTGATCAAGTGTGCATACCTTACTCAACTGCCCATGACTGATCGATCTAATTTTTTGTTGTTGCCAATTTGAGTACCGCAATCATAAATTGTATCATGTTCCTCTACATCCCATCAGATTTTAAAACAGATAATTGGTTGGATTTATGTATTAGAAAAAGGGGGCTGTGCCATCATACAAAATTCTCTCCTCTCTCAAGCTATTTTCAGGGTGAAAATCATTTAATTGGCTTGGCTTGCTGTCATAAAAAAACCCACTAATTAAACACACAATATAATCAAAATGATGCACCAAAGCAACCACTTTGCCAAAATTAACAGTTGAATAAATTGCCTCTTGAAATTACAATTTAAATAAGAAACAAAAAGAAGACAAAAATGGATTGATAATGATCTAGTCCGATCTTTATTCGGCAAATTATCTTGTATTAATTATTTGAGGAATATATGATGGGAATGGAATACATATCCGTAATGTGCAGAATATATTTATTATTGACAGATTATTCAGGTCTTCTAATTGATTTATAACACATTGTAGGAATGCTTATATCAATGAAAAATAAAAATAATAGGCACCTCCTGACCACGTGAAACTATCCACGTTAATAAAATAGTAATAGAAATAGGGCTAAGATGCAATCTGAAATAATGAGATATGGTAAAAATTGAATAAATTAGAATCTGCTCATAATATTTTTTCAGAATATGGAAGGATATAGGTTATGATATGCACTGAGTAAGTATTGTAGGTCTATTTTAACTCTCATGTTACCACACAATCTCTAGACTAGAAAGTCTTGAATTACCTTCAATTTTCATATTGGAGAAATAAGTAAAAATATACACACAAAAATAACAATATAAAACCAATCATAGCTGTATACAAGAGTTTACTGACTTGGTAACTGAACAAGAGCTGGTCACAGCTGGTCTAAAAAGTGGCAATCATACAAATTATGTCTCCAACTGTTTTGGTGTATGTTTTTGGACACTAAAAAGATTTTATTATAATTAAAAAATCTTCAGGCATGAAATATATTTGTTCCTACAGCACGACTTACATTCATTATGGTATGTACATAACCAAAACCTTAAATGCAAACTTTAATCTGCTGTCTTCATATAACAAAACTAAAATGCAAACTTTAACCTCAACTTTCCCCATAAGTAAAAAAGTATTAAATCATGTTAGGCACATGCTATTTAACACAAAAAAGTGAAACTGAAATGAACAATTCCTTCCTATAGGCAATAAACAAAACCTGAAACACAAACTTTAACCAACTGTCTATGTAAATTAACCTTAAACACAAACTTTAACCAACTGTCTATGTAAAGCAACCTTAAACACAAACTTTAACCTAAAACGTTTCCCTTTAAATTGCAAAAAAAAAATCTGTAAAATATGGTAACAAGAGAATGGTATATTATACACCCACCCTTTGTTTAATAGTCCTCTATGTCAGTACTAGTAGGGGCATGATTGACTCTGGAGATTATTGACCAACAGGTCTCAATGACCTTGATCAAATGTCCAAATACGTAGAAACCATTATTTCTTAATAGTGCGATCATAACCGTGACCTCTGACCTTTAGACCCTAGATTTTAAAAGTTTCTTTATTACCCTAAGTGCAAGCCATCCACAAAGTTTGGTCAAGGAACTTACTCTTGAACAAAAGTTATTCTGCAAAATCCATTTTTCTTTGAGTCACAATGAATGTAACCTTTGACCTTTAGACCCCAAAATCAATAGGCCCCTTCCATACCTTATATGCATGCCCTTCACAAACTTTGTTCAAGATATGTGGTCTAGAACTCAAGTTATTAAGGAAAAACATTTTCTTCTTTCAGTCACAGTGACCTTGACCTATTGATCCCAACATTAATAGGCTTCTTCTTACCCAATGTGTAAGACATCCATAAAGTTTAGTGGAGGTACATGGTTGGGAACTGACATTTTTTTTTGCATTTTTCATGTTTCAGCCAGTGATCTTGACCTTTAGAGCCAAAAATCAAGTCATCCACAAAGTTTGGTCCAGGTTTGTGATGCAGAACTAATGTTATTTTGCAGAAACCATTTTCTTCTTTCAGTCACAATGACCTTGACCTTTGACCCCAAAATTAACAAGCTTTACCCGTACTCCAAGTGCAAGCCATCCGCAAAATTTGGTCCAGGTCTGAAATGTAGAATTAATGTTATTATGCTGAAAACCATTTTCTTCTTTCAGTCAGTGAACTTGACCTTTGAACCCCAATAACAACAGGCTTCCTCCTCACTGCAAGAGCAAGCCAAGCAAAAAGTCTGGTTTAGGTCTGTGATGTAGATCTAAAGTTATTGTGCAGAAACCCTTTTGCTTCTTTCAGTCAGTGACCTTGATCTTTGATCTTTTGACTCCAAATTGATAGGCTTCTTCCCTACCCCAAGTTCAAGCCATCCATATAGATTGGTAATAGTAGATAGTGGAGAACTCAAGTTATCGTGCAGAAACAAAATAGGGAAAAGATGGGAAGGACAGATGGATGACATCATAACATAATACCTTATGGTGTGTATATGAAAAGTATCAAATAAGGTCAGGAAAATGCTATTTAACACGCGTTAAGTCAAATTTAAATGCTCCTTCCTACAAGTCATAATAAACCTAAAAACACAAATTTTAATCTCCTGTATATATAAAGCAAAACATTGAAAACAAAAAACCCTAATCTCAAATGTTTCCACATAAATTGCAAAGAAATCAGAAACATTTTGTCAAAAAAGTATTAAAAAAGGTCAGGCATATGCTAATGAACACACATCAATAAAACTTAGGAGCATAGGTCCTTCACATCAGCTATACTCAAAACCTTACACACAAACTTTATGCAGCTCTTTACATCTGTTGATACCAACATTGGACTCAGCACATGTTCTGGTGTGCTACATATAGGTAAGGTAAAAAAAATCCTGCACATAGGCTAGCTTACCATAAGCATGTGTATCAATGAGTGGACTAAAAAGAGTGAATTTATTTATTACTGCTGGATTTGCCGTGTCGGGGGAAAACCCTCAAGTCAGAAACAGTACTACACTCTACAAATGTAGAGTTTTAAATCAAGTTTTCTAACAATTAACTGGCAGACAATGCAAAAAGCCAAAGAATGCTGGGAAATCAAGCGAATAAACTTTTGTATACTCCATTGCACTGTTAATATCAATGCAGTGCATATGGCATTGACTCTTGTATTATACACAAATGGGGAAGAAAGCTGGGTAACTATTGCCGAGTCTTACAAAGGAGGATTGTGGTGTTAGGTATTTCTAACGGATAATTGCTACTAATAAGTAGGCTTTGTCACCTTGGTGTTATGGTGTAAACAAAACAAACTGCATCTGTAAGGTATGGTAATAATGTAGCAAAATCGTATCTATGCAGAGGCAGTTATAATGTGAACATGATAATTCAATGACTACCCAGACCCGAAAGACAAGGTCATCAATTCATAAAAATGGGGGGTGGGGGTAATTATGTACAAAACTCCTAAAATCACAGTACAAAAAATGTACTTCTCTCTATCATGTGCTACTTTGTCAGTTTAGCTAATCAAACCTCGACCGCTGCAACCGGGGCTTTTTGCTACGTGACGAAGATCTAGAACGAGAATCTGCAGATGAGCTTCTTCTCTTCCCGTCATAAGGTCTCTTTGGCGATCTGGAACATAGCAGGAAACCAGGGAGAAAATAATAAGCATGCAAATTATACATGTACATCAGGCATCATTCTAAAATGTTTTGAAAATTCTCCCTACCAGGATGTCAAAGCTATGCATGACCAAATAGACTGCAAATGGGTGCAACAAAATGTATTCCTGAAATGTATTCATGATTTTAAATGTAACAGGTTCAAGGAATTATCCACTTGTCCTAATTACTAGTGGGTGGGTATAGACAAAGTGTTTTGGTCTTGTTGTAGCAAACAGCAAAGCCAATCTGTCTATCCAAGTTCAACATGCAACTTCAATGATACCTGCTGTCAAAATCCTTCGCATGTACTACATGCAGGATCTAAGCTAGAACTGAAAGTGGGGGCAAAAATTCTCCCCTCCATTTGAAAAAAAGGGAAAAAATTTCTAATATAGGAGGAGTTCAGCAGAGACATAATGGTAGGTCTTGCAAATATTAAGCGTAATTTTCATGCAGTCTGTTTATTTTTTGGTACGAGTGTTTAGAGATAAGCATGAATTCTGCAATCGCACATACTAGAATAGACCCTGTACATGTAAACTTTAAAATGCTTCACCTACTATATAAAATTTATATTCAATATCAGAAAGTTAAAAAAAGAGGCAAAAAGCCATTTTTTCAAATCAATGACTATTGAATACAGTGATAGGTTCATATACTACTAAAAACATTCTCCGTCATTTTTACCAACAGTTATGCTCTGTATTCTATATGCTTCATTTTAGCTTTATTGATATATTTATATATGTGATATGGCATAACTTTAGTACGTGTTGTCACATAACCTATGACCAGTACAATTACTGTGTGTAATGTCATTTTCTGCATAAATTCCAATAATGGCAAATTTGTTATTTGCTATATCTTAGATCTCCTCTATATAATATTTATATCATTTTAAATATTAATGCTATGTTATGATTTGCCCTGAAAGTCATTTGTGTGTACATATCAGTTTGACATATTTGTATTCTTAATGCCTGTTGGGTGTCATGTGATCAGTAACTAAGGCCCGCAATATAAATAAGATAACGTTTGTTCATTTACTTTTTGTTATCCTTTGTATCTTTTATACCACAATGCATTGCACTTTAAATTTGTAACACGTTGCTTTATAATGCATACTGAATAAATCTTTTCTTTCCTACAAATGACTCGGTATTGATATGTTTGATTCCTAGACTATATATTGCCCTGTTTTGCAGTGATTATTACTTATGCAAATGATCAGGTTTTCCACATTTTAAATGCTTCTGTAAAAGTATTTATTATGTATATTGTGCTTCAAGACACGACTGGGAATTATAACCGATTATCAACGAAGCAGTATCATTTTCTCCCTAGCTGTATATGTATATTGTGCTTCAAGACACGACTGGGGTATAAAAGGATTATCAACGCAGCAGTATCATTTTTTCCCTAGCTGCCGCAGTAAACAGACCTCTGTATAGGAATCTGATTGATTAATCACATGCCTTATTGTTTTGATAGCCAGGCCTGGCCCATACCTGTACAGGTACAACCATCTTGTTTCAAAATCCTGTCTTTAACACAAAAGTTAGAAATCTTGTAGAATGGGATAAAGGGTCTCGAGGGAGACTAAAACTGAAACTGACTGAGTTAACCTCATGAAATAAAATATTATTATTATCATTATTGTAGTTTCCAAACCTGCAAGACAGATGGCAATTTTAACATTTTTTCACCAGGTTTATCTATATGATACAAGAGAATGTTTTCTTGATCATCATCTCACCCCTTCCCCAAGATCAGTCCCTTACTGCTACCTAGTGGATACTGATCAAATGAACAGATGAAAATACACACAAATATATCCACTCACATATAGGTAATGTAATAAAAATCTTGACTTTTCTTCAAAAAGCATGGAACAATAATACTTTTATATAGTTTACAGAATACAACGTGATGTCCATCTTTTTGCTGGGAATAGGTAAAGATAAAAAATATTGTATTATATAACATCTTTCAAATTCCTGGAATAACTGGAACTTTTCGTCAAATTTTTGTTATGCATTCAAGCCACATGAATCTGTTAAACTTATCTTTCTAAATATATTTTCACAAAAGAATTATGCTAGTGATGGCTGTTCCAGATGAAAAGGTATGAAGAGGTACAAAGACACTTATTTTGAATTAAAGAGACGATATTTGCTTGAAATGAGTGAACAACGGATATATTTCATTGAGTGGGTGAAAAACTCAGTATTTTCACGAGTGGTGAATCCACGAGTGAAAATACTTCAGTTTTTCACCCACGAGATGAAATATATCCGGTATTCACTCATAGCAAGCAAATATTCTTTTTATTTTACGCTCAAGCGTATTGTCTATATAGCAATTTATATAAAACACTGAAGTAGTTGATTTCTTACTGTATCCCATGCGATAATGTCAGCAGTTTACCGTTTATGTTCTGCTCTGTTTTGTGTATATTTGCACATAAAATATCAGTAGTTACATAATACTCCTTCCCAATTCAAGGTAGAACAGCACATAAAAAGAAAATGAAATAAAATATTTGGCCATTGCTGGCTTTGAACCTGGTTCGCCTGGATGCAAAGCGGCCATCTCTACCTTTACACCACGCAAGCGTCTTAAAAAATAGTTTGAAATTTCTTACTTATAATGTTATCAATGTCTATTGACGGCCAGTGAAAAAAATAATACGATATTTTGTCACTGCAGTGAAGTATCACAATTATTTAACTCGGAAAATCGAGTAATTCACTGCCTAGCATAAAATAATCCATAATATGCTCATTCTTTTATGCTGACAAGTCCAATTTCAATTTCATGGGTGGCAGGGTTTTTGAACAGTGCCTTACAAGCCCCAGCTTTATTTCTGGAACAGCCCTTACATATTTCTCTTGAGAAAAAAAAGAAAAGAAAGAAAAAATTTGTACACATTGTTTAAATTGGCCACAGCAACCAAGAGTAGGTCAAAGTGAAGTTATTGTGCTTTTTACATATTTTTACATATGAACTCTTTTCATACTGAAGCCCAATCAGACAGGCAGTTGTGTAGAACTGGAAATTTGTTCAGTCAGTGGTGTATCAGCATGAGAGAATGCAGTGATGTTGGTCAATCTGGCTTTACAGTACAAGTTTTTCAAATAATTTTTAAAAATTATATCCAGTTTTAAAAAGCATTACATTTTCTTTTAAGTCATACATTTTTTCATTAAAAATTTCAGATATAAAAAATTCAGTTGAAAGTAAAATAAACTGAAAAACATGCTTTACATTTTTTGTGATAACTTCCTCTCAAAGCAATTTTTCTATCTGCAATATTAATTTTACCTCTTATATGTAAGTGTATGAAATGTGGGGATTTTATGTCAATTTCCCACACGAAATTGTCTATATTTTCAACTAATTTAGCATACAAATTCCTGCCATCACTTGCCTCCTCAGTAATGACTGGCATTTTCATATCCACATCTTAAAACTCAATTTTTACATCTAATTTAAAAAATAATTTTTTTTGTAAACTCATGCTGTCACTGTATGAAATAGCATTTGTATACCTTCTACCTTGATATCCTTCTTTTCAAAAAAGTACACAAAAAATAATGATGTATTACACGGTTAAATGCACACTTCTGCAAAGTGGTTGATGGAATATAGTGAACATACGACCAGAATCATATCTCGTATGAAAAGATAAAGTACGACTGGAATCGTATACCGTCTGAAACAGGTTAAAGACCCCACAAAATGAGTCTTCTATTGTGTATAACCTCTGCCTATATCTACTTGAGAATCTCAGCTAAAGTTGGTTGTAAATAATCTAATAGCAGCATTTATCTATGATTTATATATATATGAGTTATTGTTGTAGTAATAAACACAACATACCAGAATAACATCAGGTGTTCAATCTATTTGCAAATTAATGACTTGGAAGCTAGTCTTGGTAGGACTAAACATTTTGCATAGTCTTTGAGAAAATCAAAGATGACAGCTTGCGTCAATGATGGTTGCATGGCATGTACTTGGTTTCACCACATTCTGGGAAAACCCCTGCAACTCTCTGAACTGGCTGCCTTTTTGTGTGTTGAAACCCATGGAAATCTTCATACAACCTAATCATTTTGTAGTATGAACTTACAATAATTATGGATACAATCTTTCAAAGCAGTCATTATTTGTTTCCAAGCTGGAATTATGGTTGTTCAATAAAATAGACAAAAACACCCATGCTAGTTTATCTTATGTGTACTCACTGAACTTTATGAGAATGCGGTTTTAATTGTTTCTAATATTGGTATCAGTGAACCATTTAAATTTCATTGAGCAGCCAATTATGAATTTGACATTACTGGTCTTGGTCTAGTAACAAGTGTAGCATGAATTTGACATTACTGGTCTTGACCTAGTAACAAATATAGCATGAATTTGACATTACTGGTCTTGGCCTAGTTACAAATATAGCATGAATTTGACATTACTGGTCTTGGCCTAGTAACAAGTATAGCATGAATTTGACATTATTTGTCTTGGCCTAGCAACAAGTATAGCATGAATTTGACATTACTGGTCTTGGCCTAGTAACAAATATATCATGAATTTGACATTACTGGTCTTGGCCTTGTAACAAATATAGCATGAATTTGACATTACTGGTCTTGGCCTAGTAACAAGTAATGCATGAATTTGACATTACTGGTCTTGGCCTAGTAACAAGCATAGCATGAAGCTCATCAAAATATTT
Organism: Margaritifera margaritifera; assembly: GCA_029931535.1. NCBI lineage: Eukaryota > Metazoa > Mollusca > Bivalvia > Unionida > Margaritiferidae > Margaritifera > Margaritifera margaritifera. The sequence goes on from JAQPZY010001516.1 coordinate 3,327,427, forward strand.
ATTGTGGCAATAATACAACTGCTAATTACGAGAACAATGCTGTAACTACACAGGCAGACAACAAGACAAGTGAACAAAAAAAAAATCAATCATTGGAAGGAAGACTAAAAAGATTAATGGCCATATCAGATATAAAGGCTGTTTCAGAATTAAGCATATTGGAGGAGTGGGGTTAAGAAGGCACTTTTTCAAAGCCAACCACCAAGTATCAAATTTCCACTGGATTAGTCAACATAAAACACTCATAAACAGTGTGATATTTTTTTGAATTAAACACCTTACAAACCCCTTCATACCCGCAATTCTGGTACAGCACTGACATCTGCATAAAAATCAAAACACAAATTTTCTTAAGATACTGAGTATTTTACTAATATTTTCAATATAGGTGGAGCTTTAAAACACATCAGACCTTATAATTTCAAATGCTCTTATCAATAAGTGTAATATGAAACAAATATGAAAGATGGATATTGACCTTGACCATTACCATATACCCTGTACCAGTTACCTGGACCTTGACCCAGAGTCACTTCGCTTTCTTTTTTTTTCATCCCTTGATCTGGATCTGGATGTTGATCTGGATCTGGATCCAGCGGAAGATCGGGACGATCTTGTATATGACCCTGATCTTGATGACCTGGATCCTGACTGTGACCTTGATTTTGATCTAGACCCTGATCTGGATCTACTTGAGCTGGATGAGGAGCTGGATCGAGAGCTGGGACTGGTTGCAGACTTGGATCTTCTGTCTCTGGAATCCTTGGTATTCTCATCATCATCATCGTCACCAAGGTCGTACTTAGACAAATCAGCATCCTCATCATCTTCTTCCTCATCCTGGTTGAAAATATCAGTTCATTACATCTTTGCAAATTAATATCAAGAGAAAGAACAGTGGGGGAACATATACATGTACAAAAGAAAATCATACATCTCCAGTGAATAAATGAATAGAAGTATATTGCTTTCAAAAACTAGAGGCCCAGGCGGGCCCGACATCATTCATCTGGTTTGCACAACTGAACCATTTCACTAAGGAGGCCTATGTAGTCTTGAAAGAACACAACCTAAGTAAACTATCTCCCAAACTTTACATCATGTTGATTTCACCTATTTCATTACCTCCTGATAGAAATTTGTTCTAAAGATAAAGGTATAATTAAACAGTCTCTTGCTCATAATCAAAAGTCATCCAACATCTTGATGATATAAACCCATTTACCAAGCTTTATTGAAACTGGATGAGAAATATAGTTTCCAGAGCTAAAAAGGTAACAAGCTCAGCAAATCAGATGCCAGGTATCTCATTAATATAGCCTGTATTTTAAGTTGGATCAAACTCAGACAACAAATATGGCTTCAAGAGCGGCAACAAGCTCAGCCAAACAGATGCAAGATCACCTCATTAATATGCATGGATCCCGTTAATTTTTGACACTGTCCAAGATCTTCATGCCATAAGCCCTTTTTTCCCATTTTTTTATCAAAATTGGATCAGAACTATGGTTTCTTGAATGGTAATAAGCTCAGCTAATCAGATGCAAGATCACCTCATTATTATTAATGGATCTAGATCCTTTTCAAAATTGTCCAAGATCCTGATCATATAAGCATATATTCTAAGTCGGATCAAAATTGCATCAAAAATATGACCTCTAGAATGGTCCCAAGTTTAGCCAATGAGATGCAAGATTACCTCGTTTATATGTGTGGATGTTGCTCATTACTGAACCCATCCAAGATCTTGATGATGCTCATATTTCAAGTCTGATCAAAATCAGATCCAAAATGAGGCTTCCAGAGGGGTAACAACCACAGCTAATCAGAGGCAACATCACCTAATTAGTATGTGTCGCTGTCGCTTGTTACCGAACTCATCGAATATCTTAATGATATAAGCATATATCCCACGTTTGATAAAAACTGGATCAAAAATATGACTTCCAGAGGAGTAACAAGCTCAGCCAATCAGACGCAAGATCACCTCTTTAGTATATGTCGATCTCACTCATTATCAAACTCACCTGAGATCTTAATGATATAAGCATAAATTTCAAGTTTGATTAAAATCAGATCAGAAAGATGGCCTCCAGAGTGGTAACAAGTTTAATGAATGAGATACAAGATCATCTTATATGTATGGATCTCAGTCATTATTAAACTCCTCCAAGATTTTTATGATATAAACCCAAATTCCAAGTTTTATAAAAACTGAATCAGATCAGAAATATGCACTCCAGAACAGTAACAAGCAACTGTTGAAGGACGGATGGACAACGGACACAGTGCCATACCATAAGCTCACTTGGCTTATGGTCCGGTGGTTAAAAAGGATATGTCAATGACACTTATTATAGGTCCATTGTGTTGCACCTCTATCTCAATAACTTGTGCACAAAAGGGTCCAAAAACATAGACTGTGGCATAAGCAAAGGTGCAACTTACCAAATTAAGAAAGGGTTAGACATCAATAGTGTGAAGGGGGGGGGGGGGGGGGCAGATTATGTGGTTGAATACTCATTTAATAATCACATTAGGAATAACTGTCAATAAATAGCTTTTCTGAATGAAGTTCTTTTCTGCTTAAATTACCTTTACTTCAACAAGTGGTTTCAACACACATCCATGTGTACCATTCAAAACACTGCATATTATGTTACTGCTTTTTGCAATTGAATGTGGATACATTCTACTGTAGCTTTAGATTCAGAAAAAAACCCAAGATTCTTTATTTCAAAAAATACTGAGTATTTTGGAAAAAACCTTGAAACTTGATTTTTAAAAATTGTTATATTAGTAAAATACTGATGCTGTGAATTCATTGCAAGTTTCAGCAAAATTTCTGCCCATCATTGAGCAAACCTCTGAGTGCCAATTTGGGAATTTTAAGTTCACTATAAACTTTGGAAGTCGCTTCTACAAAATTAATCCCAGCTGTGAAACTAAGCTTTTTCATGCACGAAGTATGCTTTTTGCTTGACTCCTCTGCTATCATTGAACACATTTGCAAATGAGTGATGTATGTGATGTGTAATTGATGTTATTGTGAAGAAATCATTTTTCTTCTTTCAGTCACAGTGACCTTGATCTTTCAGCTTTTGACCCTGAAATCGACAGGGTTATTTTTTACCCTAAGTGCAAGCCATCCACTAAGTGTGGTAACTGCAGATGGTGGAGAACTTGAGTTATTGTGCAGAAACTATTTGTCTTCTTACAGCCACAGCGACCTTAACCTTTGAGCTTTGGACCCCGAAATCGACAAGGTTCTTCTTAAAATTATAGAGTTAAAAGGAAAGTGTTATGGAAAACGTATAATACTGAGCCACAGCCATGACCTTGATCTTCATGACAGAACCCAAATGTGGTACTTGACATACCTTCTAATGATGATATATATGTATACCAAGTTACATCCTTTAATCTTAAACAGCTGTGAAGTTACAGAGTGGAAAGAAACTGGTCATGGTAAATGACCCTGGAGATAGGAACTACAATATGGCACACGACACACCTTCTAGTGATCAGTGTTCATTCCAGAAATGGAAGAAGTGGGGCCCAATGCTCCCTACTAGGTTGAAAAGTGGGATCATTTAGAAAAAAACATGGGTCACAAATTACCTGTTTCTTCTTTACTGAAGAAATTCAAACACATAATTATCACAGGCATTCACGTTATGGATTTATTAATTTCTGCAATCAATATTGAATTTCCCAGCATTATATGCTTTGAATAAGTCAACACTGTGTCAGACCGCAGAACCGTTTTGTACTTTTTTAGTCCACTAAAATATCCATGTCCACTGTGCAGGACCTGTCAGGAGTCTTCCATACAAGGTTTGAAATCCTCATGCTCAAGTAACCATTCCCCTCTAGAATTTATTTTGGACATTTGAGTCTACATTTTTTCCTCCCTGTATACTACTTTGGAAATAAACGCATCATGGTTTTCACTGAAGATTTCAGCTTCTCTTCTTTACATATTCTATCAATGAGACACCATATGCTCTCGATTTATGTCTAAGCTAATCAAAACCAGCAAGACATTTCTGTCAGCCAATGAAATTCACTGTCTTATGCTTCTTTGGGAATGAGCACACTCTATTAGATAATCTTGGAATCCACTCGATTCAATCTCTGATGTCTCAAAGAAAAAAATAAGGTCTCTGGTGCAAGGGCACAGTCAGGAATGAACCCTGTAGGTCCCAAAGATAAAAAAAGGGTCTCTGGTGCAAGGGCACAATCAGGAATGAACCCAGTATTGATTATGATGTAGGAGTATACAAAGCTTCATTCCTTACAACTTTAAATGTTATAGAAAACATAAAATATTTAGCCATAACCTTTTCCTTTTAGACAGGATCCCCAATGTTGTATTTGACACACCTTCTAATGATTATGTACAAGTATACAAAGTTTCATTCCTTACTCACAAATTGCTTGCAAGTTACAGAGATGAAATGAAAGTGTGGTGGATGGATGGAAATGCAAACACTATGTCCACAGCTTTTTGCGAAGCAGTAGGGTACAATAAAACTAGTTTCACAGAACTTCCAATTTTTTCCACTTGGGTCCCTCTTGCTCAAAATGTTTTGAGAATATGGGGTCTGGAGATTTTGATAAAAATTAGTATTTTTGCAATTAGAAGTAAAGATCTTAGCTTCTACCAAGGAAAGATTACATCTTTGGTTAATAAAAAAATTGAGTCCAACTTGGTCAAGTATTTTGTGACATGCTGCAGGCTAGCCCAGTCTATCAGATTGCTCAACCAAATAAAAGTTCAGGTCCAACAACTTTCTGAATTTGTAAAGCATAAAAAATTAAACAAAAGTCCCCTGAAGGAGTAGTAGTGAAAACAACATTGGGCAGCCATGTTGGAGGTTAGATCAGCAACATTTTCACTTAGTGTCAAAATAGACATCATAAGTCTAATAGTGAAAACAATGCTGGGCAGCCATGTTGGAGCTTAGATCAGCAACATTTTCACTTAGTGCCAAATAGACATCATAAGTCTTGTAGTGAAAACGATATTGGGCAGCCATGTTGGAGCTTAGATCAGCAACATTTTCACTTAGTGCAAAATAGACATCATAAGTCTTGTAGTGAAAACAACATTGGGCAGCCATGTTGGATGTTAGATCAGTAACATTTTCACTTAGTGCAAAATAGACATCACAAGTCTTGTAGTGAAAACAACATTGGACAGCCATGTTGGAGGTTAGATCAGCAACATTTTCACTTAGTGCCAAATAGACATCATAAGTCTTGTAGTGAAAACAACATTGGGCAGCCATGTTGGATGTTAGATCAGCAACATTTGCACTTAGTGCAAAATAGACATCACAAGTCTTGTAGTGAAAACAACATTGGACAGCCTGTTGGAGGTTAGATCAGCAACATTTTCACTTAGTGCAAAATAGACATCATAAGTCTTGTAGTGAAAACAACATTGGACAGCCTGTTGGAGGTTAGATCAGCAACATTTTCACTTAGTGCAAAATAGACATCATAAGTCTTGTAGTGAAAACCACATCTAAATACAACCATCCATTCAGGAGAAGCAGTGATAACATGATTTTCAAGATGGTCACTATGGTGGCAATATTTTCAATATGCAAGGTCCATCATTTTCATTTAGGATCAACTAGTCTTCATACAAGATCTTTACACAACCATCCATTTAGCATGAGAAGTGGTAAGTTTTTCAAGACAGCTGTGATGACAGCCATACTGGATGTCTGAGGACATGTCCAATGGGAACCTTTTTCATTTAGAAACTAAACATCACAAGATGTCTCTTAGTGAAAAACCAATATCGATATGACCATCAATTCAGGAGATGTAGAGATAACATCATTTTCCATATGGCCACCATGGCAGCTATTATTCCATGTCAGATCTGCGGCATTTTTATTAAGGACCAACTAAACACTGTAAGAAGCCTTTTAGTGAAAACCCTATGTTGATATGACATACCGTGGTGTCCATATTTAGGTTTGGTTTTTATGTGTTTAACTCCATTTTTTCAGCACAAGATAGGCTTTACATGGCAGCCAGTATATCTGGTGGAGGAAGAACCTGGGAAAATTCCAGGAAGAACCACTGACCCACGGGAAGTTACTGGCAAGCTTTCTCACATAACCACAATGGCTGAGCCCAAGACTCAAACCCACACGGACAGAGGTGAGATGGCAGTGATCGGTAAAGGCGAGCGCCTTAGACCACTCGGCCACCCAGGGCCCTCCATATTTAGGACCAACTTGACATCACAAGTCTTTCTGTGAAAAAAAACCCCATGTCATTATGACTATCAATTCAGGTGTAGTAGTGATAACAAGATTGTCAAGATGGCTGCTGTGTTGGCCATATTGGATGTCAGATCAGCACAATTTAAATTGAATATGTGTGTTACTGTCAATATTTGTTAACACTTCTGACAAATTTAGCTCTGTGAAAAATGCTGGTTTGTATTATTTTAATATGACTGGAAAGATCGATAGCTAATGAAACGATTTTGATCAACAAAAATGCCCAAGTTCTTGTAGTAATTTCAGTTTAATATACATTCTATTGAAATAACTAGTACTTTTTCTTATATACTGGTCTTGCAGGGAAATTCTTAGAATAAATATGCATAATGTCAGGCAACAAATAAGTTAATTATAGAACATATTTCGAGTAAACATATCTTTTTTTATGCCATTTTTGTACCATATTTACATTTATACTTTAATCCTCAAACATGTTGATCTTCTGATTTTAAACTACATTTGCATGAAAAATTAAAATTATTCAAAGTGCTATATACACAAACTTTTAGTAAAAAAAATGATTATGATTCTTATGGATCAACTGAGTATGAAAAACAATGACATGAATTACAGCAGTATTAATTAAATCTAGGATATATCATTAATTACTAATTATTATGAAAGTATTGGAGGGTTCAAGTGATACTAATTTACATATGCTCAGATGGAAGAAAGAGATATTACTATTCATAGTCCTGTTGACTATTGACTATTTACGACTATTCATGGTCCTATTGAGTATTCATGGTCCTGTTGACTATCATAAACATACTGCTCTAAATAATCTTTACAATATTTGTCTAAACTTTTTTTCCTTTATACATCACTAGATAATTTATATTAATGTTTGAAACATTGCTGGAGGAATTACTGAGGTGATTTTCTCTAAAAAGCATTTTCTACTACTGTTGAAAGTATTACCATCAGTAAAAACAATCCAAGGGAGATAACTACTAGCAGACCTAATAATTTACCTAAATTTGAGTTACCTATCTTGACAAATAAAATTGACCTGACAGGTTAGTGGAGACATACTTTGTTACTAATTTTAGCAAGACCATACAGCTTGTTACTATTATTTGTAATACATATTTGCTAACAAAGAATAAACACTATGCCATAAGTCATAGAGGAACTGAAATACCTCCAAACCAAATATGATAGCTGATTAAATGGAAGAAGGATAACAAATTTAGACTGAAATTGCTAATAGAGGAATACTGACTGAATCCAGTTTGTATTTAGATACATCTCTATCTTCTGCTTCTTCTTCTTCCTCTTCTTCACCTTCCTCCTCCTCCTCCTTCTCCTCATCTTTTGCTTCCTTCTGATCTTTATCATCCTCAATTTGCTCTTCAGTAGATTTCCCTCTAAACTTTTTCTTCTTTCTCCCAAACTGTCAAAAAGAATAAAATTAGAGATGCACTAATCATCTGAATTTTAATTACATTAATAATACTGTGAATAATACCATTAATGGTGCATATAACTTAAAGTGTGAAGCTAGGTTTTTTTATTAACCTCTTGTTAAAGAGTGTTGAGGTGAGTTTTAAAATTGTGAACACAACAGCTATAGTTTGTTTGTATGTGAGATTAAAAAACAAAGTAGTAAAATGTGTATCTACATTTCAGTCTAATTGATCTGACTTAAATTGTGCCCATTAAAAACTTCTGATCAATCTCACAATTAGATAAATGGATTAAAATTTGCTGGGCATCCTATAAATTGTTCCCAATCATGGCATTGTATCAATCTTGTTGATATACAGATGATTGAAATTCATAAGATAAGACTGTGCCTCAACAGAATTCATTTTAGTGCCGTAGCATGTGATATAAATGTAAGTGAATTACAAGATGTGGGACAGATCGTTTTCATTTGTCTCCTATCCACCTATGGATCTACTAATCAGATTCATAGGATATCATACATGAAGACTGCAGTATCTTTTCAAACTTCAGCCAAGATTCTTTAGTAGCAAAGTTTCCGTGGAATACCATGTATCACCTTTTTTCGACTTTGGACTACCACCTTTCTGTTGGTTACTATAAAGTGAATTCCCCTTGTCATGCCACTTAATTAGTCTACATATACTTTTTGGGTGGGACTATAAACAGTTTAAGTTATGACCCAGTGGCCAAGTCTCCAGAGGGTATGGTTAGAGGGTGGGGATCTCAAAGGTTTTCAACTAATGATCCTTGCATTGGTCCCTATTTGGTAGTGACAGGCATGGAAGAATGATCTAGGGGAAATTTTTGCTTAAAATGTAGTTTTTTTTTTTTTGGGGGGGGGGGGGGGAGAGTACAACTAATTTTAATTACGTAATACTTACTTGCTACTATTGCATTGCTTTCCTTTTCCGGGACTCCAAGTTCCCAGTCCAAGCTAATTATTCCCTCTTCCATTTAGTATTGGAGGGCCAAAATTGAAGAAATAAAAATATGATACCAGTCTAACTCTTTAGTCACAGACAACATACAGAATATCCTCCTCTTTTGACTTTGACCTAGAGTACAGTGCACAGAACTTTCGTAAGTTTTAAGCATAAAAAATCTTATGCTACTTCGTAAGTGTGTTTCACAAAGATATCCATAGAAAACTTTCATTTGTCTAAGAAAAACGTTTGCGTAAGCTACTCTTTTGTATGAGAGGTTGGTAATAACTTGGTAAAATGTAACAGGCCACCTGCAAGATACTTACAAAGAATGGCAACGAGGATGATAATGACAAGAACAACAAAAACAACACCATGACCAAAAAATTACCTTGACGAATTGGCCATATTGAATGAAATATAAGTATTATTTCTGATTAAAGAAGGTAGGATACTTGTGTGTGTGTGTATGCAGTGATGGATTTTGCCTCCTCTAGGCATTGTCAGCATTGTCCACCCTAGCCTAAAACAAAGCCCTAAAACCAGAGCCTTTAAAGGTTTTGTGCCTTTAAATAATAGAAAAATGCAACGAGTTTTTAAAAAAACAAAATAAATACATTTTTTTTAAAAAGCCAGATTTTCATCCTTTAAAATCTGCCACCCCTGAATTTTACTGCCCTGGGCAGCTGCCTTGTCTGCCTAATGGGAAATCGGTCACTCTGTGTGTGTGTGTGTGTGTGTGTGAGTGTGTGTGAGAGAGAGAGAGAGAGAGATAGAGATAGAGATAGAGATTGCCAAGCTACGAGTCAATGATTATACAGAACTGAACTTACTTGTTGAAGGAAAAGTTAAGCCATAATTCTTTATTGATCTGTATCAAAATGATTGTCTAATCACTTCAATATTTGTATCGACTTATTTCCTTCGAATACATTAACATACTGGAGGTCCTCAAGCTGTCATTTCCAACAACAAACTAGCAGAGTCCACTATTATAAATGGGAAGGTAAATGTGACATTTATGCAATCCTTTGCATCACTTAACTTATTTGATATTCATTGCAATACTAACAATAAAGTTTTATTTGGGTTTTATTTTTTCACTTTTGCTTCGATAGTTTGCATTGTAAGACCAAAATCAGGAAAAAAATGCATCGTTCATTCATGCTTTAACACCCCTTCCCTGTTTATAGGCTCGTCAAACTCTGGAATAAAATTACATTATATACAGTGGGATGTGATGTAGATCCATTTCTTTAGATCTCGGATCATCTCAAAATGATCTCTCTCTTTCTCACACACACACACACACTTCATAGGTTCTCTCAACACCAGGATCAAGTTAAGTTAATAACTGTATCTGATTAATATTTTTAACTATATAATAAAAAGAATATTGTTTAAAAAAAAAATTTATTCACTTAATAATACATTAATGCAAAGAAATAAAATTTGATAAACTATTAGGTTCATGTCTCCAATTATTAACTTCACGTCCATTTAAACAAACAATGAGTCGTTTATCTTCCTATTTATTGTATCCGCTTTGCTCCACAAATTCTGAAAAGTTTACTACATGATTTAAACTTCAGAACCTATATTTGTGTTTGCAAAACACGTATGCCCATCCATTGATCAATGTTATCAAATTAACTACATGATTATGAAGTCTGATTGAATTAGGTACATATGCATATAAACAAGTCAACTGAATTTCACTAGCCTGCATCAATCAGTAGGGGCATATTGATTTGGTCCAGCCCATATGTACATCTGGACTTCTGTAAGTCTGTCTGTCTTGAGATGATTTTTAGCAACACTGGGCAAGAACCATTCAACGTATATGGATGAATTGTTGCTAGCATTTTTGTATGCATACATAGATAACCTGATTAGATTTTCAGGCCATTACAGCAATCTTTTATTTTCTTACACATTTTAAAACTGTTTGGAATTGGACATTTTAAAAAAATAAAACACTGTTAGCAAGATTAGGTATAAACTGTTAGAACAAATAAGCAAAATACACTTGAGATAGACAAATGAAAGTAATGTATTGCTTTTTCTCAAAATTCATTGAATTTATGTATTTATTTATGTATTTATTCATTTACACAATTTATGAAATTTTTGGGCTCCTACTTTTTGAATGAATACCCTATTAGAATGATTAAGCAAAAAACAATTGAGGTTGACAAATTAAAGTAATGTCTTGCTTTTTCGCATTTTTCTCTGACCAAAGCTGAGACAATAAATAGATAAATAAATAAGTCAGTGAAAGTAGCACATATACATTTTTTCCACTAATGGAATATTAGTCTGTTCTCTGGATGTCATACAAGATGCATTTCTCTTTTTCTTCTTCTTTTTTTTAACATTATCTCTGTGAACCAGCGCACTTAAAGAAAAAAATGCATATTAAAATCAGATGCCAAAGTAAGGCTCTATCAGATGTTTTGAGATGTCTGAATGCCCTAATTGAAAAAATATACAATTTAACTATAAAAAGAGAGTGTATATATATATATATATATATATATATATATATATATATATATATATATATATATATATATATATATATGTATGTATATATATATATATTGTACTAAAACATTCAAATCTGTTCAGTAAATATGTTAAGCAAATGATAATTATTTAGGAAAAGGGAAGAACAACATTTTTCGGCAGACAGCTTCAAATTCGAAATATAGGCCTGAAGAAAATGTCTTTTAAGCTATAAATATAATTAACGTTTTTAATTTTTTTGACATCTTTCTTATCTGTTCGCTTGGCTGCAAATTTCTGCCGCTAATCAAGAGATTTCCCCACTGTTTGACAATGAGTATTACCAGAATTATGTGTTCTTGAGTCAACAGGCATCTGTGTAAATGTGGACTGTTATTTTAATGTTTGGTTTAAATGACTTCAACTGAATTTTGGTATGATGCACTTTGCACCCTATGGTCAAATTTTACCTTACGTAAACAGAGACAACTTATAATTTGCTATAATAAGAGTTGTTCAGGTTTACATAGATACAGTAATGTTTCTTATAAGTATAATATATATAGTATATAGTCTCTCTATATGATCAACGATGCAAAATTAAATTTTGTGCAATATCCAATTGGAATCAAATCCTGTACTGATGATGTGAATAATACCAGCCAAGATATTTTGTTTTTAAACTTTCCACTTTAAATGTTCCTCAATAACTCAGATGTCCCTTTTGTATTACTTTCTGGTTTTAGCTGACACATACTTTTTTTTATCTAAGGACCACAGAGTCTACATGAAAGAATTCTTATTATAAGCCATTATAAAAACATTAATTTCAGTTTCTTGAGGATACAACTACCTGATTATGGTGATGATGATGTTGATGAGCATTTATTGAGAGAACTGTTTTGAATTTTTTTCATTACATTTATTAATGACAGCTGCTATTACCATAAGGAGTGGAAATGCTGACATCGTCACATGTGAACACACAGAAAAAAAATGTTTTATGTGGTGAATAGTAGCTATGAAAAAGAAATTACTGTCTACTGGATTAGATTTTTCTGCATCTTAATTTATCTCTTTACTCACATCAATATATTCTATATCACATTGGATGGAATGCCTCTCTGAATATCAGCATTTCCTGACCCTGACATACCATATATAGAGGGTCATTTTTCTGATTTTTGATGGAATTTTAGTAAAACTGGTGATTTAATGTCTCACTTGTTTATATTTTTCAGGTTAATCAACAAAGTAAATTATATCATTACATGTATAAATGTTTACATGTTCTATTATGGAGAACGTTTATAAATAAGTTTAAAAATAGTTTTGTTAGAGAAAGACCCACTATACGGTATATATTGCAATGTTAGGGAGCATAAAAAAAACTCGCTCTCTACAAACATACTTACGAAAAAACTTTGCACTTATGCCTGACTGGAAAAAACATGTAATTCTCATTAGTGAAACACCTGTAATCACGTACGAAAGTCATAGGTAAAAACTTAAGAAAATCATGGGCATACATTGTTTTGTGAAATGGTGCCCAGGACATCAGAGTGGGGTGGAAGGATGGAATCTATGCAATAGTAGCAGGTAAATATTACATAGTTAAAACTACTATTTAATAGCAGTATTACAATACCTAATACTATTGCATTGCTCAATATACCAGGTAAGAGGGAGGATGATGGCCTCAACAAAACTGGTATAGAAAACAACTGCACTTAAGCTTATGTTAGGAGTGTTCACTACTGTAGGTTGGTAGAAGGTTTGGCTACATGCTGTTCTGTCACTATAGGACACGGTGAAAAAAAGACTTTGCTCTGGTGCACCAAAGATTGAAGGTAAAAGGAAGATAAGGTAGTGTGAGACCACCAGTAGGCAGATCTGATAATATCATCCATACAGAAGTGTTTCAAATAGGCCCAAGGTGTAACAATAGCCCTAACTTCATGGGCTTTAATTCTAATGAAAGAAAGGTCCTTCTTGGTGAAGGAGTGATAAGCGTTTTTGATAGTAACGAAAATCCACCTGGAAATGGTGACTGCTGAAATATGAGGAACCACCCTTGAGAAGTAAAAAAAAAAAAATGATTCCGACTCTTCCTTCTCCCTTTTGAGGTAGCCAAATAAAACCTTAATGCCCTAACTGTGCACAAGGAGTCTATCTTGATCGTCCCCAGCAGAGATATGACTGAGACTGGGAATTTCAATAGGAACTGGAGCTAATGAAGGTTCTCATTCTTAGCCAGAAGCCCAGATGGGTGAAAAAGAGAAACCAAATCACAGTTACTGTTGAACCGTAAACAACCCTTTTCCACTGACAAGACATAAAGCCTGGTCCTCTTGTTGATGCTAAGGACAGCAGGAAAACAGTCTTAAGAGTAAAGTTCCTGCAGGAAGCTTCACTCAAAGGTTCATAAGAGGGTTCTGACAATGCCCAAAGAACACATGAAAGATCTGATCTAAGGATTTGTGAGCGAGATACTGGTCTTTAAAGCTCAAAATAACAAATGAGATCAGAAAGATGAGGATCTGACCCAATAGTAGAACTCCTAGAGAACTAGAGAGTGTTAGTAAGGACTGCTCTAAAGCCCTTAATAGTCGACACTGAACATTTTCTTTCCTTGAAATTGAAGAGAAAAAAGTCTGCAACTGCAAGGGGGACAGCTTGGATCAATGTGTTTCCTGCTGCATAAGATTCTCCACTTTGCACCGTAAACACTAGACGTAGATTGCCTCCTAGCCTGGAAGATGTGGTTGGCAACCTTGCTTGAAAACTAGTCCTGGTGGGTTCATTGCTTGAGATGAGCCAAGCATGAAGGTGAAGAATCTGCAGGCTGTTGTAGAGAAAATACACCGTGCTGTGACAGTAGATCTCTTCTTTGTAGTAATCTCCTGGGCTCGTCTACCAACAGGTCAAAGAGGTTGATGAACCACAACTGTTGGGGCACAGGTGAGGTTACCAAGAAGCGCAGAGAAGTGGAGTTCCTGATTTGGTGGAGCACCTGCGGAATTATTTTGAAAGGTGGAAAGACCTAAGTGTACAGACAATCCCACTTTAGACTGAAAGCATCCACTGCCCAGGCTATCTGATCTGGTACTGGACAGACGTAAAGAGGGAGCTTGTAGTTCAGTCTCACAGCGAACAAGTTCACTAAGGGTCTCCCCCACAGTTGGAAAAGTGACTCTGCTACCAACTGGTGCAGAAACCATTCCGTGAGGATCATACAGCCCGTCTGGACAAACTGTATACAAGGATATTACTTTTGCTCGGAATATGGTGGACTTGGAGAGTGATCTCCTCCAAGGCTGTCCACCGAAGGATGTTCCAGACTTCCACACTAAGAGAAGGAGCATGTGTACCTCCCTGACACCAGAAGTACACTACTACTTATGCGTTGTCTGAGGCGACCATGATACAACACCTTATGAGGTTGACACACTCCTGTAAGGTTTGGAACACTGCCAGCATTTCCAAGTTGTTTATATGAAGGGCCGCTTCTTTCCAAAGTCCACAATCCCTGAAGAACTGCCCCCTTAAGGCTGGTAAGGAAATTCGTCCCCACATATACGAAGTCCTAAGAAGCTTTGAGATTTGATTTTCTAGGTTGGGGATAAAACGAAGACAAGTCAATGTCAACATACAGAGGGACAGGTACTTCAGAATAGAATCTCTGTGGATGTTGTGCATCAACCAGTCGTCTAAATACTTGAGAATGTGGATCCCTAAAGACCTTAAGTGGACTGCTACTGGGGGTACATATGTGTACAGACTTGCCTCTGCCCCGAGAGTCTTTACTGGGATGATGGGGGTCATCACTCTGGTAAAGACCCAGGGAGTTCAGTGAGACTGAACGGAAGAGCTCAAGATTGAAATACTTACTGGTCAACACAAAACCGGAGGTATTTTCTGTGTGGTGGGAAGATGGGGATGTGAAGGTAAGTATCCTGATAACTGATGGAGACCACCCAGTCACAGGGCCTTATGGCATTCCTGACTGAGGCGATAGTCTCCATCTTGAATCGTTCTACCCAAAAGAAATCTGTTTAAGTCAAAAATGTCGATTATGAGCTGAAACTTTTCTCCTTTTTCGGACACCAGAAAGATCTGGGAATAGAAACCTGGGAGTTTTGTCATTTTTCACCTTCTAAACTGCTCCCTTCCGCAGAAAGGTGAGCACCTCTTACCTAACTTGAGCCAGTTTGAACTGGTAAAAGAAGCCGAGTGTCCATTATAGGGGAGGATGTTTTCAGAAACAAAGCCAGTATCTGTCTTTTAAAGTGGAATGGACCCACACATCATCCATGATGCCTAACCAAACCCGTCTCTATCTTGAAAATCTATCCATTTCCAAAACTCGTATCGACCTACCCATTTTTAAAAATCAATTTCTATACATGTATATGTCTGTCTTTGCTCCTCTAACAATATCTGCATTCTAACCCTTCCTTCTTTTTCCTCATCTACATATGAAGATGTACTATTTAGATACCGTATATACTCGCATATAATCCAGGTCCAAATGCAAACAACATAGATCCTGATCTGCCATCGCATAATGCGCCGGCAGATCAGGGTCTATGTTGTTTGTTCTACTGATTAGTCATTACAAACTGCATAGACCCTGATCTGCCGGTGCATTATGCGCTGGCAGATCTGGATCTATGCAGTTTGCAGTTGGTATTGGCTTATACGCGAGTATATACTGCATATTTTTTGTAACTTTAATTATCGATATATGATTTTAAGATGCAAACAAATATAAAATGTAAACAAAAGTTCTATATTTGTAAAATAAATATAATGTGATTTCCTGAAAACAATGTATATTTTATTTTACCATATTTTTCCACTTTAATTGTGATATTCTGTTGTCATACAAATCCCCCCGGGGGCAAGTTCAATTTTCCAGTCACCTTGCCCTGGGGAAGCTAACTTTTATAAAATCTATAAAGCCCTGAGAGCTAAAAAGGTGAGACAATTAATAACAAATGATTACAATTCAGTTACAACTAACATGTTTTTAAAAAATGTTTTGTTTCTCAGATTTTAGCACAATCCCCCTTCGAATGGAATTCTAAGATCAGTGACTTTTTTGTGATGGACAAGGAACCTGAGGAAAATTAAAAAACTGAAAAATATCTTGTCTGTATTTAAGCTCAATTCCTTAACAGAGAACATGTAATAACTGGAAATCAAATACCTTTAAATTCATTAAAAAAAAAATCACTTTGTCACTGATAACAGAAAGTACAAAACGAAACAACAAATGTTTCATTTAACTTTGACCTAGTAGTGTGTAATCACTACTCATAAAACACAGTGTACAAAACCAGTAATTTTCAGTGATAATGAAAACAGTCACCTCATCATATTCATCATCAGAATCTTCTCTCTGGATGTACTCCACAACTTCATCTCTCTCCATATAGCCACCTCCATATCCTGATAGAGAGAGAGGAGAGACAGTAGGGATTTTAACAGCTGTAGAATGTAATTTTTAAAGATAGAAAAAACAAGAGTCCTTCGAAGGGACTGATACTATACTGGCCAAAAAGAATTTCCAGGATTCTGAAGACGGTGAATAAAATCAGAAGACAAATAGTAATATCTGTTATTTATAAATGAAACATTTCTCATAAACATGACAATGATCCTGCCTGTAACAATTTCTAGAATTTATCTTAACCTGGCAGTAGATACATTTATTCACAAGCAAAAATGCTGTAATTCATGCAAAAAGATGCACATATTGTGTTCAGACTTTCATTTTAAAGTTTTTGGTTTAGAAATAATGCATCTGGAAGGATAGAAAAATGAAACTGCTTCTTGAGTAATAAGTTTGTGACAGGGATTTAGTAAGCCTCATCTCTGCCACAAATTTTATCCCTTACAGTTAGACTGCCCTATTCGTACCATAACTGGGGAAGATTCTATTAATCTTAACTACATCAGAAACAGTCTGACAAAGACTGCAGTACATTGAACCAATAAAGGATACAATAGATAAAATACTTTATTACCTACCCATTTAATCTTACATGGCTGATTTGGTGCTTGATACAGATGTTCAATCCGTAAGTCCATATTGCACACACAAAATATAACTATTTAGGTGTTTTAACTGATGTCCACTTATTAACATTATTTGATGCATCAAATCAAACTTTTATAAATTCCAGTTTGTTTTGAATTCCATTCACTCTGTATATCTAAAGATATGTGGATATAGCATAAAAAATGGGAGCACGTAATAAATACAAAACCGCATTCGTACATGTATGTAGTTTTGTGTATGTATTCCATATTGTTCAAGTTAAACGAGTATCTGCTTAATTTTTGCAATATATGGACTGCTTGTCATCAAAATGCACTGCAACTTCACTGATTGGTAATTTGTGTTCCACAATAAATTCTGTGAAAAAAGCTTGTGTTCTCATTCCTACATTGTTTAGATCAGTGAAATTGCTGGCCAAGTTACAAAATGATGAAATCTTCTGTGATGAATCATGTAATGATGCCAATTAGGTCAGTGAACTCGATGGCAGAGTTACAAAATGATGAAATCTTCCATGATGAATTATGTAATGATGCCAATTAGGTCAGTGAACTCAATGGCAGAGTTACAAAATGATAAAATCTTCCGTGATGAATCATGTAATTATGCCAATTAGGTCAGTGAAATCGCTAGCAGAGTTAAATTTTGATGAAATCTTCTGCGATGAATCATGCAATGATGCCAGGTCATTTAGGTAGGTGAAATCGCTAGCAGAGTCACAAAATGATGAAATCTTCTGTGATGAATCATGTAATAATGCCAAGTCGCTGTGTTTCTTTGTAGAACATGCTTTCAGCAGTCAACTTTGCCACAATGACTGATGTTGAAATGCTGATTGTATGTGTGGCAGAATGCCAAAGTATCTCCTTTTGTACATTTCTGAATGATGGGCCATATTTTTAAATAATCTTCCCTAAACATCTATGTCCACTGCTTTTTCAGTTTTTTTGCTGGGAGGTCATTATTTTGAACTTTGTCTGGACTAAGCCCACACTTTCTGCCTGAATTCAATGTCATAATGTGTGTGAATCTAGTGTACAGATGTTATTCTTACCAAAATGAACTTTCAAAAATGTATCTGATAGTGATATAAATTTACTAATGCTAAAACTCCTTAAAAGTCATCAAACAATAACTGAAAATATTTCCAAGGTATATTTTTGACTCCAGATATAAGCTGATACCAAAATTATCTGGATAACTATTGAAAGTATTTTCACTGGAGAGGTAAGAGTTGCTTCCCATTATCCATTTATTGAGCTCAATAAAACAGCTAATATTGTAGGTCTGTCGAGTGCTATTGTAATGTCGTTAGGGTAGACAATAGTGCTGTTATCAAAGGGGCCTGTATTGTTGCTTATTTACCTATAAAAAAAACATGTAACAATATAAATAAATAATACATATATTAAAGATCAGTTGTAAGCAACGTTACGATCACTTGGAGTTTGTAACGTTGCTTACCACTGATCTGTAATATGTTATATTTATTTATATTGTTACATGGTGAATACAGAACGAAACAGTGTCTCTGTCTAAAAGTGAGGTTGTGCATGGGTATAAAATGTGTTTGATAGTGAGGCTGTGCATGGGCATAAAATGTGTATGATAGTGTGGCTGTGCATGGGTATAAAATGTGTTTGATAGTGAGGCTGTGCATGGGTATAAAATGTGTATGATAGTGTGGCTGTACATGGGTATAAAATGTGTATGATAGTGAGGCTGTGCATGGGTATAAAATGTGTATGATAGTGAGACTGTGCATGGGTATAAAATGTGTATGATAGTGAGGCTGTGCATGGGTATAAAATGTGTATGATAGTGTGGCTGTGCATGGGTATAAAATGTGTATGATAGTGAATACAAATTTATGTCAGGAATATGTTTGTGATAGTGAATGTACAATGATGTCAGGAATAAGTGTATGATAATGAATGCAGAATGATGTCGGGAATATGTGTGTGATATTGAATGCACAATGATGTCTGGAATATGTGTGTGATGGTGAATGCACAATGATGTCAGGAATATGTGTGTGATAGTGAATGCACAATGATGTCTGGAATATGTGTGATCCTTTCAAAACTAAACAATGCAAAGTGTTCAGGCCAAGAATTCATAACACTGCTGTTAATCGGATGTGACAGTCATGGTTTTAATTAGATACAACTAGCAGTAATACCTCTATTGTAATTAGCAGCCATGATCCTCTATTTAATTGAACAATACATCAAAGAGTCTGTACGGACAAGTAAATTCAAAGAAATCTTAAAACAAAGCAAACAATTATTCTTGTTGGCAGTATTATCTACAGAGGATGGAAGGTAATTGTTGTCATGTGGCTAATTAACCAGTTCTTTACTTGACAAACAACTTAAAAGAAAAATAACAGGAAGAAAACAATTATGAAAAGAGTGACAACCATAAGTCAGGTTTATTTTAGAATCTTAGCATATTATTCCGACTGATTATATGCTGCTAGTTCCTTGTGATATTTAGCCTTCTTAAGTTTGCATACAACACATCCCACTAAGGAATCTATTATTGTTGCTGCTTATGACCATCATACAGATATTACTACTCTCGTAACTCAAAATACATTCATTTTCACGCCTTAAATACCTTCAAAATCATCATTCATTCAGAAATCTTCTTAGTTTCTTTTCATTTCTTTTTTTTTTCAAACAGTACTGAAATCTGAGTGTGTTTGTGGTGTAGATTTTTCATGATCACAACTTATATAGCAGTAATGAAATCTGATTGTGTTTGTAGTGTAGATTTTTGTTGATGGGGCAATTTTTGTTCTTTCCTCTTTGTTTTCTGACACCAAATGAAGTAATTTAATATGTTTTCGGACAGCAAAACAAAAATAACTGAACTCGATCTAAAAAAAAAACTTGTAACACTGACTTTAATCTAGGGTGTGGATAGCTGTACAGATGTCCAGACACAGACGCCAAAGCAACCACCGTCGAACTGCTTGACAAAAATGAATAAACTAACTACTTAACAAATATCTGCATATCACAGTTACATAGATCAAGAATAATTTTAGGTATGGATTTTTAAACTTCATGAAATCAAAACAATATAATATCAACAGACTTGATATTTGACTTTGAATGTGTTTTGTGATTATGGGAGCAACCAGCTTTTACTCAAGTGTATGATATGATGCTTTTTACACGTACCAGTTCTTTGCTCTTGTTTTCCATACTTGGGAGTATTACACATGTTACAAGTCATTCTCCTGGCCCAGTTGACATTGCCACAGCTGAAATGTCCAATAGTACAGAACTTTAATGAGCTAAACAAACTACACTCCGTGAAGATTGAGACCTGGTATTAAATTAATAATCATTAAAAAAGCATCGAAAGTTGATGGAAAATTATATTTTTGGTCTTTATTTTTGTTTTCTTACAAATGTGAACATAATGTGCTTTTATGAGGGATTTTTGTCATATCATTTACACCTGCAACTAAAATATATTTTGGATTTTTTCTCGTCAAGTGTACAGTAAAAATGCAATATAATTTCCCTTTGTACTCTGGTGCAAAGCCTACACAATATAGCTTCAGTTTTATTCCAAACTTTGAGGATGATGTTTTTTCCCCAAATTAATGGCAAGTGGTAACAACCACTGTGAATATGTGCCAATTAATGGCAAGTGCCAACAACCACTGTGAATATGTGCCACTTTCTAAACCATCACAACTACTAATTAGCAGAACCTTTGCACTTCATTCAGGGGCATGGAAGATGAAAATTCTTAAATTGTCATGAAAGAACATTATAGACCCTGATCAGTTTTGTGTTATTCATTCTGGGTTAACATGTCTATAAACTGTTGTGTATTTTTTACAAGTACACTGTGAACATACTCAAACAAAATAGAAAACAACTCATAAAATTATTCACAGATAAAGATGTTTTTTTTTTTTAATATAGCTTTTTAATGGCTAAAGCAGATGCGTAATGAGAATGGTACTGACAGTTGAGAACTGCTAATCCAAATATTGTGCTGATATCACAAGATGAATGGGAACATTCAGGAGAGTTCAACCTACCGTATATACTCGCTTATAAGTCGACGTTTTTTACTTAGAATTTGACTCATACAGAGTACGGGTCGTCTTATAAGAGCGACATTAAAAAAATTAAAAAATCTTGGGGTAATGTTGGAAACTCTAGATGTTTGCAGTACATAAAAATACTGTCAATTCATATATTTTTATGTTTTCATGCCACTATTCCAATGCAGTAATGCATATATGGTATGCACTGTGTTTATCCGTTTCATGACGGTATTCATTACACAATACATGTATCTACAGTTATTTGGATTTTATTAATTTGAAAATATTACCGGTAAATTAAATACTACCTACCGCAAAATGAAGTGTCCGTCAGTGTTTACCGTGGGTGTTTACTAGTAAGTATATTGCCTCCATTTTCGTGCAAGTCCGAACAACCTGTATTTGTATTAATATTTGTGTTTTGCTGTATAAAGACTGTGCTTGATGCAATAGAAGTTTTTATTTAATTTGTATTTTCCTTTTCCACAAGTCAGATTTAATTCCCAAGTGATATTTTCCAAGTTATCTGCCAGTGCACGTGGGCCAATAAGCCTTTGGATTGTAAAGGGACTTGCTTTGTTTTCAAGTTGACAATCCGTTTGATCGAGCCGCCATCTATACTTGTTCAGTGCCAAGTAGAGTTCTACAACTTCCTGTGCAAATACTTTGACCCTTATCCCTTTGCTTGTAAACACACCACACTCTTTGTTTTCCCATGTGACAACCCTTTGATCAAGCCGCGAGTTCAGTGCCAAGTAACAGAGGGAGGCTATTTGAACTCCCTGTGATCTTGCCGCACAATTGACGTGTTCAGTTGCAGCCTTTAATAGATTTCTGACTTTATGATCAAAGTGTTACTCACAGAGCCCAAGCTCAGTCTTTGCATAAGCACCCGCATATGACAGTAAAGCCGAAAATCGGAGTCGGACGAGATTTACGATGACTAGACGACGATGATTTACAATGACTAGATGACGATGTAGGATTTCAGAACTTTATCAGACAATGAGAATTAATTCTTGGACTTTGTACCAGATGACATTGGATAGTGACATTTATAGGATACTGTGAATCACCAAAAAAGTGGACTTAACTTTCATTGTTTATTACGGGATATTGTGAATCGGATCATTCTGAACTTCTATTTTTATACTGGTATGTGACCTTTTAACTGAATTCGTGGATTTATCATATAAATAGATTCGGAGTCGGACGATGTTTACGATGACGGGATGACATTGGAGGAATTTATTACTTTATTTGGTAACTCTGATGATGAGGATGAATTCTTGGGCTTTGAGCCAGAGGACATTAGACAGTGACATTTATAGGATACCAATTTTATACCTGTATGTGACCTATAATCCAATTCATGGATTTATCATATAAATGGATTAAAAATGTTAAGCTATATGGATTTCATTACACGAAGATGGACGAAATGTAAGCTGTAAATTTATTTGTACACATTCAGCTCAATAATACAATTGTATTTATTCTACATTGGTTTTTGTTTTTATTTGTCCTATCTATCTATATGTCTATCTATCTATCCAGTTTGGCTCGTTTATTTTTCCTAAGTGCAGCTCTGACTCAGTGATGAGATGTCACCCCTTGCAGACGGATTTAATTTGCAAAAAACACCTCGACTTATAGGAGGGTCATAGCTGAATTGGCTTTAAGCAGCCATGAAAAGGGGGGGTCGACTTATAGTCGAGTCGACTTATAATCGAGTATATACGGTAAGTTAGATCCTTAATTTAACAACAGTTGTGTTATGGTAATCTGAAATTTTATAGTGGGATGGTTCAAGGCATATAAACAAGACAAATTTATATGACGATAAATGCAGATTTCATTTCTTGTAATATAATCAAGGTCTGCGCATAAACAAATCAAACTTCAAATTTATTTTTACCTTTTACACTGCCAGTCATCAGCACTGAAAAGTCCCTTGCTTTTTTCAGCCATAGCCTTTCCGATTTCAGTCCCACCTTTCTTAAAGACAGTTCCATCTTTTCTCTCTTTAAAGTAAAAAAAATCTGTTATAGGATGCAATACTGAGAAGTCACCTATTCTGTTGGCAACAACTATCATGGTTTTTGTGGTTTCTACATGCCATGAATTCCCAACAAATGATGATTTATCTGTGTAAATAATAGGACCCCTTCCCCAATCAGTGACATCCTGGAAACAATAGGACCCCTTCCCCAATCCACAAAATGAAATAGACGATCATTTTTCGCAAAAGAAAATATTAAAATTGGTATCCATGAAAAAACTAATTCACAGTAATAACCAATCTGTAATTTTCAAAACATTACTATTCATGTTTTTATCTGTAGCTAATGACATCCAAGATTGATATGATTACACCCCTATAACCTTCAATGAGGTATTTCCCTTTGACAACAAAACTGGATGATCCTCGTCAGAACCCCTTACCAACTGACCTTGATCCCATCACTTCTTAACCAACATTAAATATCCTGATTACCCAGAAAACCAATGGTCATTTGAGAGAAAATATTTATTTTTTTTTTTAACTTTTGGAATCCAGGGGTTAAGAAAACATGATATTGTGATTACCACCTGTTACCTTTGGTTTCATTTATTGCATAGTGAAGCAAATTTCCTTTAAATAATCCACAACTGGAATTAAACTAGTAAATGACTAAAGATTGGCACCAGCAATAACTGTAAAAATTGCTGTAAATTCAGGAATATTCTTGGGGAAAGAATACCATGTTATCATTGAGGAATAAATGCATAATTTTGTGGGGTTACACTGTTTACTGTAACACCTAATAAACATAGAGGATATTTTCTTTCCCGACATTAATACAAGATATATTTCATTGTATGGTACAAAAAATGTGATATTTTAACGAGTGGCAAAGCCACGAGTTAAAATATATCATTTTTGGTACCCCAAGATGAAATATATCTGGTGTTGTTTATGCATGAAAAGAAAATTTTCTTTTTATTATATACCAAACTTTCTTCAGAATTGAAGCTTATAAGATTAAATTCACTTTTCAGCACAACACCCCACCCATGTTTCCGAAAATTCACCTCACTTTGATATACTGATCATATATATATCAGTGACTTAAAGAGAGCGGTAGGATTGGGATGACCTTATCTGTTGCAGTAAATTACATTTTTGACATTTTGTAAACTATTTGATCATATCTGATCACAAAGCAAGTCCGATGCAGCAATGCATCACAGCGGGTTTATCATTGTTGTCAAAGACGTAAGGGGAAATAACTTGACAGAAACGCGAACAGCATCAAGTAAAAATTTCTTCAGCAAAAATTAATTTCCATGTCTGAAATGTAATGCAGTTTCTATGTATTTCTTCTAGCTCACAAAGTGCTCGTTTTGATTGCTGCAGGTATAACTTCTATAGGCACACACAATCAAACATCGCATAGCATGATGGGAAATCCTGTATTTTCACATGTGAAAATATAAGGATATATTTTTCACATGTGAAAATATAGGAATATAAAAAATATGAAAATTATTTTGCCATTATGTTTCTATATTCCACACTTAATTATATAATAAAACATTATATTTTGCAGTGGTTTTAGTTTCATTGATATCTGCTATCATGAAAAAACCTTCATTGAATATATATGATTTTAAAATAAATGTTTTCATATTTAGTCACTAAAGTCTAGTTAAAAAAATTGGGAAATCTGAAAACCTACCTCTTCCACACTTGTTACACTTATCCCTTCTGGCAAAGTTCACATTTCCACACCTGTAATTAAATAAAAGCAAGAATATATGAAACAACGAGTCTACTTGCAACTAATTCAAGTAAAACATGTTGTATCAAAATATTTTTTTCGTGTTGACATTTTTCGAGTTTTCCCAGTTTGTAACCCGGTTCTGTCCATCAGTCTGGTATTAAATTCTTACAAAAGAATCCAAACTCGTAATCAAAATGTCTTAAGATCAGATCATCACAACCAGCTAAAAAGAAAGGTGGATATATATATATATATATATATATATATATATATATATATATATATATATATATATATATTTTACTGTAATTAAAAACAAATATCAAACCTAAACAGCATATTCATGTCTTATGCATTCAGACTACTGGCAATCAAGTGAAAATCTTTACCAGTTAAAATATTACAACATTTATGGAAAAAACAAAACAAAAAAAAAACAGACAGTTGGCCATGTAAAGTAAAGCAGCTGTCATATGCCCATGAATGTACACATAAGGTAGGGAAAATATACTAAGTGAAATTCCCCATGTCAAGTACTGTAGCTACATACTTAGTGTATCAGTTCTGTTGAAGTCCCAGATTGTTTCCATTAAAAATACAATTCTACTTCCCCAAATGAAGCAATTGTTGGTACTTACTATAATATAATGAATCACCTCCACTAACTTAGTGGACCTTTCTTCACTATAACGTTCATACTTATTTAGAGCATTGTTACTTCCTAACTTACCATAATCGTTACAGCCTAAGTTGCTATAATGATCCCATCATCAGATTAGGCAAATGCAAAGAAAATAAAGGTTCTGATGAAATACCCACATATACAAAACCATATATATTCGAGTATAAACCTGGTCCAAATGCAAAAAACATAGAACCTGATCTGCTGTCGCATAATGTGCTGGTAGATCAGGGTCTATGTTGTTTGTTCTATTGATTAGTCTTCACAAACTGCATAGACCCAGATCTGTCAGCGCATTATGCAATGGCAGCTCATGGTCTATGCAGTTGCAGTTGGTATGAGATTATATGCAAGTATATACGGTAAGTACTGCATAGACTCAATTCCAAATCAGATCAAACTGCAAACTATACAGACCCTGATCTACCATCACATAATGTGCAGGCAGATCTGAATCTACGCAGTTTGTTAGGAGTAATCAGTAAACAAACAACATAGATCCTGTTCTGCCAGCGCATTATGTTACAGCAGATCAGGGTCAATGTTGTTTGCAGCTGGACTTATTGTGTATGCAAGTATATACAGTAAAATGTTCAAAAAGAGCTTTGCAAAATATTACAATTTCTTTATTTCGTTATCTATTTCACCAGGGGACATGTTAGTATATGCATAATTATGGAACCTGTTCATACTGTTTATTCTACTCAAGAAATAAAGTTATCATATTTGGGATTCCTTTGATGTTACCCAACATATCTGGCTGTGGGTATTTAAACTTTGTCTTCTAGAACAAAACAAATAAGATCAGTGGTCATATACTCAAAAAAGTCCTGTCCAATCTTTTAATTGTTTCACATAAAAACCATGCACGGCAGTGGCTGATTATGTGAAGGGCTAAACTGGTAATTACATTCAACAGCTGAGCTTCCGAAGGGGTCCATTACAGGTGACAGATTAATAAAATCCTTTCTATGTATTGGTGTAGCCTTAGAAAATTCCAAACAAGGATCAGAACTTTGTACCAGACAAGAGGCTATGCCAAGTGTCTGACTCAAAATTCTGATCCTGTAGGCAGGGTTTTCCTATGCAACATCAATGCATCAAGAAGAATTTCTTTTCTCAAATTTCTAAATGAAAAATGAAGGTCAAAGTCAAAATGGCATATTGTGAATAATAAGATAACTTTAAAACACCAAAACACCAAATTAAAATTTCAGATGGAGCATAAAAAGGCACATTTACATTGAAAATTGAGTGTAAACTTTAAATGTTTACACACATAAAACAATTACAACAATGGCTTTTTAACTCAAAACTGGACTATATAATATCCACAAGTAGCTATGTCAATCAGTGCAGATCATCCTGTGTGCAGGATACTAATTTCAACTGCTGCACAATTTAGGATGTAAATGTGTTGCAATTAATGTTGATCTTATTTATTGTGAAATAATGTTCAAATGATAATGAAAATTCGGAAGGTTTTGCCAGTTTGTGTGCACTCTGATTGCACTTGTGGGTTAAGTAATGAAAGACAGCAGTCATGTGATACAGATATTCCAAATCGTTGTTCTACACTGGAAAACATGATCAAATAAAGAAATGTGGGAACATTTGTCCCAGGTATATATTTGCTGCACACTAGAATCCAAGAAAATGTTTACTCATGCATTAGAACCTGGATAAAGAATCTCACAGGATCAATGATAAACTGGTAGGAAATAAGAGGGTATGACTAAAATGTAATGATGGTGCAACCCCCCACCCCCAGTGTACCGTATATACTCCCGTACAATTTGTGTCAAAATGCAAACAACATAGATCCTGATCTGCCATCGCATAATGCGCTGGTAGATCAGGGTCGATGTTGTTTGTTCTACTGATTAGTCCTTACAAACTGTATAGCCCCGGATCTGCCGTTGCATTATGTGATGGTAAATCTGGGTCTATGCAGTTTTCAGTTGGTATCGGTTTGTATGTGAGTATATACGGTATATAAAACAACAATAAAAGCAAAAAAGGGTAAAATCCTTAAAAAACATGGTCCAAATTTATCTGTATAAAGCACATTCTTCAAATCCAAGACCTTCTCAGTTGAAACTAAAGGTGTATCAATATCTTTGATGCACTGATCAATC
The DNA here is from genome assembly GCA_029931535.1 of Margaritifera margaritifera. Classification (NCBI taxonomy): domain Eukaryota; kingdom Metazoa; phylum Mollusca; class Bivalvia; order Unionida; family Margaritiferidae; genus Margaritifera; species Margaritifera margaritifera. Next base: position 3,355,353 of record JAQPZY010001516.1, read on the forward strand.
ACAGTGTACCACAATACTGTCTCAAACTATGGATGATAGTAGAATCAAACATAAACCAAATGATATTAAATTGTTCAACAGTGAAAAGTTTCTTGTTGTTTTCCTATCCATTCAAAATGAAGTAAAGAAGGTTGCCTAAACATATCAACAGTCTCCCTTGTACCTACTATTTGTATAATTATGATTATTAATGAAAGAAAGAGAGCATGAAAGAAGATTCAGAAAAAAGTACATGGGTACAGTGCAAATATCTGACAAATCAAGTAAACTCAAGTACTTGTTTTTTGCTAACAGCTGAATATACCAATTAAAATCATTCCGATTCAACATAATGTTAAATTTATTTGGTTTTTTCACTCTCCAAATTTTCAGAAGCCTTTGGTTCTATAGCACTATTTGGATAAACAGAACATGAAATATTTAACCAACATGTTAGCCACACCATAAGCATTAAAGTCAATACATTTATATTATTTAATAAAAATTTCCTAATTCTCTATTGTAATTAAAAATGTACCAAGCTGTACTTATCCAATCAGATGATAACACAGGAGTTTGATGTATATCAAACAACAAAAAAATGTGTCATTTTTTCGTTTTCTGACTGATGAATTTTCAGCCCCTTTCACAACAGTCAGAATTCAAAATGAACACGAGATTTACTTAAGAGCTGTATTCAGTTAATCAACATACAGGTAGAGAATGATAGTTAAGGAGTATTTCTAAATTATATAGTCAAAAAAGTACAAAACAAAATCGTTTCTTTTCGTGCCTTAATTACATTGAACCAATTACCCATGATTCTAAGGTATCGATTATGAATGAGCTGTGATTATCACGTCTTTGTCACCTGGTGCCTTTGTTATTTACCGATTATGAATGATGTGTGATTATCACGCTTTTGTTTCCTGGCGTCTTTGTCGTTTAAACGACCGCCATTGTTTTTATGACTTTGGTGCATCAGGTGATAAAAACATTATAATTGAGCGAATTTTCTCAGGCAGACCACACAAATCAAACAAAATAACAAATTAAATGTTGTAACAGAGGAACATTATATCAAAGTCTTTGGAATACATATTAGTTAAGAATTTGGCCACGGAATTTAAACTCAAACTTTATTACAGAGGAAACTTTGTATTCAAGAACATAATACACAATCTTTACTGTATGTATGTATGTATATAATGAAAACAGTATTCTAACTTCACTTATTCCCTACATCTCCCTCATACTCTTTCACGACTATTTTTTCATCTGCAGAAAGAGGTCAGTTTTCCCATTTTCATGATCCTAGTTTGAGCCCTGAGGAGTATGCTAAGAAATAAACAAAAACCACAAAGAATCAAGTCAATAATTAACTCATTTTTCAAAGCAGTGTATGTACATACAGTCATGTAGTTGTCATTATTAATACCTAATACAGATGCATCCAATGTTGAAATAGGTTGAAAATGGTGCCTAAAAATTATAATAATACAGTACATTTAGGCCCGTATGTCCTATTATAGTGTTCCCCACAGGCCATTTTAGGATGGTATTGCACAATACTGTTTTATTTCTGTGCCATACCATTTTTTAAAAATCCTGTCATGCCTTTTTTCTTCATAATTTGCCCGTTTATCAATTGGAAAATGCCCTTTTTCATCTCTTGCTAACACATATGGTCCCGTATGTGTGATATAATTTCTGTGATACAAGTGAAAGAGGTATTTGTTTATTTGAACTGCTTGCAACAGTGTGTCCACTCACTGAACAGCATTTGACATGCCAGTGGGTAGATATCATTAGGGCAACAACAACAAAAATGTGTGTTTCCTATTGGACTGGTTTTAAAATTAGAGTAGGCAGGTATTTTTTTTTTTTTTTTTAACATATATAAATCAAATAATATTTCAAGAGCTTCAAAGTAATGGGGAAAACTGACTCAATCAGATGCACAAATCAATTTTGGCAATGTGATCTCTTTTTTTATATAAATATTTTTTTTAAAAAAAATTTACCAAGGGGAGAAAAATTGATAGGGCCGGCAAGAAGAAACAGAGATGGTCGGCTGACCGGAAACAGGTTGGGGGGGGGGCCTTAAAGGGATTATCTTTCCAAATTTAATTGCCCTTATCATGTCCCGCTAAACAAAAATGGTCACGTGTGCTTGATATAATTTCTATGTTCATAAGCAGCAATACATCAATGCCCAAACGGAGGCTTATCATTGTATCCACTTACTAACACCATGTGATGATGCATAAAGGAGGTCTTTGTTTAGTTAAACTGCTGCTAGCAGTGTACAGTGTATCTACTGATTAACACCATGTGATGATGCATAAAGGTTTTTGTTTATTTAAATTGCTCATAGCAGTGTATTCACTGATTAATACCACATGATAATGAATAAAGGAGTTTGTTTATTTAACCCTAAAGTGCTAGTTGCAACATAAGTTGCACCGCCCATATTGGTCTTGTACTGCTCATTTGCGACTTAAGTAATTTTTCAGGTAAGCAACTGTTTACACATCCCAGTACTTTGGCTTGACATAAATGGCTGTTAAACTAAATTTGATTGGTATGTTGGACCCTGGAACAAGCATTTTGTTGTTGTTTTGTATTCATCAAAGAAGTTTTACAAATGCATGTTTTTGACAGGCACTACCTAGAGAAAACTCAAAATGGCCAACTCGAAACATGGTTCATCTCAAGATGATTATTTGCTTTGGCAAATTCTGGTTGATGATAGTAATGATGACAGTGATTTTGAAAGTTATAAAGTATTTGCGATTATTAGAGCCGGGAAAGTGTTACTGGAAATGCCAGTGAGTGATTTTGAGCTTGAAAATGATGTTGAATACGAGTCCACTGTAAATGCTGGATGGACACAAACGGACGGCATGCCAGTCAAACCCTGTTCAGCGGTATTTCAAAATTAAATGTAAAAATGGAGAATATCAAGCCTATAGACCATTTAAGGCTATTGTTTTATTAGGATTTCTTGCATCTGTTCATAGATCAAATGAATCTTTACGCACAGCATAGAATAAATGGGGCAGACTTGATTGACAACAGTCGCATAAGAAAATGAAAGCCTGTAACACCCGATGAATTAAAACTTTTTTTTTTTGCGTTGGTTATGGACATGGGTTTGTTGCATAAATCTGATTGTTGTGGTGTTCCTTAACTGGATGCTCATTAATTGTTACCTATTCTACACCTGTGATTTTCACAACTTGGATATAAAGTTGTAACAAACATACATATATACTGTTAAGTCACGAAAGAATGTAGAAATTTTTATACATATTTGAACTTTTTCATTAAAAAATATACAAAAATACAGATGAAGTACAAAGGTAATTTATATATTTACCTGTATTTGCACCTCTAAGTGCAAATATGATAAAGTTAAATATGTGACTTGATGCTTGTAATAAAGTTCAGACATCAATAATTATTTTTCATATACGGTTTGTATATCTATTATGTATAGTAATTAAAATACGGGCAATTTAAAAGCAGAGTGCAGTTTTCATTTCTTTTCTCAAACAATTCAGTATTGAGGGATCTTGTGCTACAAAACTATACAGGGTTTAACTGCTTGCAGCAGTGTGTCCACTAATTAACACCACATGATGATGCAAAAAGGTCTTGGTTTTTTAAACTGCTTGCGGCAAAGTATCCACTGATTAAAACCATGTGATGATGCAGAGGTCTTTGTTTATTTAAACTGTTCGTGGCAGTGTGTCCATTGATTAACACCATGTGATGATACATAAAGGAGTTCTTTGTTTATTTAAACTGCTAGTGGCAGTGTGTCCACTGATTAACACCATGTGATGATGCATAAAAGAGGTCTTTGTTTATTTAAACTGCTCATGGCAGTGTATCCACTGATTAACACAATGTAATGCATGCATAGAGAAGGTCTTCGTTTATTTAAACTGCTCGTGGCAGTATCCACTAACTGAATAGCAGTTGACATGTCAGTGACTACCTTTCCATCTTGAACTGTCTTTGCAGCCTATGGTTTGTTTTGTCAAATTTATTTATTCTAAGTAACTCACTGATTATAACCCATTCATCAGAGAACCTACAACTAATTGCAGCGATTAAATAAATGTAACTCACAACCTCTGCATGTGTATATAGCTGTGTAAACCTTAAATAGATTCTCACACTGATCAGCAACTTGATAAACTTAACACATAACAAAGTAGTAAACAATTTCAAAATGATTTTTATCATCATTGCATTAATGAAGTGTAAATGTCTAGCACAAATGCATGTCAGTGACTTTAAAATATGTATGAAGTAGTTTTATGCCTATTTGTATTTTACATATATTTGCATTATGGAATTCAAACCTTGCAAATATGTAATTAAGTATTATTAAGCAGTGTTTATATTTTACAACATGTATAGGCTGTCATCAGTCAAACTGCATGAAAACAAGCTATTTGGTGAAGGTTTTCTATTTACACATGAACATATAAATTATAATCAAATGTATGACTTAACTTTTTACAGATAAAGCTCTTTATGCTATTTATAAATGCATTAAAGATACAAACTTTACCACATTATGCTCACATTTTTCTGCTAAAAGTACATACTCAATTTAGTCAATGAGTAATAATAATAATCATAATAATATTATCAGTAATAATTCTTCTTGTTATTATTATAAATTAAATCCTACACTGCAATACAAAAACGGCAGCCCTCAAGGTGCTAAATGTGCGCTGAAGGTGCCCTCTGGATAACGTGATTATCATGTCTTTTACAGATTATGTGGAAAACACTATATTACTGTGTTAATACCACAAGAGTCGCAGTATATTTACTTTTTCGTTGTTATCCGACTCCGTCAGTAACAGACATGTGAGGCATTGGTCACAGTGATTGATTTTCATTTAAAATAAAAACAAACAAACAAAACAGTTTGGAAAATGTTACATAAAGGCAACATATTTAATACAAATTTTCAAATTAAATCCACAATTTTAATGAAGACCTTTATATGCCCTAGTTGTATTAGAGCCATTAAATAATTATGATTTTTGATAGTCTTATGTTTACATTACATGGTATATTTGTAGTTAACCCCAACCCCAGTTCACTTAAACTGAATTCCTCGTCTCTAGAAAGTACCTTTTAGTAATTTGATGGGATGACAGGATTCATTAACTTGCATTTATACTACTGATTTAAGAAGCCACACTGAAAAGAAGCTCACTGGTTTGACAATGCACTCTTATTGGGCTCGCAAAAGTTAGATAACAATCATTTATCAAAGAGCTTAAGTTGTGACCAGTTCTGCTCGTATTGTTTAAATTGTGAAGCAGACAATTTATTGACACTGTATTCTGCACTATTTTATAAATGAAAAGCACAAAAAAGGCATTGAATCTGGATATGATATGAATGGGATTTGATCACTTACCTGAATATGTACATGTAAGGGAAATCTATGATTTTTTTTTACTATGAATACAGTATTTTTTTCAACTGTTAAACTTGACAGCTATGTGAACTTCTCGAGTATATGTTTACATACGGGTCATTCAGATTGACACCTGATGACAGCGGTTCTCGGAAATGCTCCAATTCTGTGGTAATAGGTATGCCATGGTAATAGGACAGTGTAGTATACATTTAACTTAACCTGTGGATGATGAACAGGCTAATGACAATGAAATGTGGTTCTTATGGGACACCCACTATCCTATCAAAATGATGTGAGATCACTGATACACTTTAATTTTATATCAGCACTCAAAGTACCTATCAAACTTGAGTAGCCATAGAGCAACCTACTTGAAAACTTTAGTGGTCATGTAAAATATGAGGTCGCCAAACCCGAATAATAAGGGTTGCCTTACACATTGACAATACCGGTCGCGAAGACAATGACCCCCAGAGAAAAGTCACCGATAGTAGCCTAGAAAGACAGTGTGCTTTATAACTCTAATGCAAACCCTCTACTTATCCCTTATAAGCAATAGTATACTCAATCCGAACAATATAGTAAAAATTTAGACGTTCTAAAAATAAAAAACACCAATAGGTACTTTGTATTATTTATCAATGGCTTAAGCGTCACAAATATTTTGCCATCAAAAGTCCGTCTAAAATGCCTCGTTATACGTTCTAGCTACAATTTTATCCTCACTAAAGCGACAACAAAACTGAAGAAAACACAGAACAGTATGTACTTTGAGTCGGGGCAAATCCAATCACCCTCGTTGGGTTTAAATTTTGATGACATCGCTGGCGCCTCTCCACAATCTTCTTTTAACTGGTACCCGGCCATTTCTTATACTCGTTCACGCTCTACACAAACCGGTAAGGGCTAATATCAAATGGTTAAATTCAGTCCACGAGACTTGACGAGAATTCAAACGAGACTTCAGTGGGAGACACTCAAACAAATGACAATGTCGCCTTTTGAACTTTGGGTTTAGTGTATAACGACATAATATGCGTAACTGAGATAGCTTTAAAAACTGTCAACACCAAGTATGGTTAAGAAGAATGTCTGCAGTATGTGTAAAATAGTAGATGCAGGCTCGCAAACCTAAATCAATCGCCTTATTGCGAAATGGGTCAATGCGTATATGATTCGACGCGTCTGATTGGCTGAGAGAGCCACCAATGCAAACCGTCCTTATATTATCCCTTACTGGTTTTTTTTTTTTTTTTTTTTTTTTTTTTTTTTTTTTTTTTTTTAGAAGACATTTGTTGATCGAGGGAGCCAGTGCAGCTGAGTTTACGGTACCAGTACAAAGTTTCTTTTGCTTAGCGTTTAACCGCCAGGCCTAAATTTAACTGAAATCAATGGACGAATGCAGATTCCGTAACGCATTTTTTATTATTCGCTTATTCGCATGGAACAAAAGCTTTCCAAAAGTGGAGAAATATATATATATATATATATATATATATATATATATATATATATATATATATATATATATATATATATATATATATAGAGAGAGAGAGAGAGAGAGAGAGAGAGAGAGAGAGAGAGAGAGAGAGAGAGAGAGAGAACGAACGAACTGGTGTAAAACCAGTCCCAGCGCTTTCGGAATATACCGATATTCCTTTATTATGGGCACAAAGCTACAAAAGACGATTACTCAAACGAGACAAATAGGTGTAAAGTGTAAAGTAGCAATTTTAACACTTTTGGAAATGAGAGCAAATATACAACAAGCCTACACATATATACAGGAGGCTTTTTCTTATAAAAAGTACGGCGAAGGCAGTGTTTTAAAAAATTGGTTGGTGTTTTGTTGTTTATGCATGCTTGGCAGAGCACTTTTAAGTTTGCAGGATTTTGGTTAGTGTCAACGCTTGTGTGTGTTGGTGTAGCATTTTTACATAGGTGAGTAATCCCTATAATAAACATTGAGTAACCAGATAATAATCTGATTAAATGTCTCGCATGTTTAGACATGTCTAACAATAGGAAAAAGTATAAAAAAAAAAAAAGAAGCTAGGTAAACATTCTTACATTTCGAGGCAGTGTAATCACAGAACACCCAGGGGCGGGGTTGAGCAATTATTTTCCCGAGGCTGGAGGCGGGGTGAAAACGAATTTTTCCCGAGGCCTGGTAGGCGGGGCGAAAACATTTTTTTCCTGCGGTCAAGCAGCAACGCGCCAGCAAACCCACAGTGACGCACAGCAAACCGCAGCAACGCGTCAGCAAAACCCCGGCAACGCGAAGCACGCTGAAACGGCGGGCAGGAAGAGCGGTGGGGTGAAAACGATTTTTTCCCGCGGTCTGGACGGCCGCAGCCAACAGGGGTTTTTGCAGCACATCGAGCGATCCCAGCCGGTAGTCCCAGCAGGACGTGGGCCTGGGCAGGTAGCGTCCCGCCGATACCTGCGCCAGCACAGGCACTTACGTAGGTACTTGCGTTGGTACTTGTGTAGGTAATTGCGCAGGTAGCGGCTGACTACACCAGTCAAGGCGCTTGATCTCGCGGTCCAGGCCATCCTTCACCTGCTGCGCTATCAACACCCTATCTGGGCCTGCTGGTTACAGACGTGCCTCTGGTAGCCCTCTGGGCGGGTACGGGTGCTGGTATTCCGCTAGAACACTCGGAAGACCAATGCCCTTTTCCTGACATTGACAACAGGTATATTTACTTTGTCTCACTTTTCTCTTGTCTAAGTAGCTCCTTTTCTGTCACGTTGTGGACATTTTGGAGCCCAATGTGCTTTCTCTTGACAGATATACTTTTATCATGAGTGGAGTAGTCCGTAGACTTATTGGAAGTGTACCTTCGAATGAGTGTCTGTAAATCTCTGAAGAGAAGGTCAATCTGTTGTGACTCTTCCATCTTCACAGACTGAAAGCTGAATGAATATATTCTCTTAGGGTGAGAAGCTCTATATATATAGGAAGAGAATGAGTAGTATAATAATGGGCATTTGAGATTGGCCGACCAATTACGGTTCATGATCCCTAAATCCCTTCTATATACCCCGTAACCTTTCCCCACTGATGATTTTTACACAGAGGTGTGAGAGATTGTAACCGGCGTGCGTCCCCCAAGCGAAATCCCCACGAGGCGCCTCAGCAGGGAGATCAATACAGCTGCTGTCACTGTTATTATTGATCTGCGGCTCTCTGGCCAAACAAGAAACCTATTCGGCCTCCAGTTCTGCCTGGATCTCATCTATCAAGTCTTTTGTAAACTTCTTGCCTGCTTTTAACCATGTTTGTTCCATAACATGCTCAAAGTTTTAATCAAGATGAAACGATCACACCTTGCTGAGGAGAAACCAGAAGAATCCAATAGACGACGTCGTCTTTGGGTGTCATCTCATACGCTGAGTGAAGTGTTAGCACAAGTGCATACCAGTGATTTGAAGACGACATCCGTGCACCTGAACCAACACCATATACCTCTATTACAAGACGAAGGGAGGCAAGATCAGTTAAACAGAAAGTCGTTCGGTAGCTCCTGAAAATTATTTTTATATTCGAGAAACCCCAAAAGTGACTTCCATAAAATTTCGAACGACTGCTTACACGTATGGAATGAAATGCAAAGAGTTAAAGTCTCAAGTTCCACCAGAGAAATCAGAGGTTTTCATTACAGATTTTATGGGATTCATTATTAGAGACATTGATTCGACAGTGCCAAGCTAAAGATGACGATCGTTTGAGACTATCCATCAATCACGACAGTTTGAAATCTCCTGTCTGGATCGTGTTTAGTACACCGGGAGAATTAGCGTCTTCCAAAATTATCGGCGAAATTCAACACGTCGAACAGTCCAATGACAAGTTTGACATGACCGATGGAAAAGCCACTCTTCACATGGCACACCTTTCACTTCGCAGCGGTAGCGGACGGCACACAATTTTATCGGTGGACGAACTTCGCAGTACCAAACGAAGTATCGTTCAGATTACAAATGACCAAGATAAAATGTGGGTCGAACTTATGCCGAAAAGAACGATAGAGCGGAAAGGTTAACGATCATGGGATAGGATTAAACGACCGGAGACACCCTAACAACGGAGAGAAGCAGAACTCCTTTTGTAGCAAGCGAGCATTCCCAGAGAGACGGTGTGTGGAATTCCTGAAATACAGAAACTTCAAGACGTGTTGGCACCTCGTTAGACGTTGAAAGTATACCCTCAAGTCGTTTGTGGATCTCTCATGATTCGAGGACAAGATTTCCCAGATGGAAAATACATTAAAGTTTATCATCAAGATCATTTCGATGCCATTACAACTATCACGGGGTTTGTTGGATATGGATATTATTGCGAGAAATGTGACCAAGGATTTACCAGTCGGGAGCAACATATCCATTGCGGAGAGAGATGTTGTGGGTGTTTAGCTTCCAGACCATGCATTCCTGAAGGAAAAGAAAGAATTCATTGGTCTACTTGCAAGCGAACCTTCGCCAGTCCAGCCTGTTACGAACAACATCGCATGAAACAATCACAACAAAAACATAAAAGTGCTTACGAATTATTGAGAGTGTGTGATATCTTGTTGGAACGAATAACCACTGGAAAAACAATACGCACTTTTGGCAAAGGTTATTAACCTAACTGAACGACATAATTGTTTCGTGTCACTGGACAAATGCATGGATATGATCCTCCTGTCTGTAAATTGGAAGGCATGAACGGAGAAGTGATAAAAGGAACTTATTATTTGCCTGAGTTACAACGAGTGACTAAAAAAGAAGATGACGTGCACGATATCGAAAGCGTTCTCGATCGAAGAATACATAAAGTGGGAAAACGTCGACTTCAAGAAGAAAAAGTTTGTTGGAAAGGATATCCACCCAGTTTCTATTCTTGGATTGCAGATTCACAAGTCATCGACTATAAAAAGAGGTATAAGTTACCACCATGCCGTTAAACAAAGCTACTTCTCCTTCTCAGAGTTCCTGTCTTCAAAAACTGCAAAAACAATCCCTGTGGGTGTTGTGTAGAGAACGTGTCCCTAAAAATTAAATCGTCTTTGTCTGCCAAATCTTTGTGGTGTATTGTGTCATCGGATCAGTCATTGGAAATTTGAGTTTGCAGCAAGGATATAAGAAATGATCGACTATTGTACTCAGCAGTTGTATTGGTTATCTTCTTCCCAATCCGTCGTTGAAATATACCTACAGTAGCAACAATAACGGTAGCCTTGCTGCCAATGCCAGTCACCACTCTTCCAATCACAGTAGCAGCCACTTCTGGAACATTTAGAAAATCATTCTTCTTCAATCTGAAGTCTATTTATCCCAAATAAAGCGTTAGCTCTTGCTAACCCCAAAAATGTTATCAAACTGGCTTTTCTTGTGTAAATATGTTGATCCTCTATTTACTGTTTGTTTCAGATTCACATGTAATTCTACGTTGATTTCTCTCCCTTATATGTTTATTTCCTCCATGATAGTACCAGAATAAGCTCGTTTCTTTAACACAATCTTTGCATCCCTGGTATTTTTTATTTCATTTGTTTCAATTTCCTGTATCACTTTTTCTCTGTTGCATATGTAACATTTTACAACTATTGTTATACCTTCAAAAGATGCAACAGGAAATATGGTATCCTCTAAATATGATTGTACCACTGATTTCAATCACTATGAAATGAACGGTTGTTAAAACTTGATATTTAAAGTCTGTATATCTGCACTCTATCAGAGGTACAGGGATTTTTCGCTGCATCCAGATGGTGGAACATTCTTCCCAAATCAACTAATTTTGGCTAACTTTGTAGTAATTATTTCTCCTTGAAGGTTTTATGGATGACTTTAATTTGAACATTGTAAATATGTTGTCCATTAAAAATGCATTGTTATCTGAGTAGTTGTGCGAATTGCGCTATACATTCTTTGAATTAGATTTGAAAGAGACCAGAATGTTCTAATTATTGCAGCAGCATCTATGGGTATTTTCATTATCTTTTGTGTTGTTCAGTATCTTATACGCCAGTTTGTAGTGAAAATCGACTTCAAAATTTTAAATGTTGTCTTTTTTCATTTCTTCTGCTATGTCTTTTATTGCTCAGGCAGGACATTGCCTACATTGTATTCGCCTTATCAAGTTTATCATTTGTACCATTTGTTGTTTAAATTTGCATGATGTACACACTTTAACTCCTTATATGTTCTAATGCACTGTTTTTTGTTCCACATCTGTCACGTTCTAGAAGCTCGTAATCTTTGAAAAACTAAAAGTTTTCATGCTCCTATGTATTGTGCGTCCATTGTCTCCGTTGGAGAGGTATGTCTTTAACGGAATAATGTTTTCTGCAAGTTCCCAGGCGATAAACGCCTTATCATATCCCCTCCATTTTACGAATACGTATCTTTTACCTTTGATTTTTATGGTTTTTAAAATCTTGTCGACTTTGTATATGTCATCTTGTTTGTCAATGTTCTCTCCTTTACGTTCTCCAGTTTGTAAATTACCGGATCACCTAGAATTGCTTGTCTGATTTTAAGTATTTCCTTGGTAAAGTTAGGAAGGTATCTCTTTGCACATATTGATATTATTTTAAAATTCTGACTGCTTCGCCAATTTTGAATCCATGAGTTTCAAAATATATCAGTTGTCAAATAACCAAAAAGACTGGACTATACTTTTGATCTGTTTTTTCCTCGCTCGCTTCTGCTGGAGTCATGTGTATTAACGTGTTATGAGTGTCAATGTATCCTTCAATAAGCTTTTGTAAAACGTAATTCCATTTTCTGGTTTCAGTTTGATGAAATACTTCCACATTCTACTTTTCAGCGTTCTGTTAAACCTTTTCACTACATATGCTTTTTTTGTCTCAGTAAGTTGCAAAGTATTCAACGTTTTCCTTTTACAACATATTCTTAACTTTCCTGTTGCAAAACTCGTTCTCGTCATCAAACTGAATCCTTTCTGACTTTCACTCTTTAAGGATTTCTCTAAAAGCGTTGTGCATGTCAGCTCCCATTTTTGTTTTTACCTTCTTAGCCCAAGCGTATGTTACGAAGACATCTATCACTGTTACAATTTATTTGTATCTCTCGCTGTATTTTCAATGTGCTTGCATGTCACCAATATATGCCTGCCACTGGTTATCCACGTCACTTACATAGACCTTTCTGCAGGGAAAACTTTTTCTAGCTTGTTTGGGTAATGTGTAGATAAATTGTTCAGTTAACCATTCTTTCAATTTAGCCTATTTTGTTCTCGTTTAATTTGTTCCCACAATTTAATATGTTTGAGTAAGCAACTGTACTTTAAGGATCGTAAAGAAAGATGTCTTACAAAATATTCTTTGTCTTACTCTTCAAGGTCCACATTTGGTGATCTGCCTCAGTCAGCTTTTGACTCTGTAAACGAGGCTACACTTTCTGTGCTGTCAGCCATTTATTACGATTAAAAGGCATGTAGTATAAACTGAATTCTTGCCAAATTGTTAAGCGTTACCAAGAAGCCAACAGGACAATCAGTGTACAACGGGAACATTTGTTCAGGAATTTATATTTCTTTTGTATTTTCAAACGTATGAATCATTTTAAATCTATGTGAAAGTTTGCCATTTCTATCGTTGATCCAAAGACAGTTACTTCATGTACTGAGTCGCCATGTGCTGAATAAAAACTAAGTTTATTTTCCATAAATTCTGTTTCTATTTTTGAGAAATCGTTGTAGATTGATCTTGTAAAGTTTAAGAGATCTTCGAGCTATGATCATTTAATGCAATCTGTAAATCTGCATCCTTTCTGAAACATTGCAGGATATTTTTTTATGTTTGAAATCGACAAATGAAACATTTTTGTTCTCTTGAATGTTATTTTGTAACTCAATTAGCTTCAGCCATAGTTTTACCCCATTCAAACTTGCAAACAAATACGCGTTATCTCTTTACACGGAGATTGTTGCTGTTATGGTAAAATTATTAAATATTTCTCCCATCTCTCGGAAAACGGTATAGCTTATCACAATGTAGCTTGTGACATTATTTATGTTTTGTAAAGTATTTCATTTTTTTTGTTGCTGGGATCATGTTTTGCATTAACTGTGTCATCATGCTTGTCTTGCACATTAGCATATACGCTGACCTTCAATCAGATCGCGGAGCGCAGACAAAATCTGATGTTGTTTATTTCATTGTGCTAACTGTGCTTAAGTAGATTATAAATTTTATCGTTGCACAAAAACGAATGTATGGGTTAGTCTATTTTAATCTGTTTTAATCTGCTTGAGTTTTCCAGGGACTCGATCGTATTTTTGTTTTCATGCATTACTTCGAAAGTGGTCCAGATCTAAATGGTTCAGGGACTCAAAAGCCCTTCTGGCTTAAAAAAGTAATATCCATCCACCAGCGTTCAAGAAACCTCTTTTCTAAACATTTGTTAATCGAATTGATTTCAAATATAAGTCGAAATGACGGATATTATCTACTTTCTTGTATTCCTAACCGAGCTGTATAAACCAAGAAAATATTGAAATAGTATCTGCAACAACTGGAACAACATTGAAATATAATGGACATGAAACTCAGCTGTGTAAGTAACGAAACCTTTCGAAAAGTATCTGAAAATTCTGAAACAATTGTGAAATATAATGAATATCAATCCCAACTAAAAGAAAAGTGAAAAAAAAAAGGATCACATGTGAAATATAACGGACATAAAACTCAGAAAATATCCTAAAAGGAAAAATATCTGGAATAAATTTTATATATAACGGATATGAAAATCAGCTGTATTTGTAAAGACACTAACTGAAATGTATGTGAAACATATAGCACAAATGTTAAATATAATGGGCACAAACCCCAGCTTTATTTGTAAAGAAACATTTCGAAACGTATCGCAAATATCTAAACAAATGCGAAATATATTGAACATGAAACCGTGCTGTTTTTGTAAAGAAACTACCACCAAGTAAAATATCTGGAACAAATATAACGGACAAAAAATCTAGATGTATTTGTAAAGAAACTATCCCAAAAGTATCTCAAACATTTTGAACAATTGTGAAATATAACGGACATTAAGCATGTAAAGAAACTACACGAAGAGTATCTAAAATACTTGGAACAACTTTGAAATATAATGGAACTGAAAGCCATCCATATTTGCAAAGAAACAAGCCAGAAAGTATCTGGAACGACATTGAAATATGACAGACATGAAACCTAACTGTATTTATAAAGAAACGTTCCAAAAAGTATATAAACATATGTAGCAAATGTGAAATACAATGGACATAAAACGCATCTGTTCTTGTTAAAATATTATCTGGAAAGTACCTGAAACATCTGGAGCAAGTGTAAAAATATAACGGACATGAAACCCATCTATATTTGTGAAGACACTATCCGAACAGTAAAACAATTTGGATCAAATATGAAGTTTATCGGATATAAAACTATCTGAAAACATGTGGAACAGATTTGAAATGTACTTTACACGAAACCCATCTGTATTTGAAAAGAAACTATGCAAATAGTATCTATCTGAAAGATAGATTTCAAATGTGAAATCTAATGAACATAAAAACCAGCTGTATTTGTAAAGACACACAATTCGAAAAGTATCAGAAAATCGTATGGACCAGCTGTGAAATCTAACGGACATGATACCCAGCTGTATTTGTAAAGACACACAATTTGAAAAGTATCAGAAAATCGTATGGACCAGCTGTGAAATCTAACGGACATAAAAAGCAGCTGTATTTGTAAAGACACGCAATTCGAAAAGTATCAGAAAATCGTATGGACCAGCTGTGAAATCTAATGGACATGAAACCCAGCTGTTTTGTGAAGAAACTGTCCAGATATATATATATATATATGAAACATCTTGAGCAAATGTGAAATATAATGGACACGAAACCCAGTAGCATACGTAAAGAAATTATCTGAAACATAATGAACAAAGGTGAAATAAAATGGACATAAATCAAAGCTGTATTTGTAAATAAACTATCCGATAAGTGAAACGTTTGGAACACTTGTGAAATATGACGGACCTTAAACCAGTTGTATTTTAAAGAAACTACCCGAAAAGTAGAAAGTTTGGAGCAAATGTGAAATATAACGGACATGAAACAATAATAAAAGTAAAATATATTAACAATGCGAACCAGCAGCAGCAACAACAACAACAACAAACGATACTAAACTCATCTCTATTTGTAAAGAAACTATTAGAATAGTGTGAAATGTAAAGAACACGAAACGCAGCTGTACTTGTATAAACAAAAATAAAAAATGTTTTTTTTTTCAAATCCGAAAGTTAACACGTTCTGAACAAAAGTAAATATAATGGACGTGAAAACCAACTGTATTTGTAAAGAACGGTCCGAACAGTGGTTGAAATATCTGGAACCAATGAAAAATATAGCGGACATGAAACTCAGCTGTGTTTGTAAAGAAACTATCTGAAAAGTATCTGAAACATCTGGAACAAATGTGAAATATAACGGACATGAAACACAACTGTATTTGTAAAGACACGATCCTAACATCTAGAACAAATGTAAAATATACCCAATATTTTTATATCTGAAAAGTATATGAAACATCTGGATGAAATAAGAAAAATAATGGACATGCATCCAAGCTTTACATGTAAAAAATACTATCCAATAAGTACAACGTCGAGTGAACATGGAGAGAACAAAAATTACAGATACCATCTGTATTTTAAAGAAACTATCAGGAACATAGAACATCTGGATCAAATATAAAATACAATGGACATACAGCGTATTTGGATTGTGCAAAAACTGTCCGAAAAGTAAAATATCTGGACCAAATCTGAAACATAATGTATATGCAACCCAACTGTATTTGTAAAACAAATATCAGCAGTGGCGTAGCAATACCCCCCCCCCCCCCAGCAATCTTGGGTCCCCCTCTCAATAAAAAAGTTGTTTTATGGGAATTTTGGGCAGTTGCGGGGTTTGCTTGGGCGGTTGTTAAGCCACTGTCTGAAGTAACAGGAACTACAACATGCTACCCAATTCTATTTGTAAAGAAATTATGAGAAACACATCTGAAACATCATGAATAAATGTGAAATATAATGGTCATGAATCCTAGCTGCTTTTGTAAAGAAACTGTCCGAAATGTATATGAAGCATCTGGAATAAATGTGAACTGTAACGGATGAAAAAGCTATACATGTAAAGAAACTATTCGAAAAGTGTCAGAAACATTGGAACAACTGTGAAATATAATGGACATGAAACCCTGCTGAATTTGTAACAAGTCTGTTTGAAAAGTATCTGAAACATCTCGAACAAATCTGAAATATAACGGACATGAATCTCCGTAGAGAAACTATCCGAGAAGTGAAGCATTTGGAACATACGTAAAATATAACCGACATGCAACCATCTGTATTGTAAAGGAACTATCCGAAAAGAAAAACAAAAATCTGAAACAACTGCAAAAACTTGACAGACATGAAACCCAGCTGTATTTGCAAAGAAACTACCCCAAAAGTATATTTAACAAATGTCCAATATAAAGGCCACGAATCCCGTGTGTATTTGTAATTATACCCCCCCCCAACCCCCCAACCCCATATCACACAACCACACAAAACTGACACCACCACCACCACACCGTAATTGTGCCAACAATGTATCCCGGAACCAGTGGCGGCGTTACGGAGGGGGGGGGGGGGAAGGGGGGTCAGGAGCGCCGGGCGAGGGTTGGGGTGCCGTCGGGAACCTTTTTTTCTTCAGCTGTAACCGGGGCGTAGATGGGGGTGGGGGGTGGAGGTTGGCAACAGACGTAAAAACTGTTCTCTGTGACAAAGTAGGGGCGCCACTAAAGAACATTGCCCCAGGGCGCCTCGAACCCTCGCGTTGCCACTGCCCGGAACATACGCAAGAACAGGAGAAAATTACGACACTCCCCGAACTTATAGTGGAGGCATAACAAAGTTAATGTTTAGAGAAATCTGGATCCGATCCCTACAATTTGCACCCATTAATTATTATCACGCTTGCATAACTTCCCTCGATGCCATTAACAATCCTCTGGAATCCATCAGCCAAAAGGTTAACTAGGCTACCTGTCCCTTCTACTTTTTAAAATCTCTTTTGCATTGCCAGATATGGTAGGTTGTAGGTGACTCATTCGGAGAGGCACAGCAGGTAGAGGAAAATGGAAGGAACACCATTCATTGAGGTAACAATTTGTAATGTATAAAATAGAAATAGACGAGAATAAACGCATACTGCCAAAAGTACGACAGAAAGCCTTCCAAATGATTGAAGATCAAGTGTCACAGGTGCCAACTGTTTGAGTTTCTAGACATGGCCAAATCTCAATTGCCAGGCATAGAGCTTAATAACTTCGCTTGAAATTTCACCTACACACTTCACCTGTATATATTTACTATTTTTGGACATTGCAAGAGACAAAGTGTCAAATGTTAATGTCGCACCTAAGATTGTGATTGGTTAAAGTTTCTAACAATAAGCCCATTTTATTTTCAATTCATAATTTATCATTAAACTTAACAGGATATTTTATGCGTAGATACGCGAGATTAAGAGTCACGAAAGCATCTGATTATATGAAGTTTTAATAATTTATTGTAAATAAATTTTCCATGTCATATGCTAGAGGGCGAAGATACTAATTTGTCTGATCCCAACAAGTCAAGGGACCAACCATTTAATTTTTTCGGCTGGAGGGGGGGGGGGGGGGTTGTCGGCCTGGGAATTTCTTTTGATCCGAGATATATTTTTTTTTTTACCTTTTACTTCAACTAATATAATGGATATAATATGGTCTATTTTTGTGCTATAAATCAGAGCAAGAATATTGTTTTCAAGCTCTTTCAGAGCCAGACTTTTTTTTTTACAAAAGAATCCCAGGCCTCTCTTGGAAAATTAAATGGTCAGTCCCTAATATCTAAATGCTCGCGTGGGCATTTTTATCATGACCTCCAGCTTGTTGTTCTTCCAAAGATATTCAGTAAGGACACCAGGATGGAACGCCAAATCGTCTAAATATTTATGAGAAAAAGTATTCGAGATTGAGTGACAGTAATAGAATGAAAGAGGGCGAGCAGTAGTAATCGAAAGCGAACTAATGAGAGTAACACAAGTTACTTCAGGCCTGAACTAGTACTCGAAATCGACAAATTCAGCCTTTCGATTCCTGTGAATATTTTCAAGTAAGTTCAAGTAATGATTTATGATGGAGAGGCTATGAATACTCGATATCGAGCTGGAGTAGTCGAGAGCGCGCTGGAGAGATCATATCGCGAGATGGAGAGATCGTAGATCAAGCAAGAGCATTTGAAATTGAACAAGAAAAAAAATTCAAGATCGAGTTGGAGTAAGTGAGAGCGAGCTGTAGTAATCAAGATTGAGTGGGAGAGGGCGAACTGGAGTAATCGAGACTGAGTGGGAGAGAGTGAGCTGGATTAATCGAGAGCCAGTGGGATAGAGCCAGCTGTCGTAAGGGAATGCGAGAGCCGAGCTGAAGTGTTATCGTGAGCGAATGGGAGAAGGCGAGAAAGAATATTAAGAAAGGGGATTTGAAGGGGATATAATTCAATCAGTGATTGAAAAATCAGGTTAGTGCACGAAATGAAATTCAAGTAGAAAATTAAATAGCACTCAAATTATGGAAAATGTGCTATGAAAACGAATTCTAAATTTGCTTTGCTTTTAAATTGGCTAAGACATTTATGAAGTTCAAATTAAAGATATATTGACCATTTATCTTAATCGATTCTAGAAGAACAATTTGGTATGCACGTGCATTTTCACCCGGAGAACATGATTGAATTAAGGGGTTCTCCGGTTTCTCAACCATTGAAGACCATATCACACAAAGCTCCCTAGCTGTCAAGAGCAAATTTTTATACACTGGTAGAATATGTAATATAAATACTTGTTAACGTTTAAAATTAACTTAATTAAATTAACAGTAAATGAGAGCTTCTTGTCTTTGATGTAAACAACATATGCCATGAAGGAGGCTTTATGTGTAATTCTTATCCATATGTTCATACATCATTATGTTCGTGTGTCAGTTCATAAATTGTGTTTCCTTTCCTCAGTAACTCAGAATGAGTGAAAGCAATCAGATATTCCTGATTTTACAAATATTGGACTGACGCGGCTTTGTTTTGTTTTGTCTTCATTTGCACGCATTGGACTAATATTTACACAAAATGTTTCTATTTGCGCACAAATAGACTTTTTATTTTGTGTATTTCGGTTCTTTTTACACTTACTTGAACATCACTTTTGAAGAAAAGCCGAAAAACGATACAAAATCCGTTAGAAGTAGGCACAATATAAAATGGTTAGGCTCTGGTCGTATGCCCTTTGAGGGTCTGAAGATTATAGTGTCCATGGCTTTCGTTTCGCAATAACCCGCAGTTTGTTTTGTTTTGCTTTTCTTTTTGTCCGATTCGTAACAGTAGTCAGGCTTATCACCTACAAGTGTCTACAAGGATCTGTTCTTGGGCCTTTACTATTTAATATCTTCTACCAATGTCCACAAGAATTTGTTCTTGGGCATTTACTATTTAATATCTTCTACCAATGTCCACAAGAATCCGTTCTTGGGGTTTTACTATTTAATATCTGCTACCAATGTCCACAAAAATCTGTTCTTGGGCCTTTACTATGTAATATCTTCTACCAATGTCCACAAGAATCTTTTCTTGGGCCTTTACTATTTAATATCTTCTACCAATGTCCACAATAATCTTTTCTTGGGCCTTTACTATTTAATATCTTCTGCCAATGTCCGCAAGAATTTGTTCTTGGGCCTTTACTATTTAATATCTTCTACCAACGTCCAAAAGAATCTTTTCTTGGGCCTTTACTATTTAATATCTTCTGCCAATGTCCACAAGAATCTTTTCTTGGGCCTTTACTATTTAATATCTTTTACCAGTGCCAAAAGAATATGTTCTTGGGCCTTTACTATTTAATATCTTCTACCAATGTCCACAAGAATCTGTTCTTGGGCTTTTAATATTTAATATCTTCTACCAATGTCCAAAAGAATCTGTTCTTGGGCCTTTACTATTTAATATCTTCTACAAGTGCCCAAAAAAATCTGTTCTTGGGCCTTTACAATTTAATATCTTCTACAATGTCCACAAGAATCTTTTCTTGGGCCTTTACTATTTAATATCTTTTACCAGTGCCAAAAGAATATGTTCTTGGGCCTTTACTATTTAATATCTTCTACCAATGTCCACAAGAATCTGTTCTTGGGCTTTTAATATTTAATATCTTCTACCAATGTCCAAAAGAATCTGTTCTTGGGCCTTTACTATTTAATATCTTCTACAAGTGCCCAAAAAAATCTGTTCTTGGGCCTTTACAATTTAATATCTTCTACAATGTCCACAAGAATCTTTTCTTGGGCCTTTACTATTTAATATCTTCTAGAAGTGCCCAAAAGAATCTGTTCTTCGGCCTTTACTATTTAATATCTTCTACCAATGTCCACAAGAATCTTTTCTTGGGCCTTTACTATTTAATATCTTCTAGAAGTGCCCAAAAGAATCTTTTCTTGGGCCTTTACTATTTAATATCTTCTAGAAGTGCCCACAAGAATCTTTTCATGGTCCTTTACTATTTAATATCTTCTAGAAGTGTTCAAAAGAATCTGTTCTTAGGCCGTTACTATTTGATATCTTCTACCGATGTCCACAAGAAAATGTTCTTGGACCTTTACTACTTAATATCTTCTACCAATGTCCACAAGAATAAGTTCTTGGGTTTTTACTATTTAGTATCTTCTACAAATGCCCAAAAGAATCTGTTCTTGGGCCTTTACTATTTAATATCTTCTGCCAATGTCCACAAGAATCTGTTCTTGGGCCTTTACTATTTAATATCTTCTGCCAATGTCTACAAAATTTAATATCTTCTACCAATATCCACAGGAATTTGTTCTTGGGCCTTTACTACTTAATATCTTCTACCAATGTCCACAAGAATAAGTTCTTGGACCTTTACTACTTAATATCTTCTACCAATGTCCACAAGAATCTGTTCTTGGGCCTTTACTATTTAATATCTTCTACAAGTGCCCAAAAGAATCTGTTCTTGGGTCTTTACTATTTAATATCTTCTGCCAATGTCCACAAGAAGCTGTTCTTTGGCCTTTACTATTTAATATCTTCTACCAATGTCCAAAAGAATCTGTTCTTGGGCCTTTACTACTTAATATCTTCTAGAAGTGCCCAAAAGAATCTTTTCTTGGGCCTTTACTATTTAATATCTTCTACAAGTGCCCAAAAGAATCTGTTCTTGGGCCTTTACTATTTAATATCTTCTACCAATGTCCACAAGAATCTTTTCTTGGGGCTTTACTGTTTAATATCTTTTACCAATGTCCACAAGAATCTTTTCTTGGGCCTTTACTATTGAATATCTTCTAGAAATGCCCAAAAGAATCTGTTCTTGGGCCTTTACTATTTAATATCTTCTATCAATGTCCACAAGAATCTTTTCTTGGGCCTTTACTATTTAATATCTTCTAGAAGTGCCCAAAAGAATCTGTTCTTGGGCCTTTACTATTGAATATCTTCTACAAGTGCCCAAAAGAATCTTTTCTTTGGCCTTTACTATTTAATATCTTCTACCAATGTCCACAAGAATAAGTTCTTGGACCTTTACTATTTAATATCTTCTACCAATGTCCACAAGAATCTGTTCTTGGGCCTTTACTATTTAATATCTTCTACAAGTGCTCAAAAGAATCTGTTCTTGCGTCTTTACTATTTAATATCTTCTACCAATGTCCACAAGAAGCTGTTCTTTGGCCTTTACTATTTAATATCTTCTACCAATGTCCAAAAGAATCTGTTCTTGGGCCTTTACTATTTAATATCTTCTACAAGTGCCCAAAAGAATCTGTTCTTGGTCCTTTACTATTTAATATCTTCTACCAATGTCCACAAGAATCTTTTCTTGGGCCTTTACTACTTAATATCTTCTACCAATGTCCACAAGAATCTGTTCTTGGGCCTTTACTATTTAATATCTTCTAGAAGTGCCCAAAAGAATCTTTTCTTGGGCCTTTACTATTTAATATCTTCTACAAGTGCCCAAAAGAATCTGTTCTTGGGCCTTTACTATTTAATATCTTCTACAAGTGCCCAAAAGAATCTTTTCTTGGGCCTTTACTATTTAATATCTTCTAGAAGTGTTCAAAAGAATCTGTTCTTGGGCCTTTACTATTTAATATCTTCTACAAGTGCCCAAAAGAATCTGTTCTTGGGCCTTTACTATTTGTTATCTTCTTCAGATGTCCACAAGAATCTGTTCTTGGGCCTTTACTATTTAATATCTTCTACCGATGTCCACAAGAAAATGTTCTTTGACCTTTACTACTTAATATCTTCTACCAATGTCCACAAGAATAAGTTCTTGGGTTTTTACTATTTAGTATCTTCTACAAGTGCCCAAAAGAATCTGTTCTTGGGCCTTTACTACTTAATATCTTCTACCAATGTCCACAAGAATCTATTCTTGGGCCTTTATTATTTAATATCTTCTGCCAATGTCCACAAAAATCTTTTTTTGGGCCTTTACTATTTCATATCTTCTGCCAATGTCCACAAGAATCTGTTCTTGGGCCTTTACTATTTAATATCTTCTGCCAATGTCCACAAAAATCTGTTCTTGGTCCTTTACTATTTAATATCTTCTATCAATATCCACAGGAATTTGTTCTTGGGCCTTTACGACTTAATATCTTCTACCAATGTCCACAAGAATAAGTTCTTGGACCTTTACTACTTAATATCTTCTACCAATGTCCACAAGAATCTTTTCTTGAGCCTTTACTATTTAATATCTTCTAGAAGTGCCCAAAAGAATCTTTTCTTGGGCCTTTACAATTTAATATCTTCTACCAATGTCCACAAGAATAAATTCTTGGACCTTTACTACTTAATATCTTCTACCAATGTCCACAAGAATCTGTTCTTGGGCCTTTACTATTTAATATCTTCTAGAAGTGCCCAAAAGAATCTTTTCTTGCGTCTTTACTATTTAATATCTTCTACCAATGTCCACAAGAAGCTGTTCTTTGGCCTTTACTATTTAATATCTTCTACCAATGTCCAAAAGAATCTGTTCTTGGGCCTTTACTATTTAATATCTTCTACAAGTGCCCAAAAGAATCTGTTCTTGGTCCTTTACTATTTAATATCTTCTACCAATGTCCACAAGAATCTTTTCTTGGGCCTTTACTACTTAATATCTTCTACCAATGTCCACAAGAATCTGTTCTTGGGCCTTTACTATTTAATATCTTCTAGAAGTGCCCAAAAGAATCTTTTCTTGGGCCTTTACTATTTAATATCTTCTACAAGTGCCCAAAAGAATCTGTTCTTGGGCCTTTACTATTTAATATCTTCTACAAGTGCCCAAAAGAATCTTTTCTTGGGCCTTTACTATTTAATATCTTCTAGAAGTGTTCAAAAGAATCTGTTCTTGGGCCTTTACTATTTAATATCTTCTACAAGTGCCCAAAAGAATCTGTTCTTGGGCCTTTACTATTTGTTATCTTCTTCAGATGTCCACAAGAATCTGTTCTTGGGCCTTTACTATTTAATATCTTCTACCGATGTCCACAAGAAAATGTTCTTTGACCTTTACTACTTAATATCTTCTACCAATGTCCACAAGAATAAGTTCTTGGGTTTTTACTATTTAGTATCTTCTACAAGTGCCCAAAAGAATCTGTTCTTGGGCCTTTACTACTTAATATCTTCTACCAATGTCCACAAGAATCTATTCTTGGGCCTTTATTATTTAATATCTTCTGCCAATGTCCACAAAAATCTTTTTTTGGGCCTTTACTATTTCATATCTTCTGCCAATGTCCACAAGAATCTGTTCTTGGGCCTTTACTATTTAATATCTTCTGCCAATGTCCACAAAAATCTGTTCTTGGTCCTTTACTATTTAATATCTTCTATCAATATCCACAGGAATTTGTTCTTGGGCCTTTACGACTTAATATCTTCTACCAATGTCCACAAGAATAAGTTCTTGGACCTTTACTACTTAATATCTTCTACCAATGTCCACAAGAATCTTTTCTTGAGCCTTTACTATTTAATATCTTCTAGAAGTGCCCAAAAGAATCTTTTCTTGGGCCTTTACAATTTAATATCTTCTACCAATGTCCACAAGAATAAATTCTTGGACCTTTACTACTTAATATCTTCTACCAATGTCCACAAGAATCTGTTCTTGGGCCTTTACTATTTAATATCTTCTAGAAGTGCCCAAAAGAATCTTTTCTTGGGCCTTTACTATTTAATATCTTCTACAAGTGCCAAAAAGAATCTTTTCATGGTCCTTTACTATTTAATATCTTCTAGAAGTGTTTAAAAGAATCTGTTCTTGGGCCTTTACTATTTGATATCTTCTTCCGATGTCCACAAGAATCTGTTCTTGGGCCTTTACTATTTAATATCTTCTACCGATGTCCACAAGAAAATGTTCTTGGACCTTTACTACTTAATATCTTCTACCAATGTCCACAAGAATAAGTTCTTTGGTTTTTACTATTTAGTATCTTCTACAAGTGCCCAAAAGAATCTGTTCTTGGGCCTTTACTACTTAATATCTTCTACCGATGTCCACAAGAATAAGTTCTTGGACCTTTACTACTTAATATCTTCTATCAATGTCCACAAGAATCTGTTCTTGGGCCTTTACTATTTAATATCTTCTACAAGTGCCCAAAAGAATCTGTTCTTGGGTCTTTACTATTTAATATCTTCTGCCAATGTCTACAAGAAGCTGTTCTTTGGCCTTTACTATTTAATATCTTCTACCAATGTCCACAGGAATCTGTTCTTGGGCCTTTACTATTTAATATCTTCTACCAATATCCACAAGAATCTGTTCTTTGGCTTTGACTATTTGATATCTTCTACCAATGTCCACAGGAATCTGTTCTTGGGCCTTTACTATTTAATATCTTCTACCAATGTCCACAAGAATATGTTCTTGGGTCTTTACTATTTAATATCTTCGTAAATTATATATTTTCTTTGTCAAACAGGCATCATTGTACAACTATACAGATGATAATACTCCATTTTTTATACACACATAAATTACCTACGTTAAGGATTTGCTGCAGTGGGAGATTTAAGTCATGGTTGACTGGTTTGTCCAGAATGGAATGAAGGCCAACCCAGACAAGTTCCAGGCCATTTGCATTTTCCAAATATGCACGAGGGTTGCTCAGCTTTCTCCATTGTAGACACCCATATTGACTGTGACCACAATGTCTGGCTGCTTGGAGTTTATATAAAATTGAAATTTTATGAACATGTAAGTTAAGTATGTCACAAAACTTTTTTAAAAAATGACTGCGGTAAAGCGAATTGGTTGGTATTTAACTTTTTAAAAGGGAAATTGACTATATTTCACTTTTTAAAATTCTTTCTGACTTGAAACTACTATCCTTTAGCATGTTATTTTTGAATAGGAAGAAAATGCATAAGATATACAAGATACAAATACGAGTACTACGATACATTTTTGAGGATTACAGATAGCTACTACAATGAATTGTTACATGGGAAGGATTGCCAACACTCCATTTAAAATGACTTTGAACCATGGCCTTAGAAGTTCATAAAATTGTGTATGGCATGGAACCCATACATCTCTATAACCTTATTCAAAGAAACAATTCTCATTATAATTTCAGAGATGGTAATATATTTTAAATGCCTAGAATGAGAACAGAAAGGTAAGGCAAGGCTTCATTTAGGATTGCTCCTCACCAAGTCTGGTGTGCGAACTCCTAAGGTGTTTTCCCCAGGTTGTTGGAGACTTTGGAGAGGCTACCTGTAAATGAGGGGCTACCTGTAAATGAGGGGCTACCTGTAAATGAGGGGCTAACTGTAAATGAGGGGCTACCTGTAAATGAGGGGCTACCTGTAAATGAGGGGCTACCTGTAAATGAGGGGCTACCTGTAAATGAGCGGCTAACTGTAAATGATTTCAGTTAACTATTTTACAGCAGCCTGCTTCTTCTTTTAACCTTTCTTTTGAATTCTTCGGTTTTGCTCCATTTGGGATTTTTGTTGTAATTTGTAGTAAACAGTAGTTGCAGCTTAGTTTCTAAGATAGTTTTTTGTTTGATTAGCTTTTATATGTGCTTTTCTAAGATAGTTTTTTGTTTGATTAGCTTTTATATGTGCTTAAGTTTAGCTCTTAGTCCATTAGAAGTCTTTATTTTCTATGTAGATTTGCTCTTTTAGTCTTTTAATTAGATTTGTAGTGGCATTTTCTGCATGGCATCTTTTTACATCATTTTCTAATTTTCTTGTTCCATTTTGCCTTGAATTTATACCTTTTATCAATTCTCTCTTCACTTCTATGTTTGCATTTATTTTAACTTGCATTTTAGTTTAGCTTGCATTTTAACTTGCATTTCATTTTAATTTGCATTTTAGTTTAACTTGCATTTTATTTTAACTTGCATTTTAGTTTAGCTTGCATTTTAGTTTAACTTGCATTTTAGTTTAGCTTGCATGATACAATGCATGTAATTATGTTTGTGATGCTTCATACAAGTTTGTATTTATGTATTGTATGTGTATGTGTTGTGGTACTTCATAAGAGTTTGTATTTATGTATTGTATGTGTATATGTTGTGGTGCTTCGTACGAGCTTATATTTATGTATTGTATGTGTATGTGTTATAATTGCATGTGTATTAACAAAATGTTTTAATGTCTTTTTAAGTCTTTGTTTAAATATGTATGTACATATGGTAATGTCTATCTATAATACTCCTGTTCCTTTATGTTATGTGTATACACTATTTATATCTATAATACATGTACTCTTGTTCCTTTATGTTATGTGTATACACTATTTATATCTATAATACATGTACTCTTGTTCCTTTATGTGTGATGTGTATACACTATTTTATATCTATAATACTCCTGTTCCTTTATGTTATGTGTATACACTATTTATATCTATAATACATGTACTCTTGTTCCTTTATGTGTGATGTGTATACACTATTTTATATCTATAATACTATTGCTCCTTTATGTGTGATGTGCATACACTATTTATATCTGTAATACTCTTGTTCCTTTATGTGTGGTGTTTACACTATTTATATCTATAATACTCTTGTTCCTTTGTGTGATGTGTATACACTATTTATATCTATAATACTCTTGTTCCTTTGTGTGATGTGTATACACTATTTATATATATAATACTCTTGCTCCTTTGTGTGTGATGTGTACTATATCTATAATACTCTTGCTCCTTTGTATTTATATCTATAATACTCTTGTTCCTTTGTATTTATATCTATAATACTCTTGCTCCTTTGCATGATGTGTATACACTATTTATATCTATAATACTCTTGCTCCTTTGTGTGATGTGTATACACTATTTATATCTATAATACTCTTGCTCCTTTGTGTGTGATGTGTATACACTATATCTATAATACTCTTGCTCCTTTGTATTTATATCTATAATACTCTTGCTCCTTTGTGTGTGATGTGTATACAATATTTATATCTATAATATTCTTGTTCCTTTGTGTGTGATGTGTATACAATATTGATATCTATAATATTCTTATTCCTTTGTGTGTGATGTGTATACAATATTGATATCTATAATATTCTTGTTCCTTTGTGTGATGTGTATACACTATTTATATCTATAATACCCTTGTTCCTTTGTATTTATATCTATAATACTCTTGTTCCTTTGTGTATTTATATCAATAATATTCTTGTTCCTTTATGTGTGATGTGTATACACTATTTATATCTATAATACTCTTCTTCCTTTGTATTTATATCTATAATGATCTTGCTCCTTTGTGTGTGATGTGTATACACTATTTATATCTATAATACTCTTGTTCCTTTATTTTTTTTGTTTTTAGCTGATTGTTCGTCAGAATAATAGCTCTACAGAGGTGAGGTTACTTGTTTGTAATATCCGACGTTAGATACAATTTATATCTTCTTATGTCTTATGTATATCTGCCCCAAACCCCATAGCAGTTCTTATTGTTGCATCCCCTGGAGCAGTATCTATCTTATAGATGAAAAACTGGTCAGACCAAATTTAGAGTGTATATGGGTCCATCAAGTTGTTTTCATTTAGGACCAACTAGACACTAATAGAAGTTTTCTTGTGAAAACTCCATGTTGATCTGACTTTCCGTCTGGAGTAGCGATAACAAGATTTTAAAGATGGCTGCCATGGACGCCATATTAGCTGTTAGATTGGCACTATTATCATTTAGGACAAACCAGACATCATAAAACGTTTTTTGGTGAAAACCACATGTTGATATAGCCATTCCTGGATGAGTAGGGATAACAAGATTATCAAGATGGTCGCCATGGCAACCATATTGTAGGTCGTATCGGCACCATTTTCATTTGAGGCAAACCAGACTACATAAGAAGTCTTATGGTGAAAAGCCCATGTCGATATGACTTTACATTTAGGAGGAATAGCGATAAGATTAGTTTCAAGATGGCTGCCATATTGGTAGTGAGATTGGCGCCATTTTCATTTAGGACCAACTAGAGATCATAAGAAGTCTTTGGATGGAAACTCCATGCTGATGTGCCAATCCATCAAAGAGGTGTAGCGATAACAAGAATTTCAAGATGGCTGCCATAACGACAAATATGGGGGTCAGATCAGCACCATTTTCGTTTTGCACGAACTAGACTTCATATGAAGTCTTCTGGTGAAAACCCCATGTCAATATGACTTTCTATTCAAGAGTAGTAGCAATAAAAAAAAATTCAAGATGGGCGCTGTGGTGGCCATATTGCATTTTCATTTAGAACCAAGTAGACCTTGGGATAAATGTGTGTGTGTGTGTGTGTAAAGTTTCATGGCAATCTTCCAAGTAGTGTAGGAGCAGTAGCGATAAGAACTTGTGTTAACAGATGGAGGGACAACAGGCCAACCCACAAGTTCTTCTGGTCTATGACCAGTTGAGCTAAAAAGCAAACTTTAACACTTAAAAGTCAACACTGACGACATTGGGAATACAGCACCAAATCTCCTGTCCACTCATACGGGCAAGCTAAAATAATTTGATTTCTTCCTCGAGATATCTAATGGGGAAGTGTTCATGAAGGATGGATAAATAGGACATGAAGAGAATAAAAATCTTAACAGCAAGACTATTCTCTGAATATCGATGGAGCTGAAATTTACTTCTGATTGATGTTTAAATCATACATTTGAGCTGATTGATATTTCATGGTCTGATGTTATTGCACGACTAATTTTATATTATTTAAATGAATAGTCCAGAAAGTTCTCACTTCACCTAGCTAAACTGTGTTTTGTTATGAACAAGGCTGGTCTGTATCGACGCAAACTTTTTTATCCTATTTTTTTGTTGTTGGTTACTTGTCATCAAAATTTAATTTTTTTTCTGCATTTTTGATTACCATGTGGGATCAATACATCTCTGTCCATCCATGCATGCGCTAATGTTGGTGGATGTGGCAGCTTCTCCATCGACGTTTAACCCCGAGATCTGTTTTGCAAAATATTATCAGAATTAAATCATCGTCCTAATAGGTATGCTGGATAAGATGGGAGTAGTTGAAAATAGACATTATGCCGATTCCATTTACCTGCCGATCAAACTTTACCAAATTGCAAACTCCAATGGACTTTTGACCTGTACTGTTGTTCAGTATGTAATTACAGCTACACTGAAAGCTTGTGGATGCCTTCATGTCTGAAGGCCCTACAGCTACACTGAAAGCTTGTGGATGCCTTCAGGTCTGAAGGCCCTACAGCTACACTGAAAGCTTGTGGATGCCTTCAGGTCGGAAGGCTATACAGCTACAATGAAAGCTTGTGGATGCCTTCAGGTCAGAAGGCCCTACAACCAGGTGACTGGCACTAAATAGCAAATGCAAACTAAAATAGTCATAAGTTCATAAATTTGTAAAAAAAAAAAAAAAAAAAAAAAAAAATAACCTGGAGTTTTCAGTGTAGATTTAAGATTTATATTAGCTTATACAGAGTTATTGGCATGAGAAAACTTTGATTTTAAACAAAATGTTACACTTATGATATGACAAGCCCGAGCCGTCTTCTTTCTAATGAAATGCCAATTACTAAGAAAATCACGAGGACTTGCTACTTCAAGTTTATTAATAAATATAAAAATAACTCTAGAATGGCATTTGACCCTTAAACTCCCAATTTATTGTTGATCAGATCGTGGTTAAGCTCACACTTCTCTGATATATTTTTATAGAGTTCAAAGTTCAAAAATACATTTTCATTTTAGATAACGTTTTTAATAATATCAGTCAGGCATAAATTTGTTCTCGACATCTTTCCAATGGAAATTCAATTGGCTCTTTGACTCGTTTAATGTTGATGCAACACAACGGGAAGGTTTATTCCAATTAGTTATTACCCATCCAGTAAAACTAAACTTCCTGATATCCAGTACAAAATTAAAAAAAAAAAATTCTCACTGACTTCTTGTTCTGTCAGTGTTTCATTTTCATTTTGAAAAGATTTTATCACAATTCAACCTATAAGTATTTTTAACAATTCTGTAAATTTGAATTAAATTACTCTTTCATCTGTACTCCAATGTTGCTAATTCTATTTTCAAGTCTTGCAGTGCTTGATAATCTCTGTACTCCACTGTTAGTAATTCTATTTTCAAGTCTTGCAGTGCTTGATAATCTCTGTACTCCACTGTTAGTAACTGTAGTTTTAAGCAGTGCAGTGTTTGGTAATCTCTGTACTCCAATGTTAGTAATTCAAGTTTCAAGTCTTGCAATGCTTGATAATCTCTGTACTCCAATGTTAGTAATTCAAGTTTCAAGCAGTGCAGTGTTTGATCCAATGATGGTAATTCAAGTTTCAAGTCTGCACTGTTTGATAATCTCTGTACTCCAATGTTGGTAATTCTAGTTTCAAATCTTGCAGTGCTAGATAATCTCTGTACTCCAATGTTAGTAATTCTAGTTTCAAGCAGTGCAGTGTTTGATAATCTCTGTACTCCAATGTTAGTAATTCTAGTTTTAAGTCTTGCAGTGCTTGATAATCTCTGTACTCCACTGTTAGTAACTGTAGTTTTAAGCAGTGCAGTGTTTGGTAATCTCTGTACTCCAATGTTAGTAATTCAAGTTTCAAGTCTTGCAGTGCTTGATAATCTCTGTACTCCAATGTTAGTAATTCTAGTTTCAAGCAGTGCAGTGTTTGATCCAATGATGGTAATTCAAGTTTCAAGTCTGCACTGTTTGATAATCTCTGTACTCCAATGTTGGTAATTCTAGTTTCAAATCTTGCAGTGCTAGATAATCTCTGTACTCCAATGTTAGTAATTCTAGTTTAAAGCAGTGCAGTGTTTGAAAATCTCTGTACTCCAATGTTAGTAATTCTAGTTTTAAGTCTTGCAGTGCTTGATAATCTCTGTACTCCAATGTTAGTAATTCTAGTTTCAAGTCTTGCAGTGCTTGATAATCTCTGTACTCCAATGTTAGTAATTCTAGTTTCAAGCAGTGCAGTGTTTGATCCAATGTTGGTAATTCTAGTTTCAAGTCGTGCAGTGTTTGATAATCCTCTGAAAACTTTTAAAAGCTCCTCTCTACACATTTTCAATTAGAATATGATCTCCTTTTAACACAAAGTAGGCTTTTATTCAGCATCCATGTTTGAAGATATTGGCTCTTTTTCAATAATACCAGTGTTTGAGAAATGGGGTCTCAAATTTGTTTTTTACATCATATGTTAAGTAGCAAGCAAATTCAGTGATTTTTCCCCCACCTACTGTGGTGAAAACACCAAAAATATACAATGATGAAATCTTGCTCTGAGCCTTGTGACAGAGCTGTAGAGTTACTAAGTGCACATGGAAAGTTACCAAATTTCATGTCTCTATCTCGAAAGGTATAGGAGTAAAAGTGCAGAAAAGCCATCAGTGACCTTGGCCTTGAAGATAAAACTTTTGACTGAGACACACGAGATGTTGTCAAACAAGGAAGCATAAGAGTACTGTGGTTCATCCTTGACCTCAAACACCTTTTAAGATATAAAGCAGAACCAAAAGCAACCATTAAATATATACATGTGGCCCTGACCTTGAAGATTGTATCACAAATGCAGAATGCAACACATCTTCTAGTGGCAATATACAAGTGACACATATTTAACTCTTTTATCTTAAATTGCTGGTTATAAAGCTGAGAATAAAATGCTACTGAAACCTAAAATAATGGCCTGTAACCATGACAATGAAGATAGGACCACCAATGTGATACACAACAAATATAGCAGGTTTAATCCCTTAATCTCAAATGACTCTGTTATAGAATGGAAGGAAAGTACAAAGGAAAACTAAAAAATACTGACCCATGACCTTGAACTTGAAGATAGAACCCCAATGTGGTATGCTACTGATGATGTATAGGTATATGAAGTTTCATTCCTTAATCTGAAATGGTTTGAAATTATAGTACGGAAAGGAAGGTGTGATGGAAAACTTTAAATACTGACCTTTGACTATGACCTTGAAGATATGACCCTCAATGTGGAACAAGAGACACATTTTAATGATTATGTGTGCCAAGTTTCATCCTTAAAGCTGCAAAGGGCACTAAAGTTATAGAGTGGAAAGGAAAGTGTGATGGAAAACCTAAAATATTGACATATGGTCATGCCCTTGAATATAGGACCATCAATATAATACACACCACACTTACTAATGATGAAATATAAGTATACCAAGTTTCATCCTTTAAAACAGCTCTAATGTTATAGCCCGGAATGGAAAGTGTGATGGCAAGCTTTAAAATATTAAGTCATGACCTTGACCTTGAAGATATGATCCCAAATGTGGTAGGCAACACACCTTCTGATGATGGTGTATAAGTATACCAAGTTTCATCCCTTAATCTCAAACAGTTCTAACACAACAGAGGGGTATGGAAAGGTGATGGAAAATTTAGAATACTGAACCATGACCATGCCCTAGAAAATAGCTTTCCCCCCTCCCAATCCCCAATGTTGTATGCATCACACCTTCTAATGATGATATAAAAGTATATAAAGTTTCATCCCTTAATCTCAAATAGTTCTAAAGTTATAGAGTGGAATGAAAAGTGACTGGGAACATTTGAAATACTGGCCTGTGACCTTGACCTTGATATGTATAAATATACCAAGATTCATCAATTAATCTTAAATGGCATTAAAGTTATTGAGTGGAAAGGAAACAGGGAGGAAAAAATAAAATAATGAGCCAAGTCCCAATAATGATGTATAAATACAAAGTTTCATTCCTTAATCTGAAATGGCTTGAAAGTTATGGAATGTAAAGGATGATATATAAGTATACAAAATTCCATCCCTTAATCTCTAACAGCTCAGAAGTTATAGACTGGAATGGAAAGTGTCACAGAAAACCTACAATACTGAGCCATGACCTTGACCATGCAGATCAGGCCCAATGTGGTATGCAACACACTTTCTAATGATAATGTACATGTATACCAAGTTTCATCCCTTGATCTCAAATGGTTTTAAAGTCATCGGGCAGAAATGAAAAGGTGATGGCTGGATGGTACGTATGTAGTAGCATTTTATGACACTTCAGCACAATAGTGGCTATTTGGTGCCAACTAAAGGTAAAGTTAGAAAAATGTAAAACAAGAAGAACTGCACAAAAATATCGGAAGATAAACCCTTCAAAATAAATTCAAACATAAAGTACAACATAAACTATAAAATGTCAAGATGTTAAAATTCTGCAAAATGAACATAAAAATAAAAGTAACAAATGTAAAATCCTTAAAACCTACAGGATGGATGGATGGACTGACAGACAGAAACACGGATACTAAGTCCTCTGCTTTTTGTGAAAAGCTGAGGGACATTAATACTTTCCTCAGGGATTGAAGTTAAGAAAAAATAATATTAGTTGTAATTAGGATTATGAAGTTTATCAATGACATATGTAACAGTGATGGAGAGGTCTTTAAAATAGTGAGGTAAACAATAAAACACAAAAACATAAAAATGATAGGAGAAAAATAGCAAAATGAAATTTATTTTGCCAATATAAATCCGTGAATATTTTCAGTTTACAGAGATCTATGTGTAAAAAAAAAATAAACATTTCTGCTATATCAATTTCTTTCTAACTACCATGATACTCACCAAAAACCTCTCTTAGTACTCATATAGGCATCTCAATTGGTTTCCTAAAGTATCAAAACAAGTGAACAAACTTGCAAAAATAGCAACTGTTAAAGTCTTAAACAAAAAGACCTACTAACATTACAGCAATCAATAAAGCAAGAGTACCACAAATGGCACATAATACGCTCATCTCGTGACCTTCTCGCTGCTAATGACCTTGACCACTGTATGATAAAGTGTGAACCTGCGTAAAGTTGCATCAAAATATCTGCATGGCATAAAAAGTCACAGCACAGATAAAGAAATAAGCCACTACCTTACAGTATCCCTTGTTGTGACCCTGATTTTGAAGTTATGACTGTGAATACACGAGACATTGTCAAGTCCAGATATATAACAGGCAAAAGTTTCATTAAAATATCTTCATTGGTTCAACAGTTTTACCAGTACATGGATAGGTCATACAGGTTTTACTTTCTCTTGCCATAACCTTGAACCTGAGGCAGGGGGCTTGGCTATGGTATGTGACACAATATCTAGTCATGATATATAACTGGTTAATGTTTATTAAAATATCTCCAATGGTTCAAAAGCTATACTCTGGAAAGATATACAAATCACAAAATTACATTTTCCCTTGCTGTGACCTTCAGCTTGTGGCAGGGGCATCACTATGGTATATGACACACTGTCTAGTCATGATATATATATACATGGGGCAACATTTCATGAAAATCTGTCCAACCGTTACAAATTTATGGGCTGGAAAAGCAAATGTTAGTAGATGGATGGACACACGATGGATGACCTAGAATTAAACACCCGACTTCAGATGGTTGTATCAAAATTATCAACATTTCCTCAAAGGGACTGACACTTTACAGTCTGAAAAGAATTTCCAGGAATTCAAGATAAGACCATTTCTCCTTTTTAACTGCTGAGTGTTGAAACCATCTCAAAGATTTTCAAGGTGTCATTGTGGTGGCCATATTGGATATCAGATTGGCACAAGTTTTATTTAAGACCAACTAGACAGTATAAGAACTCTTCCAGTGAAAACTCCATGATGATATGACTTTCCATTTAGAAAGAGTAGCAATAACAAGATTTTCAATATGGCTGCTGTGGTGGCCATATTAGAAGTCAGATTGGCACCATTTTCATTTAGAGCCAACTAGACATCATAAGAAGTCTTCTGGTGAAAACCCAATGCTGATATGACTTTCTATCTACAAGGACCAGTGATAAGATTTTCAAGGCATCACTGTGGTGGCCATATTGGATATCAGATTGGCACAATTTTTATTCAAGACCAACCAGACACTGTAAGAACTCTTCCAGTGAAAACCCCATGCTGATATGACTTTCCATTTAGAAGAAGCAGCAATAACAAGATTTTCAATATGGCACCTGTGGTGGCCATATTGGAAGTCAGATTGGCACCATTTTCATTTAGGGCCAACTAGACATCATGAGAAGTCTTTTAGTGAAAATCCCATGTTAATATGATCATCCAGTCAGATGGAGTAGCGATAAAAAGATTTTCAAGATGGCTGCTGTGGTGGCCATAATGGATATCTAGATGGCACCATTTTCAATCAGAACCAACTAGACATCATAAGAAGTCTTCCAGTACAGATATGACTTTCTGTTCAGGAGGAGTAGTGATAAAAAATTTTCAAGATGGCTGCCATGGTGTCCATATTGGACATCAGACGGCACCATTTTCATTTTGGACCAACTAGACATCATGAAAAGTCTTTTAGTGAAAACCCAACTTTCATAAGACTCTCCATTTAGGACAAGTAGGGACAACAAGATTTCCAAGATGGCTGCCATGGTGGCCATATTGGATGTCAGGTCGGCACCATTTTCATTTAGGGCCAACTAGACAAGTCTTCTCATGAAAACCCCATGTTTATATGACTTTCCATTTAGAAGGAGTAGCGATAGCAAGATTTCAAGATAGCAGCCATGGCAGTCATATTGGATGTCAAATCTACACCATTTCCATTTGGGATCTACTAGACATGACAAGAAGTCCTATGACCATCCATCTAGGAGTAGTGATAACAAGATTTTAAAGATGGCCAGTATGGTGGTCATATTGGATGTAAGATTTGCACGATTTTCATTTGCGACCAACTAGACAGTGATAAGATTTTCAAGATGGACAGTATGGTGGTCGTATTGGATGTAAGATTTGCACCAGTTTCATTTGTGACCAACTAGACATCTTAAGAAGTGTTCCAGTGAAAAGGCCATATTGATATGACTTTCCGTTCAGGAATAGCGATAAAATAAATTTCAAGATAGCTGCCATATTGAATCTCAGATTGGCACCATTTTCATTTAGAACCACATAGACATCATAAGAACTCTTTTATTGAAAAACCACAAGTCGATATGATCATCCATTCAGGTGGGGTAGCAATAACAAGATTTTCAAGATGACCGCTGTAAAGGCCATATTTGATGTCTGAGCTGCACCCTTTTCATTTAAGAGCAACTAGACATCATAAGAAATTATTTAGTGAAAACTCCATGTTGATATGACAATCCATTCAGGAGTAGCAATAACAAGATTTCAAGATTGCCACTGTGACGGCCATATTTCACATCTGAGAGGCACCATTTTTATTTAGGATCAACTAGACATCATATTAATTCTGGTGAAAACCCCATGTTGATATGACTTAACATTCAAGAGGAGTAGCAATAAAAAGATATTCAATATGGCTCCAATACTGGATGTCAGATCAGCACCATTTTCATTTAGGACAAACTATAGATCGTAAGAAATGTGTTAGTGAAAACCCCATTTTAATAGGACAATCCATTCAGGAGGAGTAGTGATAGCAAGATTTTCAACATGGCCACTGTGACAGTCATACTGGGTGTCCGAGTGACTCCATTTTCATTTAGGACCAAGTAGATTATGAATGTATGTGTAAAATTTCATGGCAATTCTCCAAGTAGTTTATGAAGAGTAGTGATAACAAACTTGTACTAACAAATGAACAGACAATGAACAGGCCATCCCATAAGCTATCCTGGTCTATGAATAGTAAAATTAAAGCAAACAAATCAGTGTCTACAGTTGCACAAACAATATCCAAAACAGACATATACTGCTAGTGATGGAAAGATAAGTACCAAATATGATGAAGACAAGTTTATATTTTTAAGCTAAATTGAATTGTTTTGGGATAAGGTTTGTGTGGACCTAATTTCAACATATCATATTCACCTCTCCTACATGAAACATGCAATACTCCTACTTGAAGCATGCAAGTGAATTTCAAATACGCTATATTCCTACATACAGTACATACAAAATAAATCTTCTATGTGAACATTCTTTTCTTTATCAGGACGTACATTTGTCTTCATTTATCGATTAATAACAAAATGAAAATACGAGAATGCAACCCCTTGTTGTAAGCTTAAAACCTTTGAATGTCTTGACCCTCATGGGATCCCTGCAATACCATTTTCTGTATATATTGATAAACAAACACTCAGTATTTTATTTTTTTTAAACCCAGAAAGTTAACTTTGGGTTAAAATGAAGACTTTATAACCGTTCAAGATTTTTTTTTCTATTAGTAAGAAAATTGGAAAAGAGTAGATGAAATAAAAAATCAAATTAAATACAGAAACACCTTCAACAACTGGATGGTTTGCTCAAGATACTGTCAAACTGTTCCTTGAGATACCGTCAAACATTTCCTCGAGATGCCATCAAACAGTTCCTCAAGATGCCGTCAAACAGTTCCTCAAGATGCTGCAAAACTGTTCCTCAAGATACA
The DNA here is from genome assembly GCA_029931535.1 of Margaritifera margaritifera. Taxonomy (NCBI): domain Eukaryota; kingdom Metazoa; phylum Mollusca; class Bivalvia; order Unionida; family Margaritiferidae; genus Margaritifera; species Margaritifera margaritifera. The sequence continues at coordinate 3,393,859 of JAQPZY010001516.1, forward strand.
GTCAAACAGTTCCTTGAGATGCCATCAAACAGTTCCTTGAGATGCCATCAAACAGTTCCTTGAGATGCCATCAAACAGTTCCTTATCCTAATATAACAGTTTAATTCAATATAAATCAGATCATTTTCTGACTGCAATATCATGTAAACACTGAACATGGGCGATGAATGACGAAAAAAACCCAACAAGATTTATGCTAGAAAATGGTCCACATAATAGGCCTAATTTATCTTCAGTTAGTATGCCGAAAAAAATTAAAACTGATTTGGAAAAAATGAAATGTAACTAAATTACTGTAAAGAAAATGAATGTATGAAAACAATCAAAAAAGGTGATCTGATGCTGAACTAAACTCTGTTCCAAGAAGTTTCCAAAAGTAACACTGATGTAGAGTACAATTGACGTAGAAAACTGCATATTCTTGTCCTTTTCTAACATGGGTAACAAGAGTTGCACACCTGTAGTTCTAATATCTAATACACAATTTTGTAATGTGAGCATTTTTTTTACTAAACATACAATGGTTGAAGCAAAATTGTAAAAGAGGAGAAAATTTCAAGACTGAAACTTGTTTATGGCTGTCATTCCTGCAAATATCTAATTAAGGATTTTTGATTTTCATTTCTCTAAAATATGCAACAGGTGATTTGTAAAAGTTTATCAAGCACATGTTACATGTCATAGTCAACCCTAAGATGAGTATTATGGTGAACACCTATTTGTCTTTGGCAGATTGTTTGTGGCATTTTCTAAATATAAGATTGGGAAAATCTTGCTCCATCATGCGCAGCAACTTCTTTTTTCCACGGTTACAGTCACGAATATGTCTCAGCACCCCTATGAAAGATAATTCACCATTCTCGACAAACTGTTTGCAATTCTGATAGGCCTGGTTCATCTCCCGTAGGATTCCTGGGTAGGCAGAATGATTACTGTAGGAAAGCACATTGGTGAAATGGTTCTTATAGGTTTCAAGTAGTGCTGATCCCAGTTTCTCTTTAGCCTTGCTAAGCAAGGCTTTGCAACTGTCAATGCTTCTGAAAAAGGAGAGATAGATCTCTGGATCATCTGGGAAAGTCTTCACCATCTGATCTGTGATTTCTGAGAACTGTTCCCCTTTGAGAATGTCTGATTCTGGTTTTTTTGACAAACAGCTAAACACCCATTTCAGATAGGAATTCACAGAAGAGTTGCTAATACTCCACTCTAACCTAGATGTTTTGCCTTTCTTTTCGATCTCCAACCTTTGCAATGCACGTAAAATGAGGCAATGGACTTCTTTAGAGAACACATCTGGTGTAGTTGATACCCCCTCTTGCCTTCCATGCTCTAACTGAGCAACAAATAACAAAGCCCGAGCAGTGTAATTTGCAGCATTAGCGCTAATTTTCTGGAGAGCTCCCATGTAACTTTCATCACCTGCTTCAAAAAATGTCAACAACTCACAGCTTTCTTCATCATGCATGCAGTTGGACTCGAAGTATTTGAACAACATCTGTACAAGATCTCTGGGTATGGCTGACTTAGTGAAGTGTTCCTTCATTTTCTCTGTTAAAACTTTCAGCTTGGTGCCAGAAAAGAAGCGAGACAAATCAGCCCAGTGTGGCAGCACAAGTTTGAGGAATTTAATGTTGAGGTCACGGCTGAGGAGGAGGAGGAAATCCAGAATGCTTGTGGTAAGGAGCGAGAACTGTCGCCAGGATTGATCTGTGTTATACTGACGTATGCAATGTAACAGGATGCGGGTGCACATAACCTTGTGGTTTTTGGAATTCAGCCGAAACTGGTTTGCCTCCAACACTTTGTACATCATGTACATGATGTCTGCATCCACAATTCTCTCAAGGTGATACAACAACTGAAATGAAAATGCAGAAATCCAGTAATGATGTGTTTTTTTACATAAGCAATAACACCTATCCTATGATATGTGTACGTCACCCTACAACATGTCACTTGTTAAATCAATTACATCCATCCAATGACATTCTGCCTACTGTACCTTCAAATGTTACAAGGTTTCCCTGATGTAATGATAAACATTCAAGGACACGCAATTGCAGGATGCGTGCTTATTTCTAAACAGTCGCATCAAAATTCAACCAAATGCGTGAAAATCGCTTTAATATTTTTAAGCTCTACATTTATTTCTTCATTAAATTCCTCCTATATTCAGGAAACTCTCCCCTTTTTTACAAATGGGGGGGGGGGGGAGAGGGTTTACCTGCTAAATTTTCACTTCTAGAATAGACCCTTAACATTTCTGAATTCTCCAAGGTATCAGAGGTAAAAAAGTTTTATGTCTCCAAGACAACTTTAATGATCTCCTCACAACAAATATAGAATTTTACAAAACTTTCAGTTAAACAAGCTGGGCTTATGATGATTTGACACAAACAATAACAGCAATTTTCACTAGTCTAGCTTTCTGTTGAGTTTTGCCCTGTTTCAAATTGCTGTTTCCTTAAGTCTACAAGAACCCAGCTACATATCTTATCCCTTTGTCATGTCATCCATTCTATGAAGTTTCAACTACCTAATAATATTACTGTTATGTATGATGTTTATATAAAAATTATAAATATTTTGGGAAATTATAAATGTTTCTTGACTTTAATATTTGCTCAAACCTTAATGTTATGTATCAGGTTTACATGTTTAGCTATTGTCCTTGAATTAGGTTGTTTACTTAGTATTTGAGTTCAAGGACGGTTTTGGTGAACAAGTTGTTGATTTAACATATATACTCGCGTATAAGGCGATACCAACTGCAAACTGCATAGATCCAGATCTGCCATCACATAATGTGCGGGCAGATCTGGATCTTGCAGTTTGTAGGATCTAATCAGTAGAACAAACAACATAAACCCTGATCTGCTGGTACATTATGTGACAGCAGATCAGGATCCATGTTGTTTGCAATTGGACTCGGTTTATACACTAGTATATATGGTAATTTGAGGTCAGGGTTGATTTTGTTTACAGATAAAACTAGAATTTCCTTTAGAATTATGTGCTAAAAGTCACATACACCATATAATTTTTTAGAACATTCTGTCATGTGACCTATCTTTATATATACCATGTTTAGTCGACATTTTTTTAGTTTCAACCTTACCATCAGTCTGTAAAGAGTCATAACAGTTGTGAAAAATCATTCCAAATTCAGACAGAGGAATTATTTAAAATATTCATTGGATTATAGTGCTCATAGACCTTTGGATTTTGGATTCTGAATTGATGATTTTGGGATTAATGTGAACTTTTTCAAAGATATTCTGGAGTACTTCATTTTGACACATCAGCACATTCAAGGATACTGAAATTCATTCGGAACATTCTATATTTAGGACTTGTGATTAGGACACTTAGGATTATTGGATTATTTTTTCAATTCACGTTATTGTAAGTGTCTTTTGATTTTCATTTTAATTACTTAGAAATGAATTGCTTGTTGATTTTTACTTGATTTGTTGGTTTCACTTTCTTTCTGTTACATTTTTCTTAGACCACAGAGTCATAAAAATTACCAAAAGCAAAAGGATATATTTAACTGGAAATTTTCAAGGTTATGGGAAATGAAACCTGAGCCCATTAGTTTGGGAAAGGAGCAAATTCCAGGAATTGATGTCTGCTGCTTGTCATTGACAGTAGGGGAGTGTAGTTTTGTTGAGGAATGGGCTAGGTGACAATAGTGATATAGTAAATGAATCAAAGTACATTTGTAAAGGAAGACACGGATGATGATGTAGAACAATGACAACTGAACCCAGATGAGATCTCATTAATATAAAGCTGCGTACAACACAAGTCCAACATTTAGTAGCCCAAACTTCACTTAGCGATGGCACAGGAACTTGATAATCAAATTCCACCAAATTTCTTGTTTTGTTGTTGTTTTTTTTTTTCAGTTTCAAATGGCACTTTTAACACATTATTGGTTATATCATGTCGAGCATGGACACACTGAGGCAGACAACCAGAGCTGGCCTGGGTGGGTAATTAACTCATGGCCCTTGGACTACAAGTCCAATGCCCTACCAACTGAGCTACTGCAACTCCCTGAGCTGCATATAACATTTTCTTGAAATTTAATAATATTTTCAAAATTATTGTGTAGAAACAAAATTGTGTGGTTCTGACAATCAGGGGCTTTAACTCTGCTCAATGATGATGCAGAAAGCTGACAAGCTGACAATTGAACTATGCCAAGGTCTCATTAATATTAATATGCATACAAAATTTTGTTCAAATGAACTAATAATTAAGACAGCTGTGTGGAAATGAAAGTGGGATGGACAGACCGATGGAAGATCAGTAAGACTGAAGGATGGACAGGCCGATTTAATATCTTCTTTTTTCTGTGAAAAGTGTGGGGGGGGGGGGAGGAAACAAAAATGGACCAATTAGAAACACAATTTTTGGAGTAAATTGCTAAACATTTTAAACTCTGCATGTTTGTCTTTTTTTTTAAAGATTTCTCAATGTAACAGGAACTCATTGTCAACTTCTGAGGACCATTCAAAAATCCCTTTGTTAGCCAAGAATCAGGTTTCTCTAACAATGAGCTGAACTAACAATTAGCTTTATTTGCAACAAGAGTACTGTGAATGGTACATAAAACACCCCCAGTGTTTTTTTTATAGTTCTATGTAGGCAATAGTAGAGTATGGCTGACTACTGATCAATGGGTCTCAATGACCTAGACCTTTGGTCAAAGTAAGTGGTACTGAAATAAACACACTGTGCAGAAACTGTTATTTTCTTATTAGACTTACCATGACCATTGATCTTATAACCCCAAAATCTAAAGATTTCTTTATTACCTTAAATGCATGCCATCCACAAAGTTTGGTCAATGAACTTACTCTAGAACAAACATTATTGTGCAAAACCATTTTTCTTTGAGGCACCAAGATCTTGATCACTTACATACCGTAAGTGCAATCGCTCCACAAACTTTGGTCAGAACTTTATTTTCAGCCAGTGACCTTAACCTTTGACCTTTTGACACCAAAATAAATTGGTTTCTTTCTAACCCAAAAGGTAAGTCATCCACAAACTCTAGTGAAGGTATACGGCCAAAAACTGCAACTTTTGCACATAAACCATTTTTCTTCTTCCTGTTACAGTGACCTCGGCCTTGGACCTTTTGACCCCAAAATCCAAAGGTTTCTTCCTTGCCCCAAGTGTAAGTCATCCACAAAGTTTGGTCCAGATTTGTTGTGGAGAACTAATGTTGTTGTGCAGAAATCTTGACCTTTGACCCCAAAATCAACTGACTTTTTCTTTATCTCCAGTACAAGCCATCCCCAGAGTTTGGTCCAGGTCTGTTATGTAGAACTATTGTTATTGTGGAGAACCATTTTTCTTCTTTCAGTCACATTGACCTTGACCTTTGACCTTTTGAAGCTGAAAATATTAGGCTTTGTCCTTACCCCAAATGCAAACCATTTAACAAGTCTGGAAATGTTAGATGGTGGAGAACTCGAGTTACTGTGTGGAAATGAAATAAGAAACAGATAAATCAATGTCATACCATGATATGCTCCACCTTACAGTGGGTGTATAAAAAGTTGAAATTCCTACTGACATCATGAAAAAGAACTGGCTCTACGAGTTTGAAGACAATCTATTCCTTAGTGTAAGAGATCTGAAAATTACAAACATGTTAGCCCACTAACCCCGATAACTGTGCCCTTTGATATTTGACAATCTGCAAAAAAGGGTTTGTTTAAAGTTTATAAATGAACTTGAATATCAGGATTGACATTAATTACTAAACTACAGGCAGAGAAATAGCCCCTTCTTGATAAAAGAAAGTGCCACAGAACACTTGTATGAAAGATAGTTAAGATGGTTAAGACAGTGAATATTTTTATTGTTCACCTTTCATATTCTGCACAAATGTGACTGAAAATATGACTAACTTATATCAAGCAATTGCCTTAATGCAATGTATTAAGGGACTGATAGTCTTCTGCCTGAAAAGAATTTCTAGGAATCCAAGTTAATAGTATTCCTTCTTTTTAACTGCTGAGTGTTGAAACCATCTCTGATATTCTTGAGCGATAACAAAAATTCAAACCGGTCACTATGGTTGCCATATTGGATGTCAAATCAGCACCATTTTCATTTAGGACCAGAGATCTGCAGTAGCTCAGTTGGTAAAGTGTCAGACTTGTAATCCCAGGGTCATGGGTTCAATTAGGACCAGGCCAGCCTGAATCAGCCACCTCTGTGTGTCCTTGGAACAGGCACCTAGCTCCCATTTCCTCGCCATGATATAGCCAGGAATGTGTTAAAAGTGCTGTTAAAACCAACAAACAAATCATTTAGGACCAACCAGATAGCATTAGAAGTCTTTTTGTGAAAACCCCCATGTCAATATGAGCATCCTTTAAAGAGAAGTAGTGATAACAAGATCTTCAAGATGGCCATCATGGCAGCCATAATGGATGTCAGATTGGTATCATTTCATTTAGGACCAACCAGGCACCATAAGAAGTCTTTTGGTGAAAACCCCAGGTCAATATCGATATCCATTGAGAAGGAGTAATGATAACACGATTTTCCAGCTGGCCTCCATGGTGGCCATTTTGGATGTCAGATTTGCATCATTTCATTTAGGACCGACCAGACACCATAAGAAGTCTTCTAGTGAGAACACCATGTTTACATTACTTTCCATTTAAGAGGTGTAGTCATAACAAGATTTTGAAGATGGCCACTATGATGGCCCTATGGAATGTCAGATTGGCGCCATTTTCATCTAGGATCAACCACACATCATAAGAAGTCTTTTAGCGAAAATCCCATGTTGATATGACCATCCATTCAGGAGGAGTAGAAATAACAAGATTCTCAAGATGGTCACTGTGACACCCATACTGGGTGTCCGAGTGGGGCCATTTTTGTTTAGGACCAGCTAGACACTGGGATGAATGTGTGCGTTTAAAATTTCATGGCAGTCCTCGAAGTAGTTTAGGAGTTGTGGCGATAGCAAACTTGTGCTAATGGAGGGATATACAACAGACCTCTAATAAGCTTTTCTGGTCTATGACTAGTTGAGCTAAACATCAGAATGGTGAAAGCAACTGTGAATGTGCATTAAATCGACACAGACTTATCGATCATCTACCCACATCGTTTGTGTATGTGCTTGGTATTGATTTCATTCACCACACTCTGCTCTGGCTTGCTCTCTCTCTCTCTCGATCTCTGAGAATTAAATGGGGATTATTTAGTTTCATGATTGTTTGTGAGAGTGCACATTAAATCGAAACAGCCTCATTCATTCTCTACCTACATTGTTTGTGTACATGGGTCTTCCTGATTTCACCCAGCAAGCACTACACTCTCTCTAATGTTCACTCATAGACTCAGTTAACCCAAAAAGGATGCTACAGTGTATTATTGTTTATATATTATTGATTACCATATATACTCGCATATAAACCTGGTCCATAATGCGCCAGGAGATCAGGGTCTATGTTGTTTGTTCTACTGAATAGTCATTATAAACTGCATAGACCCAGATCTGCTGGCGCATTATGCGATGGCAGATCTGGGTCTATGCAGTTTGCAGTTGGTATCAACTTATACGCGAGTATATATGGTATATCAAGAGTGTATGAAAATAGCAGACTGCATGAACATTGAGACTGTCATGCAAAAACTACACTAACATTCTGTACATGTAGTGAAGGTATGCACGCCTTTGTCTTACACTGTATTAATAAAAATTAGGTTTTATATACATGTAAGTGTGAAATGAGAAGATCAGAATGGGTATTGTAATTTATTAACACTTCATGACAATGTTGTAAAGTTTCTATACTGACTGTCAGAGAATTTTATAATTTCCTCATCATGTGAACAATTTTTTCATTATATTTCTTCGTCAAGACACCATACTGCCTGCAAATGTTAATTCTTTCCTTGAAATGTACTGATCTCCTTAAAAAGTGCACATCTTGCTTCAAACACTGAGCTGACACCTTGGTTAATAAACACAAACGATGTTTAAATTTAATCCTTTCCTTATCAGACAAAATAATTCTGACTTCATGATATGAGGATTTTCCATGGGAGATAATCTTTTCTGCCCAAATCCTCAATACACAGAGCACTGTGTTACATCCTAGTTCCATCACAACGATACTATATGTTCAATGTCATGCAGAAACTGCATCTGAAATGAGCTTCGAACAATTCCTGCTCTAAACTTTATATGACAATTCACTACAAATATGAACCACTAAATGTAGGAACACCACAATTACTGGGTGTATTTGTGTTATATCTTCTGAAAAGAAGCTAAGACATTTACAGGTCTGAAGTTTTAGACCCACATTATTGCACCAAGTAACTTTTATTACAAAATAATGTAATAAGACATGTAAAATACAGATCATTGGTGATTGCTGGATATTATTTACCCAGGAAACTATAGATTCTGACTGAACAAATCTTAATTGTGCAAAACTTCTTATATTGTAGCAAATATACCTAAGGTAAAAATATATGGATTTAATTTAACTTTCGTTTGTGATGATATCTGACAATGCTAAGTCTATAAATTTTTGTTTGTAAGTGTATTAAGTACTTGAAAAGAAAACATATATGTTATTTTCTTTTATTCAAATTTGAATTTCCAGTCATTTTCTGTACATTTATATTAGCAGATAATTTATTATTAGATGTTCAATATCAATTTTTGGGGGTCTCATTCACTGACTCCCCTTGGGACCTCAAAACACTTTCCAGTCTCAAAAACTCCCCAACCCTGTCTTGGAGGTCGGCAGGTATGGACTAGTTGTTTTTATTCTTACTGTGTTGTTAGTAGTGATTCTTTCATTTATCACACAATTTTGAAGCAAATTAAGACCAATTAAGATTAAGAAATTTTGCTGAGGTTCATACTTCACTCTATTAAACCATAACAACTTGAAGCTGAGAAAGAATTACAAGTGTAAACTTAAACGAGAGGTCCAAGTGTGTCTGATATTGCCCACATGGGTAGTTGACACGTGTCAGCTTGTGAATGCAAATTCACACACATTGAAACTGTATAGGGGAAGAAAAAAAAAAGCTTGAAGCACATAGTTGCTACATTGCCTGTTAATGTTCATGTCATTTATCTTCTTTCCTAGACCATATATATATATATATATATATATATATATATATATATATATATGGTCACTTTCTTGGCATAAACAGGACAAGTTATTTATACAACCAGCATTCTCCCCTGGAGTTCTCTGAGCCTCTGTGGACTGGACCCCAGTTCATAACTTAGAAACTGCTTATGGTCCCACCCTTAAAGAATATACACTTACTTGGCATTATATGGCAAGTTAATCTGTTCAGTCAACATGGATTCTTGGTTCTGTCCTTAGTCCCTATTACCCCACACCTGGAGTCATAACTTGGAAACCACTGAGATCCCCATCCAAGGGAGCTGTGGTGGCTCTTCAGTTAAAGTGCTGGACTCGTGACCAGAATGTTAAGAGTTTGATTCCCACCATCTGATTAGCTTGGAATCTCATCAATACACTTGGATCTCACTCATAATCAAACTCATCTGAGATCTTGAAGATATAAGCTTACATACCAAATCTAATCAAAATCTGACAAGAAATATGGCCTCTAGAGTGTTCACAAGCTCAGCCAATCAGATGCAAGATCACCTCATTAACATGTATGGATGTCCCTAATAATTCAACTCATCCAAGATCTTAATGATATCAGCTTTTCTTTTTTCTTTCATTGAACGTAAGTTTTAAGGATTTGATATATTCCCCTATATCATCACCTGACCTGGCTTTGGGAGATTACCTTAAATTCTTTTGTATCCTGGCCTTTACATATATTTGCTTCCTTCAACACACACACACACATTTGACAAAGAAAACCCCACTCATGCACAACCCCCAAAATGTTATTAAACTGACTGTTTTCTTCAAATATTGCTTCCTTTGCTGCCCCCTCCCTCCAATGAAAGTGTAAAACAGCTGTAAGATAAACAACAAGAAAATAATCACATGCTAAAAGTTGACAATAATGTTTGCTTTTTCTCAAAATCATTAGTTCTGTTAGTCACTTTGGCTACATATTTTTCCAGCCTTTTATATGATAAAATAAAATTTTCACAACAGGTGAGATTTGGGATTTTTGATGCATAATGTGATTTGCATATAATATATTTTCCAATCAATGTTAATAATCTGACTGTTTTCTTCAAATATGATATTGTTTCCTTTGCTGCCTCCCTCCCCCCAACTAGACCACATTTCATGTCCACTATCTGGCTTTTGTATCTTAGTTTTTATCAGGTCTTTAGATATAATTTTATTATTTTCTCCTACCCCAAAGAGCGAAGTTTAGTTGAAAATTAAATGAAAATTTTCACTTTAAAAAAAAAACTTTTCTTTTTTTTTTACTTCACTGATACATGTATCTATGAAATAAGCACTTCACTGATATCTATGAGATAAGCACAAAGTACTGTATGAGATTATTAGCCTGTGTTTTTTTTTATTTCATAAAAAATTAATACATGTCCTTGTGCATCAAAAAGATGCTGAATAAGTACAACACTATTTGTTCTCCATCTTGTGTATTTTTTGAAATTATCTATATTAACTAAATTCAAAGTGTCTTGAGACAAGTATTCTTGAACAGTAGGTGGCTCATTTTTCCACAGTGATAATGCATAAATAACATCATGCCAAAAATGTATTTAAAAATGTATTCCAACTTAAATGTCCCCAATTTAAATAACCATGTATCTTGAGACAAGTATTCTTGAACAGTAGGTTGTTCATTTTTCCATAGTGATAATGCATAAATAACATTATGTATTTAATTATCTTGAGACAAGTATTCTTGAACAGTAGGTTGTTCATTTTTCCATAGTGATAATACATAAATAACATTATGTATTTAATTATCTTGAAACAAGTATTCTTGAACAGTGTGCATTCATCTTTGCAGTGATAATGCATAAATAACATTATGTATTTAATTATCTTGAGACAAGTATTCTTGAACAGTATGTGGTTCATTTTTCCACAGTGATAATGCATAAATAACATTATGTATTTAATTATCTTGACAAGAATTCTTGAACAGTAGGTGGTTCATTTTTCTCTTTTTAACATTAAGAAAATATTCTGAATATTTTTCACATAACTCAAACCACTTAACTTTTGATCTTAACATTACACCACCTCTCTTTTCCTCATTTCTTCTAAATCTGCTTTTTTGTTCAGTTCTTCCATAACAGTGAAGTCATTATTTTGATTCACTAAAGTATGTAATGATTCAATTTTGGCTTCAATTTTCCTGAAAGTTTGTTTCTATTTTGCCTTAGTTTGTGAATACCTAATTCGATTCTGATCTTGTGATAATTTGTAAGAATTAAAAAAATACTTGATCATTACAAGTTAGCTTCACCTGAAGTGGGTTTCTCTTATCATCTTCACAATAGGAGTCTTCTACTGTGTTGGCTATACATTTTTTTTAACCAAATGAATATATTCATTTTGCTTTAATAACTTGGAATTGAATTTACAATACCCAGAATCTCTATGCAATGTAGATAATTTTAGTGTTATTGCAAAATGATGTTTTATAGCTAGGAATAATAGATGAGTCCATAAAATCTGAAAAAATATCCTTGGAGATTAAAAAAATACCATCCATACTCGCGTATAAGCCGGGTCCAAATGCAAACAACATAGACCATGATCTGCCGTTGCATAATGCGAAGGCAGATCAGGGTCTATGTTGTTTGTTGTACTGATTAGTCCTTACAAACTGCATAGACCCAGATCTGCCGGCGCATTATGCGACGGCAGATCTGGGTCTATGTAGTTTACAGTTGGTATAATCTTATACGCGAGTACATACGGTAGTCCAATATACTCTGTTTCACAGGGTTTGCCTGTCGCCAAGTAAATGATCTACTGCATGGATGTTCAGCACTGATCTAGTAAATCAAGTTGATTCTTGATATCTAGTACTGCTGTTGAGACCATGAAGTGTTTATCATGTAAAATATTTGAAGAGTCAAGCTCTATACCTTGAACAACATTTCAATCATTACAAATAATAACAGAAGAATTATCAAAATTCATAATACCCTCTTTAAATTTCGGAAAAAGTCAGCATTATCATCGTTATGACTGCATAAATTCACTAGTGTAAATTCTGTGTCCATTAACTGATAAATATAAGAGACTGTATTGGCCCTGGCAATCACATTTATCTCTGAATAAAAAAATTAAAAATTATTTCTAAACAGGATAGCAACACAGCACTACTGCTATATTTCTAGCTAAAAATACACCTATAAATCCGTTCAGCTTCCCAATACTTTTCAACCTCAAATGTAGTATGTGTCTCTTGTCAACATATAAGGGATGCATTTGTTTGTTTGACCGATCAGAAAATATCTCTTCTTTTGAAATTGAAACTGTGTAAACACCTTAAATTCATTGACAAAAATTTGATCTGGATATCCATTTTTAAATTCTAGTTTGACTAAACTTTCACAGAGCTTATACATGTATAACTTTGCATTACATAGTTAAATTCGAGTTTGACTAAACTTTCACACAGCTTATACATGTATAAACAATGCATTACATAGTTAAATTCTAGTTTGACTAAACTTTCACAGAGCTTATACATGTATAACTTTGCATTACATTACCAGTAGCATGAAATGTACTCACATACACCTTGTGATACACACTCACACACAAAAATAGAAAATGTTTAACAAATGGAAAAATGTAGTATAACGTCATGCACCACTTGGTACATACATGATGTTGCCCAGTATAGAGATACATGAACCTGTTCTACACTGGAATGTTGGCATAGTTATTAAATTTTAATGTCCATTCAGTGTGGCTAAAAAGATTATTTATTCATCCAAAAGATTTCAAGCCGTTACACATGAGTTCTCTATAAATGTGATACTTCTATATATGTGTATAGGTCGTGAAAAATAAACCACATACATTTATTTAGGAAATAAAACCAAGAACTAATCTGGTTTTTAAAAGTTGCAAAATAAATTTGACAACTGCATTTTTTAGGAATTGAAAAGTTAATACCTCAGTATTTATATTTTGTTTTTTTAAAGCAAAGAGTATGGCATTATACAATGCAACATAAGAAAAGAAATGAATAAAACTATATTGTCTATCTTTTCATCTGTGTATGAATCACTGTTTAAGACTTTATGTTTCTAGCTACATTTACCTGCATCTTTTACTGTACTAAAATTATCCAAAAAGAGTGAGAATTTTGAGGTATTCACTCATATAGTCATCTATTTACACCCATAGTCATCTATTTACACTCATATAGTCATCCATTTACACCAATATAGTCATCTATTTACACAGATATCATCATCTATTTACACCCATATAGTCATCTATTTACACAGATATAGCCATCTATTTACACCCATATAGTCATCTATTTACACAGATATAGTCATCTATTTACACCCATATAGTCATCTATTTACACAGATATATAGCTTGGGGATGATAAATAATGGTACATATAAGCTTATTTTGAATATACCACAGAAAAATCATTTAAACATATATAGTAAATGATATTGGGAATTGTGTACCTAAGAATCTAATATGCGAGTACCTCTCCACCAAAAATCTTGAAAAATTATGCAACAATCTTTCAAAAATTAAACACAACAATACGCATATGTTAAAAAAGAGCTGAAAGATTCTACAATTAGATTCTTACCAATTACCTGCAATGTTCTTCTAGGAAGGTCACTTTTCTAAATTACAATATAGATAACTGAAATTGAAAGTTAGTTCCAAGTTGTATACATTCAAGTGTGTCCAGAATCAAAAAGGACAATTATTTCAATTCTTGCTTGGGTTTGTTTCACAGATATCATCAAAAAACTCAAATTTTACCTTTTACAAGCTCATACTGGCATACACACTGCAACTCAAGTAGGCAGATTCAATTTCTGGATGGAAGTTAATCAATTTATGAGTTCCATATTTCACAGAGTGACATCTTCCACAATTCTAAGAAACAATGTTCAATCTGCATCCTGATATAAGCTTACATACCAAATCTGATAAGAAATATGGCCCCTAAAGTGTTGACATGTTCAACCAATCTGATGAAAGATCACCTCATTAATGTGTGGATGTTGCTCATGATTGAAATCATCTGAGGTCTTGATGATACATGCTTACATACCAAATCTGATCAGAAATGTTTTCTAGTGTTCACAAGCTAAACCAATATGATACAAGCTCACGTCATTAATATATGTGGATGCTGCTCACAATTGAACTCATCTGAGATCTTGATGATATAAACTTAGATACCAACTTTGATCAAGATCTGATCAGAAATATGCTTTCTAGAGTGTAAACAAGCTCAGCCAATCAGAAATATGCCTTTTTGAGTGTAAACAAGCTCTGCCAATCAGAAATATGCCTTCTAGAGTTTAAACAAGTTCAGCCAATAAGAAATATGCCTTCTAGAGTGTAAACAAGCTTAGCCAATCAGAAATATGCCTTCTAGAATGCAAACAAGCTCTGCCAATCAGAAATATGCCTTGTGGAGTGCAAACAAGCTCAGCCAATCAGATATATGCCTTCTAGAGTGTAAACAAGCTCAGCCAAACAGATGGTACATCACCTCATTAATATGTTTGGATGTGGCTCATAATCGAACTTATCCAGGAGTTTGATGATATAAGCTTACATACTAATCTGATCAAAATATGGTCAGAAATATGGTCCCTAGCATGTTGACAATGAAGTGTTGACTGATGGACACACAAAAGGCCATACAATAACCACTGTTGCATTTTGACCAGGTGAGCTAAAAAATCAGCATGCTAGCCTTGTTATTTCTAGAAATGTATTTATGTATGTATGGAATGGAACTTATGAAATTGGTAAAAAAAAATATTCGTTGAGATTAAATATTTTAAAAGTGTTTCACAGACACAATAAAAATGCTGAATATGGGCATGTAGCACTTACGATTTTTTTTATTTTTAGAAGCATATGCTACTTTTTAACAAATGTGACATCATTATAAAATGTGGTGAAGGGAAGGCACTTTTTTAAAAATATATGCCAGGGTAATCTGATTACTGAAAAAGTTCATATAAAAACAATACACAATTTTTAATTGCATCTGTGGGTGACTACTCCACATTAAAAGTGCCTTCCCTGGGTCCCAAGTATATTTCACTGGAACAGCCCTGACAAATATAGTCATAGGTTTTACTTTTTAAATTGGTGACAAAATTGGCAACAAGATGTTTTGAACCAGTGAAATCCATGTGCATTTTATTATGACCATATAAATCTAACCTTCATTAGCATTGTGTCAATGCCATATAATTAAGATAATAACATATTAAATTCATAACAATCATCAAACAAGCAGAGATGCTGCCAGGATTTTATCTAAAGGGGGGGAGCTCCCCTTTTGTAACCAAAATAAGGGGGAGGGGGAGGAGGAAATGGCCATTGTTCAATATTTACCCAACACATAATTATCCATCTCTTTCTTTCTTCGTGCTCTCCTCTAGTTGTATAAGCATTAATCTGTTGATCATTTTTGAGCTTAATTTGTTCCTTATCTGTGTATGAATATTGTTCTGTGCTGAGAACCCACTTTCAGATATGCATAGCTAGCTAAGTCAGCTTGAACAAGTTGGAAAAATTTTCTTTATGGTTGTTATGTACAATTTTCAGCAGCTCATAGGTATTGTCTCTTGGATATCTCTGCTCCAAAATAATAGATTTAAATAACAGAGCTCTGTCAAAGTTTCACTTTCTTGAATCAGTGCTTTGCTGACTACTACATGTATGCCAGATTACTGATCTATTCCACAGTTTTGTATTAGGGTTTTAAGTCCATCAATGCCATAGTCAGCTTGTTCAGACAGAGTTATTCTGATTAAAAATAAATATCCTTACTTTTTAATTTCTTTTTAGATTTTTATTTATACAATTAATCTTAACCCTTAGAGTGCTAGATAGTTTTGTATCACAAGATCAATCAAGGCAGAATTGTTTGAGAAAAGAAGTGAAAAATTGCACTCTGCATTTAAATTACCTGAACTTTAATTAGCCTTAGTATTCTGCCTCGCTTAAATAGGGGGTTGACCGGCATGTCTGTTTTTGTCCATCCAGGATGTACATCGGACTCATATTCAACATCATTTTCAGGTTCAAAATTACTCACTGGTATTTCCAGTAACAATTTCCGGGCTCCAATAATCTCATATACTTCAAAACTTTATAAATCATTGCCATCATCGGCCAGTATTTGCTGAACGAAATCGTCATCTGAAGATGAACCATGTTGCGAGTCAGCCATTTTGGATTTTCTAGGGGCCCTTACTTTAATCACGCATTGGTAAAACTTCCTTCATGAATGCAAGGGTAAAACTCGACAATGCTTGTTCCAGGGCCCAATGTGCAAATCAAATTTAGTTTAAAAACCGTTCATATCAAGCCAAACGATGTGTAAACAGTTGCCTACCGGAAAAAAGACTGATAATGAGACAAACGTTACGAGACTTCTACTGGCGATGTGACTTATGCCCCGACAAGCACTTTAAGGGTTAAAAGTTAAATAAAAATTGTATACTGCGCCGAGTACATTTTTATATGCGCGACTTTAAACTAATTTGCGGGAGTTCTCTTGCATCACTGCTTTCCAAGTTCGCAAATTCGTACAAATTTTGCATGATTCGCGCGCCCTGGTAGCATCTCTGAACTAGGGTACCGCACACTATATGCCCACCCCATGTTTAATAGTCCTCTATGTAGACATTTGTAAGGCATGGATGATTCTGGAGATTATTGACCAATGGGTTTCAATCACCTTGACCTCAAGGTATGCAGCTTTAAACTAAAAAACTGCAGAAACCATTGTTTTCTTATTAAACCTGCCATGATCTTGACTTCTGATCCTCAGACCCCAAAATCTATAGGTTACTTTATTACCCTAAGTGTAAGCCATTCACAAAGTTTGTCAAGGAATTTACTCTAGAATAAAAGTTATTGTGCAAATCCCATTTTCCTTTGAGTCACAATGAAATTGATCTTTTTATCTTAAAATCAATAGGCCTATTCCTGACCTAAGTAAAAACCCTCATCAAAGTATTCAATCTAGAACTAAGTTATTATGCAAAAAACATTTTCATTCTTTCAGTCAGTGACCTTGATCTTTATCCTTTTGACTCCAAAATCAATAGGCTTCTTTCTTACCTAAAGTATAAGCCATCCACACACATTTTGGTGACTGGACATGGTCAAGAACTGAAAGTTGTATGTAGAAATACCTTTTCATTTTTCAGCCAGTGACCTTGACCTTCCGACCCCCAAAATCAATAGGCATCTTCCTTACTCCAAGTGCAAGCTATCCACAAAGCTTAGTCCAGGTCTGTGATGTAGAACTTAAGTTATTGTGCTGAAACCATTCTTCTTCTTTCAGTTCCAGTGACCTTGACCTTTTGACCCTCAAATCAATATGGTTCTTCCTTATCCCATGTGCATACCATCCACAAAGTTTGGTAAAGGTAGATGGTGAGAAACTAAAGTTATTATGCAGAAACGAGAAAGGTAAAGGATGGATGGATGGACAGATGTTATAACAATATACACTCCGACTATTGGCTGGTATATAAAAACAGGAATTTTCTTACCTTCATCAGCATGCTTTCTTGAGTCTTGTTCACTCTTGAGAAGAACAGGTTCATGGTTTGTTCCAGGCAGGAAATCAGATTCTCAAAATGCTTCTGATACTCTGTGCGATATGCTGAAATATATGGCCAATGTTCAAAGACCTTACATCCCAATATTTTGCAACAAAAACCATCTGCAGCAAAAACAGATGGAAGCCATCACAGTTATCTGCACTTTTTTGTATTTATTGTTTATTTTTATCACCAATATCCTCCCCATCCCCACCCATCTTGAGGGTGGCATCCAGGAAACAAAACTTGTATTGTCATCTACTCACTCTAGTAAAACATCATACCAAATATAATCATCCCTCTCAACTGTGCAGATGGAGTTCAGATAACAAGGAGTCTATATCACCTATAAAAATATGACCTTTGACTTCACCCCTCCTCCCCTGGGGGATAAATCTAGGATCTGAAACCTAAGTTGTCATCTCATCCAAGTAAAACATTATACCAAATATGATCAACCGCCTCCCCTTGCAATCAGTGTAGATGGAGTTCAGGTTACATACAAGGAAAACAGTGACAGACAGACATACAAACATGATCTATTGCAGAATCTATTCTTTAAAACCACCTGGATAATTGTACTACATTTTTGATAAAGTTAGCCTGTGTGTAAATTGACAAGATGCATACTACATTTCGTTATAAAATGCTACACTTTGACTACAATCAAGCTTAGACTCTTGCTACATGTATTGCATGATAAATTTGCCAATTTCCGATCAAGCTTTGACTCTTGCTCTGTGTATTGCATATTAAATTTGCTAATTTCCAGTAACATTTTACAACAACAGTCTCTCACTATCAAACAATTGACTTCTGCTTGGATCAGTACACTTTTATTGCTCTTTTCAGACATTTTATTCAACGTATATGGTCAACTTAGAAATATTAAAATTCAGACAGACTAGTGCTGGTAATACATGACAGGTCTGCAGTAAAAAAATATCAGTCCTGGACCTCAGACCACCACAATTTTCTGGCCCTGGA
The DNA here is from genome assembly GCA_029931535.1 of Margaritifera margaritifera. Lineage (NCBI taxonomy): Eukaryota > Metazoa > Mollusca > Bivalvia > Unionida > Margaritiferidae > Margaritifera > Margaritifera margaritifera. The sequence continues at coordinate 3,412,649 of JAQPZY010001516.1, forward strand.
TACTAACCTTTTAACTTTACTTCATACAAATTTCACAGAGGAATACAATTTAGAGTTGAGTACATACTCAAATAGAGAAGTTATATGAAAGCGAGGACTGAATAAAATATTCATAATAAAAAAAAAAATGCACTAAACTTCAAGTCGCAGTTTTCTCTTGCCTTTTAAACCTCTGACTATACAAAGCAAAAGGAGACTCCAATTAGAATACCGACTTGTTACTTTTTTTTTTACCAATTAGAATACCGACTTGTTACTTTTTTTTTTACCAAAAGTGCCATGAATGGCACATTATACACCTGCAGCATGTTTCATAGTCCTCTATGGAGATAACTGAAATGTTTGTACAGAAACCGTTTTTCTTCTGTCAGGCAGTGACCTTGACCATTGATCTTTTGACCCCACATTTGATAGTCTTCTTCCTTACCAAAAGTGCAAGCTATCCACAAAGCTTGGTAACTGTTGATGGTAGAACTTGAATTACTGTGCGGAAATTATTTTCTTCTTTCAGTCAAATAACTTTGACTTTTGATCTTTTGACACAGAAATCAATAGGCTTCATCCTTACCCCAAGTGACTGTAGATAGTGGAGAACGAGTTATTGTGTATAAACCATTTTTATTTTTTCTGTCAGTGACCTTGAACTTTGAGCTTCTGATCCCAAAATCCCAAGTGTAAGCCATTCAAAAAAATTCATAGTTGTTATTAGTGGACAACTCAATGTATTGTGCAGAAACAAAGTTGGCAACAGATGGATGGATGGACAACATAATAACTTTATGCCAAAGTAGCCTAATTTAAAATGTGGCCACAACTTAGTCAAATCACGACAAAAAGACAATTATTGAACCTGACATGTCTTGCTGACGTTTTGGTCCAAAACAAATTTGACAAAGATGAATTGCATCCTTCAAAAACAAGTCAACTGAAGAGACTGACACTCTACTGTCTGAAAAGAATTTCCAGGAATTCAAGATAAGACCATTTCTTCTTTTTAACTGCTGAGTGTTGAAATCATCTTTGATACTCTTGAGCAATAAGATTTTCAAATTAGCCACTGTGGCAGCCATATTGGATGTAAGATTGGCACCATTTTAAGACAAAACAAGACACCATTAAAAGACTTGTGCTGAAAACCACATGTTGATATGACCATCCATTCATGAGAAGTAATGACAAGATTTTCAATATGTTCATTGTGGCAGCCATATTTGAGGTCAGATCTGCACCATTTTCATTCAGGACGAACTAGGTATCATAATTAGTCTTCTGGTGAAAACCGCATGTTGACACAACTTTCCATTTATGAAGAGTAGCAATAACAAGATTTTTAAGATGGCTGCCTTGGTAGCCATACATCAGATTGGTATCATTTTTATTTAGTACCAACTAGACATCATAAGAAGTCTCGTGAAAACCCAACACTGATATGACTTTCCATCTAGGAGTAGTCATAAAATTTTCAAGATGACCACTGTGTTGGCCATTTTGGACATTAGATCGGCACAAATTTTATTTAAGACCAACCAGATACCATATCAACTCTTCTGGCAAAAACCTCATGCTGATATGACTTTCCGTTCAGGACAAGTAGTAATAACAAGGTTTTCAAGATGTGTGCTGTGGTGGTCATAGTGGATGCCAGATCAGCACCATTTTCATTTAGGACCAACTAGACATCATCAGAAGTCTTTTAGCAAAATCCCCATGCTGATATGACCATCCATTCAGGTTGAGTAGTGGTAAGATTTTCAAGGTGGCCATATTGGACATTCAAGTGGCACCGTTTTCAATTAGGACCAATTAGACTTCACAAGAAGTCTTCTGGTGAAAACTCCATGCCAATATGACTTTCCATTCAGAAGTAGCGATAACAAGATTTTCAAGATGGCTGCTGTGGTGGCAGATCGGCACCATTTTCTTTTAGGACCAACCTGACATCATAAAATGTCTTTAGTGAAAACCCCATGCTGATAAGACCATCCTTACAGGCAGAGTAGTGATAACAAGATTTTCATGATGGCTGCCATGGTGGCCATATTGAACATCAGATTGGCACAATTTTCATTTAGGAGCAACTAGACATCATAAAAAGTCTTTCAATGAAAACCATGTGCAGATATGACCATCCATTCAGGAGAAGTAGTGATAACAAGATTTTAAGATGGCCACTGTGGTGGACATATTGGATCTCTGAACAGAACCATTTTCATTTCGGACCAACTAAACATCATATGAAGTCTTTGGCTGAAAACCCCATGTCAATATGGCTTTTCATTCAGGAGGAGTAGTGACAAGATTTTCAAGATGGCTGCCATGGAGGTCATACAGGATTTTAGATCGGCACCATTTTAATTTAGGACCAACTAGACATCATAAGAAATCTTTTAGTGGTAACCCCATGGTGATAACACCATCCATTCTTCAGAAGTAGTGATAAGATTTTCAAGATGGCTCCTTTGAGCATTGTCATTTTCATTTAGGACCAACTAGTGAGCAGCCTTGGGATAAATGTGTGTGTAAAGTTTCATTGTAATCCTCCAAGTAGTTTAGGAGGAGTACTGATAACAAACTTGTGCTAATGGATGGACAGATGAATGGGCAATGGACAACAGGCCATCCCATAAACTCTCCTGGTCTATGACCAGCAGAGCTGAAAATATTAAGCAGAAACTAAATTCATGAGCTCTGGGATGGATCCATGTACCTACAGACAGACGGACAGACCTGGGCAAAACATTATGCCCCCTCCACAGAATATGGCAGGGGCATACAATTTGTTGACACATGACATTCACCTTTATTAGAATCATAATGTCACAGCATATTCAAAGTATTAAGAATACCAACGGCTTGGATGTTTCTGATAACATGGTATATTCAACAGGATCAAAGGGATCAGCATAAATTGTGAGATATTGATAATTATGTTCTTGTTTAATGATCACAAACAAATATCAATATACATGTACTTTGAAATAAATATTTTAAGTTTTTTCTTCTCTTTATCTCTCAAAAGAGAAATTTTGTTTAAAAAATCATAAAATATTTTTGAGAAAATATTTAAGCAATTACCTTTTATAGGCATCCTCTGTTGAAATTATGTATTGTTTTGAAGCACTGCATGTAACCTCTCAAATTAAATCAAGGGATGTAACAACTTTGAATCTAATCATTTCTTCTTAGGAGTAGAATTTGATTTTTTCCCCTTTACATAGCCTGACTGACTTTTTTCCAAGCCAAAAAAGTCAAGAGAGCTAAATATAGAAAGTGCTTATTATTAGAAACACAAACTGTTCTTTAGCAGAGAAGAGTAGACTGATTCCTCCACTCCAGAAATTGTTCACTACACTGTGGCATAACATGTTACTTAGCAATATCACACATATCAGCATCATAGAGTGATGCCAAGTCCTTATGGCTATGTAATAAAAAGAATATCAAACTCTTGCTCATTTGACATAAAATATATGAAACTCAATGAATAATACATTATACCATTTGTTGCTAGCAGTTCATGGCATAAACTATTATTTAATTCATTTGTAAATTGCATATCAAATGAACTATTGTGCAACATTTTCTATGTGTATTTCTTGATTATATATAGTCTGAAAAGTTATTTCAAAGATTATTCAAACATTGAGAGGCAAACTTAGTCTTGATAAACTAATTTTTTTTTATAATTAAACTGAGGATAGTTAATGTCTATTTCTACAGTCAAGTATGTATATCTGCATAGTTTCCTGAAAAACTACTTCACCAAATTTAAATAACTACAAACCTTGACAACACAAGAGCTCAGCTATTTTGCACAGGTAAATGAAATGAAATTTTAGTTAGAAGTATGACTTTTAGCAGACAATGGCCTACACAACGAAATTCCATGACAATTCAGCGCCATCTTTACAAGTCAATGCGTGTAATTTTCAGCAAGGCTTTATGTCTTTGACTGCTATTTGGTTATAATTTTCAAGAATTTTCACTGATAAAAGGGGTGAACCAATAAAATTAAAACAATGTACCAGTTTTACCCACAATGCCATGCAGAAAACTACCCACAATGACTTGCAAAAATGGTTGATTTGTTCAGGAATGTATGTAGTTGCTGCTGTCTTACACAAATCATACTTTTAACTGAAATTGAAATTCATAAGCCTACTCAGAATAACTGAGCTCTTGTGTTATCAAGGTTTAGTTATCATTTTTAATTTGGTAAATGTTTTGCAAGAAAACTGGAAGGATATACCTACTCGACCATGTAGAAATAGACTTCAGTCTCAGCAACAAACTTTGAAAGAACTGACAATAAGGCTTAGTGAATATATCATACTTAAATATGAGGTTATCTCTAGATGTCTAATTGTAAAGGATCCAAATGGGTTTGTAGAGTGGCACATCATGTTGACACACAGCTGCAAGGCATTCTTATCCCCATCAGGTGAGCATTTCACAAGTGCGTACATCAAAACCACTGGAATTGCACCCTTGTAGAAGTTTAGTCCCTGACTAAGGAGCTGCGAGATAAACTTGGCACAGATCTTCTCTTTGTTCTCCTTGTCTGTGGCAGATAGACTCACTTCCTGAAGGTATGTAACCAGCTGATTCTCAAGAGTTTGCAGCCAACAGTGCTCTTTGGCAGCAACTGTGTCAGGTGGAGCAATCAGCCGATATCGACTCATCTCAAGTCCCTGCAGTGTTGCTGTTATTAGGGCATACCAAGAGTGTGCATCCATGTCATATAGTTTGTTGCTGTGCACGAGGTGGGAAACATAGAGAAGGGAGTATGCCATTTGTTCCTAAGAAGTAAAAATAATTACACTTCACTGAAGAAATCATTCTGAGAAATAATGACATGTCATATAATTAAGTATAGAATATAAGTATTTCACAGAACATAAAATCATATAAACCTGTGAATTGCATTATTATGTAGTTATCTGTTTATGCAGTTAAATAGTGTATCTGGGTACAACCTTAGACATATAGTAATATTTTACAAAAATTTCAGCTGAATACATGTAGAAGATATGTGACTCAAAAAATGTAACACAGTAACATGACATTGTAGATCAGAGTCTATGCTGTTTGTAGGGATCAATCAGTAGAACAAACAATACAGACACTGATCTGCTGGCACATTGTGCGATGGCAGATCAGGATATCTTTTTTTTGGTTGGACTCAACTTACATGCGAGTATATATGGTATGTATCAACTTATGCAATAAAATCAGGTAGAACATGATCAGTTTTCAGCTATCATTATTTCTGTGGGGTCTATATCCAATCTTCGGACACACTCTGCAGGACCAGTGCTCCACATAGGAATTTTTCACAGAAGGGAGCCCAAGATGTGAACCTTTAGCAACAGAGGCACTTTTGTTGCAGGAAAGGGCAAGTTTTGGTACTAAGGGGCACTTTTTTGTGAAAATAAGACTTGCCGCTGATGATAAAATCTAAAATTTCATACAGACAAAAGCACATTCACGTACTTATCTTACAGTTTGGATATGCGCTGTTGTAAAATCAACGCTTACTGTGCTGCTTGAAATTACATGATCATTACACATTATAACATCATCTATATATCGTTACACATTACAACATCATCTATTTATCATTACACATTATAACATCATCAATATAATGTTACTTGTACCTTAAGTATACAATAGCACTATGAACATACAAAATCAGACCAAGACCAACAAGTTTAAGCTTATTTTGAGTTCTCGCCTTGTTACAATGATCTTTACTGAAATGATCTGACTGATGTGAGGTATGAAAGATCATAGTTAGTAGCGATGGTTACATTGAAAAGGGACCTCTCTATGCTTTGCTTGGCAGGGCCTTACACAGTAAAGATCTGTTGGAAAACCAAACTTTTGAGAAGATGGGTATGCAGGGGCTATAACCCCTTCAAATAAAGAGATGGAATGCTGAAACTCCAACTCCTTTAAAGGTCTCATCAATATAACTGTACATAATAAATTTGGCTGGAATGCAATATTCCTTAGTCAAGTTATGCTACATACAGCAAAGTGAGAAGGATGAGCAATCAGGGACCATAACTCTTCTAAATGATACTGTGGAACTGCTGAAACTGAACTCATTCAAATAGCTGCATGCCAAATTTGGTTGAAATCTAACAAAGTTTAGTAAAGTTATGCTGTGAAAACCAACGTTAGGATGGCAGGCAATCAGGAGCCATAACTCCTGTAAATGATATCTTGGAGTGTTGGAAATCTGAAGCCACCTGCCAAATTTGGCTTTAATCCAACACATTTTGATGAAGTTACGTTGCAAAACCAAAGTCAGGGGGACATAATTCTTCTAAATGAGACTAAACCCATACCAGACAAATAAGCTATGCCAGTTACAAACAATGTCCCATGTGAAGATATAAAGTTTTTTGCCAAAGGTCAAAACTATCCAAAATGGAGTTGACAAGCGAAAAACTATAAACGGTGCATCTAGGTCCAGAGTCCACACACACACCAAACTGCATCAGAATATGATGAATGGTTGCAAAGCAATGCTGGTTACAAGATCTATTGGAATGGAGATTTAACAGTGATGGGAAAAGGGCAATAACTCTGTCAAAATTGGGCCTGAAAAGACCAAACGTTTAAAAGGCACATCAACATGTAACAGGCAATTCATGAATGGATGAAAAAGGTGATTACTATAGGGTTCCTGCATCTTAATGCAGGGCCCTGAACACATATGAATAATTGCAAAAGTTGATACAAGATAATAAATTATTCAAAAGGTAAACTGAACATACAATATTGTAATAGTATCAGGTATCATCCAACCACCCAATGTCGTGGGAGTCCTTCAATCATGTGCCAAGTTTCTCGCGACCTAACGTGCTTGTTTTGAGATAATGATGTCTTCAACTGTGTCACCAGCGTTCTTCAAGAGTAACCGGAATGAATTAAACAGTAAAATCAGACAAAATGAGATTTAAACAGGTAATTTCATTTAATTAAAAAAAATCATACTGAAAATCTATATTTTCATTAATGCCTTATTTGTGTCAGACATTTTGGCCTTGAATTTTCTATTATATGCTAAAGATAGTGCTGCCAATCACATGATAGCTTTGTTTACATATTCTGAACAAGAAACCCACTTTGGGAATTTATACAACTGGATAGTCAATGTAAATATTTGGTTTTAATCATGTGGGGTTCTTATACAACGTAAGAAAAATTTACACTCTAAATGTATATTCACTATGGATTTTTTCATTTCAGTATTATTTCAAAATGAACATATATTCTACATCAAAAGACATTGAATCTATTATAATAAAATGTATATCCACTCACCAGTGTCTAGTTTTAAATTTCTCTCTCCATCTGTCTCTCTGTCTGTCTGTCTGTCTCTCTCAGTCTACTGAGTCATGTATTTATATGGTAAAGAACAAGCAAGCAGTAATGTAAGTGCACAAACTGCATATAAAATTAATGGAAAAATATTATTCATTTTTAAATTTAATTTTTTTAATTTCAAAAACAATGAGATGCTATAAACTAATAATATCCATACCTTGGTCTAACTGGCACATTCTAGTCATATACCAAGTGACTTTTTAGTCAGTGCCATGAACCATGGACGCACTTCCGGAAATAAGTAAACTTACACATGCTCGGAAAAATGGTAATTCTGAACTAATGTATATGAATGCCAAAACTTTTTTAATGATGATTAAATTAATAGATATAGTTGAGCACTTTCTATGGTTATTTGAAGAGATTCTCACAATATTATAACAAACGTGTTAAAATTCACATTAAGTCCATGAAAAGTGGTTGTTCTAGGATAATAATTAACAAAAAGTACTGACTGCAGAAACATGTTGCTACAATCTTGGCACCAATTATATTAATCATTCGAAGTGAAAAGGGTGAAGTGTTTAAAGAATGATTTCTGACCAACAGATCTTTTCTTCTTTCAAGTGTCCACACAATCAGCTTTCTTTAAAAATTCTAAGCAACAAACTGATGATTTTGTAGAATTTGTCATCTGAATTCAGAATTTTATATGCAAATTCAAAATGCTGCTGCACAGTCTGGAATTGTTATTTCTGATAATGTAGGATTTAAAGAAACTTAGATAAGTGATGCAGCTTATGAGCTTGGGTAAAACAAAACCTCTCTTATAATTGACATATTTTCATATTACCCTCATGTAATTTAACAGTATGGTATTAGCTAAAGCATTGTCAACCAACCTTAGACATTCCCTCGGATTTCTCTTCCTCTATCTCTAATTGTGCTAAAGGTTCCTGAACTTTAACCACCTCCATTTTCTTCTCCTTGTATCTCGATCTCCTTCTTTTCTTCCTGGGTGGACCCTCACAGTATGCATTTGACGGACCAGCTGAGCAAGCACATAGCATTTTTCAGTTGAATATACAATGAAATCCGATTACAAAAAAACCCAATAAAAATGAAATTTGTTAAATACTGGAAAATTATGTATCTATATCATTCAGACTTCAACTGTTACTTCTGTCTATCTAAAAATTTGCTAAATCTGAATTTCTTATATAAGCTTCCACTGTATGTTTTAGATGAATATTAGAATAGCAGACTGTGAAATCTATATCAACAGCTTTATAATGAAGTTACATCACACTTTAATCCTTGTTGTGTGAAGCATACACCTTCTGCTACAGTGTAAGAACGATTTTGGAGATTATAGGTAACATCATATTTTAATTGTCTATGTGTAAAGAGCTATATGTACAGCATACAGGGTTCCTGCAGATTTAACAAAAACAAATTCCATGACTTTTTCAAAACTTTTCCAGGGCAATTTCACAAAACTCAAGGACCACACTATCTTGCATTGTCAAGTAAATTAATTTAAAGAACGACATCAATGAAGAATAACAAATAAGTTAACGACAAATATTTTTAATATGTACATTTTAAATTTACCTGGGCTTGCACACCTTGACTTTATGTAGTAATTCATGTCGTAATCCAATGTTCAATGTTTTTTGTATTCGAAAAAAAAAAAAGAAACAATCCTATGTAGTCTTTGTATGTGTTCCTATTTACAATATTAACAAAACACATCGCTTTCCAGTTGCTTTCTTGTATTTAGTGAGAAGCAAACTTTTTCTGCTCTATCTCCTTTTCAAGGTCCTTCAGAGTCTCTTGTTTCACTTTTGCAGTCTTTCTGAGAGAATTGGACGCAGTTAGCAGACTTAGGCTATTAAAGGAATGACTGACCAAGCCGCATGAGATGTTACGACAGACCCGAAAAACAAGAGAGAAATATAAACGAAACCAAATTAGTACTTGCCTTGTACGTTAGATCGAAGAAATAACAGACTTTTTCGGAAGAAATTAACTTCGTTTGGACCGATCGTCAAGATGTAATTACTCAGAGTGGCGCAGCTGACCATTTGAATTTTCCAATCGAACTACACCGGAAATCACGTGATATCTACTGTTAGGGGAACTTACTCTTGTTATATGAAATGAAACCATTTATCGATCGTAATTTTATCGTGTTTTATTTAATTGGTGCTCGGTGCTCTATGAAATTTGAAGTAATCAATTTCTTTAACTCCATTGTCAGAAATTCCATGACTTTTCCAAAATTGTGCAAGGTTTTGACAAATTCCATTACTTTTCAAGGCCCTTGAAATTTATTTTTTAAATTCCAAAACTTTTCCAGGATTCCATGACCCGCGGGAACCCTGAGCATAAAGCTTCTGCTACAGTGTAAGAATGATTTTGGATATTATAGGTAACATCATATTTTAATTGTCTATGTGTAAAGAGCTATATGTACAGCATAAACCTTCTGCTACAGTGTAAGAATGATTTTGGATATTATCTGAAACATCACACTTTAATCATCTGTGTGTAAAGCATAAACCTTCTGCTACAGTGTAAGAATGATTTTGGATATTATCTGAAACATCACACTTTAATCATCTGTGTGTAAAGCATAAACCTTTTGCTACAGTGTAAGAATGATTTTGGATATTATCTGAAACATCACACTTTAATCATCTGTGTGTAAAGCATAAACCTTCTGCTACAGTGTAAGAATGATTTTGAAGTTTAGGTAACATCACAGTTTAATTGTCTGTGTGTAAAGAATTATGTGTACAACACATATCTTCTGTTATAGTGAAAAAATAATTTTGGAGATTATAAGTATCACTGTAACATTTATTCTTAGAAATCCATTTCCATCTGTCTTTGGAAAATAGAAAACAAAACAATTCAAAGTTGTGAAAGTTTCAAGTCCAGATATTAAGGTTTTCTAGAAAAATGGGCTCTTTATTTAAGAAAGTAGCCAACTGTATGTGAACTAAATTGAATTTTCAAACGGTAATGGAACCAATCTGCTGTCTAAAAGGAGAACAAGAGACCCAAGTGGACTGGCTGCTCACTTGGCTAACAGCTGCCGAACAGCCAAATGCAAGAGCAACTGGCCAAAAATCTGGTTTAATAGGATGCTTTCTGTCTGAAAATCTTTTCAAATTCTATCAACTGGTTGTGGGAAAAGTTCTTTAAGTTTTTTATTATTTTGTTATTTTCAGCCAATATTTAATGGCAGATCAGCATCAAATGTGTAAAACTGAAAGGGTTTCAGAAGAGGATGCTTTCTGTAAAATTTGATCAAATTCTGCTGTGCAATTATTTATACAAATTAGTTGAAAAGTTTTCTATTTTTGGAACTGCAGTCATATTGGACCAAGGACCAATATCAAAGACTTCATGTCAGGATGCTTTCTGTCTAATCTGGTCAACTTGCAATTTTAAAAGTCTTTAGACGATTTTTCTTTCTCTGGGCAACTGTAAACATAGTGACTAGATCATTTGTACAAAATTGAAATGTTTTCATGCTAGGATCCTTTCTGCCAAATTTGGTTGAATTCTGTTGAGAACTTTCAGCTGTTTGAAGTTTCTTTGAACTTTTAGTAACTGCAACCATATTGGCAGGCAAATCAATATTTGCAAAGAACTGAAATACCTTCATGTCACAATACTTTGTGTCAAATGTGGTCAAATTCCAATGAGTGGTTTTCAAAAAGAATTTGTTTCAAGGTTGCCATATTGGATGATGGATTGGCATCACTTGTATAAACTTCAAAGGCCTTCATACCAGGATGCATTTTTCTCAGCCGTTTCTGAGAAGTCATTTAACTTTTTTTCTATTTTTTGCCACAGTGGCCATACTGGACGACCAATTGGCATCATTGGTAACAAATCTGAAAAGCCTTTATGCAAGGATACTTCCTGTCAAATTTGATCTAATTCTGTTTAGTGGTTTATATAAGTAATTTAAAAGATTTCTAGTTTTAGTAACTGTGACCATTAGGGAATTGAGATTGGCATAATTGGTACAAACTTGAAAGGTCTTTATGTCAAGATGCTTCCAGTGAAATTTGGTCAAAACTGGTCCAGCAGTTTTTGAGAAGTTGAAAATATAAAATGTTCAAAAATGTATGACAGATGATGTACAAACGATGCAGGACCATTGCACAAGCTCGCTCGGCTTTCAGCCAGGCAAATTAAAGACATGCTTAAAGAATCTGGATACAAAAGTCTATCCCCACAAATGATTGCAAACACTCACCTGTCTCTGAGAAACATTTGTTTTCTTCCTTTTCATTCATGATTGAATGCTGAAAAGGAAAAAACTTCCAAGTGAATTTGAATGAAATCTATTCAAACAGGTGTTAAATTTATGGTACAACTTTCACCTCAGTGTTATGAATCAAGCCACATGAAATATAAAAGTACAAATAATTATACTCGCTAGTCTCTTTATTTCAAATAGTTAATTTTTTCATTTGAGGTGAGCTAAAGCCATTTTGATGCTGGGCAGAGATACTCAGGTCTGTCAACTTAATCTGAAAGGTCCCCTTAAAACTGCAAGTTTTCCACCATTAACTTACTTCAGAATATACTTAGATTTTAACTGCATAAACCAACAAAATTTTCGTGTCCAAAATTATACAAACCAGTGTTTTATCTAGAGTGTGGCAACACACATATTGGTGACCATCTTCATGTCAGCATTGTTGCACATTCAGAAATCTTTTAATGTATTGTCAAAAGAATGACAGACTTGATTATTAGAAGCATGTAATTAATAGCATCTTATGTAGAGACTGCATGTTTTGAAGCATTTCACCAGTTCTGTTTTGGTTTGGTTTGGTTTTGTGGGTTTAAGACCATTTTCAGCACATGATAGGCTATACATGGCAGCCAGTATATTTGGTGATGGAAGAGCCTAGGAAGAACCACCAACCCATAGGAAGCTACTGTCAAAGTTTCTCACATACCTACGTTGACCAAGCTGAGATTCAAATGCATGCGGACAGAGGTGAGATGTGAGTGATCTGTAAAGGTGAGCACTTTAGACCACTCAACCACCCTGGGCCTCTTCAACAGTGTTGAGTAGACTGGTTCTGCTAATGCACACGAGTCAAAATTTTAACACAATTTTATTGCAAAAATTAGGATATCAGACAGCAAGCACATGCTGCTCCCAAAATATACAAACAAATAACTGATTCTTCCATTGTAAGTAACTGATGTGGAGACAAGCCGATGTGCAGTAAACAAAGATATATAGTTTTATTCATCTATTTTATGAGCGAATGGCAAGCTGTTGGTACTGAAAATAAAATTAAAGTGGGGGACATGAAATGCAAGTAAAAAAGTGTTACTACACAAAATGTCAACTGAAAAATATATGATAAACATGCTATTTGTAACCTGTCTAAAATTTGAACATGAAAACAAGCAAATTCCAGAAATTGATGCCCCCAACTTTTGGTTAGCCTCATCAATATCAAGCTGCCCATAAAGTCTGGTTGAGATCCAATAATAATTATTGGAGTTGTTGTGTGTAAACAAAAGTGGATTGGTCTGGCAATCAAATTCTGTAACTCTACTAAATGATGCAAAACACTGACAACTGAACTCAGCCAAGGTCTCATGAAAATCAAGCTGCATACTATATTTGGATGAAATCCAATAATAATTAGTCTAGTTACTGTCTTGAAGTTAAAAAGTCAGTGGGTTTGACAATCTGGGGCTAAAACTAAAGCTAAAAGATTATGCAGAATGCTGCCAACTGAACTCAGCCAAGGTCTCATCAAGATCAAGCTGGATGCCAAATTTGGCTGAAATCTAATAGTCATCAAGGGATTTATATTGTGGAAACAAAAGTGGATGGGTCAGAATCAGGGGCTATAACTGTTAAATGATGACACAAAACACTGACAATCTAGCTCAGCCAAGGTCTCATCAATATGAGGTTGCACACCAAATTTATTTGAAATCCAAAAATAGGGCTATAACTTTGCTAAAAGATGATGCAGAATGCTGACAATTGAATTCAGCCAAGGTCTCATCAATATCAAGCTGGATATTAAATTTTTTAAAAATCTAATAATAATCAAGGGATTTACTGTGTGGAAATGAAAGTGGGTGTGTCTGACAATCAGGGGCTAAAACTCTGTTAAACGATAACACAGCATGCTGACAATCGAGCTCAGCCATGTTCTTGTCAATACCTAGCAGCACACCAAATCTGGTTGAAATCCAATAATAATTAAGGAAGTTATTGCGCAGAAACAAATGTGGGTGATTCTGATATTTAGGGGCAATAACTCTACTAAATGATGATGCTGAATCTTGACAACAGAACTCAGCCAAAGTCTCATCAATATTAAGATGCACACAAAATATGGTTGAAAAAATAAAAATAATTAAGGAATTTATTGTGTGGAAATGAGAGTGGATGGATCTGACAATCTGGGACTGTAAATCTGCTAAACAATGACACAGAATGCTGACAAATGAACTCATAACTTCTAAACAATGACACAGAATGCTGACAAATGAACTCATAACTGCTAAACAATGACACAGAATGCTGTCAAATGAACTCATAATTGCTAAACAATGACATAGAAAGAATGCTGACAAATGAACTCATAACTGCTAAACAATGACACAGAATGCTGACAAATGAACTCATAACTGCTAAACAATGACACAGAATGCTGACAAATGAACTCAACCAAGGTCTCATCAAAAGCTGCATACTAAATTTGGTTTAAGTTTAATAATAAATACGGGTACAGAAATTAAAGTGGATGGGTCTGACAATCAGGAGCTATAACACTGCTAATGATGACATTGAATTTGCTAATCAAATGCAGTCCAGGTCTCATCATTATCTACCTGAAATCTTGTTGAAATCCAATAATAATAAAGGGAGTTATTGTGCATTAATGAAAGTGGGATGGATGGATGGTAGGAAGGACAGATGGATAAAAGGATGGAAAGATGGATGTACAAGCCTATTTTCATGTTCCCCCTTTTGTACAAAAAGCTGGGGACAAAAAGTCAGATTTATTCCATACATATGACAGCTAAAATTAATTTTGATAAAACACAAGAATCCTAATTTGTCTTTCATCTTGTCCACAGGTACCAGATGCTAACTTGATACTGAAATGTGTCAAAATCATGAAAATATGTACACTGAAGACACAGTGGTTTTAGAAATTTCCAATACATGGCCCCTGAGATAAATATATAATAAGAGACAATGTTAGTAACTCGAGAAACTGCAGTTTCATACCTAGCAGTTTCTCAAGTTACTCCAATGGAAGGAGAAAGAGCTGTGAAGTCACTCTCTCCTCTCACTGGATCTCTTCATTAGATCTAGAAATTATCAGGACAGGAACTGACAAACGTGAAAATTATGTCGATATCCCCAATGAGATCAAAAACAACAGTAACTTCTTTTTGGAAACCACCATGTTCCACAGTAACCAAGTAATGTTTCTTGAAACGATATAGGTGATCTGAGTCAGTATATCCAAACAAATAAAACTGTTTGTTCTATGACAATGATTTAACATTATTTACCTCCAAATTAAGTGGATGGATCTCTCTATCTATCTCTACCATATTCGACATAATATATGAACTACTGTGCTTTAAAAATTTTCATTATGATACATTTTATGAGGTTAAAGTTCATCCTAATAAGTGCACATCGATGGTATCATAAACAGTGTCCAATCATGTGTATGTACATAAAAGAGTTTGCTCCCAATTTTGGAGGTTCATTCTCTCTCCCACTATGATTATGACCAAAAACACACATGCTAAATTCCATTTCTGAGACTGATTTAACACCTAAAATTAAGTAATAATGAGACACTAGGCATGCATTGCAGTAATTTCAAAGAGAAGCACAATGTTTAAGGCTGATATATATATATATATATAATACCTCCTACATTTAACTTTCTTTGATATCCCTTGTAAGTTGACTAGTCCATACATGTGATATGGACTGAGCAGTCCATTTCCTTGTTTAATTGTGCACTGTACCATGTCTTTATCTGTATATAAGTTACACACTACATGTGGAAAGTAACACATTGCTAAAGTAGAGGGCTACTGTATATTTCACAAAAGGATTGATACCCATTTGGTATCACATATAATGCATAGTACTGAAGGGTCCCATTACAGTTTATGGACTCACCCCAAAAGAGACATATGGACCTCAGCTTTGCTTTGGTCCATATACCTTTTTGGGGGTGACTGACCTGACCATTAACTGCCATAAGGCCCTCAGCAACATACAATATATATATATACCTCTCCTTTGATAACTCGCACACAACAGGGTCCAGAAACATAGACTACTCTATAAGCGAGGGTGAGAGTATCCGAGGGACTTCAAAAAAATTAAGACATTGAGAAAGCCTGGAAGGGGTGGGGGTGGGGGAGGGGCTGTCTAATGGCTGAATACTCGTTTTATAATTGTGTTTGGAATAATTGTCAATAAAGAGCTTTTTCTAATAATGTTGTTCACTCTTTCGCATAAATTACCTTTGTTTTCAAGGTACCCAACCTCTGAAAGATTGTTAACAACATTAATCCTAGATGATTCAAGAACCATCATGTGTACATGAAAACATTGTGTATTACATCACTGCTTTTTGTTGTTGTTGATTCACAACAAAACAAGATTCCTTTTTTAAAAAACTTGCGACATTTATTTCGTGAAAGAACCGTCAAATTCAAAACTCAATTTTTTTTTATTGTCTTACTAAAATATTGATGCAGTGATTTCTTTGCAAGTAATAGTGAAACTTCTCATCCTTGATGAAATCTCTGAGTGCCGATTCAGTAACTTTAAGTTCACTACAAACTCTGGAACTGGCTTCTCCATAATGAACCGTATCTGTCAAACAAAGCTTTTTACTCACTAAGTACTCATTTAGCTTTGTTGCCTTGTAATGTTTAATAACATTTGTGAATGAGTAGGCTAATTTAAGGTAGTTTAATTATATTACTTACATAATAATGTTTATCACAGTGTTCAATGGATCAACTGAAATGAGCTGACATCATACAGGACCGTTACCGCTAGCTCTGATGCAGGTAGGATTTGCATGCCTGAAACTTTTCTTTTATTCCACCCCCTTTATTTAATTTGATACAAAATATGTAATTAATGTGATAATACAAAGCAGGTCTGCTTTTAATTGAGTGGAACAATACAATAAATACTTCTGCAAGTCGGAGATCAAAACATGGTCGGCCTTTAATTAGGTTCTCACAGAAACGCTCGTGGACATAGCTATGACGGTAGATGGACATTTTTCATGTTTGGATACAAGAGGGCATATTGCATTTATGATGATTATAAGATAGAACTAAAACATGAATTTCATTTCATAAAACTTATTTAATTGGTATTTATTTTTTTAAGTGATGCCACCAGTAGGTATTATCGACATTTTCATTTATAAATTTTTTCTGAATATTGTTATTTACAGTGTACTGAGAATGGTGTTTGGAAAGAAAATGTAACATAATACATGACTTCTTATTAAAAGTTGAGAATTTCATGATGTTAATTCAAATTTCCGGTACTAACCACAGTTTTTGATGACATAACAAGCGATATATCAAGGTTTCATCTACCAAGGGCAGGGGCCAGTGTCCCTCACCCTCCAGATTTGGGGGACACAACATTTTAAAGGGACAAAGGTAAATTGTAGTAGATAATGCACTAGAAGTGCTAAAAACATAAGATAATTTTATTTGCTTCAAAAAATTTTGCTACCTTAGCTTTGTCATATTTACCTTGGACACTTACATAATTGCAATAAATGTTTTATCATGTGATAAAGTAACTCATGAAAACATTAAAATGTTTGAATATATGGTTACCCTGAAATGACCTGCACCATAGAATTTTCTGTTCCTGATCTTGCTTTCATTTAACTTTAGTGTTCACTCATTCTGTACCAGCACTTATTATAATAAATATCCATGTTTTCTTAATTACTTTTCATTTTCAAAGTAATAAATCATTAATCAAATGAAAAATTGGGTATTTGCATAAATTAGTCTCTTTTATCATTAATTCTGCTTGAGAATAAATTAAATCTTCCTTGTCGTAGGTGTGACTTTAACCTCGAAAATACATTACACTACCGGCGGTCAAAGACTTTAGCAACTCGGCCACCTACCACAAACCTTTAATATTTTCATTGCCAGATTCATTGTTTTGAAATGGATATTTACTGCCATCTTACTGTTTTTATCACCATTACCGACTTTGGCCATTGCTAACACCAGCACTGACGTGGTTGGACATCTACTAAAAAAAAGTTCCAGGCATAATTTTCAATTATTTTTTTCCTGACAAAAAATCATGCCCAGAGGGGCGCACAGGATCAAGATCTGGGAGACAGGACAAAAAATTGTGAGCCCACGCTCTGGGTGCAACATAGAATATATATATATATATATATAGATATATATATATGTATATATATATATATATATATATATATATATATATATATATATATATATATATATATATATATATATATATATATATATATATGTATAGTAGATTCTCGATTATCCGAAGTCTGGAGGACTAGAAGATAACTTTGGATAATACCAGGGTTCGAATAACCAAAGGTCGTGAAAATTCAAGTGTACACAATCCACAGAAATAAAACAAAGAAAGTACCATTTCAGTTATTCTTGTATTGTTTCCTTACTACGTATCTAGAAAGCCATTTCATTGGCAAAGCATAAATTAAAGACAAAAACAATAGTGAAAATTATAACGAATAACCGAAGGTCGTGAAGGTGCAAGTGTACACAATCCACAGAAATAAAACAAAGAAAGTACCATTTCAGTTATTCTTGTATTGTTTCCTTACTACGTATCTAGAAAGCCATTTCATTGGTACAGCATAAATTAAAGACAAAAACAATAGTGAAAATTTTCATTGTCATCATTATAATAATCTGCATGGCATACAACAAAGAGAAACTTATCATTGTCATCATCGTTTCAATATGCATGAAAATGATCAACATTGAAATTTTTTTAGATCTGATAAGTCAATGGATCACTTGGTAAGTTAGTTTATTTTACATGTGTTTTTCTCTTTTTCAAACAACATGCTTAAAAAAACTTGTAAGCACAGTTTGCTCTGCACATTTTCTATTGAAATCGTCTTTCATCACACAGTCACTAATTTTGCTAAGTCCTGCTAAAAGCTCACTGGTGTTGTCCTGCGATTCCAAGTACAAGTGGAGAATGACACATGCATCTAAAGCATTCTCATATAAAAAAAATTAAAAACTACATGTATAGTCAAATGTAGCTTTCAAAGGGTTTATACGATTTTCCGACTTTCTTTAATCAAACTGACTTTACATACAATTACTGCCATAAATTCAATTCATAACGGGGTCATCAAAAAACAATAAACATAACCCTCTTTTCGATTAATCAGTACTCACGGTTTGGACCGCCAGGTATCACGTTATAAGAAATCAAACGTGCTGCTCATGATGGTTTTCACACTTCGTATGTGTTGTGATTTCAATAGGATTAGAGGATTTCGGACTGCTAAATTACCTCTGTTAAGGGGGTGTACTTGAATAATCAATGTTCAGATAATAGATGTAGAAAGGATATAAACAAAGAACAAATTTAGCCAGAACCGGACGAATAGTTCGGATAATACCAGGTATTCGGAAAACAAGAGTCTGAGTAACTGAGTCTACCGTATATATTAGGCCAAGTAAAAAAAATCAACCCTTCTAAAATCCAGCTGACTCCATTTATTTTGCTGACATTGTATTTTTGAGCAAATCTTATTCCTGGAAATGTTCACATCTGGTCTGTTCTGGATTTTTTGTCATTTCAGTATTTAGTATTTACCACTCTGAACAGTTTGTAATTTTTAGTTTGACAACTGGAACTAATTGAGAACATGCAAATTCATATATTGAACAAAATTTTTAAAAAAAGGAGATTCATTCTCTGACATCTGCCTAACAGCAAAATGCAATCAGAGCTTTGCTTTTGAACAAATAAATCCAAGGAAACAAGTAAAAGATTGACAGGAAGTTCGAGTCTTACTCTTATCGATGCAGACATTACAGTAACTCAAGTTGCCGCTACAGTGTTTGAAACATGATTACTCAAAAGAGATTATTTAAAGTTAAATGTCACTTTGTGAATTAAAAGGTTGTTTTGTGCTTGGTTTTCATGTTTATGACAACTATTCTGCTAGCCACAATAATAGTCAATGTCTTTGCTATTGATGAATAGCCATTTGAATAATGTGAGCAGCCTTGTCTACATGTTGTAAACAAGCAATGCAAAGATAATTTTCCTGTCTTATTTCTGTAACAAGATGATGAAATACAATCACATTTGGACTAAAATAGTTTGATAGTGCTTCTAGCAGTGTGGTTACAGCTGTTTGCTATGTAACTGATGTCAGTATGTCAGATGTGTGTTTAGCTGAGCAAGAAACCCAGCTGTTCATTCTTCACCAATAAGATCTTTTCTGCCAACACCTTACACTGTTCAGTCAACCTGATTAGGGATTATGAGTCATAATATGGTTAATTAACTAATCATCTTGGATAAACAAATAAAAATCATGAAAAAAGCTCATAGTTAAGAACAGGTGTCCCAAAACTGTCATCATGAACAACAATGATTGAACTGAAACAACCCAAAACTTACAGTGCATTAAAAAAATTGTTTAAAAATTATTCAGCGTGTACGAACTTTTATGGTGTCCTAACATGCCGTATATACACCCTTTTAAGTACGATTGATCTGCAAACTGCACAGACCCAGATCTGATGTTGCATAATGCACCAGCAATTATGAGTCTATACAGTTTGTTAGAATCAATCAGTAGAACAAACGACACAGATCTTGATCTGCTGGCACATTATGTAATGGCAGGTCTGGGTCTATGTTGTTTGTAGTTGGACCCGACTTACAAGCGTGTACATACAGTTTGTGGTAAATATTGTACTCCAGTAACAATGATTAATATTTTTATCTACCGTATACACTCGCGTATATCCTGGGGCCAAATGCAAACAACATAGACCCTGATCTGGTATCACATAATGCTCCAGCAGATCAGGATCTATGCTGTTTGTTCTACTGATTAGTCCTTACAAACTGCATAGACCCAGATCTGCCGGCGCATTATGCGATGGCTGATCTGGGTCTATACAGTTTGCAGTTGGTATTAGCTTAAATGCGAGTATGTACGGTATAATTATTTGTACACATGAAAAGATAATAAACAGTGAGTGAAAACTTATAGACAATACAGTATCTTGCTAAATGTGAGAAGCCTGTTCGCTTGTGAAAATGTTTGTGACATACATTACCTTCTTTGTGAGGCTTATAAGCTTGTGAAGGATGACTATACCCAGCTGACAGATCTGTCTCTTAACCCCTGCCTGGTTAGACTTGTTCCACTGACGAATAGCTGCAAGCCTAAGTAGCATAACAGGCACAGGTTCACTGTAGCCACTGGAATCAAAACATACTGTTGTTGATTGATTGTGTTGATGGTCTGTTCCTTTTGATCTGTTCCGTTTGGCAAAGTAAAATAGAAACTGGATATATTTATATGGGCAAACAACAAGTGCTATATATGTTACAGTCATGTTATGTTATTGCAAAAACAAGAGTCCCTTGAAGGGACTGACCTCTTCTGGCTGAAAAGTATATCCAAGGAATTCAATATAAGACCATTTCTTCCTTAGAGTTGGCTCAGTGGTTAGCGTGCTCCTACCATCGGACCAGCCTGGGTCAGCTACTCTGGTGTGTCCTTGGGCAAGGCACTTAACTCCCACTGCCTCGGCACTTAATAACCTACTTGTGTTGCTGTGCCATAAAACACCAAACCAAACCAAACCAATCCTTTGAGTTGCTGAGTGTTAAACGCATCCCTGGTATTCTTCAGCGATAACAAGGTTTTCAAATTAGCTGCTGTGGTGGACATACTGGATGTTAGATTGGCACCATTTTTATTTAGGACAAAGTAAACATCATTAGAAGTCTTTTGGTGAAAAACCCATGTACATACGACCCTCCATTCAGGGGGTGTAGTGACAACGAGATTTTCAAGATGGCCATTGTGACAGCCATATTGGATGTACCATTAGTACCGTTTTCATTTAGGACCAACTAGGTATCATAATAAGTCTACTGGTGAAAACACCATTTGGGAGTAGAGATAACCATATTTTCAAGATGATCACCATAGTGGCCATACTGAGGTTCAGTTTGCATCATTCTCATTTAGGACCAACTAGATATCCTAAGAACTCTTCTGATGAAAATCCCATGTCAAAATGACTCGCCATTTAAATGTAGTGATAACAAGGTTTTCAAGATGGTCTCCATGGTGGTCATATTGGACAACAGACTGGCAACATTTTAATTTAGGACCAACAAGACATTTTAAGAAATCTTCTGATGAAAACCCCATGCTGATGACTTTCTGTTTTGGAGGAGCAACAATAACAAGAGTTTCAAGATGGTGGTATATTGAATATCAGATTGGCACCATTTCCATTTAGATCATCTAGACATCAAAAGAAGTCTTTTGGTGAATGCATAATGTTGATATGACCAGTTATCTTGGAGAAATAGAGATAACAAGATTTTCAAGATAGCCTTTGTGATGGCCATATTGGAGGTCAGATGGGCCCCATTTTCATTTACGACTAACTAGATTCATAAGAAGTCTTTCAGTGAAAACCATTCATTCAGGAGTAGTGATAACAAGATTTCTAAGATGGCTAATGTGGCTACCATATTTGATGTCTGAATACCACCATTTTACTTTAAGATCAACAATACATCATAAGAAGTCTTTTAGTGAAAACCTCATGTTAATATGGCCATCTATTAAGGAGGTGTAGCAATAACAAGATTTTCAAGATGGCTGCTGTGGCGGTAATATTGGACATCAGATTGTAACCGTTTTCATTAAGGACCAACTAGACATCACAAGAAGTCTTCTGGTGAAAACCCAATGTCAATATGACTTTCTGTTCAGAAGAAGTAGCGACAAGATTTTCAAGAGGGCTGCTGTGGTGGCCATACTGGATGAAAGATTGGCAGCATTTTCATTTACAAAAAACCAGACATCATATGATGTCTTTTAGTGAAAAGCTCATGTTGATATGACCATCCATTCATGAGGAGTAGTGGTGTTATGTATGATGTTTATATAATATTATAAATATTTTAGGAAATTATAAATGTTTCTTCACTTTAATATTTGCTTAAATCTTAATGTTATCAGGAAAAACATGTTTAACTAGTGTCCTTGAATTAGGTTGTTTTGATCAATATGTTTTCTCAATTTGAAGGTCAAGGTTGATTTTTGTTTACAAGTAAAAATTCCATTAAGATGACTCATGTTCTAGAACATTCTGTCATGTGACCAATCTTTATATATGCCATGTTTGGTGGACATTTATTCAGTTTTGACATTACCATCAGTCTTGTAAAGAGCTATTACAGTTGTGAAAATTCATTCCAAATTCTAAGAGAGGAATTATTTTAAATATTCATTGGATTATAACAGTGCTCATAAACTTTTGGATTTTGGACTTTTAATTGATGATTTTGGAATTTATGTGAACTTATATTCAGATATTTTGGAATACTTCATTTTGACATCAGCACATCAAGATTTCTAGTACATCAGGACTTTGGAGACCATTAGCACATCATAACATTCAAGGACACAGCCGTGAATTCGGAACATTCTATATTTAGGACTTGTGATTAGAACAATCATTCTTATTGGATTATTAGGATTTCAAAACACATTACTGTAAGTGACTTTTTGATTTTTCATTTTAATTATCTAGAAATAAATTGCTTGTTGATTTTTACTTGATTTGTTGGTTTCACTTTCTTTCTGTTACATTTTTTTTTAGACCATAGAGTCGTAACAGTGGTAACAAGATTTTCAAGGGTTGTCCGAGCAGCACCATTTTCATTTAGGACCTACTAGACCATGGGATGAATGTGTGTGTAAAGTTTCATGGCAAGTAGTTTAGGAGGAGTAGCAATAAAATGGATGGACAATAAACCATCCCATAAGTTCTCCTGATCTATGACCAGTAGAGCCAACAAGAATTCTGTGAAATCCCAAGCCTTGCCTGTTGTGCCATGGCAAAGTAAAAGAGCAAGAAACCAATTTTGTGGAGTAAAATAGGTTTCTTCAACAATACTAACCCAATCATAATACCATAGGAATATGACCAGTACCTTGCAAATCCAGCTCTCCGAAGCTAAAATTTCAGCTATGAAAGCTAAAAGTTGTCTGCCCACACAGGTGGGTTTTCACTTTGGCTTTGTGGGTTTACCATTTATTTTCAGCACATGATGAGCTATCCATGGCAACCAGTATACCTGGTGGTCTAAAAACCCAGGAAAACCCCAGGGAGAACCAGTGACCCATGGGAAGCTACTGGCAAGCTTTTTCACATACCCATGTTGGCCAAGCCGAGACTTAAACCCTTGCAGACCACTCTGCCACCCAGGGCCCCTCCCTCATTGGTGGTCGTCCAACAGAGTGATCTCCCCTTACAAAAATGGGACTGGTACCAAATCCATCTCTGCATCAGTTAGTAATGGAGCGGAATACAGAGGGATGAAGTGACCATTTGGCTTGTATTAATTGATTCCTTCAGGACAATTCCATCAAAAGTGTCTGCCTGGAATGTGATGGGTTTGCATGTGAATTTCTCATTGATGACACCACCTTAGAAAATTCCAAACCAAGAGGCAGATGTCTGGAATCTGGTCCCCCCTTGCCTTCTGAGATAATTCACCACAATGGAATATGCCCTTTCCATAAAGTGTCTCCTGCCATCAATGAAATGCTTTCATTATGGTCTTCATCTCCAGGATATTGATGTGCAATAGCTGATCCTGAGTGTGCTACTATCCACTGGACTCCTGAAATAATGGCAGGAGGTGAGAACCCCAGCCCACTGTGCTTGCATCTGTACAAATCATTATTCCCAGAGGCTAGCCCTCCAAAGGAACACCTGCTGTAAGCCAAGTGAGGTTCTTCCATTTGCTGAGATGTGACCTCATATAATGGAACCGAGGACTGTTTGTTCCAATGGGGAAAGCTTCAGTCGCCATTGGGACAACAGGATCATTTATAATGGTCCCATGAACAGGCGACCCAGGATGATGAGATCTGCTGCCAATTGAGGAGACCCAGTAGGCGAAGGAATTCTCAGGCTGCGATGCGATTTCTTGCAAGAATTCAAGCCACCATCGAAATTATTGTCAAAGCTCATTCCTGAGGGAGACAGACTCTGTTCAGATGCATTTTGAACTCCATACACAAGTGGGTGAAATGTTGAAATGGGATGATATCAGATTTGTCCTTATTGATGAGGACTCCAAGGCTGAGAAGGAGTGAAACTAGGAAATTCATGTCTTGATTTAATATATAACTCACCTGGTGTTTTTGTAGAATGCTGTCCATGTAGTTGAATGTCATGGACATGGAGATGGTCCTGAAGTGAGACACTACTCTGTCCATAATTCTTATGAAGACCCAGGGGTTGATGTTGAGACCAAAAGGAAGTGCCCTGAACTGGAATACTGTATCCATGAAAGAAAACTGCAGAAATTTCCTGGAGGACTTGTAAATTGGAACATGTAGGTATGCATCTTGTAGATCTAAACTGATTGCGAAGTCTCCCACCTGAATGGCATTTAGAACCAGTCTCAGTGTTTCCATTCTGAACCAATGCATGTATGAAAAGGCTGTGAGAGCTGAGGTGTATAACTGGCCCAAGAGTGCAATAGGTCTTTGGTACCAAAGACTGCCTTGAATAAAAACCTGGTGATTTTATATTTTGAACAAACTCTACCGACCTTTTTTGTGAGAAGATTAATTATTTCCTGCTGTAGAATGTCTGTTCTGAATGGATCTTTTGGGACATCGATAGCTGAAGGAGCCCTGGAGAATGTGGGAGGGGCATTGAATGTGATACGGAGGCCTTCTGAAACTTTCAGGATCCATGGATTGTCGGGTCAAAGTCTTTCCCATTCTATAGCAAAGTGGCTGAGTCTTCCTCCCCACCAGTATACATGACCAGGGAGGTGTGAGAACATCAAGAACCATGGCTTTAAACATGTATAGGGTCTGTAGGATTGTTTCCCTATCTGGACTGCCCTAGAGGGTGTCCTTTCTGTTCCTCTGATCCCCATTCTGAAGCAATCACTGAGGTCTCTGACACTGGGCCTGAGGTAGATTTGTCTCCTTAGTGACCTGCTTACCTACTTTCTCCACTTGGCCATTAAAGTGCAGGTTTTAGGTCCATGGCTGTGATCTAAGTGTGGCCTGCTTGCATACTTCCTCCACTTGGCCATTAAAGTGTAGGTTTTAGGTCCATGGCTGTGATCTTAGTGTGGCCTGCTTGCATACTTTCTCCACTTGGCCATTAAAGTGTAGGTTTTAGGTCCATGGCTGTGATCTTAGTGTGACCTGCTTGCATACTTTCTCCACTTGGCCATTAAAGTGTATGTTTTAGGTCCATGGCTGTGATCTAAGTGTGGCCTGCTTGCATACTTTCTCCACTTGGCCATTAAAGTGTAGGTTTTAGGTCCATGGCTGTGATCTAATTGTGACCTTGTAATACTCTTTCAGGAAGTGGACAGCAACGCATCTCTTTCTGACAGCTGTAAATTGACAAATGCTGTCATAGAATTTGCCAGCGTTTGTTGTGCTTCCCTGTTCACCACACGCACCATTCGTAGAACAGATTTCCATGTGTGTCCAGTGGGCATAATGGCAGGCAAGGATAAGCTGAGTTCTGCTTTCTGAAAAATTGCCATTGATACCAGGTCCAGCATAGAGCCTACAGCAGTGACATTCTGGACCAACTGTTGTGTATCCTTGAAGTGTTTCCAGTCCATCTTTACTAATGCAGGTTTTGACATTCCCAGGCCTGCCACATCTCTCTCAACAACTGGGACTTCTGTGTGAAACACTGGAGTGTGTGTCTTATAGTATGCATTATTGAAATTGGACAGCAGTCATTGCCGTGAAAAGAAAGGTCTAATCACACTTTGGTCCTGTAGTTGCCTTGCTGAATAATGCAGTAAGTCATCCAATCTACCAAATTGTGGTAACTGTCTGAATGCTGGTTTTTCTTTCTTGGCTAATAGATCAATGGATGCTGGGACTCTGAACAAAGCTGCTGACAGAGCAGGAGGAGGTGGACAAAATTCCAGTGTTAACAGGCGAAACACCTCTTCAATCGATGCCCAGAAGGCATAATCTTCTCGTCAACAATGGGTTCAGAAAAAATGATTGTGAGTGTGATTCATCATTTATTGAAGAGAGTGGTGATGCAGGTGTCTCTTGTGAAATCTCAGATGGTGTTGGGGAAGCTTGCTGAAAGTGACGACTAACAATACTCTAAGTTTGTCTCAATTGAGATACAGTAACTTCAAGGTGACCACTAAGTGAGTCATCCATAGTCTTAGCAGGGTGTTGGGTATCCGGGACTGACACATCTCTGTATATGAACCATAAAAGTTAGTTTTCCCAGTTTGTCCTAGGGCTGTTTGATGTTGATCTTTGATGGCATAGGAATGAGACAGAACTGTAGCCTACTTGGCCCTCTAAATGGTATGGACTGTTTCATGGCCTTTGGTAGAGTTGAGCCCATATTAACTGGATACTGGTCATAGAGCAACCTGGGTGCATTGTGGCACTATACTGGGTAGGCTGATCCCTATGAGTGCCAGTGTTTTCTGATGTCAGGACGGCATACAAGATATTTGATCAATGTAAGTGGTCCCATCATTTAACATTATTGGCAAAATCAGCTTTGGTGTTGACCTCATGCAATCTAATTATAGGGCAGAGTCCTATCCTGACAAAACAGGGCCATCTTATCCTCTCTTTCGGTGCCAGGCTCATGATGCCAGGACAGGTTATGGGATACTGGATCCACAAAAGTGGTCCCCCTTTGCATCAGGTGAGACAGTGTTTGAGCTGGATTTGCCTGCTGTACATCTGTCTCATATATTCAGAAGAGAAGACTGGCTGTCGTACCTTTGTGGCACAAGTCCTTTTGGTGCCACCAAAAGCATCTCTTCTGGTTTAGGAGGCAAAGGTGGGGCTGGGGCTGTATGTGTAGCCATAGCTGAAATGGTTTGAATGATTCTCTTATTCGCTAGTGAGCCTGTCATACAAAATTTGTTGACTGTGGCGGCATTGGCATCTATTCTGACAACATTAATATTGCACTTATTCACCTTCCCTTTTTGTTCTCGATTGTCTGACCAGGACTGCAGCCCATTGTTTCGCTATCCATAGAGTGCATATTCTGCATATATTGCCCGAGTGGCATCCCACACATTCCAGCATGTACTATGATTATTGTCCACCAGTTACAGGTGTTTGCACTGCTCACACTTCATCCTGCCCATTGTATAGACACCTGTAAATACATGGAGCAAAATGATAGCTCTACAGGTGAAGCCTGTCCAGCATCCTTGCATGAACTAACAAAGTGGATACTACTATTGCACTGTCTACAGAAAATTACCTGTAAACATAGAGAGCATAACTGATAACTTATACAGGTGAAGTCAGTCAAGCATCACTTTATAATTAATAAAGTGGACACTACTTCACTGTTACAATGTATATAGAAAATTACCTGTAAACATAGGTAGCATAAGTGATAGCTTATACAGGTGAAGTCAGTCAAGTGTTGTTTTATAACTAATGAAGTGGATGTTAATGGACCATTACATTGTCCATAGAAAACTAACCTGTAAATATATAGAGCATAAGTGATGTCTTATACAGGTTAAGTCCGTGGAGCATCACTTATAACTTAACTTGAAGTGGACGCTACTTAACAATTGTTTTCTATAGAAAAATTACCTGCACAACCTAATGGTCTGTAATTATATGGTCACAAGTAATTCTTGCACATGTAACTCTGTCAAATTTTTGCAAGGTCTCTATAAAGCATACTACCTAGCATGAACGAAGTACCGGTAGTAGCTTAATTATAGACAGAGTTTGGCACCAATCCTTATATCTAAGGGGAGATCACTCTGTTTCCACCAAGGCAGACAACTTTTAGCTTTCATAGCCAAAATTTTAGCTTGGAAGGGCTGGATTTGCGAGGTAGTGATTGTACTCCTAAGGTATCGTCTATACTTATGTATAAGCCGATACCAACTGCATAGACCCAGATCTGCCATCACATAATGCGCTGGCAGATCTGGGTCTATGCAGTTTGTAAGGACTAATCAGTAGAACAAACAACATAGACCCTAATCTGCCGTCGCATTATGCGACGGCAGATCAGGGTTTATGTTGTTTGCATTTGGACCCGGATTACGTGAGTATATACGGTATTATGATCAGGTAACATATATGAAGAAGAAGAATAGGTCTCTGTTAACTACTTTTGTTCATGGTGATAAGTATTCCTCAAGATAAATGTATTCATCAAGTTTCATAACTGTACATGCAACAGTGTTAGAGAAACTGTTCTAAATGCAAAAACTGAATATAATCACTGGAACATGAAAATTGGATCAATGTGACCTCCTTTTGACAGTGCCCTCCACAATCAAGTTTCATGACTGTACATACAACAGTGTTTGAGAAACTAAGTTAAATGCAAAAGCCCAACATTTGAATGCTGAACACAACAATGACAATAGCATCAGAATCATAATACTTGTCTCAGCTATGCTTTGCAAGCAGGACAAAAATTATAATCAACCTTTCATTGATCTTGACCTTTCAGCAAGGCACCTGTGTGTGGCAGAGCACTGTTTATTATTGATGCATGTAAACATTCACATTTAAACTATGCCCTTGACCTTTGCAGCAGGCACATGATGATGGATCTTTGCACATCAACTAATGATGAGATATATACCTGGATGGATCTGAATGAAATATATTTTGTGATTTAGTACAAAAGGTATCCAATGATGAGATATATACCTGGATGGATTTGAATGAAATATATTTTGTGATTTAGTACAAAAGGTATCCAATGATGAGATATATACCTGGATGGATCTGAAGGAAATATATTTTGTGATTTAGTACAAAAGGTATCCAATGATGAGATATATACCTGGATGGATTTGAATGAAATATATTTTGTGATTTAGTACAAAAGGTATCCAATGATAAGATATATACCTGGATGGATTTGAATGAAATATCTTTTGTGATTTAAGGTATCGAATGATGAGATATATACCTGGATGGATCAGACAAAAATATCTTTTGTAATTAAGTACAAAAAGTATCCAATGATGAGATATACACCTGGATGAATTTGAATGAAATATCTTTTGTGATTTAAGGTATCGAATGATGAGATATACACCTGGATGAATTTGAATGAAATATCTTTTGTGATTTAGTACAAAAGGTATTCAATGATAAGATATAAACCTGGATGGATCTGAATGAAATATCTTTTTTCATTAAGTAGTAACCAGTCATGATTCAATAATGAACAATTAAATTTGACCTTGCTCTGACTTTAACTTTTAAGAAAGACATGTGGCTGTGATGTATACCACACAATCTAGTAATGTAATGAAAAATATGCCTGAAAAAAAGATCAAATCAAATCTGTAACTGCTAAAAATCACCACTGTGCAATAAATTAGGTCACTTAGCCTCAACTGCTCCACCTATTTATGTAGAGTCATATACCCTCGGTTGGTTATTGCCATGGATACCAGGATAATATATACCTAATGAACGCTTGGTTAGCTCAGGTAGATTTCAACTTCATGCTCTTCTCATTAACTAATTTGATCAAGCATCAGTCACTTTCAGTGAAATTACCAATTAGGTTAATATGATTTCTGTGATCGATTTTGGTCAAATTCAGTTCTGCACTATTCCCATTGTTTTGGACTTCTATTTGAAAAATAGTACCAATTTTGTGAAGACATAATGTGGGACAAAATTAATCAATTATTAATCATTTATCAATTAGCAGAAAGTGATGACCTAACATGAAATTTCATCCGATTCACAACAACATTTTAACATAACCTTTTTACAATCAAACACCGTTAATAACAGACATGGATACAACAACTGATAGTATTTAGTGAATTTGCATACCCATTGAGATATAGTATAAATACATCATTATAGAGATATAACAAATAGTGGATACAACAATGAGATATAGTATATATACATCATTATAGAGATATAACAACTAGTGGATACAACAATGAGGTATAGTATATATACATCATTATAGTGATATAGCAAATAGTGGATACAACAATGAGGTATAGTATATATACATCATTATAGTGATATAGCAAATAGTGGATACAACAATGAGGTATAGTATATATACATCATTATAGTGATATAGCAAATAGTGGATACAACAATGAGGTATAGTATATATACATCATTATAGGGATATAACAAATAGTGGATACAACAATGAGGTATAGTATATATGTCATTATAGGGATATAACAAATAGTGGATACAAGAATGAGGTATAGTATATATACATCATTATAGTGATATAGCAAATAGTGGATACAACAATGAGGTATAGTATATATACATCATTATAGTGATATAGCAAATAGTGGATACAACAATGAGGTATAGTATATATACATCATTATAGGGATATAACAAATAGTGGATACAACAATGAGGTATAGTATATATACATCATTTATAGGAATATAACAAATAGTGGATACAAGAATGAGGTATAGTATATATGTCATTATAGGGATATAACAAATAGTGGATACAACGATGTGGTAAAGTATATATACATCATTATAGAGATATAACAAATAGTGGATACAACGATGAGGTATAGTATATATACATCATTATAGGGATATAACAAATAGTGGATACAACAATGAGGTATAGTATATATACATCATTATAGGGATATAACAAATAGTGGATACAACAATGAGGTACAGTATATATATATATACATCATTATAGGGATTTAACAAAAAGTGGATACAACAAGGAGGTACAGTATATATACATCATTATAGGGATATCTCAAATAGTCGATACAACAATGAGGTATAGTATATATAGTATAGTATATATACATCATTATACGAATATAACAAATAATGGATACAACAGAGTAATGCTGGTCATCCTGAGAAGTTCATTATAAGCAGGAGCTGCAGTAGCTCAGTGGCAAGCATGCTGGACTCACGACCGAAAGGGTGCAGGTTCGAATCCTACCACCGGACCAGCCTGGATCACCTAACATGGTGTGTGCTTGGTCAAGGCACTTTACTCCAATTGCCTCGGCACTAAATAACCTACACTTGTGTTGCTGTGCCGTAAAGCACCAAACCAAACCAAATCATTAAAAGGATGTTTTGCTGTTTAATCATTTCTACTTGGTACCAAACAACTGCAGCAACTCTTACCCTTCTAATGGTGAGATTTTTCCTTCCAGTAACTCTCTGTATACGGGTGGTGGATCTGGCAACACTGAGGCATACAAAGTTTCATAAAATGGGGAGGTGGGTCGACCATTTATGACCTCTGACCCTGGGTCCTGGCAAGTGTGCATAACAGTCACAGAGGGAGCTTCAGCCCACTTGCTGTCCTTCTGGTATGTCACACTCAGAGAAGCATTTCTAGTAAATATATATATATAATACTGTCAATCATAAATTTTTAAGCATCATTAAATTTTCATGAAATTAGTAACTTCAGTATGTTTGTGAAATAAATGTCTGCAAATTGATGATTGATAAAATCTATACCTGTAAAATTTTTATGATGGTCTTTATTGGTAATAAAACTAGAATCCCTCGAAGAGACTGACGCTCTACTGGCTGAAAAGAATTTCCAGGAATTCAAGATAAGACCATTTCTTCCTTTTAACTGCTGAGTATTGCAACCATCTCTGATATTCTTCAGCAATAAGAAGATTTTCAAAAATTAGCTGCTGAGGTGGACATACTGGATGTCACATCGGCATCGTTTTCATTTGGGACCAAAACATCATACAAAGTTTTCTGGTGGAAATGCCATGTTGATATGACTTTCCATTTTGGAGGAGTAACAACAAGATTTACATTTAGGACCAACTAGACATCAAAACAAGTCTTTTGGTGAAAGCATGATATCGATATGACCAGCCAACTAGAAGTAGCCATAACAAGATTTTCAAGATGGCCATTGTGGTGGCCATATTGGAAGTCAGTTTCACACCATTTTCATTTACAACAAACAAGACTTCATAAGAAGTCTTTAAGTGAAAATGCCATGCTGATATTATCATTCATTCAGTAGTGATAAGAGTTTTAAGATGGCTACTGTGGCAGCCATATTGAATGTCGTAGCACCAACATTTTCATTTAGGACCAACAAGACATTTTAAGAAGTCGTTTAGTAAAAATCCCACGTTGCCATGACCATCCATTCTGGAGTAGCAGCAATAACAAGATTTTCAAGATGGCCACTGTGGTGCCCATATTGGAGTGCAGTGGCACCATTTTCGTTTAGGACCAACTAGACATCATAAGGATACTTCATGTGCCACCTGTGGGCATGATGAGAACTGAGAGAGAGACATCATAATAAGTCTTCTGGTAAAAACCCCATGGCAATATTACTTTTTGGTCAGGAGGAGTGCCAATAACAAGATTTTCAAGGCAGCTGCTGTATCAGCCATACTGGACATCAGATTGACACCATTTTCATTTCGGACCAACTAGACATCATGAGAAGTTTTTCAGTGAGAACCCCATGCTGATATGGCCATTCATTCAGGAGTAGTAGTGATAACAAGAATTTCAAAATGGCCACTGTGGTGGCCATATTGGATGTCTCAGCAGCATAATTTTCATTTAGGTTTGGTTTTGTACAGTTTAATACCATTTTTCAGCACATGATATGGTGGTCAGTATATCTGGTGAAGGAAGAACCCGGGAAGATCCTGGAAAAAACCACTGACCCACGGGAAGCTACTGGCAAGCTTTCTCACATAGCCATGTCGGTCGAGCCACATATTAAACTCATGTGGACAGAGGTGAAATGTGTGAGTGATCTGTAAAGGTGAGCACCTTAGACCACTCGGCCACCCAGAGTCCCTTTCATTTAGGACCAAATAGACATCATGAGAATTTGTTTAGTAAAATCCTCATGTTGATATGCCTTTTCATTCAGAAGGAGTTGCAATAACAAGATTTTCAAGATAGCTGCTGTGGCGGTCATATTGGATGTGCAGCCAGCACAATTCTCATTTAGGACTTACTAGACATCATAAGAAATCTTCTGGTGAAAACCCCATGGCAATATTACTTTTCGATCAGGAGGAGTAGCAATAAAAAAAATTTCAAGATGGCCACTAAGGCAGTCCTATTGGACATCAGATCGGCATCATTTTCATTTAGGACCAACTAGATATGATAAGTCTTCTGGTGAAAAACCCATGCTAAAATATGACTTTCTGTAAGGAGTAGTAATGACAAGATTTTCAAGATGGCTGCTGTGGTGGCCATGTTGGATGTCAGATTTTCATTTTAGGATCAACTAGACATCATAACATCATAAAAAGTCTTTTAATGAAAACACCATGTTGATATGACCATCCATTCAGGAGAAGTAGCAACAACAAGATTTTCTAGATGGCCACTGCGGCATCCATATTGGATGTCCAAGTGGCACCATTTTCATTTAGGATCCTTTAGACCATGGGATGAATGTGTGTGTTAAGTTTCATAGCAATTCCCCAAGTAGTTTAGAAGGAGTAGCGATAACAAACTTTTGCTCATGAATGGATGGACAGACAACAGACCAGACCATAACCTCTCCTGGTCTATTACCAGCAGAGCTAAAAATTATATTCTTGTAAATCCAGCTATTTCACTAATTTTGCCAATAGACCTGAACATTTTGTAATTTTATTTGCAGTATGGGTCATAAAGTCAAGTACTTGCTTTAGAAGATTTTGTCAAAGAATGAAAAAAAAAAAAAAAAAATTAAACACAACAGGGCATATTTCACCGAGATATCTGGCATATCTTCCAAGAACAGTACTGAGGATATATTTAGTAAAATCTATCTGGCCAAGACGACTCCCACCATTTTTCATGGAGATCCCACATTAGAAAATAATTACTTTTCCTCAAGACTGACACAAATAGTAAGTTCTATGGCGTGCTGTTGAATTACTTTAAAATCTCTTATCTCCAGCATTTCTCTCCCAAACAAAGTAAATCTTATAATTATGACAGCAAATATTACTGATTTTATTTCAGGCCATATTCTTTGTAAATTGGTGATAATTTGCTCTATTTCTTGATCTTCCTATGACATTTTTTCAAATTTTACCTTTAAAGCCATTATTGTGCTGAGGTGCTGTAAAATGCTACTATGTACACAAAGCAACACTAATATTATATTCTCTCACTACCTGTTATGTTCTTGAGCAGCTTTAATCAATTTATCTTTGTTTTCCCCTTTGAAGAAAACAATGTAGCGTGACCACATCTTGCCAACTTCATGAAGAACACTTTTTAGTTTCCAGGCACCATAGCCACCATTTCCTTCCATCACTGAAATTTATTAAAAGCATAAAACAATCTCTGATCTCATCTTGAATTCTTAATGAAACACACTGGGATTTAATGCATTATTTGGTCTAACACAGGGTTGTCAAACTCATTTGCTATGGCGGGCCAGATTAGATATAAATAATAATAAATAACAATAAATAATAATAATAAATATCGAGTCTGGCGGGCCGTATCCGCCACGCAGGCTGTATGTTTGACACCCCTGGTCTAACACATACGATTTTACTTCATACAAGCTTGTTTTAGCCTTGTCAAATAGCCATATAAC
The DNA here is from genome assembly GCA_029931535.1 of Margaritifera margaritifera. Lineage (NCBI taxonomy): Eukaryota > Metazoa > Mollusca > Bivalvia > Unionida > Margaritiferidae > Margaritifera > Margaritifera margaritifera. The sequence goes on from JAQPZY010001516.1 coordinate 3,447,982, forward strand.
ATGATGTACCCATACATACCCTAAAAAGAGAAAGAAGTTTCCTCTTGGTAAACTACCCACCAGTCACCTTTAAACCATTGTAGCATCGGAATGAGTGACCACAACTTGAAGCTTTAGCTCCATGTAAAAGTAGTCTCAATAAGCTGGTACCCATTTTATTCTCAACTTCCTCTTTTTGATTCCCGGAGTCCTGTGAACTTGCAAATAAGTCTTATTTTTGTTTCGTTGGACATTGTGATGTTTGGAATGAAACCAGTAATTTGCATATTACTATAGCAACATACAAGCCTTGTTCTCTCACAACAATTCAACAATCTAGAAATGTAAGTAATTTTAAGTGACTGACCTCAATTGTAAGCCATTAGCACATCTCCTTTTGGTGTCATGTGGCTGGAACAAATCTGAACCTTTTCACTCCATTTATGTCAGCCATTGTGTACAAACTGTCTTTAACCGTAAACTTGTCACATTCATAACAGCCGTTGTGCACAACTGTCTTTAACTGTAAACTTGTCACTCCATTTATGACAGTCATTGTGTACAACTGTCTTTAACTGTAAACTTGTCACTCCATTCATGACAGCCATTGTGCACAACTGTCTTTAACTGTAAACTTGTCACTCCATTCATGACAGCCACTGTGCACAACTGTCTTTAATTGTAAACTTGTCACATTCATGGCAGCCATTGTCTACAACTGTCTTTAACTGTAAACTTGTCACACCATTTATGACAGCCATTGTGCACAACTGTCTTTAACTGTAAACTTGTCACTCCATTAATGACAGCCATTGTGCACAACTGTCTTTAACCATAAACTTGTCACATTCATGACATTAAATTGTGTACAACTGTCTTTAACTGTAAACTTGTCACTCCATTAATGACAGCCATTGCGTACAACTGTCTTGAACTGCTGTAAACTGTCACTGATTGGTCAGTAAAATTTAGGAGCATATTCAAAGCACTTTCCATTTTACCTTGTTCACTAAATTAGGTCACTGAATGTGCTTCTCAATATTACTGAGCAGTCAATTATGAATATACACTGAACGATAATATTACTGAGCAGTCAATGATGAATATACACTGAAGGATAATATTACTGAGCAGTCAATGATGAATATACACTGAAGGATAATACTACTGACCAGTCAATGATGAATATACACTGAAGGATAATATTACTGACCAGTCAATGATGAATATACTGGAAAGGATAATATTACTGACCCATCAATGATGAATATACACTGAAGGATAATACTACTGACCAGTCAATGATGAATATACTGGAAAGGATAATATTACTGACCAGTCAATGATGAATATACACTGAAGGATAATATTACTGACCAGTCAATGATGAATATATACTGAAGGATAATACTACTGACCAGTCAATGGTCAATATACACTGAAGAATAATTCCACAGCAGACATAAATGGAGAGAACAATATCAGGTGCAATTTGGGGTTGCACTAAAAGGAGATCTGTTGTTTGTCATTTGAGTTTCAAAGATGACCATGACCTTACTAACTGGTTTGGTTTCTGTGCGTGGCTGATCAGGTGAATTTGTGCTCTGAACTGTCTGTGGCACACTCGACAGGAGATGCCACTTGGGGTTCCTTGATCAATAGAAGACATGCTGCAGTTCTGAGATTTACACTGCTCCTGTTTCTACAATTCTCCTCAGTTCAAAGTCTATAGCTCCAGTATGGATGAGACTGCACCAGGTGGAGCGATCCTGTGTGAGATCTTCCCAAGACTTAGGGTCAATGTTGAAGTGTTTCAAGGACGACTTGTGAGAATCTTTGAAGTGTTTCTTCTGACCACCCTGAGATCACTTTCCATCATTCAGCTCACCAAAGATCTTTGGTAGTCGCTCTTCTGACATCCTAGTGATGTGGCCTGTCCATTCCATCTGTGATTTCATCAGCAGAGTGTGGATGCTTAGAATACCTGCCCGTGTGAGAACCTCAGTGTCTGGTACCCTGTCCTGTCATCTTATTCTCATAAATTTCCTCATGCAGCTGATGTGAAAATGGTTCAGCTTCTTGGCACAGCGTCTGTACACTTTCCAGGTTTTGCATGCATACAGCAGGGTCGGCAACATGACTTTGTAGACCTTCAGTTTTGTTTACAGACTGATGCCTCTGCGCTCCCACACATTTGCACACAGTCTGCCAAAGACCACACTCTGGTGATGGTTTCATCATCGATGTGGACTCCACATGACAGTGTACTGCCAAGATAGGTGAACTTGTCCACTGCCAGGAGGGTTTGGCCATTTACTGTGATGGTAGCCTCTATGTAAAGTTTCCTGGTGCAGGTTGGTGCATCACCGCTGTCTTCTTGACACTGATTGTAAGACCGAAAATGTCACAAGCTGAAGAGAAATGGTCCATACTCTGTCGCATGTCAGACTCTAATCTGGCGATCAGGGAACAGTCATCATAAAATTTAAAAAAAAAAAAAAATCCATTTATATTGCAATTATCTCAAAATATTTTGATAGGATATAAATGTTTGCAGCTGTAACAATGCCAAATGAACAAAAATGTCATTGACTTACAGCTGTAACAATGCCAAATGAACACATATGTCACTGACTTACAAATATATATATAGGTGGGGGGAAATACACTGAGTTTAGTAGTAAAACCAATCATACTTAGAAGGCTATTTATGCTACAGAATAGTACATTATGTCCTGAAAAAAAGCAACCTGTGCAATATTTTTTTCCTGATGCATTTTATAGGTTTCAGCTTGAATGATAAACAGTTCTAGTTTTACTGTGGAGTGCTTCCCCAATACTCTTCATACTTTAAGCTCTACGTAAGGTTGCGGCTTTATGTATAAAATGCGCATACATTTGAAAAGGGCTGTTCCAATGACATATAGGACTTGACCAGCCGTCTCCACCTCCTCTGTCAAGACCAAGTCAACCACGCGCTGAAGATAGTGCTTGTACATGCTGCTTTCAACACGCGCCCGTTCATCATATGTGTCTGCAAAATCATGTAATGTTCCTCTGGAAAGAAAGTATGTGTATTTGATGAAAGTTTATTAAAAATATTTCATAATTCTTAATGTACACATTTTTTTTTATTAGTAACAAAAACGTTTCAAAGCATTTTTGGAAAAGAAAGCTTGGAGAAGAGTTTGAAAAACATAATTTTATTAATATACTGTCTGGAAAAATAATAACCATCAATCGCAAAGTTTCAAGTTTTTTTTTTTTTAACTTGTGTACCAGATCTGACAAAAATAAATTTATTAAACATATGTGAGGCCCATTTAACAACACAAATTCTGCAGAATGCTATTTCTTGCAATTTTTCCCCAGTGAATACTCCAAAATCCTACTGTAGACACTGGTGCAAGAAAAGTAGGTTACAGTGACCTTCTATTGGTGGCTGTGAATAATATTCTGTACAATAAATCCAGTCATTTTATTAAGTTACTGAATATGCTATTCATAAAAGAGTAAAAGAAAAGGATGAATAGTAGAACTCCTTAAGTTAACTGAATTCACTAAGTTTAATGACTGCATGCAAAAGGACTTGAATGCAAGACTCTGGTGCTACTGGAAAAGGAATACTTCTGTCCCCCTCAAGATTAGTTGGCAAAAGCAATCAATAAATTTAAGTCCCTTTTGTTTGTGGGTACCAACTTAACTGGATTGAAGAGTTGCTACAAATTACAAATTGAAAGACCCAACCAAGAATGATTGATCTGTGACTACAATAGAACCACTCATCATCAACAAATTTAAATACCAACAAAAACACGATTTTTGGCAAACCCCCCCCCCCCCCCCGATTTAATAGCAAGGAAATAAATGCATTAATTGATAAAATAGATAAAAAGAACCGAAAAATTGGAATTGTAACTATATACTCTCATGCTTTTCTATTTACGTCACATGCAAGACAAGTAAACTGTAATCTCCAGAAAGATCTAATCAGACTTCCATATAAATTGGACATTAAAATAATTTTAAAAATTTGCATTGTGACATTTAAAAGTAATTAAAATCTCAATGGCCATACTGTACAGACCCTGAAATGGGTAATTTCAGGAATGAAACAAAAGCAGCATGCAAACATAATGTAGAATGAATGCAAAACAAAATGCTGAATGAATGCAAATGAAATGCAGAATTAATGTATTTTGAAGAAAAAGAAAGCACAAATGCAAAGCACAGAGTGATCAATGATAAAGGAATATGAAACGAAACTCAAATGCATTGCATAAATGGATTTAAAATTGATTATTTTCAGGCTGCCACTAAATTTCCAAGGTCAAATGCCCTTCTGCGTGATAATCCAGGATTACATTCTTTACCAGACAATTTTTCACTCATCTGCATGAAAATCCAGGATTACATTCTTTACCCGACAATTTTTCACTCCTCTGCATGAAAATCCAGGATTCGATTCTTTAACCTGATAATTTATCTCTTCTCTGCATGATAATCCATGATTCGATTCTTTAACCTGACAATTTTTCACTCCTCTGCAAGAAAATCCAGGATTACATTCTTTACCCGACAATTTTTCACTCCTCTGCATGAAAATCCAGGATTTGATTCTTTAACCTGACAATTTTTCTCTCCTCTGCTTGATAATCCACGATTCGATTCTTTAACCTGACAATTTTTCACTCATTTAAAGCTGCAATATTGTTCTTGTAGAGACAGACATAACCGCCAGTGATGTGATATCATTATTAGTGGTAGTATTTGTAAAATTTGTCATTATCTGAATGAAACAAAATAAATAACATTTGCTTACAAATACTCTACAACAATATTTTTTACATTTATTGCAGTTGTGATTATATTTTTACTTATTGTAAATTTAATGCTTTTTGTAAATTTAATGCTTATTGTAAATTTAATGCTTATTGTAAATTTAATTCTTACTGTAAATTTAATGCTTATCGTAAATTTAATTCTTACTGTAAATTTAATGCTTATTGTAAATTTAATTCTTACTGTAAATTTAATGCTTATTGTAAATTTAATGCTTTCTTTTGCATTTTAAGCATCTGCTCTGTTATTAAAGCACACTTTAATAAAACAAGATATAACAGCAATAGTTATCTCCTCCTGAAAATGGAAAACCAGCTTCACTATATACATTTCATTCCAAAAACACAAAAATGGAAAACCAGCTTCACTATATACATTTCATTCCAAAACACAAAAATGGAAGAAAATGATGAATTGAAACAATAAACACAAAGTCAGATTTCATTTCTGACACTCTACACAAAAAACCAAGATAATAGCTGAAATGCATATGTAAATGGAACGCTAATGAAATGAATTCCAATTGAATTTCAAGTGCAAATGAAATGCAAACAAAATGCAGATTTGGCAAAATGACTCAATTCAGGATATGTAAAGTTAGCTACCATCTTTACTCATGCATGACGTGCATTCAACTGTGAAAAACTTCAATTGTGATCTGCCATCCCAAAATATGTCAGCAGATCAGAGTCCATACTGCAATTGATATTGAACTGAAACCTACATAAAAGGGGAACATGATGAAAAAAACAAAAACTTGCATGTTCGACCAAGTTTCCTCTGACCCTTTCCACCCCATTTTAGACATTTATACATTTATGTTGGGGTGTGGGGTCAGTATGCATTGCCTATCGAAAAGTTGGAATTTGCCGACATGGTGTTTGCATAGAGTAGCGCTTACTAGCAGGCCTAGCAAACTTAAACGACCTTACATTGAGGTATACCGGCATCATATCGATAGGAGGAGGATTTATTTTCCAAGAAATTGAGAGTACAGCATTGGTTATGTGTTTAATCCGATGACAGACGAGACAAAACTACAGTATTGATGAAATTTGACCAAGTACTCGCCATGTGCATTGCTAGTCATGTGACTACCCAAGTCTCGCAACCTGTTCATGACATCAGAGGTTCAATAGTCACATGATACCAACGAAAAACCCCTTCCAATGTTGTTGTACAAAAATTTTGAAAATATTAAATGAAAGTCACATAATATTTGTACAAAAACAAAAGGACACATAATTCTCAACATATTTATTTCAAGAACAATGGCCAGACACCAGTCAATAATACAGCAGTTGCGTCATACCAGCAAATATATAGCTGACATGTGCTCTCTGCTTGATGAGTCTGGTTGTCTCCAGGTTGCTGCGACATCGACAGGTTTCTGGTAGTTGTTCTCAGAATAAATATGCTGAGAATTACATTTCTGTTCATTTTTTTACAAACCATTATGTGACTTTTATTTAATATTTTAGATTTTTTGTACAACATGTAGGTTGTGAGATATGGGTAGTAAAGAGACAAGCAATGCAAATGACAAGTACCAGGTCAAATTTCATCAAACTGTAGTTTCATCTTGTTTGTCAGCAGATTAAACACATAACCAATGTTACACTTACAATTTCTGAGAAAATAAATCATCCTCCTATCAATCTGATGCAGGTATGGCTCAATGTAATGTCATTTAAGTTTGCTAGGCCCGCTAGTAAGTGGCTACCCTATGCCGACACCGTGCCATGTTGGCGAATTCCAACTTTTCTACTGGCAATGCATTCTGACCCCCAGACCTCAACATAAATGTTCAAATATTTAAAATGGGGGGGGGGGGGAGCGTCAAAGGTAATGCAGACTATGGAGGCTCAAACAAATTTGGTGTCTCAGGGGAGTAAACAAACACTGTATACTGCACCCTAAATCCTGAAAATTTCACAAAAACAAGCTGTCTTAGGGATTGCCTTTTATCTCAATATGCATTTATGCAAGGTTGTATTTCCGCAAATAAATTTCATGTATGGTGGTGCTTGAAAAAATATATATTTCATCCAAGGTGGTGGCTGATGTTAATTATATTTTATGCCTGGTGGGTGAAAATAAAAAGTGCCTTCCGAACCCTACCCTCACCCATACCATTATTTCTGGAATAGCCCTTAGCAAAATTTATGTACATTTTTTAATATATAGATACAGTATCTTAGTTGCTTGAAATGAAATTCCTTCCAACTTTATTCAAGGGAGTTAGTTAACTATCTTTTGAATAAATAGCCTATTCCACTTTAAGACTTGCATAAAATGGAGATTCACACAAATTTAAAGAAAGCATTTTCTTATGAAACCAAAACTGGTACAAACTTAAACCAAACACACTGATACCGATGCCCATACTACAGCAAGAGAAGTAAGATCTACATGATGGAGAGTGTAATGGCCATTTTCTACTCATACTGTAGCTGCCTGTCAATTACACCTCACTACTTAGCTGTCAAATATGTAGTCTGGACTAGGTTTTAGAGTGAAAGACAAATATGTATGCTCATAGGATTTTTTTAAAGATGAATCAAAACGAGGCCAAGGCCAATTATTCTGGAGCAAAATTAGACAAATTGGAAAGTACATTTTAGGGATCACATTGCTAAAACAGGGAACTGTGCAGGATTTTTGAACACCTGTAATTGGGATAGAAACCTGTTATTAGCTTCTGAGAATCCGTATAAATCGCTGAGAGCAGTCCATACACTTGTTAAGTATCAAAGAACCAAAAGTATGCCTGTGATGTTAAGTGTAGCTGAGTGTTTAAATGGCAAGTGTAGTACAACCACTAAATGGGTTTTACCAACACATCACTGAAATGCACTCCGCAACACTAAACACCAGTATAAGCATCGGCACTGCCAATTAAGGCTGCAACATTTACCAAAATGTCTAAATGTGTATATGGTTTACAATAACTAAAATGATGCCATTTAATCAAAATGATCAGAAGATAAACTTTTCCCCTATCTACCCGCTAATCTTACTGAACAGCTGACAGCTATTATAATGTGCATGTCGTAACTCACTCAACTTGTGATTGTTTCATTTGCTATAAGTCCTTCAACTCATATTATGACCTGTTCAGTTTATAAGACATGTCTTTGTTGACTATATCAGACAATTTCATTAAAACATCCCTAGGATTATAGTGATTTTCTTTCCTACTGTTACATATATGTACATGATGAAAAAAATCAAAACTGGATCTGGATGTACTGTGTAGACATGTGCATGGGATGCTTTTGTAGCATCTACAATGAATAAGAAACTATGCATGGCTTACAAACTTGAAAAAATGGTGTTCCTTTTTTTAAAAATGAAATGTTACTAATCAAAGGTTCTATTAACAAACATGTTCTTTAAAGGTAAATACTGTAGTTTAAAAAATTGTTTTCTTTATCAGCATTATCAGTAAATAAACTGGTGTAATGTTGTGTAGTGTGCATTGTAACTAATTCTCATTAACCTCTGCTATTTTCCTAGCGATACCACATTCAATGTGAAAATCATAGATACATGCTTCAATAAAAGAATTAACATATAAATCCTACAAAAAAAAATCCTCGTAAGCAAAGATGTGGTAATGTATAATTTAATTGGAAATGGTTGTCCCTGTGTCGATGACAGCCATATACATGCTTGTTTTACATGTTACCGATTTTGTAAATGTTTACAGGCAGTGAACAAAATTAAGCCGTTTACACGTATAAACATTGCAGTCTTATTGCCAATACTGTTTACACGTATAAATATTACAGCCATATTGCCAATGCTGTTTACACATATAAACATTACAGCCTTAATGCCAATGCCATTTACACGTATAAACATTGCAGCCTTATTGCCAATACTGTTTACGAGATATTCACTTTTATTTGTTGGGGTACCAATTTCCATGGATTATGTGACTGTTACAAACCATGAATTTAACGATCCAATGGACAATGGTGGGTAATAACAATGCAATGCCCCCCCCCCCCCCCAGCTGAGGCACATTCACGAGCTTCCCCCCTCCTCCATCTGAGGCGTATTCATGAGTTCCCCCCTCCTCCATCTGAAGCGTATTCATGAGTCCCCCCTCCTCCATCTGAAGCGTATTCATGAGTCCCCCCTCCTCCATCTGAAGCGTATTCATGAGTCCCCCCTCCTCCATCTGAGGCGTATTCATGAGTCCCCCCTCCTCCATCTGAGGCGTATTCATGAGTTCCCCCCCTCCTCCATCTGAAGCGTATTCATGAGTCCCCCCTCCTCCATCTGAAGCATATTCATGAGTTCCCCCCTCCTCCATCTGAAGCGTATTCATGAGTCCCCCCCTCCTCCATCTGAGGCGTATTCATGAGTCCCCCCCCCTCCATCTGAGGCATATTCATGAGTCCCCCCCCTTCTATCTGAGGCGTATTCATGAGTTTAAGTGTCATTTTCTGTTAAAACATCGAAATTTACTATTCACAGAATTAAATTAATTCACAGTACTCGTTTTACAGACCCTTGAACAGGTAATTTTACCAAATCTACTTTTACAGACCCTTGAACAGGTAATTTTACCAAATTTACTTTTACAGACCCTTGAACAGGTAATTTTACCAAATCTACTTTTACAGACCCTTGAACAGGTAATTTTACCAAATCTACTTTTACAGACCCTGGAACAGGTAATTTTACCAAATCTACTTTTCATTTGCATTTCATTTGCATTCTGTTTGCATTCCATTCACATCTGCATTTCATCTATCATCTTGCTGTTTTTTATTTATGGTTTCAGAAATACATTTAGATTTTGCATTTATTGCTTTCATTCACTGTTTCCTTTTATTTTCGCTCATTTCATGGACTGGCTGTACAGTACATTGTACATTCCACAGAATTATCAATTTCAGGAACTGGCTGTACAGTATGTTGTATATTCCACAGTTAAGTATGAAATTACCCATATTTAAATTCACTCATCAAATTCTTCTCCATTTCATCAAGGGTCAGTTCCCAATGTGATTGGCCATCAAAATTTGTGCCAAATGTTGGATCCGGTGCTCCAGGTGAGGTATTCTCAACAGAAGACGCATCACGAATCTGATCTGTACAGTGTAAAACAAAAATGTATGTGTAAGAAATATTTAACTACAGTGAAGCTTCGCAAAATTGGCCCCTCTGCATGCTGGCCTAATATCCTAATCAAACCCCTTTATTATGTCCACCTCTATAAGATGGTCAACATTTTTGGTCCCAACCAATTCCAAATGAGGGAAGTTTTACTGTATTTCATTAAACAAACAAGAGTACCATGAATGACATATTATATGTGTGCCTTTTTAATAGTCCGCTACTGTAGTTTCACTAATTTTCATGGGGTACCAATTTTCGTGGATTTCGTTATTGCCCAAAATATGAATTTAAAGACCCAACGAAAAATTAGCTACGTATGATAAAGAAGCTACCCCACCCCCACCCCACACTTTCTTACTGTGTTTCATTCCTAGAGATTAACAAAACTATTTGATATATCAGCATAATTTCTGTAATCTGGTAATAAAAATTAGCTTTTACATGTGTTTGTTTTATATGAACCCTTTTCAAAAAAAGAATTATAAATGCATTTTATATTGTTTCAATGCACACATATATATACGGTATCCGGAAGCTGTAATTTCCACTCACCGCCTTAAATCAATATGTTGTGACATAAGGATAGAGAGAAATGTGAAAAAGCATATGGTATTCAAACACTAGTATTACTGAAAATGAAAGAAAGAATAATAAATGATACTAGTATATGAAAATTGGATTTAATACTTGTTCAAATCGATACCTCATTCAAGTGAAACTGTTGTTGAAAAATTCAAATCCTCGTGAAAGCATGCCTCATTTTATCCATGCATGCTTAATCCCAATGAACAACATGACCATAAAATACTAGAACTTTGCTTGAAGCACAATTACTAATGAAACACTAGGTATATACACTAATTACTGCAGTGTATTGAAACTCACACTTCATTGATTTGAGGACAAAGCCACTGAATCAACATTGTGTCAATCAAGCCTGCTGGTACACACAAATGTTTGTCAGGTACTTAATCCTGAAATTGTTGAATTAAGCATGTCCAGCATTCTCAAAGTCGTGGAAAATTAGGTCCGATCTTTCACACATTTTCGTGCGAGCCACAAATAGTCATTCAGCATGAAACAGCTTGATTGATAAAGTTTTAAGTAAAGTCTAGTTGTTGAACTTCGTTTGCACATGAGGCAGGCTCAAACAAAGGAGTGATTCCAATGTTTTTCAATTTAGTTGGCATCTTCACACTTTGATGGGCTCAGAACACATCAAATGTTGACACTGCTCGCTAATTGCACTGAGCAAAGGGCAGCTGGTCACGTGTTTGGTTCACATGTGGAATAATTACATTATTCGAACCGATGGGGATATAAGTTGAATTTTACCATTCTTAAGCCACTGTGTTAACGCCATGATCATCAGAAAGTAATTCATGGTACAACTTTATGGACAGTGTTTTAAGGAAGAGATCATACACATGTACTTTAAAAACCGAATAACTTAGCGTTGTTGGCTGTGTTGGCTCCCTTTGATGTTGAGTATAAGTGATTAATCTTGACAGGTGTTTGATTTGTACTTATAAAAGTGGTAGTATTGTTTTAACCATTGACGTGACCGCCATTTGTTATCGGCATGGTTTTGTTCTTTTGTATTCTTTATCTGGGGTATTTATAGAGATTAATCCATGAAATTAAATATCCACAAGTATACAAACTTTGACAGGCAAAACCACAAATTTAAGTACCCACAAAATTTTTTTTTTTTTTTTTAACAAAACCACGAAAATTGAGACCCATGAAAATAAATGATACATCAGTATGTAGATAATTTAAATTTCTGTGCAGAAACCTTTTTTCTGCTTTCAGTTGTAATGACCTTGACCTTTTGACCCCAAAATCAGTAAGCTTTGTTCTTACCCCATGTGTAAGCCATCCACAAAATTTGGTCAAGGTCTGTGGAGTAGACATAATGTTATTGTGCAGAAGCCATATTTCTTGTTTTGGTCATAGTGACCTTGACCTTTAACCCCAAAATCAATATGCTTCTTCCTTATCACAAGTGTAAGCCATCCACAAACCAGGTATGTGATGTAAACTTAATGTTATTGTATGGACACCATTTTTCTTCTTTCTGTCACAGTGATTTCAGCCGTTGACCTTTTGACCCCAATATTGAAAGGCTTCTTCCTTACCTGAGGTGCAAGCCTTCAACAAAGTTTGGTCCAAGTAGGTGATGTAGAACTAATGTTATTGTGTGGAAACCATTTTTTTCTTCTTTCAGTCAATGATCTTGACCTCTGACCCTTTGATCCCCAAACTGATAGGATTCTTCCTTACCCCAAGTGCAAGCCATCCACAAAATTTGGTGACTGAAGATGGAGAACTCAAGTTTCAAGTTATTGTACAGAAACCACTTTTCTTATTTCAGTCAGTGATCTTGTCCTCTGACCTTGTCCACTTTTGTGACCCAAAATGCAGTACCAGTATAGGATCGCGAGGGTCCTCACAACCCTCGCTTGTGTTGCGACCCAGGGTTTGGGAACCACTGCACTAAGTGCAATGCCATCTACAAAGTTTGGTAACTGTTGATGGTGCAGAACTTGAAAGCTATTGTGTGGAAACCATATTCTTCTATTAAACACTGGGCCTTGACCTTAGCTTTCAACCCCGGTGCTAGAGACTGCCAAAACTGACAAAAGTGATCAAAATTTTCATATTGTCACTATTTCAATAAAAAGAACATATCTAGCGATTGAAAATTTGGGGCTTCTCCTGTTGTTTCCCAATTTTTGCCTCATGGTCATTGACACCCAACAGTTAAATGTATTTTCAATGTTGTAAAAATGATCATGAGACTGAATTTCATCTCACACAGAAACACACATAAAAGTATAATTTAGCAATAAATCAGCTTTTGTACGTCTGAAAAGAAAAATTTCAGAGGAAGAGGTGAATTATGAATGAAAATACTAGGTGATAATGGATAATGACTAAAGTTGAATAGAAGCAAGATTCAGAATAAAAAATCCATTGGTGCAGTTCTTTTCAGGTACACTATATACTTGAACATGTCTGTATTTTTATGGGCAAAAACTAAACACTACTTGGGAAATTTTAGTGCCAACCTAAACAAGGGTACCTTACTTTATCACAGATGATTATAATTATTATTATTGCTGTTGTTGTTCTTCTTCTATCTGCTCTTAAAACTGAGAGAAGTAGAAATGGGGCACTAAAAGCAGACAAAGGGGCAGCATGGCAATGAAGAAAGGCCTCTGAAAAGGCATGGTAAGCAAGAAAAAGCCTAAAAAAGGGCATGTCAAGCCCCAAAATGGGCAGAGCACCCAACCAAAATGGCATCGTGCTATGCCATGCTAAAAGTGGCTTGTGGAAACACTACGATACATAAGAATAGTCAATCAAATTCTAATTAATTAAATCACATACATTTCTAGCTACTCACTGTTGATTATATAGGTATGTCCAGATATGTTCAACATTTCTTTTCCAAACAGGCTAAATTTAGTAGCAAAGTCAGCATAAAAAAGTGCATGAAAGCAATGCAATATTACATATTGTAAATTTAAAAAAATTCAAGTCCATAACATTTTCACAAATTAAACAAAGTTGAAAAATGTACCAAAAAATATATCACAATGCACAAAATAGTGCTAGATAGAAAACAAAGTTCTTCACTACCGCAATTACCATATATCTTAGGACAGGGAAAAATTACTTTTTTTTGTCCTACAGCTTAGAAAATAAAAATATTCACTCCAAAAACTTTTGCACATGAGAAATGACTGACCAGTTAATGCTGCACTTAGCATGGATATTGTTCTTTAATCTTTGATTGCAATGTCACAAACACTTTGATTCTTCTTCCTTTGACTTGTTTTTCCTCTTTGCTTTTGTACAAATAAATCCAAAGACACAAGGAAACAAGTAAAAGATCAGCAGGAAAATGAGGGTCTTACTCTTACCTATGCAGACATCACAGTAACTCGAGCTGGCACTAATGCTTGAAAAACAATTACATCAAAAGTAACTATTTAAAGTTATAGGTCACTTGGTGAATTAAAAGGTTGTTTTGGTTCTTTGGTTCTTGATTTTCGTGTTTATGACAGCAACTGTTCTGCTGACCAAAGCAGTCAATATCTTTGAAATTGCTGAATCGCCATTTTCATTGATATAACCAGCCTTGTCCACATTCAGTGCACAAACACTTCTATGGATTGCATAGAGTATGTTATGAAATAAACTATTTTAGGGTTTCTAAATGTTCTGTATCTTCATCCATATTTTCATTTGTTTAATACTGAAATGTCTTTGTGCCAGGATGCTTTCTAACCAATTTGGTTAAATTCTGTTTAGAGCTTTTTGAGACAAAGCCATTAAAAGGTTTATTACTTCAAGTAGAGGCAACCATATTTCATGGTGGATCAGAAACATAGGATAAATTTCAAAGGCTTAAGAGCCTGAATGCTTTTTATCAAATTTGGTAAAATTCTGCTGAGTGTTTTTTGAGAAGAAGTCATTCAAGCTTTTTGTATTTTTAGTAACATTGGCCATATCTCGTCATAATTTGTATAAATCTAAATAAATCTAAAATGCCTTCATGCCATAATGCTCTCTGCCAAGTTTGGTTTAAATTGATCCAGTGATTTTTGAGAATTGAAAATAGCAATTGCTGACATTAACGATGCACAATGGATGATGGGCAATACATTAGGCTCAAAAACCCTTAAGGCCAGGTAAGCTGAAAAAAATGAAGCAAATACAAAGACATAGTTTACTCTACGAAAGATCAAAGAAGGACACACAGACCTATTCTCATGAAGACTTTTCCCAGAATTCCACTCGGATCTTCGTTAATGGCATATTGCACAAGCTTTTGGAGCTGATCACGATTCAGTGTAGACAGAGTCTCTGTTACAGGCGCATGGACTGGAACCTGTTGAGAGATAACACTTTGAAATATATTGCTAGTTTTGCCTGTGATGATGGTTTTCAAGCTAACACCTTCACATCTGACCTTTTTCCTGTATGTAACTTGCCTGATATTAGCATATGTTCCCCTGGTAACACGATCTGCTGGATTGGATGACATTTCATGGATGCAAACTGGAATTACAGCCATTTAAAAACTTTTTTATCACATCTCTATGTGTTAATGATTGTGTTTTCTAGTGTAGTATAATATGGGAAATATCTCCATCTTTCATGCTGTCTATCATGACACAACCTTCTACTGTGATCATAGTGCACACAAATTGTCAAAAACTCTTCGATTTTCATCATCACCTGAGCATTCTCTGACAATAATCACGATAAACATTAATTGCAACACATTTACATACAAAATATGCAATGGCTGAAGTTAGTGTCCTGCAAACTGGACATTTTTCTTTGATCAACCTAGATATATGGCAAACCCTCGTGTCTAACCTAAAATTCTAACCCTCAGGTGGAATTTTCATATACTACACCAATGCAAATGAAGGATTCTATTAATCAAGGAGTTAATTGCAGACAGATGGCCAATAGATACATGGGCACTTTTAACCTGCTATTTTGGTAGTTTTTACATTATGTGTTAGAAATAAGACAGTAAACAGATCCAAGTGAAATCTGTATCAAACTTGCATGGGGGGGGGGGGGAGGGTTCTTTGGATGCTTATATTCTTTGTTGCTAAAACTGATAACTGATTTCTGAATTTTCTGAGAATTACATTTCAACACCCTCCCATTTCATAACTTTGTGATTCAGTTTTGTTCTGTTAATCTTTTGTGATCCACAATCTCTTGGTGATCCTAAGAGCAAAGTTTAATTCAATTATGTAACAAGAATATTGTGAATGGCACATTATATGCCCGCCTCATGTTTAATTGTATTCTATGTAGATAACTGAATTTTGTTGCAGAAACCATTGTTCTTGTTTCAGTCAATGATCTTCACCTATGACCCCAAAATCAACAGTGTTCTTCCTTATGCTGAGCGCAAGCCATCCACAAAGTTTGGTTGGAGTATGTCATGTAGAATTAATGTTATTGTGTAGAAACCCTTTTTCTTCTTTCAGTTACAGTGACTTTGACTATTGGACTCCAAAATCAATAGGCTTCTTTCCAACATCAACTGCAAGCCATTCAATAAGTCTGGTAATGACAGATGATGGAGAACTGAAGTTATTGTTTGGAAAACATTTTTTCTTCTTTCAGTCACAATGACATTTGAACTTCTAAGCCTGAAATCAATAGGGTTCTTCCTAACCCCGAATGCAAGCTATCCGCAAAGTTTGGTAACTGTAGATGGTGGACAATTATAATTATTGTGTGGAAACCAAACTGGTAACAGACAGATGAACAACATTATAACATAATATGGTGGACGTTAAAAAAAAAAAACCATAGAGATACAGCCATAATATAAAAAAAAACATTCAGACATGGTGTTGATAACAAAAGGATCATAGAAGGTTCGGTGGTACTCTCTCTTGACTGCAAACAGCACCAGACTTTCAAAAACCTGAAAACAAAATAGGAACACTCTTAACAACTATCACAGCTGCAAAAAACGTCACCCAAGTCTATCGGACTGCTAATTTAAGAAAGACCATGAACATTCCACGGATCAATGACATTGTGATTGTTAGGCACCTTTTCTGACAATGTTTGCGGACAGACTATTGGTTAAAGTTGCTCCTTATGCCTGGTTACATTCTGTTATGACCCCCCTAAAAAGATCTTGTGTGCACAAAGCTTTTCCTTGATTTTCAGTACCAAGTCATAATGTTAACTATATTTTACTTTTTAAAAACTGGGATTCCTAAGGTGATTTTCTTACATTTATGAGGCACAGGAACACTTTTCAATGAACTAAAATTATCAGTGCAGATAACTGTCACCAGCAGATATCCAAATGAAGCCATAGATACTTTTCAATGGACTAACACAAAATTGTCAGAGTGGATGACTGTCACCAACAGATATCCAAATGGAGCCAGAGACACTTTCAATGGACTACAGAAAAATTATCAGAATAGATGACTGTCACTAGCAGATATCCAACAGAGAGTGCCATAGACACAGAAAGCGCATACCTCGATGTCTTTGCAACAGCCTCCAGCAAACACTGAAGCTTCATTAACAGACTAAAGGAGACTGCTGAAAAAAGATCGGCAACCAAGGTGATTGTGACAAGAGTAAGGGTCTTAAGTGCCAATGACTCTAAGGTTTAAACCAGGAGGCGAGCCCAGGTCCCAACCGATATCCCTACTTTTGTGATGCCCCAGTGTCCAAGTGGGGGGCTTCAAATGCCAAGCGAACAATTCTATAGCTGAATGCAGAAACCAGCAGTCAGAGTGTAGAGAGGGGGATGGACAACCCCCTCTGCTGCCTGCCAAACTCTTGTCCCCAGAAAAACTCTTGTGTAAGCTCCCAGACCATAGCGGAATATGGCAGAAACAGAAGATCTGGATGCAATGCTGCCCCTGACAGTCTCTCCAGACTGGACAGAATCTCTGTGTCCACAGAACACAAAGGCTTCAAACACAAATCTGGGAGAAGGAGGCAGTAAACTTTAGTTACCACCTTGTCAAATGTCCAGACTTCTTCTTCCTCCAACACCTGGCCTGACTGGTGGGAATGGGTTGGGGACTTTAATGGAGGGGGAGGGACCGTCACCACCGGTTCATTAGTGAACTTGTTTGAATCCACCTTTATTGAAATAACATTGTCATCCTACACTCACTCCTGAGTGCAGACAGGACTGTCCCTCCTTGAGTTTCTGCAAAGAGGGCAATGTTGGAAGGGAATGGGATTGTCCTCATCCAGAAGGGGGTTAGAGGACTGCCCCTACTAGTGGACCTTCTAGGTGAATGAGAATGTTTCTCATCCATCCTAGATCATCTAGGGGTACAATATTGGCCCCCCCCTCCTTCTTGTTCATCCTGGCCAATGGTGACAAAACAGGTCTCCAGCCTGAAACATCTAGCCTAACTTGAAGCCAAAGGAGGGTCATCCAAGGCAGCATGTGAGGGAGGGGTGATTCACTTCCCATAAAGGGGTGTCCCCTCCTCCCATAGCCTGATTGGGCAAGTAACGACTGACTCCCTATCCCCCATCGGGGTCAATGAGGAACATAGATACTGGGGATATCAACCCGATCCCTGTCTCCAGAATGATAACGGAACCCCACTGACCAGTGACCGGTGTTTGAAGCCTGGTGGCCGGTAACCAGACAAAGACTGGTTCATTGACAATGATCTGATGGATAAGCCCACATCAAGTTTTTTTAGAACAAAATCACTGCAATTCATTCTCAGTAATGCATGATTTGTTAGTCACATTCAATGGGACACCAACCTTGATAGTGCTGCTCCTCCTTACGGGAGGGGGGGGGGGGCAACTCATACCCTGGTGTTTTTCCTCCTTTGGGAGTGACCCATAATCAATCCCTCATCAGCACTGACACGAGATTAACATCAGGGATCCTTGGGCCTTATGCGATCTCCAAAACCCGGAAGTCTTAGAACATTCTTGCCCCACCAGAACATTATATTTTTTCCAAAAGGCCAAAAGATCCAGACCACTCCTGGGAACAGAGGGGATCATCCAATGAAGGTGAGGAGGAAGTAGGGCCTTTCTTCCTCCCCCCTTATGTGCAGTGGTCAAAGACAACATATAGGACAACTGTCTGTCCATACACATCATGTGCACATTAAGCAGGTGGGTGAGTGTTCCATGGGGCCTTCTTTTGCCCCCCCTTGTTGTTTTGGTTGTATGACTGAAGCATCTGTGGATTTGTCATATAATGATTATCTAGTCATGTGACCATTAGCACAGTTCAATGGATGGATTAAATGACAGTGTTCTGAGCAATTAGGGTTACAATGTCAAACTAATCTGTTCCTTTTGTAATCTGATGCATTGTTTAACCTTTGATAAGGTGACCAAAGGTCTTTCTATTTTTTGTAACAGTAGCCACATTTTATGACAGATCAGCATTATCTGTATAAAATTAAAAGTTTTTCATGCAAGTATATTTCCTGTCAAATTTGGTCAAATTCTGTATTTTAGCAAAGAAGTAATTAGGGCTGTTCCAATAAATGACCCAGGGAATGCACTGTGGAGTAGACACCCATAGATCATAGATGTAATTTCGAATTTTGTATCATTTTCATATGAATGATGTAATTAAAGAAGCCTGGCATATATTTTTTTTTACTGCCTTCCTGGGTACCACGTAAGATTAAATGGGACAGCCAGTAAAAGGTTTTTGTACATTTAGTAAAAGTGGCCGTATTTCGATCGGCATCATTTGCAGAAACTTGAAAGCCCTGTATGCCAGGGTGTTTTCTGTCAAAGCTGGCCACACTCTGCTGAGTGGTTTTTGATAAAGCATTGATTAAAAGGTTTTCTACTTTTACTAACAGTAGCCATTTTGGCATCATTTGTATAAACTCTAACACCCTTCATACCAGGGTGCTTTCCGTCAAATTGAGTCAGATGCTGTTCAGTGGTTTTTGAGATGCTGCATAAATTTGTTTCTTTTTCTTGTAATGGCAGCTATATTTGATAACAGATCAGCATTATTTGCATACATTTGAAAGCTTTATGCTACATTTAATCAAATGCTGTTCAATGGTTTTTGGCAGGAAGTTATTTTAAAGTTTGCCTATTTTTAGTTACAGTGGCCATTTTTAATGGCAGACTGGCATCATTTGTACAAGTGAGAACACCCTTCATACCAAGGTACATTCTGTCAAATCGGGTAAAATTCTGTTTGATGTTTTTCTTTTTAATATAAGAATGTGTTCAAAGAATTTTCTATATTTAGTAACAAGGTCCATGCTTGAGAGAGAATCAGCCTCATTTTGTACAAACTTGTATGTCCTTCATGCCAGTTTCTTTTCTGTCAAATTCTGTGTATTGGTTTTTGAGAAGTTGTTCAAAGGTTTTTCTATACTTAGTAATTGCACCCATATCTGATGGTGGATCAGCATCATTTGTAAAAACCTGAACAACCTTCCTGCCACAGTGCTTTCTATTAAATTTTATCAAATTCTGTTTAGTGGAGTTTTTAGAAAAGAAGTTATTTAACGGTTTATCTATTTTTAGTAATGTATGGTCATATTTGATGATGGATGGGCATCAATTGTAAAATTTGAACAGCTATGATGCATACTGCCAAATTTGGTTGAAACTGGTCCACTGTAACTTTTCAGAAGAAATTTAAAATAAAAAAATTTGATGGATGATACAATGGCACACACCAGATAAAGGCTGAAGGTGTATGGTAAGCTCACTTGGCCTTATGGTGTTGTGAGTTAAAAAATAATTTAAAATTGTTCTTGTACAAGTTTTATTTTACAGTATGCTGTTAACCTAACAAGAGTCCATCAATGGGACTGATGCTCTAACAACCGAAAAGAATTTTTAAAAAATTCAAGATAAGACCCATTTCTTCTTTTGAACTGCCGAGTGTTGAAACCATGTCTGATATTGATGAGCAATAACAATATTTTCAATTATCTGCTGTGGTAGCCATTTTCATTGGCAGTAAGATTAGCACCATTTTCATTTAGGACCAACTAGACATCATTAAAAGTCTTTTGGTGAAACCTCATTTGAATATGATAATCCATTCAGAAGAAGTAGCAATAACAAGATTTTCAAGATGGCTGCCATGGTAGCCATATTGGATTTCAGATCAGCCCCATTCTTTGGATCAACTAAGCATCATAGGAGATCACTGTGGTGGCCATATTGGATGTCCAAGCAGCACCATTTTCATTTAGGACCAAGTAGACCATGGGATGAATGTGTGTGAAAGTTTCATGGCAAACCTCCAAGTAGTTTATGAGAGGGTAGTGATAACAAACGTGTGCTAACAGACAGATGGACGACAGACAACAGATCATCCCAGTAAGATCTTCTCATGTATGACCAGTAGAGCTAAAAAAAACCCCTCAGTTTTAAATTAAATCAGTATGATTTTGGGATTCAATCTCCTGCTAATCAGAACAAAAGAGCCGATTAACATCTTGTACACTACCTGATGTTTAGAATCCCCATCTACCCCCTCCCACAAAACAGATGCAAAAACAAAGTACTTACTATCCCCCGACTTATAATATGTTATGGCAAAAATATAGTCTTTTTATCCCAATCTTGATACATAAATGCATTATTCATCTCCTAACTGGTCTATTCTTGATGTTTAGATGTAGCATATCACCATGAGCCATCTAAGCACACATTAAGGTTGGTTCCTGACTGTGTGCTGATAGTAACACTGTTAAAACAGAACAAGTTGATCTGGAAAAGGCATGATACTTGAAAAAAGTCATGATGTCTCTTGTGCAAATGAAATTGGGGCAGATAACTATCAGGGAAAGAAATATAAGTGAGGTGCTCAGAGTTGGGGGCTGGGTGCCACAATCCAATAAACATGCCTCGCAAAGACACTGCTAACTGCAGGCTCCTTAACTTGTATGTCTTTGCATCAGTGAAAGTTCTACTTTTTCTCTATACTCTTGAGTATATCTTTGGTAAGTTTTGCCTGATGAATCATTCAAGAAAAGATATAAAAAAACTGAAACTGGTGCTTTTTTTAAAATTGCAAATCAACCAATAACTGGGTGTAAAATCTGAAATATTAATGCTCTATGGATTATTTCTGGCAATCTTACTTTTTTGGGATAGATAATTCTGTAGATGACAGTGGCAATGATATGAGGACACCACACTTGGTTTTGGCACACTGTACAGGAACTGGATGTGATGCGCTGTTTCTCAAATGTAATGGACACCTTCTGTTCTATCTCATCCAACTGACCCCTTCCAGACTTTGTGCATATGACAGAGGTCACCATAAACCCTGCAGAATAGTGTATGGATAATTGGAATTTATTTTATTTATTATTAACTTATCTTACATGGAAATTCTTCAATATATTTATCCACCTTAATACATCTGGATTACAATTCTGATACCCAGGCAAACCAGCCATCCCAAAAAATTATATTTAGTATGTCTTTGAAATCTTTCAGTACTGTATAAAATTAAATGCCAGGCAGTCATTGATGCTTTGGACCCAAACGGTTGCTAGAACACCAAATTCTATTGTTTATCTTATCATGTGATTTCTGCCCAAGTCTGCTTGATTATTCCAGTGCACCCCCTATCAAGGAAATGGATTATGCCAAAACCATGTAGTAGTGGCATTAGGCAGTGACTGTACACAAGGGCTGGCATAATTATACAACATTGTATTGAATACTACCCACTTGAAATCGATAAGCAGACTCGGACACAATAATTAAAATGTAGTTTGTAACTTTAATAAGCTGATATACAAACTGATATCCAGTATTTATGAATAGATTCTACCCTGTGATTCAGCATTGTTCAGTCACATAATTGCCAAATCTTGTAGCCTACATACTGAAACACAACTAAAACTTATCATCAACTTTTTCCATACATAGACTATTTGCATCACGATTGTTTGACCTCTGACATCATGGCAAATGTAGGCCATGATATTTTGGATCACATGACCAATAATTGTGAGGAATGGCCAAGGAAAGGACGAGATCCAGTTTAAACAATGTAAGTCTGGGCTCATGTGGTGGCTTATTGAACAGATTAAATATACTTTAATTGAAATGAATGAGAAGCTAAACTATCCACATATCGATTTCAGGTAGGCAGGATTTTGTTAAATGGTTGCTTATTTCTGCTAATCCTGTGTAAAGTGACTACCACATGCCACTACCATAGGGTTTCAACAAATTCTATGTTTTTTTATAGGGGATGCACTCTGACCTTCCACCTAAACATAACTGTCCAAATATCTAACATGGTGTTGGAAAGGTCAGAGGAAAGTCAGACTAGAAAGTGGATAGTCAAACATATTCAAACTGGACAAATATTTGCAGTTTGTTGGATTAATCTTTGGCAGATCCACCAGGATTAAACATTTTTTCTTTTTTCTGTGCCTGGTCCAGAAAGCTTGAAGTACCAGGTAGCAAAGTTGTAACCCTGATGTAAACAAAGTAAATGCATGACTAGATTTGTGTTCGTATAACACGTAAGCCAAAACTGCAGCAACAAATGGTTCAAGTCTGAAAAGTTTAAAAATGTGAAAAAAATTGAAAAATTGCTAAAATGGTTAAAAATCTAGTCAGGTCATCTACATGTGCATACAAATATGCCAGTCAAGATTCATTTATCTGTGGTTTTTATGCAATCTTGCTAACAAGTTTCTTTGAATGGATGGACAGATGGAAGTACAGACATACAGATGGATGGAAAGACAGGATCATGCAAACAGTGGGGACATCAAAAATGTTCTTAATCACCATCAATCCTCAATTAACACCATCACCATTATGGGATTATCTAAAATGGATAAAAAACAATTAAAAGAAGAGGCCCAAGTGGACTTGAGATCACACACCTGACTGGCATCTATCTAACACATTTGCAAGGACAGTTGGCCAAGAAATCTGGGTTAGTATGATGATTCTGACATTTCATGGTTTTTATATTTTTCGGTAATGGAAGCCATACTGGATGGGTGATTAGCATCATTTTGTGCAAATTTGGAAGACCTCAGCCCAAGATAATTTCTGTTAAATTTGGTTAACTTCTGTTCACCAGATTTTAAAAAGAAGTAATTAAAGGGTTTGACAGTTTTAGTAATGGTGACCATATCTGATGGTGGATTGGTATCATTTGCATGAACTTAAAATGGCATTTATGCCAGGATTCTGTCAGATTTAGTCTAGTTCTGTTCAGCAGCTTTTTAGAAGAAGTCATTTAAAGGTTTTTAGTAATAACAGACAAATCATGGGAGGGCATATTTTTTTTAGAAGAAGTAATTTTTAGTTTTTTTTTACTTTTAGTAATGGCATCAAAATTTGATAGCAGATCAGCATATTTTGTATAAATTTAAAATGCCTTTATGCTATGATGCTGTTACACTAGGTCAAATTCTGTTCAAGGGCTCATGAAATTAAGTTGTGTAAAGGTTTTATATTTTTATTTATGGCAGACATTTTTAATGATGGATCTGCCTCGTTAGCACAAATTTAAAAGGCCCTTAAGCCAGGATCCTTTCTGTCAAATTTAGTCAGATTCTGTCCAGTGACTTTTGATAAAAAGCATTTAAATATTTTTCTTTATTTTTTATTAATGGAGGTCATACTTGATCACAGCTTAGTACAATTTGTATATACCTAAAAGCCCTTCATGCCAAGATGTTTTCTGTCAAATCTGGTCACATTCTGAATAGCGCTTTTTGAAGAAGAAAAAAATTGTTTAAAGGTTTTCTATTTTTAGTAATGATGGCCATATCTGATGATGAATCTGCATCATCTGTATAAATTTGAAAGGTCTGTATGCAATGATGTTTTTTGTCAAATGGTTAAATTCTGTCCAGCAGTTTTAAAAGATTAGAGGATTTTCCATTTTAAGTGATGACAGACATATTTGATGGCAGATCAGCAACATTTGTACAAATCTGAAGGCATCCATACAAGAATGATATTTTCCAAGCTTGGCTGAAATTGGTCGGGTAGTTTTTCAGAAGAAGCTGAAAATAGCAATTGTTGATGGACAACACACTTCGGACTCAGGACCATACCATAAGGTCATTTAGACATTTGGCCAGGTAAACTAATAAGTCTGAACAATGAGTGAAACCACTAACAGACTGCTACACGCAATGTTGACTCCTAAGTCCATTCTACAGTCTACTCCCATTTATCTGATGAAGATTGTTAAACAAAATCGTAGCATAAACGCAAATGTCGGATAAACAAATTTTACCTAAAGACAGAGTTCACTGTTTGACACTTCTGCTTTGTTTACCTACTGCTAATCAGGCTTAATTTGGTCAGAGTTATTAATCAGGCTTAATTAGGTGGGAGTTATTAATTAGGCTTAATTAGGTGAGAGTTATTAATCAGGCTTAATAAGGTGAGAGCCATTAATCAGGCTTAATTAGGTGAGAGTTATTAATTAGGTTTATTAGGTGAGAGTTATTGATCAGGCTTAATTAGGTGGGAGTTATTAATTAGGTTTATTAGGTGCGAGTTATTAATCAGGCTCAATTAGGTGAGAGTTAATAATTAGGTTTATTAGGTGAGAGTTATTCATCAGGCTTAATTAGGTGGGAGTTATTAATTGGGTTTATTTGGTGAGAGTTATTAATCAGGCTTAATTAGGTGAGAGTTATTAATTAGGTTTATTAGGTGAGAGTTATTCATCAGGATTAATTAGGTGGGAGTTATTAATAAGGTTTTTTAGGTGAGAGTTATTAATCAGGCTTAATTAGGTCAGAGTTATTAATTAGGTTTATTAGATGAGAGTTATTCATCAGGCTTAATTAGGTGGGAGTTATTAATTAGGTTTATTCGGTGACAGCTATTAATCAGGCTTAATTAGTTGAGTTATTAATCAGGCTTAATAAGGTGAGAGCTATTAATCAGACTTAATTAGGTGAGAGTTATTAATTAGGTTTATTGGGTAAGAGTTATTAATCAGGCTTAATTAGATGAAAGTTAATAATAAGGCTTACTTAGGTGAAAGATAAGTGTAACACTCTTTGAATATTGCATTATGTGCATGTGTCAACTATTAATTATCATAACCTTATGACATGTAAAAGTAACTCACCCAATATTATATTGCGGGAACAATTAAGCCAAAGGTAATTAATGTCAGATAAATGAATTGAAAATATATATATATATATTTATTTATTGCATTTCATATCAAAATAAAGACATTGGAGTTGGAACATGAGACTGTCAGTTAAACATAAATTTTTAAGAAAAGAACCATTTCGTGAAATTTCATTGCATACACATGATCAATGGTTAAACTGAGGTCAGATAAAGTCAAGTAGACTGCACTTTATAGAAAAAAGCATCAATGCCTATTTACACACTAATTACTGGTTACATGCAACTTATATTTGACTTAAACACAAGGTATGTTTTACAGAAAGTTTTACAAATAGTCTCATTTTGTAAGTTTTCCAAATATACTTTCCGATTCAATGAGAATTAGTTGAGTTACCTCACTCAGTTGAATACCCTCCATAGTTATCATATATGGATCCAATCACATCATTTCCTCCAATGCTGTTTACATGTTTTAACTCTGAATGGACTGTATATTACAATAAATCACTCCTAATTATGCTCTGCTCCCTGGTTGGAAAAAAAAGTCTGCTTTATTAATAAAAATACTTATATACATGTCCTACAATAACCTACATTAACATATTAGTATCCAGTGTAACTGCATTAATGTATTAGTAACCAGTAAAACTGCATTAATGTATTAGTAACCAGTGTAACTGCAATAATGTATTAGTAACCAGTTTAACTGCATTAAAGTATTAGTAACCAGTGTAACTGCAATAATGTATTAGTAACCAGTTTAACTGCATTAAAGTATTAGTAACCAGTGTAACTACATTAATGTATTAGTAACCAGTTTAACTGCATTAACGTATTAGTAACCAGTTTAACTGCATTAAAGTATTAGTAACCAGTGTAACTACATTAATGTATTAGTAACCAGTGTAACTGCATTAATCAATTAGTAACCAGTAAAAATGCATTAATATATTAGTAACCAGTGTAACTGCATTAATGTATTAGTAACCAGTGTAACTTTATTAATGTATTAGTAACCAGTGTAATTGCATTCATGTATTAGTAACCAGTAAAACTACATAAATGGATTAGTAACCAGTGTAACTACATTAATGTATTAGTAACCAGTGTAATTGCATTCATGTATTAGTAACCAGTAAAACTGCAAAAATGTATTAGTAACCAGTGTATCTGCATTAATGTATTAGTAACCAGTGTAACTGTTATATTATATGCAAAAAAAAAGAGTACCATGAACACACTGTTATGTTCTTCCCGTGTGTAAATAGTTCTGAGTGTAGACACTAGCAAGGCATGACTGACTCTGGAGTGCACTGATGAATACTTCACAATAACACTGATTTTGTCCTTTTAATCCTAAAAGCAATAGGTTCCTTCCTTGCCTCAAAGTCTAACCGTTTACGAATTTTATTAAAAGAAGATTGCTTAGAACACAAGCAGTAAGTAGAAATCAATTGTCTTTAATTGGGTCATTGTGACCCAGACCTTTCAGCATCTATAGTTTATTTACTTCCCATACGAGCAAGCCATCCTCAAAGTTTAGTGCCATTATGTGATAATTTAATTTATTTTGCAGAAATTGTGTCCCTTTTTTCTTTATTTACTAGTGACCATGACCTTTGACACTTTTACCCCAAAATGAATAGGGTTTTTTCTTTGCATGTGCACGTACAAGTCATCCACAAACTTTGGTCAAGGCATGTCAGGAGTTAAGCTAAGGGTCAATTTAGGCAAAGAGTTTCCCTTGTCCATTAAATTTTGCTTCAACACACCTGGAAAGCAAAAAATGGCTACACTTTGCCACAAAATGGTAGCCCCACCTTTCCCCCTGCTTACATCAATTGATATTCCGTCCAAAATAGTGAATCTTACAGGGTTTATTTAGGAAAAAAACTTGTACACGTAAAACAGTAGACGCATGCTTTAAAATCAACTTTTGTGCTAATTTAGTAGCTTCTCGTGCCCTCAAATATGGACTCAGTTATGATTTTTTGGTCAACATAATAAATGTGAAATTTAAGAAAGCAAGTGAAAACCCAAGCTTTTTCAACCCAATTCCTGAAGATTGAAGGTCCAGGACTCCAAGTGTCAAAGGTCTACAGAGAGCTCTGAAAACCCAATACTGTATCATTAAAGAAGTTTGGAGACTAAAAACTATGATGAGAATAATAAATTTATCCAATACTGCATCCGAAAATATAGTGGGTCTAAACGACTTACTGTATTAGTACCATATTTTAAAAAATAATCACCTATTTTCAAGGTTAATGTTTAATGCTATTAATGAAATTATGCAGCAGTTTTTCTTAATCAAGATAGAATTTTTAAAATATTTTTCAAAAAGTATAATAAGTGTTTTGTTTAGTTTAATGCTATTTAACTTGCTGGGCCAGTAAATACTAGTTGTTCATGAACTTACTTTGCCATTACAAATGAAAATCTGACCTCTAGCTCATTTCTCTCTATTTTTCCATTACCCTGCCCTATTCAGACTGGAGGAAATAGTCACTTTGCCTGAATTGTTTGCCCAGCATGACCTCAGTCTGTGTTCTTCGATTAATCTTGCTGTGCAGAAACCATTTAGTTTTTATTTGACTAATTGTGACCTTGACCTTTGTGTTCTGTACGCCAAAATCAATAGGTATACTTCTTGCATGTTCCTCACCCCAAGTGCAAGTCATCCACAAGTTTGGTCAAGGTATGTTACCTAGCACTAAAGCTATTGTACTAAAACCTTTTTCTTTCAGTCAGTGACCATGATCCTCAAACTTTTGACCCCAACAACTATAGGTTTCTTCCTTACACAAGTGCAAGCATCCAAGGTCAAGGTATGAGGTCTACAACTAAAAAATTATGCAGAAACTGTTTTTTTTCTCCAAGTTTCATTGACCTTGATCTTTGACCTTTTAACAACAAAATAATTAGGTTCCTTTCTTATGAAAGTGCAAGCCATCAAAAAAGTTTGATCAAGGTATATGTCTAAAATTTAAGTTATAAATCCCCCTAAAACAGATGGACTGACAGATATTGCATGATAATGTTACAATTTATGGCAACTTGTGTAAACATGATATCTGGTTGCAAAGAGCTACTGCAGACTTACCAACTTGTCTGACATCTCGAACTCTGCCTTCTTTCACAAGACGTTCCCCCTTCTTCCACTCCTCATCAGACTTGGAGCTAAGGCTGGCAAAGAGCTTCATCAGCTCTAGGTCTTGAGGAAAGGCCCAATAGGCCACCTGTAACAAATGCATTTTCTCACTGTCATAAGGGTTCACTTCTATAATAATTTCTATATAAGCAAAATTTTACATTATTAATGATTTACCCATTTTCATTTGTATATAGGTCATGTCAACACTATATATATCTGTGCCTTTTCACTTTGTGATATGCACAATCAAAGGTGTTACAGATTTGGACTATATATCCTATTGCAAAGAGTGTATAAGGATAGGATGAAATAAAAGATTTCTGGTAACCATGTTAATTCACTTATTGGCAAAAGATGCTTACGTAGATTTGTGTTTGTAAGTCCCATAAGTTCCAACAGTTATAAAATATTAAATATTGCTATAATTGCAAGAAAATTGAATCATGTCACCTACATATACATGCAAACATTCATACAAAATTTCATTTGTCTACATAAAGTGGTGTTTGCTTAATCGTGCGAACCTGGTTTTCATTAAAAAAAGTCAAAATACAAAAAAGTGAAAAAATTTGTAAAAAAAATACAGAATTTTCTGTAATGGCTTCATAATCTAATAAGGTCATCTAAATGTGAAAAGAGATCTGTATATACAATTTCATCTTTCTACCAAGAGTGGTTTTTGCATAATCATGATGACAACATTTTTGTTTTGTTATTAAAGTCCAAGTCCAAAAAGAGACGTGTGTAAAATATTGAAAAATTGCTGAAATGACCCAAAAATCTTAATAGGTCATCTATATATGCATACAAATATGCTAGCCAACTTTTAGTTCTCTTAAGTTGACCGTTGAGTGGTTTTTTTGTGCAATCTTTCAAACTAGCTAGATCTCTGGATGGATGAATTGACAAATGGATGAACAGACATTCAGGGTTCATACAGCTGTTGGTAAAACAAATTCCAGATGTTTTCCAGACTTTTTCCAGACTGGATTGCAGTATTTTCCAGACCCCTCTGGCACATGTAAATGAGCATGTGGTATCTGCATAATATAAAACAGAATCCACCAATCACAAGTGGGTGATAGGTCACATGTCTCGCCAACCGCACTGAACCAGCAGGGCCATCACTAGACCAAATAGCACCCCAGGCAAGGAGTGTCTTTAGCAAAATAAAACACAGCAACCCAAAATTCCATACTTTTTCCAGACCTTTAAGGCAAAATCTTTATTTTCCATACTTTTTCCAGGTCTGGAAAAAGCACTCTTTTTTTTCCCCCCATACTTTTTCCAGACTTTCCAGACTGTACGAACCCTGGACATACGTATGGATAGATAAGACCAAATCAGAATGTCCTGCTACAAGCGGTGGGTCAGAGCTCTAGATAAAGATTTCATAAATTGGATAGTTTACTCACGAATTGCGTTTTAAAAAATTCTATGGGGTATTATGTAAACACAACAAAAAACACAAACTTGCTGTTCTAAACCAAGTCTTAATCATCAGGACATTAAAGATGCTTTTCTAAATGCATCAAAGAGCTTAGTGATCAAGATTAATCAGAGTGCATTCAATTGTATGACTCTATTTGAGTAAGTGTTCTCAGTGATCAAGTACAATACCATATATACTCGCATATAATCCACACCCAAATGCAAACAACATAGACCCTGATCTGCTGTCGCATAATATGCCGGCAGATCAGGGTCTATGTTGTTTGTTCTACTGATTAGTCCTTACAAACTGCATAGACCCTGATCTGCCGATGCATTAAGTGACAGCAGATCTGGGTCTATCCAGTTTGCATTTGGTATCAGCTTATACGCAAGTATATACGGTAATTCCAAACATGCACAAGCATCCAGAACTTGTATCAATAGCATAGTTTGTACTGATTGAACACATCATACAACATGGACTGTGCTCAGCAGGAGCAATATGCTAACAACTTTGGACTAATGCTTAAAATTAAATTGTTTCTCATAATTTGAAGGCATTAATAATTTCTTGATGTGTTTTTAGTTGATTTGTCTGCATAAAATATACATAAATACTGCTCATCTAGAACTGTGAGTGGGGCATAAAAATGCCATTATCGGCCATCTGCACCTTTGAATCATGTTCTATAAAATGTCATTATTCAACAGTTTACATGCCTACTTGCAGTAAAACATGCATGTACCCATAAACATTACCCAGATGGGGACATCATTCTTACTTCTTTTCTGAACAGTACAGTGATCAAATTATGTAACCATTCTAAGCAATTATTCATTTCATTACCATTTTCAGCATATTTTCATCCAGTGGTGGCCGATGACTCTCCAGGTTATCACAGGAAGAGACCTGAGCTGTGACCTCAGAAGCACGATCAAGCAGTAATCTTACGACTCCAGGCTGTTCAACATCCTCCTTCTTGTACAGGCTTTCTGTCATGCTATCCATCTTATCACTGCTCTGCCAGGTTGGAAGGATGGAAGAAATGCTCAGGGCATCATCATCAGAATCATCAGTGCCCAATGATGAAGAATCATCAAAATCTGTAATGTTAAAGAAACCTGATGCTCAAGTGATCCAGAGATCACTCACCTGGCTGACATCTGCTGAATAGTCAAATGCAAGAGCAGCTGGCCAAGAAATCTGGGTCAGTGGGATGCTTCCAGTAGCAAAAATTTGTCAAATGCTGTTAATTGCATATGGTGGTGCTCTACAGTTTTGTATTTTGCATAGGTTAGATTTTTAAAGAAAAAGAATTTCCCAGGTTTTCCTCACTGGTTATTCCGGCTATATAAAAAAGACCTTGTATATCTTAGGTATTATTAAAAGAACTTTTAATTCCCTTAATTTTGGTGTATGATTGATGGGTGCAATTTGGGTTGTAGATTATACAGCTTGGTCTTACTTAAGATATGCACTTATCAAAAAAACCGCTAGCTCCACTTGGTCATTTTCACTTCCTGGACTTCAAAGGTAAATTGTAAAAAAAAGAGCAGTTAACTTTTTTTTTCCTTTTTATAAATTTTGTAATTTATTCATTGTACTTTCAGAAGCTGGAATTGCCTACTCTGGCAAAATTTGTTTTCCCTCTTTTAACAACTGCTAAAAATAGTGTACTTTGGACTAATTCAGACTGATTTTTCGAGCACATGGGAGCGGCCATTTTTGTCAGCTGTGTGTTTAGATCATGTACAATTTCCACAAGTACAATATGTAAAGAAATTTCAGCCATAGTACATGAAAACAGCAAGAGGCATGCCAACATTCTCTTCATTGTGCATGTTGCAAATTAGTCAACTTCACCTTACACCTGTCACTCTCTCAGAAGTACATAATATCGGTTGAGCGCCTCCCACATTATGAAATCAGTTGTTTCGAGGTTTCTCTATTTTTTGCATCTTTATCCATATTTGATGGCACATCAGCACCATTTGCCTAATGAAGGGCATTTATGACGAGATGCTTTCTGTGAAAGTTGGTCAATTCTGTTGAGCAGCTTTTGAGATAAAGTTGTTTAAATATTTTTTACTTGTAGAAAGGGTGGGTATATTTGATGGCAGATCTGCAACAATTGTGTAAATTTTAGAGGCCTTCAAGATGGGACGTTTTCTGTCTGATTTTTGTCAAACTCTGGTTGACAGTTTTTTGACAAAAAGCAGTTCAAGAGTTTTTCACTTTTAGTAACAGCACCCATATCTGAGGGTGGATAGACATCATAGATAAGAATTTGAAAGCCCTTCATCCCAGCGATGATTTCTGTCAAATTTGGTCAAATTCTTTTGAGTGGTTTTTATGAAGTTGTTCAAAGGTTTTCCTATTTGTAGTAATTGCTGCCATATTCCATGGTGGATTGGAATCAGTTGCACATAATATGAAACCCTTCATAGCAGGATACTTTCTGTCAGATTATGTTGATCAGCTTTTGCAAAGTTGTTGTTTAAAG
This sequence comes from Margaritifera margaritifera, assembly GCA_029931535.1. Lineage (NCBI taxonomy): Eukaryota > Metazoa > Mollusca > Bivalvia > Unionida > Margaritiferidae > Margaritifera > Margaritifera margaritifera. Next base: position 3,480,679 of record JAQPZY010001516.1, read on the forward strand.
GTTTTTCTATTCAGAGTAACAGGGGTCATATTTGATGGTGGCACATTTGCATAAATTTGAAAACCCTTCCTGCCAGGATGCTTTTTGGCAAATTGAGTCAAATTTCTGAGAACAAGTTATTTAATGCTTCATAAATTTATATTAATGGTGGCCATATTTGATGGCAAATCTACCCACATTTGCACAAACCTGAAAGTCCCTTTATGCCAGGATGTTTTTGTCAAATATGGTTAATTCTGTTCAATAGTTTCTGAGTTGTTTAAAGTTTTTTTTAACTATTTGTCAGTAATAGTGACCTGTTTAATGGCAGCTCAGCATCATTTGTATATATGTGAAAGCCGTTTATGTCAGAATGCTTTCTATCAAACTTGGACAAATTCTGATGAATAGTTTTTGAAAAGTTGTTTAAAGGTTTTTCTTTTAGAAATTGTGGCCATATTTGATTGCAGCTCAATATTATTTCAATAAGCATGAAAGCCCTTCATGCCAGAATGCTTTTCTATCAAACTTACTCAAATTCTGTTCAGCAGTTTTTAAGAAGTTGTTTAAAGATTTTTCTACTTTTAGAATTGGTGACTATATTTGATGGATGATCAGGATTATTGGTAAAAATTTGTAAGTCGTTCATGCCAGGATGCTATTTGCCAATTTGACTGAAATTTGTCCAGTGGTCTTTGCAAAGCTGAAAATAGCAAATGCTGATGGACAATGGATGCACGCTGGGTGAAACATGCCAGATGCAGGGCTGCACCACAAGATCACTTGGCCTTATGATCGAATGAGCCAACAGGTGTCTCACCTGGCTTTCATCTAACAGACAAATACAAGAGCAGTTGCCCAAGAAATCTGGGTCAGTGGGATGCTTTTTGTTGAAATTTCTCTAGTGTTGTTGATTCCATATGTTATGAAAACAAATGTTCCAAGGTTTCTCTAGGTTTTGTATCTTCATCTATATTTGATAGCACATCAACATCACTTGTCCAATATTGAAAGACCCCTATGCCAGGATGCTTTGTTTCAAAATTGGTCAAATTCTGTTCACATTTTGTTTTATATTGTGTAAACGTTCCTCCACTTTTATTAGTGGCAGCTATATTTGATGCTGGAAAGACATCTTTTGTATGTATCTGAAGGCATTAAAACTATGACACGTTCTGTCAAATTTGATCAAATTCTGTTCAGTGGTTATTTTGAACAAGTTATTGAAGGTTTTACTATTTTTAGTTACAGCAGTCATAGCTGATTTGTAAAATCATAAAAAGTGTTCATGCCTGGGTGCTTTCTGTCAAGTTTGGTCAAATTCTAATCAGTGGTTTTGGAGAAGAAGTCGTTTAAAGGTTTTCTATTTTTAGTAACAGTGGCTATATTTGACAGTGGATCAGAACTATTTATGTAAATCTGAAAGGTCTTCATGCCAGGATGCTTTCTGTCAAGTTTGGTCAAATCCTATTTAGTGGTTTTAGAGAAGAAATAGTTTAAAGGCTTTTTGACTTTTAGCAACAGTGATCATATTTGTGTGCAGATTAGCATCATTTGTACAAATTTGAAAGGTCTTCATGTCAAGATGTTTTCTGTCCAATTTGATCAAATTCTGTTATGTGACTTTTAAGAAGCAGCTGAAAGGTTTTTCTATTTTTAGTAACAGTGGCCATATTTGATGGCAGATTGGCATCATTTGTACAAACTTTAACAGCCCATATGCCAGGATGCTCTGTGCCAAGTTTGGTTGAAAATGGTTATGAGCTTTTTGAGAAAAAGTTGAAAACAGCAATCGTTGACAGACAATGAACAGGTTTTTCTACTTTGGTCATATTTGGTGGTGAATCAACATCATTGGCAAAAAGTTGAAAGAGCTTCATGTCAGGATGCTTTCTGTCAAATTGGATCCAAGTCTGGTTAGTTGTTTTTGAGAAGGCACCATTTAAAGGTTTTTCTATTTTTAATAATGGTGGCCATATTTGATGGCAGACTGGCATCTTTAAAGGCCTTTATGCCAGGATGCTCTGTGCTAAGTTTGGTTGAAATTGGTCTGGTGGTTTTTGGAAGAAGTTGAAAACAGTAATTGTTGATGGAAGCCAGATGGATTATGGACAATGGGCCACACCATAAGCTCACTTGGCCTGGTGAGCTAAAAATGTAATTCATTAATTTTAGATACTTGTTCACTTTACAACTGCAAATGGTTTTGTTAAAGTGCATGCAGATTTTCCAAGATCCTTCATTGTGTCCTTGGATAAATGTCAATTTAATCTGGCACACAAGCTATATGCACTAATAAACTTGTTTGAATACAAGCTTGATAACAAAAAACATGGAGATTAAAAACAATGTGAACATAATTGTAGTTTTTTTTCCTTTTAATTTGACATCTTGGAAACTAAAAGACAATTCACACTTTTCCACTTTTCTTTTGAAAAGAAAAAATGAACCATCATAGTGCATATTTAGCTTCCTAATTAAACAAGCCGCTATTATAACCATCACCCTGGTGAAGACTCTGGGAGCAGAAGCCAGGCCAAAAGGAAGAGCCCAAAACTGGAAGATCTCCTATCCCAGACAAAACCACAAGAATTTTCTCTTAGCTGGGAATGTGAAGACAGGCATCATGGAAATCTATGGAAACTGCACAGTTGCTCAGCCCGATGGCGTTCATGACTGAGACAGGTGTCTCTATCTTGAAATGATCTTCCAGAAGAAACTGGTTCAATAGGGAAAGATTGATGAGGAGTCAAAACTTTCCCCCTTGTTTTGAAACTAGAAAGATTCAGGAATAAAATCCTGGACTTCCTTAGAAGGGTGTACATCTCTTCTCGTAGAGATACCAGTATGAACTGGTGGAACCAAATTTCAGATCCTTGAAAGAGGTGGAGGGTCCTGGAAGTGAAGCAGGTAACTCTCACTTTTTGTGGAAAGGACCCACGCATTGTCTCTGTGGTCCAACAAAGCCTCTGAAAAAAGGCTCAATCTGGCACCTACAGGAACATTGAGAAGAGGAGGGCTTGGTAAGAGAGGGTTTGGTTCCCTATTGATGATTGATTCCCTCCTCAGGGAAAGGTAAGGAGTCCATAGAAGGAGTTTTAAACTGGTTTGATGGTTTTGCTGGTTTTACTGTTTACAACATATAGGAGTTGGAGCTGTGAACCGTTCATAATGGAGGCGGTTGTACACCAGTTTAGCTGGAACCAGTACTGCAGCCAGGGACAAGTGTTGATCCCTCAAGCCTTGTGAGGCCACTGTAGACATTAGTCTTCTGGACAAGTGGGGCAGCCTGCAAAAGGCTTTTGCTGAGCTCCAACAAAACCTTTGATGTCTCTAAGGTGGCATCCCTACAGCGGTGAAGGAGTTCCACAGACAGCACAGCACCATGGACATCAAGAGCACATGTATCGATGTCTTGGCAAAGGTCTAACAATCTCTGCAATGCAGCTGGAGATAATGATTCATCCTTCAACAGATTGAATGAGACAACCAAACAAAGACCAGCATGCAAGGCTATAGTAATTAGAGTCCACACCTTCAGTTCCAAAACCACGAGCCTTGGCGGAAGACAGACCCAGGTGCCTGCCTATATCCCCACCTGGGAAGCAACCCCGAGTCCAAAGTGGGGGGCTTAAGAAGCCACGCGGACGACTGGACCTTGTAGCTGTAGGTTGAAACCAGGCCTGAAGCGTTAGATGAAGGGACAGATCACCACTCTGCTGTCTGGCTGCATCTTGGCCTTAAGACAACTTCTGAGGCAGCTCACACTATTGCTGAGCAAGGGAACAGATCCCACTTTGGCTGTGCCCCGGAGAACCCGACCCATAAGGTGGGACAAAGGAGGAGACCCCAACAGATAAGAAGGACCTGATGAAATGGGTTCTTCTGGGAATATTTCTGCATCCATTAAAACAAGTTCATCATCCTGTCTTCACTTTTTGGGCAAGGCAGGACTATTTCATCTCATTTCCCTCATGAAAGAAGGAGACTATAACTGGTTGTTCGTTGTCTTTTCTCTGTTTACAGGTTCACAGGGTGAGAGTGGGGCACCAAGTGCCTGTCCCCTTTCCCTTCCCTGTGGCCAGAGGAGTTTGGGATGATCTATATCATGCCCGGTCCACTGATCCATGGAACCAAGGCAAAGTCATCCATGGTGTCATGTTAGGGAAAGGGCACATGGTCGACTCACCACTGGGTGGTGGAAGTCCCCAAGCCCAGTAGGGATTCAAGAGCTACATCACGAGGGTTATTCCCTTCCCCAACATGGGTCATAAAAACTCGAGAGCCCATTCCGCATAGAGACAAAATGGAAACAGAGAGAAGGGCGGGGGGGGGGGGGGATTGAAATGCTCCCTTCCCTTGGACTGGTGGTCAAAACCTTGTACCGTTAGGAAGACCAGTCCCGTCGATTGGTGCTCAATGTCTTGTGCTTGGTGATCAGACACCGAAAGTAGAATATCGGCACCAATCACCATACCTGGTGATCAGCACTCGGTGTCCAGTGATCGCTGCCCAATGAAAGACACTTGGTGATCAGTGATCAGTACCCAGTGACAGACCTTCTGTGACTGTCACTTGACACATTTCCCAGTGACCAGTGACTGGCGCCCAAAACCTGGAGACTGATTTTCAATGACTGTCACTTAACATATTACCCAGTGACCAGTGCCTGATGATAGACCCTCATTTGACACACTACTCAGTGCCTGTTCAGTGGACAATGACCAATAATAAGAACAGGAAGGCGTGACTTGCTACAGAGTGCTAGCGACTTCCCTATACCGGGAAGTGTAGATGACCCCTTCCTTGTGGGATCTGACAACTTCCTACCAAGTGTCTGTGATCCTACCCACCCACCCGAGTAGAAGTGGGTGACTTCTGAACATCAGACACTTCCCTTATGGTAGTTAGTCACTTCCCTAAATCAGAAAGTGCTGTAGACCCCTTCTAGAAATAGAGGGGGTCTTCTTCCAGTGGCAAAGAGGAAGAAGCAGGTCCCATCTTCCTGACACTTTGGTCACAGTGACTTTCTGCTAAGTCACATACCTCGTCGGGCCAAGTACAATAAATCAGACAAATATCCATGTGTACACATGCACTGCACGGTAAGCAGGGGGAGTATGTGTCCCATGTAGCCTTTTTGAGCAGTATTTACACACACATTGAGGCATTATTGAATACTGAAAAGTAATAACAAGAAATAACACAATAAGAACAAATGGGTAAAAAAAATACTTATCATAACACCAGTTACTAATAAAAGGATGAAAAAACGAAAGGCATGTCTTTGTTAGCAAGTTACTCAAAACTATGGCTACAAAGTTGACCAAAATGTCTAAACATGTACACAGTTTACAATAACCAAAATGTCTAAACATGTACACAGTTTACAATAACCAAAATGTCTAAACATGTACACAGTTTACAATAACCAAAATGTCTAAACATGTACACAGTTTACAATAACCAAAATGATGCCATTTAATCGAAATGATTAGAAACTCAACTTTTCCCCCTATCTACCAGCAAGGCTTACAGAACTGCTATTATAATGTACATGCTGTACCTCACTCAATTTGTGATTGTTTCATATGTTCTATGTCTTTTACCTCTTATTATGACAGGATTCTGTTTGTAAGACATGTCTTTGTTCAATATGTCTGACAGGTTCAGTACAACATCCCCAGGATTGTAGTGATATAGTTTCCAACAGTTACATATATTTACAGGATGAAAAAGTCAATAATGGATCTGGATGTACTTCCTGGACTTGTAATTGGGATGCTTTGTAAGATATACAATGACTATGAAACTATGCAGTGACTTACAAACTTGAAATGGTATTTCTTTAGAATAAAATGTAACTAATCAATGGGTTTGTAAAGCAAACATGTTTAAAGGTAATACTGTAGCTTAAATAACTATATATCAGCATTATCAGTAGATCAACCTGATGTGTAATGTTGTGTAATGTGCACTATAAACAATTCTCTGCAACTTCTACTTTTCTTCCTAGAAATGCCACCCTATGTAAAAATCATAGATACATAATTTAGGAAAAGATTTAACATAAAAATCCTACTAAACAATCCTCTTAAGCAAAGATGTAGAAATATATCATTTATTTGGAATAGGTAGTCCACGTGTCAATGACAGCGACATGCATGTTTGTTTGTTTATACATTTCCCAACCATGTAAACATTTACTGGCAGCAAACTAAACTAATCTGTTTACATATGTAAACATTTCAGCCTTACTCAAAAACCCTAAAATTGTAAAAATGAGTCACAAATACACAAAAATAAAGCAAGGACTGGTGAGAAAATAACAAATACAACACAAAAATGGATACGATTGACAGTAGAAAAGCCAAGAGATGATGCAAATGATGAAACATTGAGCAGAAGTGGATTAAGGTATCAGACTGGGATCATGTTGGTTTTTATTTTAGACCTCCAATTACTAATTGGAGAACAGAATTATCTCCTTGGAATAAAGACTAGTGCAAGGGAAAGATATAGCAACGCAATAATAGTGGGTATTGTGCTATTAAACATTAGTTTCCTGTGGGGTTTTTTAAATAGAATTCTGGAAGAATTATCTAATCAAGTCTACACTTCAATGTAGATTCACTAAGACCTTACGGCTAGGATTTACCAAAGATTATGACACTAATTTGATAGTTACTAATGATAGGATGTAATAAGTACTGTTTGAACAAACCTATATTCCAAACTAATGGTCATTTAAAAAAACAAAACCAACATTGTAATTTCCTGACCTTGCTCATATGTGAGTGAATTCTCAAATACCCCATTACTCTTACCCCATAGTCAGCGATACAAGGTGACATGAACAGTGCTTTTCTGCTAATGCATGGCTAACTGTTTCACCCTAAAGAGACTTTTTCACCCTAGTTGCTCCCCCAAAAATGATCCTTGGATCCATGTCACATAGGGAAATGATGTCGTCTTTGATGCACTTTGTGATGAAGAAACTTGAGATGTCTGTATTAAAAGCTTTGTACCTTTTGATTGTTTCAAGAATGATATGGCTACTTTGCAGTTGACAAGTCTCCAGGTGAAGAGTACAACAAGTTTTTAAAATTGAGGGGTTGTGTTTTTAAATTTTACAATTTATAAGCTAAGAGTAAGCATACATTTTGATCAGTGTACAGTTGAAAAACCTGTTTCTGATTTCCAATGATTTACAGCCAACGAATGTAGAATGTACATTTATATAAAAAAAATTAAAGAAACATAAACACATTCAATGAAACTGGTTCAAACAAGATCCTCATTCTACAACCAACTTTCACTGCTCTAACGGACTAGCGATGACTGGGGGTTTTGTGATCCCTCTGCAAAATCATATCTGAGAAAAATGACATTATAATTATTGCAAGATTACTACTGTAAAGAGTACTGACCAAAATAGAACAAAATTTATAGGTCAGGGGTGTCAAACATACGGTTTGCCAGACTCTTTATTATTATTTATATCAAATCTGACCTGCCATAGCAAACGAGTTTGACACCCCTGGTATAGGTGGTTCAGAAACTTTTATATTGTTGTCAAATACTCTCATGCTTCTGTAGCAATGTACAAAATAGTGCTCTGGAATGAGCTTAAAATTGTTATAATTTCAAAACTTAATAACTTACTTCGACTGACTAAGGTAAAATAAACAAGTTCAAACATATTCAATCACAGGCTTTCAAAGTCTGATGAAATTAATGTTTATTTAAAACTGTTGGTAGGTCAACAATTTAGTACTGGATCAGCATTTTAGCAAGACACATGGATTCCTCCACTACATGAAGAATTGCCAAGTCAGAACAAAGATAGTACCGGTATGCACAGGAGGTTGATATTGGATAGTTCTGACATTTTTTTCTGGATTGTATCCCATATATAATAAAGACAATGATGGATTGTACCCCATATATAATAAAGACAAGAATGGATTGTACCCCATAAATAAAGACAATGATGGATTGCCACCAGCTTTGTTTTTCTTTGGTACAGTCATATCAGGAGATAACTATTTCTTACACAGTGTAGCATTCACAATTTTCCAGGATAAATCCAACGAGTACCATATATACTCGTGTATAAACTCGGTCCAAATGCAAACAACACAGACCCTGATCTGCCGTCAGATAATGTGCTGGCAGATCAGGATCTATGTTGTTTGTTCTACTGATTAGTCCTTACAAACTGCATAGACCCAGATATGCTGGCGCATTATGTAGTGGCAGATCTGGGTCTATGCAGTTTGCAGTTGGTATCGGCTTATACGCGAGTATATACAGTATACAACACTTTGATAGCTCCTGCCACACACTGAACAAATTCATCGGTTTTTATCGCCAAATCATGCATCATCTCTTACTGTAGAAATGGGAATGGTAGTTTACATTAGCATGGAATACCCCTCTGACTAGGGCTATAGGCGTTACAATACGATACGTAGCACAATATTATTTCCTATATTTCAAAGCAAGTGTTTGGTCATACAACTGCTTGTACCCTTCATGGTATTTTTGTAAATCTGTGCCATTATATTAAAACATAAACATTAATGAATAAAAAATAAAGACATAAAGTTTTATGTTATCCTTTATTAAAAAAAGAAAATAAAGTAACTTCAAGAGAAACTTCTTCTAAGTCATAGACAATTAATTATAAGGGTTTATACTTGTGACTAAAATATCCCAATATCATTGTGAAACATATGGTTAGTAAAAATGTAAAAAAACATCAATAAATGCTAATTTGAAAATGAAATCTAGTGGAATTCAATCATTAATTAATGACTAGAAAATGCTGAATACATAACTATTAGCTTAAAAATATCATCAAACTTAACTAGCAATGAATCAATGGAGGTGAAAAAAATACGAAGTACAAGTGTTTAATGCAGAGTAAGAATGCGATTATCAACTTAATATTTAATTAGTTCAGACCACTTAAACAAGTCACAACTACATACCCATAACTCAGGAGTAGTGCTTACAGAAGTTTATTAAGATATTGACAAAGGCCTCGTTTCAGAAGCAATGAAAATCCTCTCTGGCATGTAATTGTCTGAGCTCGTTAGGAGTTAGCTGAATATTTATTTTGCCGTCCAAACATTTCAGCAATTATATTAGGGTGACCATATCCAACCGCTTTTCTAACTTGTTCCGATTTATATTGTATTTTAGCTTTGAACTGGAAATAGAAGGGTGATATTGAGTAAGATGGGTTCAAATATTTGTTGTGTTCCCAGCATGGTTAGTGACAGCTCTACAGACTTTACATTTTGTTTTCGTTTTTACTGTATTTAGGACTCCGTTCTGCACATATACTGGTGTCTGAAATCGTCCCACACATAAGATTTTGACCCTGTTGGACTGGAAATATTGACAATCTCTCCTTCCTCACCCATGTTTATTCATGTGTGAATTGTTGTTTTTGCAAGACATTTACTGATTGGTCAATATACACCCATGAAAGATCAATTCTCCAATCATTTTTAGCCTTATATTACATCTTACACTACGCTCTGAATACTCTTCACAATGGAGGCTAACTTTGAGATAAGACTAAACTTCCTACCAAACACCTGGTTTTTTATGGAAATCGATTCTTGTTTGTACATATGAATACACAAATTGGCAGATTTTAAATCATGATACATTGATGCAGTGATTAATCGTCCCAGCACTACTTCTGACTGGTCTATTTCCAGTTTCTAACTGTAGATACAGTTTTAGAATATAAATACTATGTAACACATCAAGCATGATATTATGATCAAATGGGGGGGGGGGGGGGCGTGTTTCTCCCCACCCCACCCCTCTTTCTCAAATTCTTTGATATAGTGACTGGTATAAGGCAGGTGCCCATGAAAATATACACAGCGAGTCAGTTCATACATTACTCCCGCTGTGCTCGCTCACTAGATCGTACTTGTTACGCTTTTGAAAATTATGGAGGGGGGGGGGGTGCTATGTTCTCTCTACCCCACCCCTTTTTCATATTCTTCCTTGTAGTGACAGTGAATATTCGTATACAACTATTGCCCATGACAATATACTCCTACTTACACTGTTAGTACAAATGGAGCAACCACACTTGTTGATGAACCATGAGCAACTTGAGTTGCCGAGGGATTCAAACAGAGTTGATGTTGCTTTTTTTGTGTGTGTTGCACAGAAATTGGATTATCCTACCTTACTGGTTCCTCAGCTACCACTGAGGATACAACCGTTTAACGGGGTTAATTCCCCTAATACAACATGCAAACATTTCAATATTTGTTCATCATTGTATACCATCATAATAATAACGCCGTCTACTTCGCCGTCGCATGAGAAATTCAGCCATTACAAGTTCCATTTTCTGTCTCAAAGCTCTTCTCCATTACGGGTAAAATCGCGGGAGATGTACGAAACTAAAGCCGAAGACACCACGAGTTCCAGAACCAAAAACTCTACACCCTCAGAAAACATGCCATTTATTGTCGATTTTATATATTTTAGCAAAACTAAGAAACTGATCAATTTATTTGAAAGCTATAACCATATAACCAAACAAGTATTATGGATAACTGCGGCTATGGTTCGTTTCGAACGACGCTGGACGCACTCGATTTGGTAAATACTATCTCTATCCAGTTCTCGGTGCCATATTACGAACAGTCTAGTTATATAGTAGACCAGCAAGTTGTTCTCCACCTTTTATGTTTTTTACTGGTGGTGCCGGCCACCAGTCAAAAGAAAAAAAAGTGGAGAACAACTTGTTGGTCTAGTTATATGGCAGCAAATAAAAAGTTATGGTAGGTCGCGTATATTAAGATAGATACTGGATAATGCATACTGGATTGGTACAATATAAAATTATTTAAAGCACGCTGTTTCATTTGCTCATATATTCCAGCACGTAGGATCTGTCCAAGGCCTTCGACAATTTTCCGCACAGCCACATAATTGAAAAGATAACATTGACCAGAACTCGATGAAACTAACTGAAAACTACTTGTATAACCGAAAACAACGCGTTAAACAGGGAATCCTCATATAGCAAATGGGATAAAGCCTCCAAAGTAACACAAGGCTCAATACTGGGACCTCTATATTTAATATCTTCATAAACCACATTTTCTACTTCACTAAACAAACAACACTGTATGATTATGCTGATGACAACACCATAGCTTACATCCATCAGGATCCAAGTAATTATATATATATATATATATATATATATATATATATATATATATATATATATATATATATATATATACTACAAAATGAGAGCACGATACCGAGTGACTAATTTGCAGCCAATGGCATGTAAGCAAACCCCTGAAATTCTAGGCCATTGTTCCTGGCAAAAATGCGTAAAATTTATCCAGTTTCACCATAGAAAACAGTGAAATACTCCGAGAGAACTGTTTATTAATTCCTTAATTATTTAATTCATTATTTACTAATTCAAGGCTTTTAATCTACAAATGCTTTATTAGGTCGAACTTGAACTACTGCCTTCTTATTTGGCATTTCTGTAGCGAACAAACCTCTGACAAAATTTTAAAAAATATATGGTACTTTGCACTAAAATGTTTATTTTTTTATGATTTTAATAGTTCATATGACTCTCTGCTAAGAAAAGCAAAGGCAAATCTTCCTACTCCACATATTAGTAGAGTAAGATATATGGCAACTGAAGCATATAAGATACTTCACAAGAAAACACCTAATTACTGGACTAATCTGGTGAGCTTTAAAAAGTGCTTTCTTCTCCTTGATGTATCTCCATTGTGTTGGAATGTTAAAATCGTAACATCCTATATTAAATTATCTCAGACTTGTGCAGTTGTTGATTGTATTAAATCCATCATTATCAGGTAGGGTTATTGCACACTCACTCAGTTATTTCCTAATCCGGAAATTAATGTGAAATTTATAAAGAGATTTCACTAACGCTGTAACACTTTTGCATTTTAAATGCCAGTAGGAAATCCCACAACTTGCTGTTGCTATCCGCACTGCACAGTTTAATTGATTCTGCCAAAAGTTCATGTCGCACTGTGCTTTATATCCTTTCAGAGAATCTTCACTATCAGATTTTAAAGTGTAGCTATATAACAAATGTTTAATGTTTTGTGAGTTAAAAAATTTAACTTCAGTGCAGTGATTGTTTAATTTTGTTATTTGTGCAATGCTGGTGTAAATCGAAGCGTTTAACTCGTCTGTAGGGCAATGGTAATGTGCTGTAATTGTTTGGCTTGTCTTTTTCGAATACATTATATTTCTATTTACTGCTTTTTCACATTCACGCGCAAGTCTTTATTGATTTCGCTGTCTCGAATATTGCTATTTCTTTTATTGCAACACCATTCTAATCTCTTTGATTTATACACTCTTTACATCTTTTGCATTTCAGTTGTTTTTCTATTGCAGTTGTAACATTTTCCAACTGAATGTACCTTTTATACACGTTGTCTCTGACACGATTGGACTTCGTCCACAATATACAGTGTTAATTGCACTATTTATTTGTGTAGTATAATTTCAATTACTACTAAATGTAAAATGAAAGTTCTGAGCATTTTGAGAAAATTGTATCACCATGCAAGGATATTGTCTGCATTGGCGTCCCCTTATTGCGCTTTTCATGCATACCATTTTGCTATTTACTATGATGTTATTGGATGAACTTTCTTCGTTCCATCTATTCACTGTGATGTTTTTGGATGAACTTTCTTCGTTCCATCTATTTCTGTGATTGACACAAATTCGCATGCCAAGTATGTTTAGTTTTCATGCTCTAATGCGCTGTTTAATTTGCCCACATCTGAAATATTGCAGAATTCCTTTATTATATAAATATCAGATACAATGTACATCCAGGGATTTACAAATTCACTTGCCTGACTCACTTGACAAGCTCAAATTAGGCTCGGGCAAGCTCAAGTTTCCAAGGAACTTTTCCCCGTTAAAGTTAAAAATTTTAGAGAGGGGGGAGAAAGGGTTGTGTTTCGTTCGTAATGTTTTATGTTCTGCAAGTTTTACACATTGCGATCTCGTCTCTTTATTTAGTGGTTATATGTACACCATTCTGGCCAAAGTTTTTTCATCTATCGTATATCATTTCCATCTAGTAGTCAATGTCAAGGTCAGTCAAATAAAGAATAAATATTCATATTTCAACTTATCATTTTCATTTTAATTCCAATATTTGTACATATCCGAGAATCGCCGACTTTCAGGTCCTAACCTAGCCATCGGCAGATTGTGAGCTTGCCGACTCTAAACAATCGGCTTGTCAAAGATTGCTTTGATGCATGTCGCCAATGTAAAGGTCGGCAGGTGTTAATTGTTAATTAACTCGTGAGATTTCGTGGACAGGTGTGTTTGGAAATAAAAGGCGCTCATCTCTAACGATTAATCACCCCGAGAATTTCGTTCAAATCGTGATTGATGTACCGAAAATGAAGCAACCACAAAATGTTTGTGACCTGTTGTTTACGTGGTAGTTACAGGAGACCGATCAAGCTTACTGCTTGGCAAAGAGTAAATGGATAAAAATAAGTGTTCTCAATCTCAAAACGTCGGCTTGTCCAATATTTTGATGCATGTTCCCGATTTCAAGGTGACTGGATGATAATTGTTAAGTAAATTTAAAAAAAAAAAAAAAAAAAAAAAAAAAAAAAAAACCTGTTCACACATCCAACAGTTGTGAGTATACATCAATCATTAAAAACATTATGGCTTTCAATATTGCTGATGTAGTTGATGAGATGAGTCTGATATCTTATCTAGACAAAAAAAAAAAGGAAAATTGATGAATTTTCTAGATCAAATGAACCTGTTTCAAAGAAAAATAACCAGTATGATGCTGCGAAACGTGCAAGAAAGTTCCAATCATCGTCGATTAATGAGTATCCCTGGCTATAATATTGTTATTGGTGTAACAGTTCAAGGTCTCTCTCTCTCTCTCTCTCTCAAAATCTAGCTATTTAAAACCTTTTATACTTATCGATTTATCTGTTTATTTACATGTACATTTCTGATTTTGCTCTTCTAACGGTATATCTCCGTTCGAATTCTTTTCCATCTACATATCAACATATTTTTTGATAACTTTAATTATCGGCACATGGTTTTAAGGTGCCAACAAAGATAAAAAGAAGCAAAAGTTAAATTACATATAGCGTGATTGCCTTATAATATCCCATATTTTATTTTATCTTACTTTTGTACTCATTTTGGAATTATATGCTTGGGGCAAGCTCAGATTTCCGATCGGCAAGTTCAATTTTCCAGTCAGGTTGCCTTGGCAAGCTGACATTTTAATAAAATGTGTATATATATCGAGTGCTTCCTCCAACTCAGCTTTTCTTCGCAACTTGATCGTCATTTAATTTAAAGCAGCATTGAATTTTCAGCATATTTCCTTGCTGAAAATAGGAAGGTATCCCCTTCCAAAAATCATTTTGTTCTTTAATATTCAAACTATTTCACCTATTTTAAATTTAGGCATTCTAAATGTAAATGTTATCATGTAACCGCATAAGTTGATCTATACTTTTAATGTGCTTTCTTCCTTGTTTACTTAAATTGGAGTCATTTCAATGGATCTATGATGAGTGTCACAGTATCCCTCAATTAGCTTTGGGAAATGTCATGCCATTTTCTGGTTTCATTTTGTGTAAAATACCTGCAAATTCTAGTTCAATAATTTATTATCATAAGCATCTACATGCTCATAGAGTGCACATGTGCGGATCCAGGGTTTTGGTTTAGTGGGGGTGCACATATTTAAGAGCAACGATAGACATGGTTTCAGGCTTTTATAAATTCTGCATACATCTATAGAGTTTGAGTGTTTATTTTGTGTTTTCTTACAAGATTATTATGTGAAAATTCAACACGGTTCCTTCTTCAAAATATTGATTGTAATAGGTCAATAAACTAAAGTAGTATCATAATGGAAATTTCAGACCACACTTACCTACCACGTCTCCCAACAGTTGCTGCCGCGGCAAGCCCACTAATAGCATCCACGGCAACACGCACGCTTTTGTACTTTGTAAGTAAAACGGTTTTCTTCGTGATTTCAGTATTATCATAATGGACGTTTAAGACCACACTTACCTATCACGTCTCCCAACCATGAATCCCCTTCTAATTCTGCATAACCTTTCCCCACTGAGGATTTTTTTACACACGCACGAGACAGATATGCCAACAAAAGTCTTAGTAGTTGCCTTATCCAAAGTATTGTTTTTCCTAAATTTCTTCCTGGACTTAAACCATCAAGTCTTCTGTTAATCGTTTGCCTCCTGTTGACCATTGTTGTTGCATAAAATACTTTATTATTTTTACGGTAAAGCGTCCGGCTACTGCTGAAAGTATTGCAAGCATTTAGAGCCTATTTAATAACTCTAAAATATTCTCTTTCATAGTTGCTATTGTTTTATCTAGCGATGATATTTTTTATTCCACATCATCACTCCGCGCTTCGCTGACTGAATACGTTCAATTATAGGTTGTAGATCTTTTTGGTCGATGCCATATTTTTTATTGGCTTAATACTATCAATTAAAGGCTGTAGATCCCTTTGGTCGATACCAGATGTTTTAACAGCTGGGCAATATTTGGGACCATTCCATATCTGATATAATTTGATTGAGCTGATTCCATATAGTTCTTGGACTTCTTTTGCACGAATGGAACCATGCAGCTTTTGTATTTCTACTTATTTTCTTGACATTTTATATACTTTTCGACGTTTTAATAGGAAATTGCTCCGTTGGGGAAACGGAGCTTTACGCGGACGTTCTACCAGAAGACTTTATCTTCGGGCGGAGTCGAAGGTGGTTTTTCATTTCTACCACCACCGTTCGAACTCCTCCATGGTAATCATTTTATCTTTGATGGCCACCGAGTACAGCTTGGCAATTGTACTGAGACTGCTTTGGGCGGCCACGAAAATGTCCGAATAAACACGTATTAGCGAATGTAACCGTAATGAAATTATTTTTCCGGTGCCACCGGCCACATCAGTTACTTTCGATATAGCTCCGACAACAATTGCGATTGGTGCATCTATAATGGTTGTCGTGGTCTCGATTCCCGCCACACCAAGGCCAACAGTTGCTGCCGCGGCAAACCCACAAATAGCATCAACGACAACACACACGCGTTTGTAGTTTGTGGGTTTTTCTTTGTGATTTCATCACGCAACTTTTGTTCCGCTTCGATTATCACTGGTCTCCAATTGTTTCGAAGTCGTCTGCTTCAGAGATAAAATGTGCTATTTATTAGGGATTTTGATGTGCTGAATTTAAATATGACAATTAAAACAACTGATTGGCTACTGTTTCCAAGATATTTAAGTGTTTACATTTTACGTCTGTGTATATTGTGTACATAGTAGACTTTTAATCATAAATTGTAAACATGTTTTCATGTGTTTATGGTTGCTTTACATGATAATATTTCACCTGTCCTGTTTATGTAACACTTTAAAAAACAACAAAAGGGTTATATAAATAAAAATATATTGAAACAAAAGTAAAAAAACTATTATCTATATATAAATACATACTTTAGTCCTTATTCAGTGTCTACTCGGCGCTTCTTGGCTTGTCTCTTGTATTCATTAAATGGAGCATCTCTTGTCAATGTCCAGCAAAAGTCTGCAAGCATTGATGGGCTCCATTTGCCCTGATAGCGTTTCTCCATTGTTGCAATGTCCTGGTGAAATTGCTCGCCTTGCTCGTCGCTCACTGCTCCGCAGTTCGGTGGAAAATAATCTAGATGAGAGTGCAAAAAATTTATCTTTAGTGACATGTTGCAACCAAGGCTTTCGTGTGCCTTGAGGAGGTTTTCCACCAACTCCCTGTAATTGTCTGCCTTGTTGTTTCCGAGAAAATTTGTTGCCACTAACTGGAAGGCCTTCCATAACGTCTTTTCCTTGCCAAGCAGTGCACGGTGAAATGCATCATCTCAAAGAATTTCACGAATCTGAGGACCAACAAAAACACCTTCCTTTATCTTCGCTTCACTTAACCATGGAAATTTTCCACGGAGGTACTTGGAAGCTGCTTGTGTTTTGTCCATGGCATTGACAAAGTTCTTCATCAGACCCAGCTTGATGTGCAAGGGTGGTAACAAAATCTTCCTTGATTCAACAAGTGGTGGATGCTGAACACTTTTCATCCCAGGCTCCAATGACTGTCGGAGTGGCCAATCTCTCTTGATGTAGTGGGAATCGCTCGCACTACTATTCCATTCGCAGAGAAAACAGCAGCACTTTGTGTATCCAGTCTGCAGACCAAGCAAGCGAGTAAGAACCTTGAAAGCGCCACAAAGCTGCCACTGATGTTGGTCATAGTTTATGCACCTCGAAAGTTTTTCCATGTTTTCATAGGTTTCCTTCATATGGACTTCATGACCAACTGGAATTGATGGCAAAACACTGACATTATGCAGCAAAACAGCTTTAAGAATCGTCTTCGATGAATGAATGAACAGTCTCCACTCATCTGGATCATGAACGACGTTGAGGGCTGCCATCACACCATCGATGTTGTTGCAGGCTACAAGATCACCGTGCATGAAGAAGAATTGTACAAGATCCTTTTGACGGTCACGGAACATGGAAACCCTAACATCACCTGCCAGGAGATTCCACTGCTGAAGTCTGGAGCCCAACAGCTCTGCCTTACTCTTGGGTAGTTCCAAATCCCTGACAAGGTCATTCAGTTCACCTTGTGGTATGAGGTGTGGTTCAGAGGAGGAGGATGGGAGAAAATATGGGTCATGTGACATTGATGGTTCAGGACTAGAAATTTCATCCTCTTCCTCTTCCTCGTCTAACTCAAGTGAGAATGATTCTGGTGCATCAGGAACCGGCAGTCCTTTTCCGTGGGGTACTGGGCGTATAGCTGACGGAATGTTTGGATAATGCACAGTCCACTTTTTCTTCTTTGACACACCTTTCGCAACTGGAGGCACCATGCAGAAGTAACAATTGCTGATCTGATCTGTTGGCTCTCTCCAAATCATTGGCACTGCAAAAGGCATAGATTTCCTTTTCCTGTTCAACCACTGGCGAAGATTTGTTGCACAAGTGTTGCAGCATATGTGTGGGGCCCACAACTTGTCCTGATCTCCAATTTTGCAGCCAAAATAAAGGTGATAGGTTTTCTTAACCATAGTGGTTATACTGCGCTTTTGTGATGCAAAAGTCACTTCACCACAAACATAGCAGAAGTTATCTGCATTGTTCACACAAATACGAGGCATCTCTGGTCACTTTGGCTAAACAGAAATGTGTCCCTTTGCAAAATCAAACACTGACAAAAAAGAGAGCACGACACGGTATGATTTGTAGAGCTGATATAGGACAATTTCTTCAGCAGAGTGATGTAAGATTAGTTATGATTGCATCGTCCATGACTTTTAGGAATAACATGATGCAATTCATATCATGTATGACGCAATACCAGCTTCAGATTGCATCATTCATTGTTTTGCCTAAAAAGCAAGTACTGACCAAACCCAGTCATAGATTTATTCATAGATCCAGTCAAAGATGTATTTTAGTCATTTCTGGTTTAAAATGAGATCCCTTCCCTTTATAACTCACTTATCGTCCGCCATTCCCAAGTCAAGGGTCGTATATACTGACCCAATATAATATCTTTAAAACTAGAGCCAATCAACAATTTTAAGCATCATTTTCGTTCTCAGTGACCCAGAATTAGTAAAGATTGACAACATTTATTGCGGAAGCATTTTGGCTGTAGACCAGTGAATTATTTTTTCGCGTCGGTAGCTTTGAAGGTCCATCACAGCTCTTCTGTTAATATTGTCATCATGGAGTATAGTTGCTCGACAGGCTGGCCTTGTTCGGTTGCAACACGCACACGCACTACCCAACCAAGCATTTTTATTCATTGGTACAATTGCCATGCAATTATAGAAAATATCTTCCTTGGTAATATTCATATTGATTACGCCCGTGCTTTGTGTCTCCAACAATTGTTTTCGTCAAAGAACTGCTACGCGGACAAGGGCTTATTTGGTGAAAAGAAGTCGAGGACTGTCTTTTCCTGATCAAGTTAATGTTGGTTTAACATAATTGACGGGGAATGTAACCGGCGTGGATTTGTCAGTGAATTCCACTTTATCGTGGCAAAAACAATCCCTTGGTGTTTTCACGCCTGGCAGTGTAGTCCGCATAAGGGCGTTTTTACTTTCTAAGCCGACCTCGAGTTGGTGTTGACACACTAGGGTGGTCCCAACGGTCGATGGTCTATTTGGTTAATGGCAAGGTTATATTTTAGGGTATATGAGCGTTGTTAATGTTAATCTTATGCAGATATTCATCAACTAGTGAAACAAAATTGCTGTCGATGTTGGCATCCTCTGTCACCTGATCAATCTCCCCTTCGGTAAATTCCGCAACATCGTCACCATGTGGCTGTTCAAAGTGCATTACGTATGTGTAATAATAAATCTTAAACACAAGCACCAAAGACGGTTAAGTACTCTTCCGGATAAACGTTGAGTCCTTGGAACTGAATTTCATCTCCGGCGACCAAGGACCCAGTTATGGCATATGTGAAAGATATTGAAACATTGCCGTTGATGACACGTGATATTGAAATATCATTAGTCCGGTCATCATTTCCCACCAGTTATATTGTACCTCATCCACCTCTAGTTCCGGTTAAGATCAACAAGTATGATTCACACCTTTAAGATGTGAGGTTTTGGTCTATCAAAACCATCCGCGGCACCAGTGAAAACAAGTCGGCCATTTGCTATGCCTCAGTTTCTTTTTTCTCTGCTTCGCTGGTTAATATTCCTTTAACTACGTTCCATGAAGTTACTATACATATTGGTGAGGGTAGGGCTGATAGCCCCTGGGGGGCCTTTACATCCGCGTATTGTTTGGTCACGTTATTAGCATCGTTAATATAGTCTTTGATAAAGGCAACCAACACACCAGAGTCTTTGATTCCCTGGTTCTCAGTGATTTCGACCAGGCTTTTTTGCAATTGCGCCTTGCGGCTTTAAAACAACATTGTTGATGTCTACGTTAGAAGTTTTAAGTTTTCCAGTTTGACCTTGAAAAGTCACAAGCTCGCCCCGATCGACGCCAACAACAACCCGGTTGTTTAACTAAATGAAATCACCTTCGGTGGCAAACCTGGTCAGATTCATATCGGCGCCGCATCGAGTCGCTGCACTGTAGCGTTCCGTAAATGTTAACAGACTTTTTGTATACTATCAAGTGTAGTTTCTAAGTGAAAATGTAAAATCAACAAGCGCTTGCGGGGTTTGGGCTTGAGGAAGATTTACTTCCAGCGAGTGCATGCCGTGCTTTAACAATAAGATGTCCACATATTAGGCCTTCCATCCGAGCTAGCAACGGCAGCGTTGAATAAAACAGTGGTAGACGACTTCGCGGTCGAGAAGTTCTACTTCCACCACGTAGATAATCAACATCTTCACGTGGCGGTGCAAGCACGTACGAGTCAAAATATAAAAGATGTCGAGGCGTTACCTCGTATGCGACCAAATGTATTCAAGGTCGTGTTATCTAATCCCCTAACGCAGCTGCTTTTGCGACCGAGGGAGCTGCAGCAGCCACAAAGCTGGAATGGCCGCGAAAAATGGAAATATTCCACCGCTCTTTTGCATTTTGATAAATTTAATTTTACCGAGGTGTTCTATTGTTTGGCTTCCTTCAACTTGTTAAGTTGTGTTTGAGTTAGCTACAAGGGGACATCTCCAGTTAACTTTGCCGGAGAAAGCCGCAATCCGAGCCCGCAATAGTTTTTTATTGCACTTTTTTGCAAGCTGGTTTGTGCTAAAACCAACTTTAACTTCGTGATATGACACTATTTTAATTGTGCTGTTCAATTACAACAATTACGAGTTTGAGAAAACAACTAAGAGTTCTCTACAGGTACGTCAATAACCCTCATTCGGACACTCGAGCCCTGCAACAACAGAAACTTATCGGAGAGTATCACAACAATACATCTGTACTCTGGATCACTGTCTGCTCCTCCTACACGTGCTGTGAAGAACATGTCCACCACGGACTGCTTAACCAAGTCTAGAGGCTCGAGAGAAAAGTGATAAATTGGGTTCAAATGAGTGCTGGGAAATCTGCTAGCCTGTGTCAACATTCTGTTCTCGGTTCATGAATTTCAACAGCCGATGATACACACGCGCGACTTGATTGTTGTCAAAGTTAAGCAAAATGTTTTCGGTGAGTTTTTGGTGACCGTTTAACGTCAGCGAGGCCTCATTCAATGCCAGTTTTGAAAATATTATCGGACTTTCCCATTGGGCGTCCTGATAGTCTACGACTTGAAATGCAACAAAACGTGACATGGTGCACTGACACCTTGTTGGGAACTTATTGTTCATGAGAACTCTCCTCGAACGGTGCTTTGGTGTGAGTCTTGGTCATTGCAAGGAATTAAAACGAAAATGTTCTGCCAGTCTCCATAAATGATATCAAACGTTCTTCTGTAGCTACTGATGGGGTCATTGAAGGCATCCAAAGCGCAAGTTTCGATAACTCAACGTTACGAGCGGCGATGGTATTATCACGCCAAATTGCATTATTAGCGTTGCCCTTTCGGTTTAACGTGACTGTGTGTTTGACTCCGAAAAAAACGTTACGAAAGTCTCGACAAAAACAGAATTTGTGTGAGAGTGGAATCGTGCAGGAAAAATCCCCTCGCGCGTTAAGCTGGGCTCGACGCTGAGCGAATCCGCCCTTGAAATTCGGGTTGACGTTAATGAGTACGTTTTCTACATCTGCGTCAGCGTTGTTTGCCTTATTTTGAGGTTGTCTACTTACATACTGGATATGATCAGGACGGTCGCTTGTATCTTTGACGAACATCATAGACGGGCCAGCAGACCTCGCGTAATCGTCACTGTAACGGACGAGTCCGAGAATTGTTATGGCAACGTCAACGTTGTCGAGAATTGCTTCGATATCATTTCATCGATAAAATATCGTGTGCTGTTAAACAACGCCATGATACTGTTGTTGACAAATCAGACTATGTCCTTGGCAATGTATGCGGCGTTGTTGTCCACGCGTACAAGCTTTCCTTGGACTTCCAAGAATGCCTCGCACGGAAGAAAATACCGAGATGTGTCATGAACTTGATCCCTAGCCTCGTACGCGTTATATTGATATCTCGCAACACAAACACGCCTATATCCCACGCGGGATCGGGTGCATCTTTGAATTGAGTCATCGTTTAAGAAGTATCGGTTTCATCTAATACCTTTTTAGTAAGCTCTGCTTTCCGAATCCGCTACCAATTGCCAGATTTGCAATCATCGAATCTGTATTGGCTTGTGCCAGCCGTCATTGAGCAGCTTCATTGATAATTTTACTAACCGGAGCTGGCATTGTTGCCGTCGATGGAAACGCAACTGGAACCTTTGGTTGTCGTGTCACTAATCGTCGCAGTCAATCTCAAATCGATTGGACCGCGTACAATCCCAGATTTTGTAACCAATCCGCAGCGGCGCTTTTGACGCTATCGACGACTCGCATTGAAACTTGCGATTGGTGCAGCGTGTGAGGCCAGGCCAGCGAGAACTTTTCGGGCTGCCGTGAACAATCTCCGGAGGACATCGCCTAGACCATTTCCATAATATGTCGCGTAAGCGTTGACAACACGCACTGGTGTCACACGTCCACTGTCATTGTATTAAATATCAGGTCGATCTATAATGTACAGTTGTATTGTTAAGGTCTCAGCGCAGAGGTCTACCGCGTGCCCGTCCTAGTCCACAAGGGTGAAACGATGGTTCATCAACCGGGGATTGCTGCATGGAAGATACACGGGCGTTGCCGGAGTAATCGATATCAGATCACCCGGAACCACATTCCGGGAGAACCCAAACAGTATGTAACCCTGCGTCGAGGCCGAGGCTTTATAACTGCCACTGATAGCGTCACAGGTTAGATTAACTTGAATCGTCGAGGTGATCCTGACAATATCTGGCGCAATATTGCGACTGGCACCGTCGGGACCTGCACGCAGAATTTGTTGCTCCGCGGGAATCTTATTGATATCTTCAGCCCAACCAAGAACTGTTCTCAACGACGACTGTCCGATATCAACCTCATACTGTAGAGACTTAATCGAGATGGCAGCGCTAAGCGTAGGCTCGTGTTCTTCTATGTAGATTTTAGAATCGCGCTTAGTCTCAAATGTAATCCTCTGTAGGATCTGATTCATTGATTTATTATCGTACGCGCCCGTGGCAAGTCCAATAACATTCCAGATACCTTCTCGACCGCTCTCTGCCGAGAACACAAGCGAGTTATTCGCTGCAAGGCCTTCAAACAGCCGCGATCGAATATTAGTCCAACTACGATAAACACGCAACGACGCTAGTGCGATCTCGAGTGTGCGGGATTGCCCTGCGGTGATTGACGTTGGAAAAACTACGTAAAATTCTGGCTGGGTTGACGAGATTGTAATCATCGAGGTGACGCTCGGGGTTGTATTTACAACGACACGCTGTATCGCGGCATTGATTTCACGTAAAACACGAAGCGGTTCAAAACTAATCATCTATGTTATATATATCATCGATATATTCAATGAGCTCGTACATTAACGAGCGAAACGTCTCCGCGTCCATAATGAAGTTGGTGAGAAACCGCTGACAAATCGAGGAGGCCTCATTGATGACTTCTGGCGCGTTGTTGTCGGCGCGAACAGCCCCCCCCCCCCCAGGTTTTCTAACCGATCCACAAACTCATTGACCCGCTGCTGGTCTGCAGTCGCGAAATAACAATAGCCAAACGTTGCGCTTTGTTGATATCTTCATCAGCAACTTCTTCCGGATACATCCTCTCAACGACTTCTTGCTGTCTCCCGCGTTGATTTTTTTAAAATATATTTCTTTACTTCACCATCAAATTCCTTCCACTCGTCGCCTGTTTCCGCACCCAATCCAATTCTGAGACGCTACCTTGTCGTGACGTTTCTTAATGGTTTCGTTACGTATTTTTTCCAGTTGTCCTTGGATAAAGAAGAGGCAAATTTCACGACATCCTCCTCAATATCTTAGCGGCCTTGCTCGTTAAGTATTCCAGAGCGTGGTATCCTTGTGCGCTTCAGTGGTTCTGGAGGATGCGCTATTGTCTCTTCGACACCTTGTTGTGGTTCTGAAAGATGCGCTGTTGTCTCTTAGACACCTTGTGGTGGTTCCGGATGGTGCGCTGTTGTCTCTTCGACACCTAGTTGGACTACTGCAATTGCTTCTGGCAAGCGTTCATTGGTCGCCGCGGCTGCTCTCATGGCTTTCTTGATATGTTTGATGCGTTTGACTGTCTCCCATCATCGCTGCCACTTGTGACTTGGTTTCTGCGGTCGCGGCTGCAATTTCTTGTATAGGCTTGATCAGCAGTGCAAACGTTTGTTCGAGACGCTGTGAGGTCTTCCCGTGCGGCCTGTCGCGATGCAAACATATCTTTTACACGTTCACTGACATCTATGTAACCGCGAATAAGTTTCAGTCGATCCTGGGCAGTTTTGCGGCGTCGGTCAGCATACTCTGCTATAACATCGCTGGATGTTTTCTCTGTTTTGGCATTGTATATTTTTTATCGTCGTTGTTAAATTGATTTGTGAGACACGTTTGTGTGAGATGCATTCACGTCAAAACCAGCACGATACTTGCGTGGCCCATCTGTCAAATCAATCGTGAGAAAACAATGTGGGTCCCTGGAAACCTCCGCGCGAACATATTTCGAAAATCACCCCACGAGTAATCGATAGCACAACAGGTGCAATGAATGTTTGCAAGACCATCATCATCATGTTGCAGTTGTCCCGGATCACTTTGGGTCACATAGATCACATCTGTGTTTTTGTGTCAATCTCGGGAAATTATTCTCGCGGGATTATCTTGCCGGTCTAGCATCACATGCTGTGGGTCTAGGTCACCAATCGCAGAGGCTTCATCAATCGTGGAAAAGAACTCAAGCGGTTCTGGGAAATTCCTGTACGTGAGAACACGTCTGATCATCAGCGGATGGTGCAATCGCGTACAACAGATCCCATGTTAACCTTTGCATGATTAAATTCAACAACAGTTAGGTTTTTCCGGAACTGAATTTGGAAGCAAAGAACCATGTTTGGGTGGTCTCGGCTTTATCAACGCAGAGAAGTCAATGACGGTAAATGCATAACTTTTCAAATCTTCCCATGTTGAATGTCAATTGTTGTATGACCTATATATGCATTCATATTTGTGTACGATGCCGCATGAAAACTCGTAACACAAATCCAACTTGGGTTGTAACACGTAAAGGTAGAGCCGGAATCGCTGGAACATGTTCCGATGTGGGGCAAATAAATGTACGTATGTGGGAACTTCCAGTTCCAAACCTTCCATGTCCATCGGGTCCAGGTCTGAAAAAACTTGACGGAGGTGATATCGCTGCTGCGTTAACGAAGTTACATGGGGTACCGTGGAGTAAATATCTTGGTGAAAAGCATATTTGCGGGCCGGGGACACGTTTGGATATACGATTGGACTCTAATAACCGACCAAAACAAGGAGAAAAAAAAGAACCTGTAAACTGCATCCATGCTGCATGTTACTGACACGATCTTGCTTATAAAACATCAAGCGATATCCGTGCGCGTCAACGCGCCGACGTGGATCTCATTCATGACTTGAATGCAATCGCGGAATCAGCCATCGCAGAAAGAATCGCCAGATATATTGTCAAAGGAGGCATGAAGGCCAAGATTGCACTTGGTGGATCTTAAAATCCACTCATGGACAAAGTCCACTCAGTGGAGGTAAAGCCAAGATATAACAAACATGGACGCGAAAATGTCCGCTATATACTACAGTCTGCGCGGTTATTGAAAGGGTGAATCAGCCGTTGAAAGTTAGCGAGCACGGCAAAGGTTACCTTGAATGTTGCCACAGCGTGGCTGGCCAAACAAGCATTGTGGCAGATTTATTTACCCGTACCAAGAAACATTTCCCGTGGATGGCGCTTGGAATCATCAATGATATAACTTTTTGGGAGGGCCGGGTCGTATTCGTCCACGCTGGGATTGTTTGCGCGAGCGTATCGGTGACTCGCCATTACAATCCCGCCATGGATACTACATTCAATAAACAGATGTGTGTCAATGTCGGTGAGCAGCTTCAACTTGTTTTTGATAGCAGCTCATCCCAAGACATTCCCGGGGATGAAAAGTAGTCAGCGGGGTCTAGTTTATACACCCGCATGGCAGTATCTCTAAACGCTTCCAATACGTCCGGGAGCAGCAGCACATCGGTACGTAGCTAAAGGTCTTGATAGTCGCCAAGATTCTGGCAACCAAACGCTGACCAGATGTTGTTTGCGTGTGTGTAATCATTGACGGAAATGCCTTCGCAGGACAACAATGAAAGGCATGCTTCAACCGGGGGCAATTGGGTTTCATTGAAACATTCCCAGGATGACATATACTCATAAAGATACAAACCTTTTCGAGTTATCAACTTTAACTTATCGGTTAGCGGTACCATATCTACTTGTGATTATGAATCGAGTGTTACCGTGCGAATCTTCGCTGGAAGCTCCTGTCGCTAGGTTATTAACGAGTTTATCTAGGCTTGAATTTAAAAACTGTAGAGAGGGCTCAGTCGAAAGGTCATATATTTTTCCATATTATTTGGAATCACACTTATTACTGCGTTTGATGCAGCTGCGACTCCTTGCAGTATGATATGACCATCATACCCGCGAAAGGTTATGAAGCACGACGGGAATTCTTGGTTAGCTTGGGCAGATTCGCAGCTGTAGGTTGCATGCGCCGTGTGCGGCTCCTCGGTACTCACCAGCGACGTGACAATGATCTCTAACTTTTTCATTGGTAGAGCTAGAAGCTCCTTCAAAGATCCAGCAAGAGTGGCCGTGGAAAACTCACGAATATCATCATCAGTCATAATCATGTCTGCTGGTGAGGAGAGCTGTTTGAGAGATTTAATAAATACCTCAACAGACTCCTTGCCACGGTAAACCATTTGCGGCTCAGTTGCTCCATCACATCGGACAACGATGTAACAAAATCCGCATGGGACTTGTTCAGTAACTTGCGTCGTATTTGACGGAACCTCAGAAGCGTCCACGGGAACGTTCAAACATTCAAAGTCCGCCTAAATAACATACCGGACCTTCATCTTCCGCTGCAACGCGGTAAATTTCAAAACAGTCTTGCCAGGCTCTGGTATGATTGTGAGCTGTGGTTTTTCTTTGATTCCGCCACAGTAAAATTCGTGTTCATCAAGCAGCTGTTGGGTACTAAATATATGCATGCAGCGTCGACAAGGAAACCTTCCTCCATGATGCTTGCTGTGCCGGCAAACTATTCGTGGAAAATCTTTTATCCACACATAGTGGTACCGCGCCACTGGGCCGTCCATATTGCACAACAATAGTAGATCAATTCTGAACCTTA
The DNA here is from genome assembly GCA_029931535.1 of Margaritifera margaritifera. NCBI lineage: Eukaryota > Metazoa > Mollusca > Bivalvia > Unionida > Margaritiferidae > Margaritifera > Margaritifera margaritifera. Next base: position 3,508,197 of record JAQPZY010001516.1, read on the forward strand.
TATGCGTCGCGGTGGATAGTCGAATCGGCTGATGGCCTTTGTTCCAAGTAAACACATTAACAGTGATATCAGGGTTGAGTCGTTCAAACTTACCGAAATCAGTAACCTGCCCAGGAAATTGAATGATACCAAACTTGAGTTCGCCCATGTGCTGTTTGTATTTTCGAGGTTGATCTGTGTGATCGTACGCTGGATGCGTCGGGGATAAGATCGCCCATTCCAAACACCGGTTGTCATTGCTTTTCACATGTATTACGGTGGAATACACGCTGGTGTTGGAATATAACTTGACCCGCATAAAGGCTTGTACGGTTAAATATGAAGCTGAACTTGTAAACATCTGGAAAGCATCCACCCTGAACCTCTTCTGAAGTATTTTTCAAACTTCTACGAGGAGCTTTGCATAACCTTTGTTGATTTCATCATTGATGACCTCTGTGTTTTTATGGTTCAAGACCACAAGGGCACTACTATGAAACCACGACTGTGATGTTATAGATGGCGCAGAGCCTCTTTTGGTTAAATAACCAGGCATGGTAAATTCCACATTGAGAACAATGTCCACCTTGAATCCGGAATGCAGACCCTTCTTGCCCAAGTGCTGCAACGTGAATGTAATAATTCCCCAACCCATATTCCAGATAAGCTTCACAGCGTCTCTTCTTGGCTTGTATACCTTTGGGATGATTGCCTGGTAATCTTGAAGATAACGAAAGCGCTTGTGTAACTTAAATTCTGGACCTTTAATTATTTTAGGACCATACACAACAGCCTTGTCAGCAATAGTACGTACAATATGGCAACGGTCTTGTTCATCAGCGACCATGCGTGCAATGTTAGCCCGAGTGGCCCGTGGAGAAATCTTAATATGTAACTGTGCTGCTGTTGCACGAAGCTGTCTCACGGTCTGACGCGGCTCGTCCACGAGTCCAAATGACAAAATATGCCGGTTTTTCTTGCGGCTCTCGATATCCTTATTCCACGTTCTCACGAGGATTGTTTGAGCTGATTTATAGTTGCCGTTGCAACAAGCTGTGGTTCATCTGGGGGAAGTTGCCTTATCACCGGCCGTGGTTTATCTATGAGTCCTAATACTGCAAGTATATCTGCCTTTCTCATACTACTTGGTATCCTTATTCCAAGCTCTCGCGCAAATTCCTCAAGTTAATTCACAGTTGATATGCCAGTATATATCAGGGAAAAATATTGTCTCATTGCTAATTTACCAATAAACCTTTTATATTGTCATTTTGTAGTATAAGTAATCGCTTCTACCCAAGATATTATATTTTCCGTGACGTTATCGTTGGGTTTTTCCGTGGCATCATCGTTGGTTTTTTTGTCGGCTTTTTCTACAGTCATGTTAGCAAGTCTTCGCTGCGCACGATAATACTCAGCTACATATCCACATGGTCGGCAAAGCTGGTTACGCGACTTGACTCCGATACCACATTTAAGACATGGCCGAGCACCAGGGCCAATACGTAACGCGAGCAAGTGTGATTTACCGTATTCACAATGACATGTTCTATTGCAAAAGTTTTCGTTTTCCAAGGCAAACTCCTTTGCATTTATTGCGTCTCAATGCCATTGAAGTTTCTATATATACACGCGGATTATATTCAATAATACGAAATACTGTTCATATATTTTCGATTTTTAGTTGCTTCTTCCTGTCGCTTTTGCTTGATCTCCTTACGTGCATGCAGTGGTTTTCTGAAGCAGGAGGAGATAATCTAGACAATAGGTTGAAATTTCACGGAGTCCATCAAGCGACATAGAATATGTTTGTGTTCTAAAAAAAAGCAAGTATGCTAGTCGTCTTTTCAGCGTGTAGTTTAGGAGCGATGGGATACCTATACTTTATAAATTTTAGAGGGTTTAGAAGGAGGGGGTGCCGTGTGCACCCTCCCCCCCCCCCAATCCGCCTATGGTACATAGTAGAAATATTGCATGGTTATCAAATGCTACACGTACAACTTGAAACAGAAACTCAATAAAGGTAATCGTTAAGAGCTGGAAAGGAGATGATGGGCAATATACACAATCTTTATAGTAAATTACTGGAGCGATAATAATCAATCTCTTATTTTAAGCGCTTCATCAACAAATTTAGCTACTGAACATATTGTTTTCTTAGTACTAGAAGTTAATAATTAAATGTGCTTATGCATGGACGGTTTATTCCAGAAGTACTTATGAATTAAGTGTACACGTTAGTTATGATATACAGGATATACGAAAAAGAAAATGATATTCGTCTTCAATATCATGGTTGTCACATAACATATAATATCTTTCACTTCTATCGACTCTATTGCTTCCATATCTCCCAGTTTCATTTCTCAGAGTATGAGATGATACTCGGAGTTTAGTCAAAACTGATCGATGTTTATGGTTACACAAGAATTTGAAAGAATCTTCGAGGCCGAAGTCAGTTTTGATATGTTTGTATACCGACAGTTTGTCAGAATTTTGCAATTTATTATTCCAGTCTAATAGGAAAGCATCTGTAACCCTTTGTTTAAAACTTGGAATAAACTTGGAGCAATATACAGAATTGGAAACACCCACACTTCACCAAAACCAAATATGTTTAAAGTATCTTTAAGGAGTGTAACCTAAGTAATACTATTATCAACTTTTTTTCTGTATGACTTCTCAAAGTACGGTTTTCCAAGGCAATTTAAGATATCCGTAAACTCTCTCACAGCTATATCTACCAGAGTCATGAACGTAAATATTTGCTATACAGTTATCAAAATGGGCCTGGTTACTTTCTAAATCTTGAAGAAATGCAGCAGTATGTTGTTGATCCAATTTGTAATTAATTTTAATATATTTAGCGTTGAAGTAATGAGCAGTAACTCCAATGGTAAATGATCAGAATGTGTTGTAATATAGTGGACATAAAAATCGGAAAGTAATGAAGCAGTACTATCAGAAGTAAAATATAGTCTATAACACTACTTCCACGAGAGCTGGTGTAGGTGAATTTACCAATCTCACAATACAGCCTAAAGAGCCTACTATTACCTATTCTCAATCCAGTTGATTTAAGAATATCAACCAAACAATTACCAAAAAGATTTGAACCTTTGTCCATAAAAACTCTCATGTTATCATTATCAATATCAAAATCAATATTGTTTTCTATATGAACAGGGCCATCATTTACAAGGAAATCAGGTTTTAAAGCAGTTCTGGCATTTAAATCGCCAGTTAGTGTAACATCATATCCTTTAGATTTGTACTTATTTACATCACTTCACTCTGTATTTCATAAAAAAAACAGTTGTTGTTAACAAGTTATATGTTGTTGATCCCTCCTTTGGTAAATAAAGAAAACAAATAAGGATATCTTTTTGAAGATTACAAGCAAATTTATCTAATTTGCATTAAGCATAAATATCGCCTTTTGAATGTATTAGCTTGATACTATTTTTCAGTTTTTCTCCATTATAAATTAGGAGCCCTCCACTATTACGTCTGGATTTTTTTTAATGAATTAACTTCCTATAACAATGAATATGTCTATACCCTGCTAAATGTAACTTAGAATTTTTCGTAGACCATGTTTCTGAGAAGCAAATTATATCATATTTTGTTACAAAATCACAAAAATCCTTTGATTCTTTCTTTTTAGTGGTAAGTCCACAAACATTCCATGTCAGAACTTGTGATCCATCCTCTTGTCCGTCCTAAGCGTTCATCTGCCTGTCTGTCTCTGTAGTTCTTAAGTCTGTAGAGGTGAGCGATAATGCCTGAATATGTGTCTTGAGGGTTGTGTTAAACCTTTCCACTACTGACGCTCTTTTGTCTTAGTAAGTTGAAAATTATTCAATGTTTTCCTTTTCCAGTAGATTCTTAATTTTTAAGTTGTAAAACTCTTTTCCTTCATCAAACTGTATCTTTGCAGACTTTATCACTTTGAAGATTTCTCTAAAAGCATTGTGTGTAACATTTCCCTGTTTTGTTTTCACTTTTATAGCCCATGCGTGTTTTGAAGGAAAAAATATATATCACTGTCGATATGTATTTGTATCCATCGTTGAAATTTTCATATGCTTGCATGCAATCGAAATCGGATTGCCACTAATCATCAATCTGACTGACATAAACCTTTTAGTAGGGATTTTTTTTTAAAAACCAGTCTTTCGGTTCAGTGTATTTTGTTTTCTTTTAATTTTGTTAAATGTTTTTCCACAATTAATTGATATTTGTGTGACTTTCATGATTGTAGTTAATATGTCTTTGATACTGTTCGTTGTCGGTCATTTTAAACGATACAAAGTATACAATGAAAAGGCCAAAAGGACGGCCGTCTAAAATAAGTACTTTTATTTTTAACAAACTGCTGCAACGTTCTTTCAAACCTGAATATGAATAATTTCACATTTATGTCAAATGTTTCCGTTTGTATGGTTGATTCGAAAACAGCTACTTCTGATACTGAGACACTATGTATTGTTTGAAATCGAAGCTTGTTTTTAATAAATTCTATCTCTCTTTTTGTCGAATCATTGTAAATTGACTTTGTAAAGTTTACAAGATCTTCGAAGAGTACTGTACATTTTGACGTATACATTTGTTTATTTACTAAGATCAAATGCGTAATTTATTCCTTCTTCGAACTGTACTGTTGTTTACATCTTGCTGTCTAGGCTAATGCTGCTTATTTCAATGTCATCATAACTGAAAGTAATCTGTAAATCTTCATCTTTTCCTAGGCACAGGAGTATGTATTATTTAATGTTTTAATTCTACAAATTAAGAATTGTATTCACTTGAAAGTTATTCTTCAACACAAGTATCTTTGACCTCAAGTTTATTCCATCCAAACTTGTAACCAAATGCGCATTATCTCTAAATAATGACAGTGTTATTTTCTCGAGTAATATTTATATCACCTCTCTGGAAACTTGAATTCAATACACTGTAGCTTTGAATCATTATGGATGTCGTATTAAAAATTTTAATATTCATTTTTCCGTCATTGTTTACAGGGCATGTTACGAATTAGATGGATGTGACGCAACGCGTAATGACCTCATGCCTAAAATTAGCCCTCGTGGGCAGTGTCTTAAATCCCACGGACAAACTTTGAAACATTGCGTCTAAGTTTCAATATGTACAGTTAACTGAAGACCACGTGTTCCCTGGGGGGATATTACCTTAGAGCCTAATAGAAAGTCACTCTGTTATACAACTGTTAGGGTGGTTACAAATGTCATCTCCCTACTAGTGGAAATCGAGGTAAATTTATATTCTTTATTTCAGTAATTTAGGCTACCATCCTATAATACATACAAAAAGGTCACTATGTTGGAGCGCAATGCACTTCTTATAGTATAACTGTCAGACATTATTTACAGGTTTTTGTCTAGCTAATAAATGGTTTATGCAATGTGGACTTTGAGATGAAATCAAGCCATAAAATTTTGCTAAAGATGGACGGGCACACCAACGCTTATTTTAATATTTTTTTCTCTAATATCTTGGGAATTATTTTAATGCATAGTTTTCGTTATGAACTAATAGTATATATAAATTATCATTATACGGTCCCATGAATCAGGGAATGCGTCTTTGTTTTATGTGCACAAATACGTCATCATTAAACGGTCCAATGAATTTAGAAATATGTCATCGTTTATCTGTACTTATACGTGATCGTTTATTTTGTAGTTTAGCAAAAATCGTGAACACATTTCACTTTTTTCCTCCTCTGATTTTTCCAACATACGATTTTAAAGTTCTTTTATCTTGAAAAAGATTGTTACCCCTGCCCAGTTTGAGTTACATACCTTTTGACTTGTATTTCTCTGTTTTATGTATACTCCAACGTTGATTACTATGCAAAATTTGTTTTCCTAGCAGACGACATTTTATCAGCTATAATTCAGTCTGAATTTTTAATTTTGATTTTCATATCCTTTATACAAGTGTGCTAGCGTGGAAAAATACTTTACTTCGCCAGAAGGAACTATGAGTACAACTCTGATGGCAACTCTTCCGGAACATACGGGATAATACATTTTGGAACACAGATTGTATGGATAAACCACAGCCTGAGTTAGATCTCATCCGTTCCGACTTGTTGTACAAAGTTTTAAATGTTTTTACAGGCATGTGAAACATTGAATCATGAAATCGCATATCACTGAATGAAATGTAAGTTTTATGCGTGTCTGATATAGTTAATATACACTGGCAGGTTTGGAAAGATTTTGAATGGTTTGCTTTGATCATTTGTACAGATGACAGTTCAATGTGGAATGCCACCAACAACACACGAAAGTAGACTCGTGTAGACTACATATAGGTTACTTTCCTGAGGGGAGTTGGGTGGGTGATCTATTCAATGGTAATGTGTCTCAATTTCGATATCATTCTCAATTTTTCAACGATATGTGAGCCGTATGAAAGTCGGCATCAGAAAACAAAGTTATGTTTGGTTGAGACATTTTTATAATAAATTCTTTCAGTTTTCACAGTTGTGCTTACTCTCTTAACAACAATATCTCAGATTTAAATATCATCCAGATTAAAATCGCCATGAACCGCCGACATTTTGAACACGGGCAAGAGCAGCCATGCGGTGACATGATGATGTCACAACTAGATATAGTCCAGTTTATTTGGGTGCTCCCGGGTGGCTGAGTGGTCTACGGCGCTCGCCTCTACTGTACATATCACTCAAACATCTCACCTCAGTCGGCGTGTGTTTGAGTCATGGCTCGACCAACGGGGATATGTGAGAAAGCTTCCTGTGGTCGGTGGTTCTTGCCAGGGTCCTATTGGGTTCTTCCTCCACCAAATATACTGGCCGCCATGTAAAGCCTATCATTTGCTAAAAAAATGGTGTTAAACCCCACAAAACCAAACCAGACCACTTGCTTTGGTTTGGTATTTTATAGCACAGCATCACATATAGGTTATTTAGTACTAATAAACTTGGAGTATAAAAAGTGCTTTACTCAAAAACACCACGCTAGCTGAGCCAGACTGATCCAGTGGTAGAATTCAAACCTGAACCCTTTTGATTATGAGTCTGGCATGCTAACGAAAGAGTCACCATGGCTCCTGCTTCCATTAGTAGCCAGATAGTGCATTGTGCCTGTTCTACATCCCCAAGCCTGCATGGGGTAACTTTCATCAGCTTTGCATCATTATGTAAGTGGCTGCTTTTAACATTATTATTTCATTTATATATTGAAACCTAAATAAAATTCTGTTGGAAGTAGATGTTGTCAGTTTGCACAGGAACGCTCATTATCATAACAATGTCATACATGCTATACCCAGTTTTACATGATCATGTAACCATCTGATCAGTCTTGCTTGTGTTCAGAATGTTGGCGGTACAGGTCGATTTTTATAAGAGTGCCGTTTCAGTTTGGGGTTTAGCAGCTAAGAAGGTAAGAATAACTTTGCAAATTTAAAGAATTTGTGAGAAAAATGTCTCATCCAACCAGTGTTGTACATTGAGCACTGGCTCACGGGTTTCCTGCAAGTTTTTGTCCAATGTTCCCCAAATCTTGACCCTGTGTGCCCCCATAGGCATGCTTTTTCATCAGAAAAAAATTGAAAAATACACCATGTCTCTGTTGGTGCTAGCAATAGCCAAGTTGGGAAATGTGATAAGGTTATAAAAACTGTAAGATGTCAATAAATATTCATTTTAAAATAATGTATCTATCAATGAAAACATTCAAGGTTTATGGTAGTTGGCAGAGTTGCAGTGTAAAGTGTTTGACAGCCGTTAGTGTAACGTATTTTCAAGGTTAAAGTCACCCCTACGGCAATAAAGATTTACTTTATTTTGAGGTTGAAATAATGACAAAAGAGACTAAATTTATGCAAAATACACAATTTGTTATTTAATTAATGATTTGTTAGTTTGGAAAGAAAAGTAATTCAGAAAACAGAGGTGTTTATTATAATAAATGCTGGTAGATAATGAGTATACATTAAAGTTAAATGAGAGCAAGGTCTGGAACAGAAAATTCCATGGTGCAGCTAATTTCAGGTTAACCAGATATTCAAACATGTTAATGTTTCCATGAGTTATTTGAGCACATGACAAAACTTTTATTGCAATAATGTAAGTATCCAAGGAAAATATGCTAGTACAGTGCAGACCACAAAGTAAAGGTGGCAAAATTGTGGAAGCAAACAAGATTACTAGTATCTTATTTGTATAGCACTATTTGTGCATCATGTACTATTATTTTCCTTTGTCCCTCTAAAATGTTGTGTGTCCCCCAAATTTGGAATGTGACGGACACAGTGTCTCCTGCCCTTGGGACCCTATATGCAACACTGTCCAACAATAACTTTTGGTTTTCTGATGTAGACTTTTGTACCAATGTTGAAATTAGTTCAGATGTTAACTGGGTCAAGTACACACAGTTCTTCTTAATACCTTCTTTGGAACTTGCAGATGGATTTTTACAAAGGTGAACAATACAAAATCCAATAAAAAAATAAACAATGTCTGAATCCATGAAGGGATTAGAACATTCGCCAATCTGACATGTTGTACATTGGACATGGAATACCAGTAATTATGCCAGGCAATTGTTTGGTTATTACAAGGTCCATGCTAAGGGGTGATTCAGGTCGAAGTAGACACCCTGAGGTTTTTCACTTCACCTTAGCACATCCAAAAACCTAAGTTCATTTCGCCTTGCCTTGATTTCACACCATTTCCCCAACCTGTCTGTGTATAAATATGGTAATCAAAGTAAAGCGTTGACGTTTTTGTCAGTTTTTCTTTCAGTGGGGAAGGCAGAAAATTAGCAACACATTTATAAGCTCTATTAAATTGTGGTGCTAATTTGATGATCATAAATGCCAGTAATTACATAGCTGTGGAATTTCCCACTGAAAAATTCATTTAAGATCCTTAAGATAACAGGTGAAAAATTCAATTTTTGTAGCCCAGTCAGAAGTGAATTATGACTCATTCAAAGTATCTAGGTCCATTACTAATAAAATCAATCATTTTATCCAATAATTCATTTTATACACATGTGAAAAGAAGGCTTCTACTAAGGCAACAGTTGATGATTTTCGACTGTATCCTATTTTTTATTTTGCCAGTTTCTACCATAACTATGTTATACAACAACTGTGGTGAGCAAAATAAGAAAAATTTAAATGTTTCCATAAAATTTCATTAGTAGTTTAATCATCTGACATGAAAATATTCAGAATCAGAAGTTTAAATGACTGTTTTGAACATTATAAATTTTAAACTTTCTGACTCACTTCTCATAATTTTTGCCATTTTCACCCTATTCTTGTATTAAGAAATCACAGTCCATACTACCTGCTCATAAGGGTGAACCCTTAAAGAAACAAGACTAGGAAATATTTGTCTTTTCTTAACACATGAACATGGTAGTGGCATCTTTCACCATTAACCTGCCACATTGAATGCATTTGGTCTTGTATTATGCTTTCTCATTGGTCTTTTGAAGAATTGGACACTGATTGTAGAGCATGTCACAGTTGTTTCTGTTGGCTAACTTTTGTTAAAGGAATAGGGCAAATTAAAAGAATCAAACCAATCAGAATTGTTATTGCATACTATATTGGCTTGTGCGATAATGGATAAACAGAAATCCCACATGGAAAGTGTACAGAGAATCAGATTAGCAATAACATGAACCATAATGATGTAAACTTAGATAAACATAAAATATGGATAGGTTTCTGGTCAATGGTGGTGAACTACTAGAAAGCTGACAGACAGCAAAACATGTAAAGAAAAGGAAATTATTAGATTACCTTTTATTTGCAGATCTCAGATGGATTAAATAAGTGTGTGAACTTGTGTGATACATTCCATTAGCAGGACTGATGATGAATTATAAGTAATATATATATGACAAAAGTTGTTGAATAGTTTTAATTACAGCAATCTTGCGGGAAGCTGCAGTAAATTACTGGCAACCAGAAAATTTGCTGGGCAACCAGATTTTCAAAATTAGTTGCCCAGGGACAACGATATATGTTAAAAACTATTCTACCACTGAAGTCATTTAACAGCTCTTTCTGATGGACACAGCTTCCTATTTCTCGATACTGATATGGATACATAAACAGTATAGGATATAATTGATTGACATTCATCAATCTTATGGAATGTGTGCAATCACTTTTAGGACCTGCCTGGTGCTTTTGTATTGGATTGTGGATGGAGAGAAAAATAGACCAAGCACTTTTTATATTTCACTTAACGTAGGTGACTTTGGCAGCTTTATGTTCTCCTGTCCACAATAGAAATGAAAACATTAACCTTTCAGTCACAAATCCAGCACTCTAACCACAGAGTTATTGTGAGTCCTGCATCCATTAGTCACTCCTTACAACATGTAGGAAGGTGCATCTGGCCTAGATTCTACATTCCCAAGCCTGCAGGCTGGTCAAAAATTTGATACAAGTACATGTACCGTGTATACTCATGTATAACTTCATACCAAATGCAAACTGCATAGACCCAGATCTGCCGTTGCATAATGCACTGGCAGATCTGGGTCTATGCAGTTTGTAAGGACTAATCAGTAGAACAAACAACATAGATTCTGATCTGCCGGTACATTATCCGACCACAGATCAGGGTCTATGTTGTTTGCATTTGTACCCGGCTTATATGCGAGTATATACGGTATGTATATTTTCATGTTTAGGAACAATTAGGTATAAATATGTATATTTTTATGTGGTGGAATTGAACAGTGTTCAGTGTGGAGTGTGTTTTCACATAGACCAGCTTCACAAGAGTCTATAGGGGTTGTCAAGGGACAGTCAGTTCTGACCTAACTCTTTCTATTCTGAGGAAAAAGACTTAGTGAATGCAAGTCTGGGTCAAAGCTGTATACCAGGGGTCCCCGACCTTTTTGTGCCTATGGGCACATTTGTCAGTTTATGAGAGAGTGGCAGGCACCAACCAGTTAACTTAACCCATATTTTAAAAATATTATTATTCATTATAACCTCTTCCGCGGGCACACAAAAAACTTTGGAGGACGCCATGGCACCGCGTTGAGGACTACTGCTATATACAGTTGGTTGTTTGGTATACACAAGTAAATATGATCCTGTCCAAGAATTTGCAGACAGTGCATTATGTATATAACTACATTTAGAGATCAGTACCATTAAAACATCACATGGATCAAGCAGTTATTTTTCACACTTGTGCAGAGTGGTGGCTACTTTGAATTGCCATTCAAGGAGTTGGTGTTGATTATTTCACAGCAAACCTCTTTCAAACAAGTATCAGGGACTTGCATACTAGGGATATTGGAAAGTCCACTGAGCTCCCAGATATCACCTGTTTCCTTTTGATGTGCAAATGAAGTTGCCTGTGGTTTGTGCAACCCTCAGAACAAAGGAACAGAAAGGGTTATGATGTCCTTGGGCTATATTTACCTAGGTTATAGGTTCTGGTTAGTTGTAACATTGTTTTGATGAAAGAGACATATCTTCTACAATTCCTTGTCTAAATTAAAATCTTAAATTTGATATAAGTTTATACCAATGGAAAAACTAATTTCTCATTTTTATTCCAATATATTTTTATGTAATTTATGATTTACAGAAGCCGAGATATCATCACTGAATAGATGTCTCATTTCTACCCACATGTGAAATGTGGCCTCAAATTAAAAATGTCTAAAAATGCAAAATATACTTCATTTTTAGAGAAAAAATAGCAGCAGTGCATTTTTCAAATTTATGAAATGTACAAATATAAGTTTTATTATTGTATCACTGGTGTAGATGTAGTAAAATGGTTTATAAAATAACCATAGTATTGCCCAAAAGCAAATTTTGTAAAATTTCAAAAATTCTGCTTGTATCTATCATTTTCAGATATGTTACTAGAAAGGTTCAAATAAATTACACACATGCATTCTTTCATCTCCTGCAAATAAAATGGTACTTTTCTTTTCTCTGTCAGTGATGAAATAGTGAATTAGTGGTTTACAAAATATGTACCATACACAAGCCGCTCTTGGCACTGAAAGCCTTAAAATCCCATTGGTTCCATTGATCTTAGGTGCCAAATGCTCTCATTTGCATATCAAAAGGGAACAGATGATGTTTGGTTGGGTAAATATGGAGTTTCCAACCCGTGTGTATATTAGTCTCAAAGTATGAAGGCACCATTTTTGTCTTGACTGTAGTTGCAGATATTGAAAGATAGATATTATTATTCTGGCATTGATGGCAGCAGCAGTAGGGGAATCAAGAATTTCAAAAGTTACATAACTCACAATACAGCACTGTTTTCAGGCAAAATGTAGTATTCTTCAGAAGCCTTGTTTAGCATTGTGAAAAAGATAAGTAGCAACATCTTGTTTAGCATTGCGAAAAAGATAGGTAGCAATGCCTTGTTTAGCATATTGAAAAAGATAGGTAGTAATGCCTTGTTTAGCATTATGGGAAAGATATGTAGTAAATCCTTGATTAGCATTATGGAAAAATAGGTAGCAAAGCCTTGTTTAGCATTATGAGAAACAGAGGTAATAAAGTCTTGTTTAGCATTATGGGTAAGATAGGTAGTAAAGTCTTGTTTAGCATTATGGGTAAGATAGGTAGTAAAGTCTTGCTTAGCATTATGGGTAAGATAGGCTGCAAAGCCTTGTTTAGCATTAAGGGAAAGATATGTAATAAAGTCTTGTTTAGCATTATGGGAAAGATAGGCATCATATCCTTGTTGAGCATTATGGTTAAGATGGGCAGCAAAGCCTTGTTTAGCATTATGGGTAAGATAGGTACCAAATCCTTGTTTATAATTATGGGTAAGATATATATCAAAGTCTTCTTAGCACTATGGAACAGATAGGTAGCAAAGCCTTGTTTAGGCCAAACCAAAAAAATATGTGTTTCCTATTGCACAGGTTTTAAAATTAGGGTAGGCAGGTAGGATTTTTTTTTTTTTAACAATATATATAAGTCAAATAATATTTCAAGTGCTTCAAAGTACTGGGCAAAACTGGCTCAATTAGATGTACAAATCCATTTTGGCAATATGATTTTTTTTTTTAGAGGGGTGGGGAAAAAGTGCTACAGTCAGCAACAAGAAACAGAGTTGGTTGGCCGACTGGAAACACATATTTTTCTTTCCTTAATATTAAGGGAAAGATATGTGGAAAAGCCTTGTTTAGCATTATGGGGAAGATAGGTAGTAAAGTCTTGTTTAGCATTATGGGAAAGATAGGCATCATATCCTTGTTTAGCATTATGGGAAAAATAGGTAGTAAAGTCTTGTTAGCATTATGGGAAAGATAGACATCATATCCTTGTTTAGTATTATGGTTTAGATAGGTAGCAAAGCCTTGTTTAGCATTATGGGAAAGATAGGCATCATATCCTTGTTTAGTATTATGGTTTAGATAGGTAGCAAAGCCTTGTTTAGCATTAAGGCTAAGATAGGTAGCAAAGCTTTGTTTAGCATTATGGGAGATATAGGTAGCAAATCCTTGTTTAGAATTATAGGTAAGATAGATATCAAAGTCTTGTTTAGCAATAAGGGAAAGATATGTAGTAAAGCCTTGTTTAGTCATATGGAAAATACATAGCAAAGTATTGTTTAGCATTATGGGAAAGATAGGTTGTAAAGTCTTGTTTAGGATTATATGAAAGATAGGCATCATATCCTTGTTTTGCATTATGGTTAAGATGGGCAGCAAAGCCTTGTTTAGCATTATGGGAAAGATAGATAGTATATCCTTGTTTAGCATTATGGGTAAGATTGGTAGCAAAGCCTTGTTTAGCATAATGTGAAATATAGATAGCAAATCCTTGTTTAGAATTATGGGTAAGATGTATATCTAAGCCTTTTTTAGCATTATGGGAAAGATATGTTGTAAAGCCTTGTTTAGCATTATGGAAAAATACATAGCAAAGTCTTGTTTAGCATTATTGGAAAAGATAGGTAGTAAAGTCTTGTTTAGCATTATGGGAAAGATGGGCATCATATCCTTGTTGAGCATTATGGTTAAGATGGGCAGCAAAGCCTTGTTTAGCATTATGGGAAAGATATGCATCATATCCTTGCTAAGCATTATGGTTAAGATAGGCAGCTAAGCCTTGTTTAGCATTATAGGAAAGATATGTAGCATATCCTTGTTTAGCATTATAGGTAAGATAGGTAGCATATCCTTGTTTAGAATTATGGGTAAGATAGGTAGCAAAGCCTTGCTTAACATTATGCGAAATATAGGTACTAAATCCTTGTTTAGAATTATGGGTAAGATAGATATCAAAGCCCAGTTTAGCAATAAGGGAAATATATGTAGTAAAGTCTCATTTAGCATTATGGAAAAATACATAGCAAAGTCTTGTTTAGCATTATGGGAAAGATTGGCATCATATCCTTGTTTAGCATTATGGTTAAGATAGGCAGCAAAGCCTTGTTTAGCATTATGGGAAAGATAGGTAGCATATCCTTGTTTAGCATTATGGGAAATATTCTTGTTTAGAATTATGGGTAAGATAGATATCAAAGTCTTGTTTAGCATTATGGAACACATAGGTAGCAAATCCTTGTTTAGCATTAAGGGAAAGATATGTAGTAAAGCCTTGTTTAGCATTATGGAAAAAAGAGTTGTAAAGCCTTGTTTACCATTATGGGAAGGATAGGTAGCATATCTTTATTTAGCATTATGGGTAAGATAAGTAGCAAAGCCTCATTTAACATTATGGGAAAGATGAATAGCAAAGCCTTGTTTAGCATTATGGAAGTGATAGCATCACCTTCTGTGAAACCCAACAACTCAGCATGAGTAACAAGGATTTGTGTTCCATTGTTGGTAATTGATGGAAAAAGTGTTGGGTACTTTGATCTTGAAATATGATCCCTAACAGTGACTGGGATATAAGAGTGAAGTAAGAAGGCATATACCCACCTTGCAACTTTTATAGAAATCTTGGAGCAGGACATGCTTAAACACAAGCAGTAGGTACATGTATATACACCATTATATACATAATATCAGTCATTGTTACTGCCATGTACACATACAATTGCCTGTTTCGAAAATATAGCTTGGACTGTGGTTTCAGAATTGTCAAACTCCACCCACCTCCCACAGACTGTTTTTAGTTGTCAAATATTTGAAATTTCCGTGGCTCTCTGAACAGTCTTGTTTTAACTATATTTGAGTCATTAAGTTTATCAGACCTTGGTTAGCATGTTTAGAGAGCTGTTCAGCTTTCACTTATCAACAAATAGAAATGGAAAATAAAGTTATCTTACAGTCATTTTTCATGAATGTTGTACAACGAAAGTTTCTGTTTAATTATATGTGACTGTTTTCAAATGAAGGCATATGTCTGTTTAGAAAATGCTGTGCGATTAAATTATAAATAAATAAGAATACATGGTTGTCTTGACCATAAAGATCAGTATAAAAAAAATGTCTCGATATTGACAATTGCCATCAGAATATGAGATTTAATAAATAAGATCTTTGTGATTAAAAACTGGTTATTTACTCTTCAGAAGGAAGATGAGACTGGGATTTTCTTTTCAGCAATATTGTATTTATTACTTTTTATTGTCAAAGACGGATCAAATCTGAGCAAAATTCTTTTTCTAGGAAAACTACAAGAATTTGTTTGTCTTTAAAATTATCCCAGTACCCCCCCCCCCCTTAGATTGAATAGTCATTCTGTAAGATGTTGTGCAACAGATTGTAGTTAACTTTAACCTAGATGCGTTTGATTCAGAATAATTGTATCCTGTGGGGTAAGCGTGTCCCTGTGGAATAATTGTGCCCTGCAGAGTAATTGTGCCCTGTGGAGTACCGTATATACTCTATTATAAGTCAACCCCCCCACTTTTTTTTAGGGCTGCACAAAGCCAATTTCTTTTTGACGCTCCTATAAGTCTGGTGTATTTTGCGAGTCAGATCTGCCTGAAGGGGTGACTTGTCACCAGTGAGTCAGAGTTGCAATTATATTATTTAGTGGAATATGTCACAAATAAATTGACAACTCACAATTTGTCCATCTTCGTGTAATGAAATCCATTGAAGGACATAATGCTTCACATTTTAAATCCGTTTATATATGATAAATCCATAAATTCACTTATAGATCACATACCAGTATAAAAATAGTAGTTCACAATGGTCCTATTCACAATATCCCATAATATGTTTATTCCACACGTCTTACAAATAAACAATGAAAGTTAAGTCCACATTTTCTTTGATTCACAGTATCCTATAAGTGTCACTGTCTAATGTCATCTGGTCCAAGAATTTGTTCTCGCTGTCTGATAAAGTTTTGAAATCCTCCATCGTCATCTAGTCATTGTACATCGTCATCTAGTCATTGTAAATATTGTCCGACTCTGATTCCTCGTCTTTACTGTCATATGTGGGTGCTTACATAGAGACTGAGCTTGGGCTCTGTAAGTAACACTTTTGATCATTAAGTCTGTGAAATCTATTAAAGGATTCAACTGAACACGTGCTGCACGATCACAGGGAGTTCAAATAACCACTCTCTGTTACTTGGCTCTGAACAAGGTATCAAACTCGTGGCTCAATCAAAGAGTTGTCACATGGGAAACAAAGAGGGTGCTGCCTTTTACAAGCTATGGGATTATGGTCAAACATGCACAGGAAATTGTAGAACTCTACTTGGCACTGAACAAGTATTAAATTCGTGGCTCGATCAAAAGGATTGTCAACTTGAAAACAAAATGAGTGCTGCCTTTACAAGCCAAGGATTTATCAGCCTACATGCACTGGCAGATAACATGGGAAATATCACTTGGGAATTAAATCTGACATGTGGGAAAGGAAAAAAAAAAAATTAAATCAAAACTTTTATTGTATCAAACAGTGTCTATACAGCAAGACACAAATATTAATACCAATACAGGTTGTTCGGACTTGCACGAAAATGGAAGCAATATACTTGCTAGTAAACACCCATGGTAAACAACATTGACAGACACTTGACTTTGCGGTAGGTAATATTTAATTTACCAGTAATCATTTCAAATTATTAAAATCCAAAAAACTGTATATACAAGTACATGTATTGTGTAATGAATACCATCATGAAATGGATGAACTCAGTGCATACCATATATGCATTTCTGAATGGGAATAGTGGCATGAAAACATAAAAATATTTGAATTTACAATTTTTTTATGTACTGCAAGCATCTAGAGTTTCCAACATTACTCCTAGATTTATCAAATTTTTGTGTATGTCGTGATTATAAGATGACCCCTACTCTGCACATTTTCAGTAAAAAAACGTCGACTTATAAGCAAGTATATACGGTAATTGTGCCCTGCGGCAGTTTAAGCTTGCGATGCTGCATTCCACTTTTATTTCTTTAGCTAAAATAACCTACCGAATATACTCGAGTATAAGACGGGTCCAAATGCAAACAACATAGACCCTGATCTGCCGTCGCATAATGCACCGGCAGATCAGGGTCTATGTTGTTTGTTCTATTGATTAGTCCTTATAAACTGTATAGACCCAGCTCTGCCAGTGCATTATGCAATGGCAGATCTGGGTCTATGCAGTTTTCAGTTGGTATAGACTTATACCCGAGTATAGATGGTAACTGACAAGAAAGACTTAATTCAGGACCATTCCATCAACAAAAGATAGTGACAGTTGTCCCTTGCTTGGATATCAGTTTTGAAATGTATTGGTAATTTTAAACCAAATCAGAATTGATATCCTTGAAAATTCTGGCAAATGAATATGTCTTGAGTTTATTCTTCAAAATTAATGTACGTTTAAACTTGATCAGCCATCAGAAAATGTTCCATCTTCCCAGCTACTATATAATAGGTTGTGTTCTGTCTTCTAAGCTACTTATAATAGGTTGTGAATATGGAATTCTTATTAGCATTGATATGAATAGATTACATGTACTATGAAGTGTCCTTTTGATAAACATATTGAGAATTTGATATGCCTGGGAATTATGAACTAGGTCAGTGCTGGACCTGAAGAGGGGATTTATTAAACTTCTGTATCCTTGCATGGACTTTCATATTGTGTGTCATAATTCAGTGGATTTAATTACTGCTGACTTGTGATCCTTGATGGACCCAGTATAAACCTAAGGCTGTAGAGTCCTTATGAGACCTTTACTTTAGAATAAAATGTCTGTAACTCCTCTTTATTGTTGTAGATTTTTTTTTTTGTTTAAATAATTATCCCATTTAGGTTCCCACATCATAGTTATGCTGTCTTTATCTGTCCAATTTATTTATGTCTGTTTATTATGCTCACTACTTTTACCAATTTGGCAATTTTCACATTTAACCAAGTAGTAACTGCTATATTGCATTCAACCAAGACAGTATGGGCTGTCTTGTATTCGACTGATCATCTGTATGCACTAGACCGCATTAGACTGAGTGGTATTGCATTTAGCAGAACATCACATGCCAGTCAGTGGACTGCAGTAAAGTGCACAATGTCAATAAGTCCAATGCAATACAGTGCTTTCTGTCTGGTTCAAAAATGAAAATTTCAGATTGGTAATTAACCCCCACAGTTTACACCATTAGGCAGTTGCACTAAACTTTGTATTGCAGTAAAACGTCAGTTATCCAGACACCAATTATCCAGGTTATTTACTTGTACAGAGTACATGTACTACCATGTCCCCCAAAATGTTTTCTTATTACAATCTACATGTATCTATAAATGAAACTGATTGGCAACGTAATGCAGTAGAACAGCGTAAGAAATATCAGAAACAAGCACAAATATAATCTAATTATAGTGACAATGGTATTATGAATAGCTAAATTATTCATGTAAAGTAAAAATAAATGTAGTTAGGAGAGAGAGAAAGAGAGGGAGATACAAAGAGAGAAAGTTTATTCTTACACTCAATTGTAACTAAGAGACAGCTGGTATACAAGTAAAATGTTTTGCTTCAAGCTTATGAAGGTAAGTCAAGTAAAAGTACTTTTTCATTAATTTACATAAATTTCATACTAGTTTTATTTATAAAATATCCCTATTTTCTTCTATTTTTTGTTATAAAAAGTAGTCTTACTATATCCCTACTTTTTCACAAAGGGTTGCTGGAAAGAGTTGTTAAACCATTTCACAAAATCATAGAAAACTTCTGTAAAGACAAATTAGCATATGACTTTAAAGTGTGCACCTTTTCTATACACAAGATTTCTGTGTGATTGTTCTCTGTTCACCAAGAAGCTTGCAGTAATGTGGAAAATAATATTAACTCTGAAATCAAGAATAGAAGAAAATATTGATGTGCAATTTCAATAAAGTCTCATTACATGTTGGGACAATACAGATCTAGGTGGGCAGACATATAAAAAAAAAATGAGGAAAGGTTAACAGTTGTCTGTTTGTGAGATAGCACATTGTCGTCTAGTGTAAGTTTGAATTTAAATTTAGACAAAAAATAGTGTGCACTTGTCCTTTATGTGAAAGACAATTATGCAAGTATTTTAAATTCATGAAGATTTCTGAAGGTGCTTTTTATGGGCAGGCATTTTGTATATAAAAGTGTAATGTTTCATGGTGTGTACATTTTGTCTTAAACATTGATTAATGAGGAACAAAGTTGTTAACATCATGAATTGATATGCATTTCATTGATTATAACATTTGTACATGTCCCTCTGTGTGTTTCCTGCAGCTTGGACCAAGCTGTTACCTGTACACAGTATCAGCTGAGTTATGTGTTAATGATTCTCAGGTACACACATCACTATAACCCTCACCCTCTTTGTTTCTGATCAATAGTTTATTGATCTTACTGCAACCATTCTCTCTAGTTGTCTTTGTACCTGAAAAGTTTGAAAGATATCTGTTTATCTCTGACAATGACCCATATTTTCACAGCAGATCAGTTTGCAAACACTTCAGGTCATCAACTGACACTTGGGCTGCTTGATTGCAAAGAGGTTTATTAGGTGATAAAGAGACGCCCTATACACCACTTGGATGATAGCGTAGTAATATTGCATGGAATTATATTTGTAATGCTAAATTAACTGATTATCTGGAGTTTTTTCATCCACAAGTTTTCTTTTACCTGTGCCACTCTGCCTGGATTGACTGCTTATTAAAAGAGATTATTTAGGATTACTTGCCTTTCCAGATGAGCAGCCATATATTCTCCAGTTTATTGTAACTGAATCTAGGAAATATGGTCAGTAACATATTTTTTTTTTATCAATATTGCTTTCTTTCAAAAGATGTTTTGAATGTTTTAAAGGAAATACATTTACTTCTAGTGTGGTCAGTCATCATGTTATTTTAAATAGAAATAAGATATAGAATATTAGTTGAGCTGTTTTGAAGATCTAAATGCACACTTAATATAATCAACTTATGTGAAAGTATATTATGCCTAGTAAGTGAAACAAGGCTTCACTGCTTATAATGGTACTTGATAGTATAATATGCCTAGTAAGTAAGGCCAAAAAAATAATATGTGTTTCCTGTTGGCCGACCCTCCCTGTTTCTCATTGCCGACCTTAGAACTTTTTCCGCACCCCCCCCCCAATTTTTTTTTAAATAGAAAAAATCACATTGCCAAAATTGATTTGTGCATCTAATTGAGCCAGTTTTGCCCAGTACTTTGAAGTGCTTGAAATATTATTTCATTTATATATAATGTTAAAAATTTTTAAAAAAAAAAAATAGTTGTCTACCTTAATGTTTAAACCAGTGCAATAGGAAACATTTTTTTGTTGTTGGCCTAAGTGAAATATGGCTTCACTGCTTATACTTGTACTGTATACTATGCCTAGTAAGTAAGTGAAATAAGGCTTCACTGCTTACACTGGTACTGTATACTATGCCTAGTAAGTAAGTGAAATAAGGCTTGACTACTTATACTGGTACTATATACTATACCTAATAAGTAAGTGAAATAAGGCTTAACTACTTTGGATCCTTTGCTTTTACTGGTACTATATATTATGCTTAGTTAAGTAAGTGAAATAAGGCCTCACTGCTTATACTGGTGCTGTATATTATGCCTAGTAAGTAAGTGAAATAAGGCCTCACTGCTTACACTGGTACTGTATACTATGCCTAGTAAGTAAGTGAAATAAGGCCTCACTGCTTACACTGGTACTGTATACTATGCCTAGTAAGTAAGTGAAATAAGGCTTGACTACTTATACTGGTACTATATACTATACCTAATAAGTAAGTGAAATAAGGCTTGACTACTTATACTGGTACTATATACTATACCTAATAAGTAAGTGAAATAAGGCTTGACTACTTATACTGGTACTGTATACTATACCTAATAAGTAAGTGAAATAAGGCTTGACTACTTATACTGGTACTATATACTATACCTAATAAGTAAGTGAAATAAGGCTTAACTACTTTGGATCCTTTGCTTTTACTGGTACTATATATTATGCTTAGTTAAGTAAGTGAAATAAGGCCTCACTGCTTATACTGGTGCTGTATATTATGCCTAGTAAGTAAGTGAAATAAGGCTTCACTGTTTATACTGGTACTGTATACTATGCCTAGTAAGTAAGTGAAATAAGGCCTCACTGCTTACACTGGTACTGTATACTATGCCTAGTAAGTAAGTGAAATAAGGCTTCACTGCTTATACTGGTACTGTATACTATGCCTAGTAAGTAAGTGAAATAAGGCTTCACTGCTTATACTGGTGCTGTATACTATGCCTAGTAAGTAAGTGAAATAAGGCTTCACTGCTTATACTGGTACTGTATACTATGCCTAGTAAGTAAGTGAAATAAGGCTTCACTGCTTATACTGGTACTGTATACTATGCCTAGTAAGTAAGTGAAATAAGGCTTCACTGCTTATACTGATACTTTCTAGTATGCCTAGTAAGTGAAATAAAGCTTCACTGCTTTGGATCCTTAGCTTATATTGGTACCGTTTTAAAGTTTTTTCATGAACTAATGAAGGGAGTTGGGGGTCCAATTTCATTACACTGCTATACAAATCAACAAACTTCCCATAATGAAATGACTTCAGCAGCTTGAAACCTGTATTGTAAATAGTGTAGGAGGAGTTGCACAATTGTATGCATGAACCCATTCACCAACCCACACATGCATATATAAGCAGGTTTGCATGGTCATTTTTTATTTGAGAAGGTTGGAGACAATCATGGCACCCAAGCTTGGAGCGGACACTGAGATTTCTTCTTGGCACCTGTATGTCCGCTCATAGTTATTGGGTTTAATTGTGATTTGATCTAACACCTGTATGTCTCCTGATACCTATTGGGTTTAATTGTGATTTGATATAACACCCATATGTCCCCTCATACCTGTTGGGTTTAATTGTGATTTGATATAACACATGTATGTCCCGTTATACCTACTGGGTTTAATTGTGATTAGATATAACACCTGTATGTCCCCTTTATAGTTATTGGGTTTAATTGTGATTTGATATAACATCTGTATGTCCCCTCGTGCCTATTGGGTTTAATTGTGATTTGATATAACACCTGTATGTCCCCTCATGCCTATTGGGTTTAATTGTGATTTGATATAACACCTGTATGTCCCCTCATGCCTATTGGGTTTAATTGTGATTTGATATAACACCTGTATGTCCCCTCATGCCTATTGGGTTTAAATGTGATTTGATATAACACCTGTATGTCCCCTTGTACCTATTGGTTTTAATTGTGATTTGATATAACACCTGTATGTCCCCTCGTACCTATTGGTTTTAATTGTGTTTTGATATAACATCTGTATGTCCCCTCATGCCTATTGGGTTTAATTATGATTTGATATAACACCTGTATGTCCCCTCATACCTATTGGGTTTAATTGTGTTTTGATATAACACCTGTATGTCCCCTCATACCTATAGGGTTTAATTGTGTTTTGATATAACAGCATTAGAAATAAATTTGGAGTAGCAGGTAGCACATTTTTGTTGCCAACTTTTTAATCCGGCAGCAACATTTGCTACCAAGAGGCAAAAATGTCACTGGGTGTTATTTCTTTTAAAAATTCTTGTTAACACAATTTGTTTGTACTGGATTTTTCACCAGGTAGCAAAATCATAAAACAGGTAGTAAACTTGCTAGTGTGTATTTTGATCTCGGCATAGATAAACTATGTTGTAGTTTTAAGCATGTGATTGCAAAATTTATCAGTTTTGAGTTTGTACTTGTTGATATTTCCTGGAGACTTATGTGTATAGTGTATAGTATCAATGAGTAACTCTCTAAGATCCTGATTCACTTAAGCTTTTAAGAAAATTGAATCTTTTCATCATCTAAATCCTGTAGACTCTTCAGTCATTTAAAAGAAAATTTATAACTTATGAGTCCCATACTACAGAGTACAAGGTTTTCATATAACTTATACTCAAGTATAAGTTTAAATAACAAAAAGGAGAGGGAATTGTACAGGTGATAGAATATGGCCCTTGTAACCTGCCTTTAGAGGATCACAAGATTTAAATAAGGCACACATTCTTTAACACACATTATTTGTTTTGTTGTTGGTTGCTAAGCATCTGAGAACAGTGCACTCTTACAGTAATTTCCTTTTAGAAGCCCATGCTTGATGCAAAGCTCATCCTACAGTTTTACAAAACTTTGGCAAAATTTTTTTATTTATAAGAAAGCTGTGTCCAATGATAATAGCCCATCCCTCACATTTCAAAAGTTTTACCAAGTTAATCTATATGTATGTATCAAAATCTACATGCAGTTCATATCTAACTACCAAGATCTGAAATGTTTGTATTTATTGGCCAAAAGCACTTTGAAAATTCTTTGAAGAGTCAAGAAATTGGACAATTTCAAAATTGCTAGAAAAATCCACAAAATTGCCAAATTCACTGCAAATCAGCATGGTCAGTAAAAAATATGCAATTTGCTGAAAAAATCCGCAGGTGTGGTCACCCAGGATTTTACAAAAAGTCTTTTAGACCTTTGTTTTATTGTATGTCCAACTGGAAGATACAACTTTGACCTGTTTGTCCAACTGAAAGATACAACTTTGACCTGTTTGTCCAACGAGAAGATACCCCTTTGACCTGTTTGTCCAACTGGAAGATACAACTTTGACCTGTTAAAAAGTTAACTTTACTGCATGAATGCTGCATTTGAATCTTGAAGGAAGAATGGTATTATCTTGCATTTTATAAAGACAAGCACAAATCCTTCTTACATTTAGAGAGCTGAATGATTTTTTTTTTTCATTCCTGTTAAATTATTTAAGAGAATTTAGTACGAATTTATTGATTGGTTCACTTTTGAAGTCATTTGATGTACAGATATATTGAAGTTGCTTTACAATTCAGAAAAATGAAGCTGTACATATGCAGTACACTGTCATGTTACAATATTTTGTTTTCACAGCTGTTAAAAT
This sequence comes from Margaritifera margaritifera, assembly GCA_029931535.1. Taxonomy (NCBI): domain Eukaryota; kingdom Metazoa; phylum Mollusca; class Bivalvia; order Unionida; family Margaritiferidae; genus Margaritifera; species Margaritifera margaritifera. The sequence goes on from JAQPZY010001516.1 coordinate 3,532,601, forward strand.
AATCCAGGTGCTAGCATTAGTGTTCCATAGGGCAGGCATGCAAAGCAAACATTTTGAAAAATGATGTACATTGCATTCTTGATTATCTTTAATATTAATATTCAGATGCTTCATGTCATTGTGAAATACTTGTATTACTGTATGTACTCGCGTATAAGCCCATACCAACTGCAAACTGCATAGACCTAGATCTGCCATCGCATAATGCACCAGCAGATCTGGGTCTATGCAGTTTGTAAGGACTAATCAGTAGAACAAACAACATAGACCCTGATCTGCTGGTGCATTATGCAATGACAGATCAGGGTCTATGTTGTTTGCATTTGGATCTGGATTGTATGCGAGTATATATGGTAGTCACTTTTTGTCTTGTCTGAAAAGCATTAGAAAGACTTGGATATAACTGTTCGGATAGTTTGTTGTTTTTTTACGCTATCAAAATTTTGCATTAAGCCCAATTTCTCTGTAATGGTTGCATGTGCAGTCTTGACACTTAATGCTAGCATTTGGCTTTAGGAGAAATACTCAACACTAGAAAATTAGGTCACAGTGATATACCTTTAGGATCAGGGTTTACGATCATCCAGCACTGGAATAGGGGAGACATAATTTTCCACTGAATGTTTGTGAAGAAGATTATGCAAACATGTTTGATGCAAAATGGTTTTAATAAAATCACTCAGCAGGGGATACTGTGAGTTTAGCTAAAGTGAAAATGTTTCTTTTGTGTCCAAGTTCACTTTTGTTTGTCTACATGCTTTGGAGAAGAAACCAAGAGAGCCATGATTAACCCAGTGAAGCTAAATTTATCTTGATAAGCAAATATTTATATTTGAAGCCAATTTCCAGTATTATAGAAATGTTTGTGCCAAATGAATTTGTGTAAGTCAGTATGTAAATGTTTTATTAAGAAGGACAGCCACACCTAATAGTTCAAATTTCAACAGGTTGAGTAGCAAAAGAAACAAAAACTTTCTCTTCCAGAGTACTACCGTGGTCTGTGACTGTAATTTATGGAAATCTCCATTTCCACTGTACTACGATTTCTATGAGTTTGACAGTTTAATAATTTAACACTGGCTTAAGTGTACATTTTGGTTTAGGCTGATCAATCAGATTGAGGTTTCATTCTAGAGTAATATGAAACATGCATACAGCATCAAACTGTATAACCCAGATGTGCCATAACATAGTGTGCTGGTAGATCAGGATCTAGATTTTTCATTGGAAATAATTGGTAGAACAAAGAGTGTAGACCTTGATTAGCCTGCGAGTTATGTGATGGCAGATCTTGGTCTGCGTTGTTCACTCTTGGATGCATTTTATAAATGAACAAATAGAGAAAGTACATGTGGATTGGTTTGCTGTATTTACAGTAGTACCGTATATACTCGCGTTTATGCCGATGCAAACTGCATAGACCCAGATCTGCCATTGCATAATGTGCCGGCAGATCTGGGTCTATGCAGTTTGTGAGGACTAATCAGTAGAACAAACAACATAGACCCTGATCTGCCTGTGCATTATGCAATGGCAGATCAGGATCTATGTTGTTTCATTTGGACCAAGCTTATACGTGAGTATATACAGTAAGCTGAGTTTTTAGAAATGATGATAATCCACCATACAGTGTGGTGACCGTTACTTAAAAAAAACAGAAAAAAAATCATAGAGCATCTTCTCAATAATGGCCTAACAGATTTAGAGCAAATCTGACAGAAAGTATTCAGGCATGAATGCCATTTACATTAATACAGATGATGCAGTCTGTCATCAAATATGGCCACTTTTAACAGAAAGCATCCTGGCGTATAGGCTTTTCAAGCTTGTACAAATGATGCCAATCCATCCCCAAATATGGTGGCCATTACCAAAAATGAAACACTTTTAAATGATGACTTCTGAAACTTCTCAACAGAATTTGACCATTTTTGACAGAAAGCATTCTGGCATCAGTGCCTTTCAAGTTATCAGAAAGGATGTCGATCCACCTTAAAATATGGCCACTGTTACTAAAAACAGAAATTTAAATGCCTTATTAACAAAAACACTAGACCGAATTTTTTCAAATTTGGCAGAAGCATCATGGCACGAAGGCCTTTCAAGTTTTTACAAATGATGCTGATTTGCCATCCAAAATGGACACTGATACTTAAAAAAGAGGAACCAATAAATTACTTTTTTGTCAAAAACTGCTCATCAGAATTTAACCAAATTTGAAATCATCTGTTTTCATAACCAATCAAAAGAATTTGACAAACTTTCAACAGGCACCCTGCCAACCCAGATTTCATTGCCAAATGCTCTTGTATTTGAGTATGAGGCAGATGTCAGCCACATTAACAATCTTGGGCCCAGTTGTTCCTCTGTGCAGTGGTTCCACAAATCAGGGCCGTGGGGGGTCATCAGAAGAAATTTGTAAAATCATATCATAAACCTGAGGGCCGGAAGGTCATGTTAGTGGCCAATTTAGGGTCGCAGCAAAAAAAGGTTGGGAACCACTGCTCCAGTGGTACCGAAGTTGCAGTTAGTGCTTTTGTGGGAGTCACCATCAAGTATTAATATAATTGGCAACTAATGAACAGTTCATTATACTCCATCAGGCAGTTATGTAAGAAGAAATCTTTATGGTTGCAATTTACTTGTGGACCGAATAAAAAGATTGAAGTCACCATTCCTAAATAGGAGAAATTTAGAATATAAATGGTGACTTCTCCATCACCACTTATACTTTGAAACAATGGCTCAATTTAGACTTTGTAAAACTACTTTTATAAACCATTTATTGCTAATTATCAACAGATAATTGGGAACCAAAGAGCACTTACCGTATATACTCGCATATAAGCCAATACTAACTGCAAACTGCATAAACCCAGATCTGCCGTCGCATAATGCACCGGCAGATCTGGGTCTATGCAGTTTGTAAGGACTAGTCAGTAGAACAAACAACATAGACCCTGATCTGCTGGTGCATTATGCAATGGCAGATCAGGGTCTATGTTGTTTGCATTTGGACTCTAATAATACGTGAGTATATATGGTAATTAGTGGCTAGGATCATTGTATAATGCCTGAATAAATGATACTTGACCTCACTGTAATTTTCCTTCATTCCCTTTTTTATAAGACATTGGTGGTGACCCAGATTCAGTGTGACCTCACTTCTTCAGTTTTTTTAAATGAGAACATTTTTCTTTCTAAAGTATCAATATATGTACATTAATTTGATTTAGTGATCAAAATATTTTGAGAAAAATTGTTTTATGGCAACAGAGAAATACTGTATGCTTGTGTACTTTATGTGCAGCCAAAGCCAATATTGTGTTCAGTTTTCTAATGTCATCATTTTCTGAGAATGCACAAATGCTAAAAAAACTGACTTCTGCAATTAATGAAAAATCATCTGCAGGTATGTTCAGCCTCTATGCCCCTCATTCATTTGGATAAAAAGAGTGTGTCCTGTGAAATAATGCTCTAGTAATGTTTCCATTATCCTTAACCTTAAAGACCAATAACCCTACATCAAAATCCTGTCTGCCATTAGGTGTTGATATTCCTTAATATTTTGTTTGGTTTAAATATGAGATAGATGAGTTGTATTCACTTTCCATTTTTCAGGATGGCAGACTGGTCAGTTCTTCAGGGTAGCAGGAAGGACTTCCTGTCTCATTTGTCGTACGAATCAGACCAATGTCTGCTTCGAATGATGAGTAACTATGTGGACCAGTCTTACACATCACCAGCACTGTCTGCCATGTACGATGAAAACATCTTCTGCTCACCTGACAATGTGGACCAGTGCATCAACTACATCAACCAAGTAAGTTTAGCCTTGAAATATCCCACCTAAAAATTGTGCAGAATAGATCATAGATAATGTGGTTTCATTTACAGTAGTGGGTATCAATTTTCATATTTTTTTTAATATAAAAAAGGACAGTTTTTGTGGGTACTTAATTTCATGGATTTGATACTGTCAAATTTTGCATATTTATATGTATTTTATTTTGTGAATTAACCTCCACAAATATCCAAAATAAAAAATAACAAAGAATAAAACTATGCAGACAAGAAATGGTTGTTGCTTGAATGGATAAAACAATACTACTGCCAGAATGAGCATATATCAAACATTTGTTAAGATCAGTCCCTTACACCATGTTTTTGTCTGAGTGCTCAAAATCAAATACCTCAGCATTGTTGATCACTAGGAATGTATCATCAAGGAATGTATCATAACTAGAAATGTATCATCAAGGAAAAGGGGGTGGGGGTGCATTATGCATTACATGTGGCTCATTTTTTGTTCGGTCTTTAAATGCATGGTCCAGTGCAACCATGAAATTCACGAAAATTGGTATCCATGAAAAATTGTGAAATGACAGGATCTAGAACACTTTAAACACATCTGGATGTAGTTTATATATTGTCTGTTGTCTTGACTATGTTGCCCAACACAGATTTAAGTCCCTTAGTTTTGTCTTGTACATAGTACATGTTTGAAAAAGGTATAACTAGAAACAGCTGCAGATCCACATGCTTTAAAGTAATCTCTTGTGAATGGGCTCATGACAGTGGTGGGTGTTTGATGTGTTTGTATCATGTAAATTAAAAGCAGCAAATGATTATGAATGCATGAACTTGAAATATTCCATGAGTATAAGGAATCAATGGTAGCTGAGATGTATTTTTTTTACTTTAGTATGATTTGCCTTTTTGTGTCAAATATGTGTATACATAGTTCTGGGGTGGAGGTCTCACTAGTTTCCAAGCTATGTCACAAGTCCCTGAGGCTTGGGAGTAAATTAACTATTTTATGGGGATACAAATTTTGTGAGGTCACAGTTTTACCTTTACTGCGTTTGTGGTGGATTTAAATTCATGACAATTCACTATCCAGGAATAAAATTAAATTAAAGCTTTCATGAATATTTCTGACGTTACGTAATGTCCTGTGCATATGCTTAAATGGTGGGGATCTCAGTAGTTTCCAAATTGTAACCCAGGGACCAGGTTGTACATTGCTGCATCCAAACAACACTTGGAGATTACCCAGTGGAAACAAAAGCATCATGGTAAATACATACTTTTTTGTGTCATTAATTCAGAGCCAAACCTGTGCATGTTCAACTTCTTGAAATTATTTTGATCATGATAAACACTGTGTACTTTTTGATGTAAAGGAAAATGATGTATAAATTATTCAGTTTTGGTTTTGTTTCAGGAGCTGACAGCAGTAGGGTTTGCCCCACTGAGCAGAGATGGGGAATCCCAGACCATTTCCCTCATCAACACTCTGTACAAGATCCTCCAGCAGTACCAGAAGGTGTGTCGGGTCAGAGAGGAGCTAGAAAACAGGTACAACAAGCGGAATCAAGCATTTGTATTGAGAAAAATATTCCAAAGCAATGCATGACTTCATTGCCAAATGTACCTGCAGAGCAAAGGCAAGATATTTGTATAACAAGTATAACTTTCCAATGGAATTGTTGTTGTTGGTATTGGCTCAGATGACAACGACAAAGATTTTAATCTAGCTCCATTTTTTAGAAACAAACGGCATGTACAGTCATGAAACTGGATGAGTCCATTTATCTTAAGGGATAATACAGTGAAACCCTGCAATAATGCGATAATTGGGGTCCATAAAATTCTATAGCGGAAAAAGCGGGGTAGTGTTATTGCGGGGTTTTACTGTATTTTACTTTATTCAGAGAACAATGTATACACGTCTAATGTATAGTATGAATAGGGTATCAACACCATTTACTATCTGATATTGAGCCGTCTTTGCTTTCCTACATGACAACCCTTTGATTGAGCTGCAAGTTTGATACTTGTTCAGTGCCAAGTAACAGAGAGTGGTTATTTGAACTCCCTATGATCTTGCTGTACAATTGACATGTGTTCAGTTGCATCCTTTAATAGATTTCACAGACTTAATGATCAAAGTGTTACTTACAGAGCCCAAGCTCAGTCTCTACATAAGCACCCACATATGACAATCTTTGATCAACCACCGCATTGTCTGGTGCTTGGTTGTGTATGCAGTTAAAGAAGAAACATAAGTCGGCTATTGTTTGCGCAATGATTGTATACAGGATAAATTGAAGTCCAGCGCACGTGTTGGCGGCTTATGTTTTTTTATGTTTATTAAATCGTGAGAATCTTTTATCAACCACCACATTTTCTGATGCTCAGTTGTGTATGCAGTTAAAGAAGAAACACATGTCGGCTATTGTTTGAGCAATGATTGTATACAGAATGAATTGAAGACAAACACAAAGAAGACTTACTGGCTTTACTCATGGATCAGTAATAAGTAACATTTCCGACAATGTTTATTTTTGGCATAACAAGAAATTGGTGAAATTGTTAAATGGCTTTACTCATGGATCAGTAATAAGTAACATTTCCGATAATGTTTATTTTGGCATAACACTTCAAGAAATTGGTGAAATTGTTAAATTGTTAAATTTCACGATCAAATTCATAGGTGATCGCTTCATCAAAATGATAATAAACTTTTTATACACTATTTCTCGTACTTAAAAAAAAATTTTTGTTTCCAAATACGAGAAAAATACATGTATATAAAATTTCAGGAACCACGCCACGAACGTATTATACTCGAATTCATGTGCAATCTCTTCCCCAAAATGATAATATACTTATTTTATACACTATTTCTCGTACTTTGAAAAAAAAAAAATTCATGTGCAAATGAATATAGGAAATTTTGGGAGCCACGCCATGCTCGTGTTATTCACTAATTCACGTTATCACGGGGCGCATTATTGCGGGGTTTCACTGTATTCATCACTAGCATAATTTAATTACTGTAATCTTCTTATGCTTCTTTGATTACATTAAGTTTTTAGCTCACCTGGCCATATTAAGAGGTGATCTTGCATCTGATTGGTTAACCTTGTTACCACTCATGATGCTATATTTTTGATCCAGTTTTGATCAAAACTTGAAATATATGCTAATATCATGAAGATCTCAGACAAGTTTGATAATGAGTGAGATGTACGCATATTAATGAAGTAATTCTGTATATGATTGGATGATTGTTGCCACTCAGAAAGTCAGATTTCTAATTCAATTTTGATCAAACTTGCAATATAAGCTTATATCATCAAGATCTTTGATGGATTCAATAATAAGCAAGATCTACTCATATTAATGATGTAATCTTGCATATGATTGGCTGAGCATGTTACCACTGTAGAAGTCAAATTTTGATCCAATTTTGGTCAGAGTTGGAATATATGCTTCTATCATCAGTATCTTGGACTGTTTCATTAATGAGTGAGATCCATACATATTTATGAGGTGATGTTGCATATGATTGGCTGAGCTTATTACCATTCAGGAAGCCATAATTCTGATCTAGTTTTGATCAAAATTGGATTAGGGCTAATATCATCAAGATCTTGGGCAGTTTCAAAGTAAGTGGAATCAATGCATATGAATGAGGTGATCTTTCATCTGATTGGCTGAGCTTGTTACCACTCATGGAGCTATACTTTTGATCTGTTGGGTTTATTATCATCAAGATCATAGATAACTTCAGTTATGGGCAAGCAACTGTGCATATTAATTATGCCTTTATCTTTAGAAAGAATTTTAATCAGAATATGGTAAAATTGGTAAAATCAACTTTATATAAGTTTGGGAGATATGTTGCATAGGTTGTGTTCTTACAATACTACATAAGCCTGCTTAGTGAAATGGTCAACTGTTAAGCTATGTTAGCTGGGTGAGTAATGTCAGGCCCACTCGGGCCTCTTGTATTATCATTGTCATAGACAGATTCTGTAATAAGTGAGATCAGTGCATAATAATGAGATACCTTGCATCAGATTGACTGAGTTTGTTACCTCTTTAGATCCTTGGTGGAGCAGGTGAGAGTTTATTATATCGAAGTATTGTTAATCTAAGCTATAATATATGCAAACAACAAGTTTCCTGTACCTTTACTTTATTTTGTACATCAAAGCCCTTAGAAAAGTAAATCCTCTAGAAACTGATATTGACATGCAACACAGTAGAGTATGCTGTGGAAACATGATTCATAGATTATCCCAACAGTATTTCATTTTAGTACTGAAGATCAAATATTGGATCTCAGAGATGCAAAGCAGATGCTATTATTCTATTATTGCCTTCTCCAGTTGGAACTGTTTTTCTATAGTGATGTTTTGGTGGGGTATAATGGGGCTTGGGCACTATTCTCCCAAGGGAACTGTTCTCCTGTGGTGTTGTTTGGTATGGTATAGTGGGGCATGGGCACTATTCTACAGAGGGAACTGTTCTATAGTGTTGTTTGGTGGGGTATAGTTCGGCTTGGACATTAATCTCCACCAGACAACACTGTAGGAGGACAGTCCCAAGGAAATAGGCAGCAATATATTTCGTACATCACATGTGCCCACTGGAACAGTTACAGTTCCTGCAGTCAAGTATAGAATCCTGTTGTCAAGGGAAGATGCATACTGTCCTATAATAGATCTATGTAGTCAGCCAATTGGAACTCAAGAATTTATCATGTGATGTACTAAATCACTACAAGCCAATCTTACTAAATCACAGTAAGCCAATCTTACTAAATTACTACAAGCCAGTCTTACTAAATCACTACAAGCCTATCTTACTAAATCACAGGAAGCCAATCTTACTAAATCACAGTAAGCCAATCTTACTAAATCACAGTAAGCCAATCTTACTAAATTACAGTAAGCCAATCTTACTAAATCACTACAAGCCAATCTTACTAAATCACTACAAGCCAATCTTACTAAATCACAGTAAGCCAATCTTACTAAATCACAGTAAGCCAATCTTACTAAATCACTATAAGCCAATCTTACTAAATCACTACAAGCCAATCTTACTAAATCACAGTAAGCCAATCTTACTAAATCACAGTAAGCCAATCTTACTAAATCACAGTAAGCCAATCTTACTAAATCACAGTAAGCCAATCATACTAAATCACTACAAGCCAATCTTACTAAATCACTACAAGCCAATCTTCTATTAACTGAAACATTGCAACCTCCTATAACCTCCACCTATGTTATGGAGAGATGCTGGTAAAAGTGGAAACATACATAGAGAAATTGATGGGGAGGTGGTGGATTGTTTGGATATGAGATTTGGCTGTGGATGAAAGGTGACCCTTATGTGAGGTTAGATTATATTGACTTAAGATATAAGGAACATTTTATACTATATGTGAAATATAAATAGTTTTGATAACTTTATTTTTTTTATTTTATCAGTGCAAGTCCATCATTTACTTCATTTAAAAGATATCAGCTTCAGGTTCTAACTTGGATTGACATAACACCAATTCTAGCAGTGATGGTGATGGAAGTGTCGTAATCATTAATATTTTATGCTAAAAGTTTTTGCATGTCAGTTGGGGGTGGGGGATATGTCGTTGCATGGATCACAGGTGTGACATCATGTTCATCACAACCCTTGTACTGTATGTGAAATGAAAACATGCTTCAAAATTCTGGTTTATCAGGTGCCATCGTGTGTCTAGTGACCTGAGGCTGACCCAGAATACCATAAATCGCATGCAGCAGGAGAAAGACAAGTTGGAGGGAGAGGTGGCACAGGAGAAGGAAAAGCATCGGCAGGTGGCCAATAAAAACAAAATCCTCAATGACAAGCTCAAAATGGAGAGGGAGGAGGTATATTGTCAATCTCTGTAGAATTGAAGCTCTGTTTTTCATAGATTTTACAACTAATTATTGTAATGTGTAAAATGTATTCTTGATGTCATGGGGTCATCTTTGTGGTGGCAAAAACTTGAGAAGAACTAAAATTGATTTGGATGGCCAGCTTTTTAATTTTGCTCACATCAGAACTATGGATTGAATCCTGGACCACAGAGTTGCAAAGTAAGCATGTAACTGCTGTGTTTTGAGGCCTTTATCACTATACAAATGAGGACAAGTGTTTCTTTGTAATCTTTTAGGCTTTAAACATAGCATGCCATACAGCAGGAAGTGAGCCTAATTGCGGAAAAATATACAAGTTCATTTTAGGCAAATTATCATCTATACTTGCGTATAAGCCGATACCAACTGCAAACTGCATAGACCCAGATCTGTTGTCGCATAATGTGCTGGCAGATCTGGGTCAATGCAGTTTGTAAGGACTAATCAGTAGAACAAACAACATAGACCCCAATCTGCCGGCGCATTATGCGCCGGCAGATCAGGGTCTATGTTGTTTGCATTTTGACCCGGATTATACACAAGTATATACGGTAGTATTTAATGTTTGTAATTGAAATGTTGGAAACATTGTTACTTCAAAAGTGGGTCAGATGATCATTCCTTGTTATCTAACACTCTGATGAAGTTTAATATATATGACCTTCATTCAGATTGGAAAAATGAATTAAAAATAGTCTGTATAGACACTGTATTGGTTACAGAACATACATTATGAAGTCTAACCTTCTGATAATGCAGAGCTAGAGAAATCCCTCATCTAACAGTCCATTTTGTTAATAAACAAAATTTGATTTTACCTGCACAGAATTTGATACAAATTAGAAGGAAATTTGTTATTTTTGGTGCAGTTTCATGAACAAGTGGGAAAATATCAGATTTGTCCAGTAGTCTTGAACACTTTTTTGCTGATTATCATTGGGTAAGCATAGGTAAGTTAAGTTTACATTGATGTAGAAATTGTCTTTTTAATCACCATATGACCACTGATTTTATGCAGCATAAAATGAAGATCCTTTTTGATGAAAATATTTAATTATTTTCTGACCATTACAATATATCTTACAATACATTTTCACTATTTATGATTTAGTGGAAAATGAGGCATAGTGGTCACTTTTCCGCCGCAGTATCAACAGTTTGTTACAGTTGGGGTTAAAGTTTTTCATTTGCATAACAAAAATGTGTAGGAAAAAGTAAAGTCACAGCATTAAATAAAGGAACAACCAAATGATACGACTTTAATTGTAACATATCAATCATATTGAAACAAAAAATATTACCATGTACAAAGACAAAACAGTTGGAATAGAAACAGAAATATAATAAAAATATAATGAAATGTGGAAATCAATATAAATCAAGCTTTAAATAAAGATGGTATGTCAAATGGAGCATCTAGAATTAAGCGAGCTACTCTTATCTTCTTTATTGTTTCTAACTGGCTTTTAGGGCAGTTTTCCCATATTGTCAAACAATAGTCAATAACTGGAAAAATGTAGGCATTGTAGTACATTAATCTATTTTGTATGGGTAGGTATTTCTTAATTTTACTTAGTAAAGTTATTTTTCTTGATAGAGATCTACAGAAATAGTCAGTATGCTTATCCCACTTCAGTCACTTTCAACTATCACTCCTAACAGTTTTTCTTCCTTAAATGTTTTCGCTGAGTTGACCATTTATTGTAAAATTGACATGTTTCTCAGAAGTGAAATGCTTCTTAGATGAGGCTATTACCATACATTTTGTTTTTGTTTCATTTTTATAACCATTTTATTTTGTTTTGACCAAATCTCAATATTTCTTATTTTGGAGTCTACGAGTGCTTCTACAGTAATTAAATCACTACCTGAAACTGTAATAGTGTCATCATCTGCAAATAAGGCTGTGTGCTCTGTCCATAGAGGAAGGTCATTTATGAAAAGATGAAAGAGCAATGGACCTAAAATAGCCCCCTGGGGAACACCATGATTAATTTCCATTGAGCTAGCTTGAACATTCCAATTGCAATTTTTGCATCCTGTCACATAGATAGGATGAGAACCAGTTTAAGACATTAGTATCAAATTTATAGTATTTTAGCTTTGAAAATAGAACATCATAATCGACTAAATCAAAAGCCTTACTGAAATTTTGAAATAATACACATATTAGGTTCCCCTTGTTGATTTCCTGCAACCAACAGTCTGTAAGTTTTGTTAAAGCTTTTTGGCATGAATGACTATTGTGAAAACCTGATTGTTCTTTGTGAAAGAGTGAGACTGTTTTGAAATAATCTTACACTTGCTTAGCAATCAGTTTCTCAAAGATTTTTGATAATGCAGGGAGAATAGAAATATGTCGCTAGTTTCCTGGGTCCAACATCGAGCCAGTTTTATGTATTGGGGTTAATTTTGCTTGTGTCAATTTATCTGGGAAAGCACCAGACTGGATACTCTTATTTATGAGGTATGCTTTTTGATTCCGACATCACAAGTGAATAAGTTTTTAGGGCTGTTGGACCTATTTCATCAAGCCCAGTGGATGTTTTTTAACATTTAGCGTCATATGAGCACAGTATACATCATATTCACTTACATTAACTATAGAAAATTCAAAAAAAGGATGAGTTGAAACTTTAGTATTTACATAATTGAGAAGCTTTTTGTGATCAGTGGTCTCAGTGTTCTCTCTAACATAATTATTTGTTATCTTCGTAAACTAATGGTTGAAACTATTTCATGTACACTTGTAGCTGAATTCTTTTAGAGTCCAATATAGTGGTGGTGGTGGTGGGGAGATACATCATTGCACAGATGCAGGTAAGACATGGCGTTCCAAATGGGTACTTGTTTCCCAGTCTCATCAGTAGTCATAATATGAAGTGTTTACAGTGGTTGGCAAGATTTACAGTGGTTGGCAAATGAAGAAAAACATTCTAAGACCAATACTAAACCTCACTTGCATGATTATTTTACAGTGTAAGCGACTACAGTCAACAATCAAGGATAGGGATCTACAGTACAAACATGAGCAGAAGAAAAAACAGCGAGAAAACAACAAATTGACAGAGAGGCTTCACCAGCTTCTAATTGATAAAAATCCAGAGAGGAAAGTAGGTTAGTAGTTATACATATTAAATCTGAAGAGAAAAGTAGGTCATTAATTCCAACACATAAAATCCAGAGAAGAAGTAGATCAGTAATTATCCATTTGTTAATGATTGCATTTGATATAGATTTATCACGTGGCAGGAAGTAGGGCTGAAGATGATAGCCAGCTGCTTTACAGAGATGTTAGGTAGCCATCATTTCAATCAGTCCATACCTTCATTTGTTTTTAATCCATTTTCATCTCTGACACTTTGCATTCCCTAAAATCCTTGACTCTCTAAAGAAAAGTTACAAAGTGGAAGATATTTTGAATGTGACATTAAGCTACTTAATTACATCATAAATAACAACAAGATGCACAAAAATATGTACGAGAGCAAATCTTGTTAAAGTGCTTGCATTGTTTGCAACCTAGATATACTCTTGCTTTTTTCTATGGCTAAAATAAATCCATGCTTGTTAGAAAAAGAAAATAAAAGCATATTACACTTCTCCTGTCATAATTAAAAGCCACAGTGTTCACAAACGTCAACCTCAGTATAATCAGTGGTGCAAGACAGTGAGGTAGACTGAAATTTTAGATGAGGGTGGCAGTGATTGAGACCTGTTGCTGGTGTATGAGGATTACCATGTCTTTTGTTGTAAACAAATATCGGTATAATAGATTTTAATATTTACATATATAAGATTTTGAGATGTTAGTTAACGTCAATTAATTAATGATATACTTCAGTTAGTTAATGACATACTTCAGTTAATTAATGACATACTTCAATTAATTAATTATATACTTCAAATATAAAACAAGTTTACATATGGTAATACAAATGTAGGAGTTGCCTTCATTTCATATCCTTGTGTGTTTATCCATTATAAGCAAATATACTGGCTGCCATGTGCTGAAAAATGGCGTTAAACACCACAAAACCAAACCATTATGCGTCCTCTGTCATGCACAGTCCTTAGTGTGTCCATCAATAATTGATGTTTTAAAATTATTCTCAAAAACCAGTTTTGACCATATTTGGCAAAAAGCATCCTGGTATGAAGGGCTTTAAAATTGTAATGAATTATGCCAATCCACTGTCAAATATGACCACCGTTACTAAAAACAAAAAGCTCTTAATAAATTCTTATAAAAAACAAAACAATATTCCGAATTTCACCAATTTTGACAAAAAGCATTCTGAAATGAAGGCATTTCAAATTTATAAAAATGATGCCTATCTGCCACTTAACATGGCAACCATGACTAAAAATAGAAAAATGCAACTGTTGTCCATCAACAAGTGCCATTATCAACTTATCAAAAACCTCCATACCAATTTCAACCAAACTTAGCGCATAGCATCCTGGCATAAAGGCCTTTCAAGTTTATACCATTGTCGCTGATCTACCTTCAAATATGGCTGCCAGTGCTAAAAATAGAAAAACCTTTCAAAAATGTTTTCACCAAAACTGCTGACAAAAATTGATCAAAATTTGACAGAAAGCATTCTGGCATGTAGACCTTTCAAATTTGTACAAATGATGCTTCTCCACCATGAACAAATTTTAATCAATTTACAGAAAGTATCCTGGCTTTGATGATTTTCATATTTTCACAAATGATGTATATCCCCATCAAATATGGCAGCTGTTACTAAAACTTGAAAATTACTAAACAGAATTTGATCAAACTTGTCAGAAAGCATCCTGGCATGAAGACTTTTCAGGTTTATACAAATGATGCTGATCTGCCATCAAGTATGGTTGCAGATAATACAATCATGTAAACCTGTAAAAGACTTCAAAATTACCGAACAGAATTGACCAAATTTGACAGAGCATCCAGGCTTAGAGATCTTTCAGATTTGTACAAATTATGCTCATCCACCATCAAATATGACCATTGTTACTGAAACTGTAAAACCTTTAAACTGTATCTTCTCCAAAACTGCCAAACAGAATTTGATCAAATTTAGCAGAAAGCATCCTGGCATGACGATCCTACAGGTTTATACAAATGATGCCAATCTGCCTTCAAGTATGGCTGCCATTAATAAAATTATAAAACTTTTTAAAAGACTTCTCCAAACCTGCTGAGCAGAATTTGATCAAATTTGACAAGAAAGCATCCTGTCATTGGGGGTTTTCAAAGCTGAACAAATGATGCTCATCCTTCACCTCCAGACTTCTCAAACACACACACATACACACACCTAACAGAATTTGACCAAACGAGACAGAAAGTGTCCTAGCTTGAATACCTTTCAGATTTATACAAATGATGCCATTTCACCATCAAATATGGCTGCAGTTACTAAAAGGAGAAAAACATTCACACAATTCTATGTAGATAAATGGTGACAGAATTTTCCAACTTTGACAATAAAAGTCCTGGCATAGTAGTGGACAAATTATACTAATGTGCTATCAGATATTGAGAAAGACACTCAAACTAGAGAAACCATGAAACAATTGTTTTCGTAACATATTCAATCAACAGCATTAAAAGAAATTTCAGCAGAAAGCATCCTACCGTCTCAGATTTTTTGGCCAAGTGCTCTTGCATTTGACTATTAGGAAGATATCAGCCAGGTGAGTGATCTCACTTGGGCCTCATGTTATCTTCATGTATTCTGATCATGGTTGTTTTCAGAATAAGTTATTAAAAGACCAATATCAAATTAATTTATCTTTAATCTACATCCCTTATCAATGAAAAATGACAGTTTTAGCTTAGTTTTATCCTTTTCTGAATTTTCTGTACCAAACAAGGTTGTCATATTTTTGAATTCTGATAATCTGTCAATCCCCTGAATCCTGTCATTATCAAAGTAGAATCCAACTTGAAACGTGTTCTTGGCACCAATAATTAAAAAATATTATTGATTGAGAAATAAGTTGTAGCAGATCTCTGAAAAGCTGGGATTAAAGAAACCTGAAAGAGCATGAAAGCAGTCTTGATTTATCAAGTACATGTAACAGTTTTTATGGTTTTCAGACTGTGTTGTGCTTTATTCACTTATTGTGGGACTCTGACTATCATCAGACTGTGCAGTGCTTTATTCACCCATTGTGGGACTCTGACTATCATCAGACTGTGCAGTGCTTTATTCACCCATTGTGGGACTCTGACTATCATCAGACTGTGCAGTGCTTTATTCACCCATTGTGGGACTCTTGACTATCATCAGACTGTGCAATGCTTTATTCACCCATTGTGGGACTCTGACTATCATCAGACTGTGCAGTGCTTTATTCACCCATTGTGGGACTCTTGACTATCATCAGACTGTGCAGTGCTTTATTCACCCATTGTGGGACTCTGACTATCATCAGACTGTGCAGTGCTTTATTCACCCATTGTGGGACTCTGACTATCATCAGACTGTGCAGTGCTTTATTCACCCATTGTGGGACTCTGACTATCATCAGACTGTGCTGTGCTTTATTCACCCATTGTGGGACTCTGACTATCATGCTTCAACTGTCTTGTGAAATTCAACAAATTATAAATGATAATGATTTAAAAATGATATGTGACATTAAATAAAGATGTAAACATATGAGAATATGTTTTTCAAAAGTTAAATCCCCTTTTATATGGCAATAACCATTAAGTACCAAATAAATCCCATTTTATATGGCAATAACCATTAACTGCCAAATAAATCCCCTTTTATATGTCAATAACCATTAACTGCCAAATAAATCCCCTTTTATATGGCAATAACCATTAACTGCCAAATAAATCCCCTTTTATATAGCCATAACTATTAACTACCAAATAAATCCCCTTTTATATGGCAATAACCATGAACTACCAAATAAATCCGATTTTACATGGTGATAACCATGAACTACCAAATAAATCCCCTTTTATATGGTGATAACCATGAACTACCAAATAATTAGTCATGGAGGTTGAACAGAATTTGCTGTGCTATGTGACAGTCAGGATCTGATCCACTATGAATTCCAGGATAATAACCATATGTTTACAAATGGCAGACATGATGTTACGTCAGATGGATCAATGTACATTGAGCTGTGTAGTTGTTTTAATCATGTGATTAAATTGTAGATTTCATATTTACTTTACAAATTCATTTTGTCAGCCATGCAAGTAATAGTTACTGATGTAAAAACTTTATTTTGGTAGTACTGGGTATTTTAATTGAGTTTGTCATGAAAGGCATTGAAAAGTGTGATTGCACAGTAAAGAGCTTGAAATCAAAGGTGTGATTGCGCAGTAAAGGGTTAAAGGAACATCAGGTTCTCAACATTTGGTAAAATAAATCCAGCTTAGACACTAGTGAGTAGAGTTATTATAATTATATGGTTTCCATTTCATCCTTTTGATTTTATTATGTCCTTCATCCCCTAGTCATTAGACATGACACTAAACAGTTTTATGTCAGACATGACACTAAACAGTTTTATGTCCTTCATCCCCTAGTCATTAGACTTGAAACTAAGCAGTTTTATGTCCTTCATCCCCTAGTCAGTTGACATGAAACTAAGCAGTTTTATGTCCTTCATCCCCTAGTCATTAGACATGACACTAAATAGTTTTATGTCCTTCATCCCCTAGTCATTAGACATGAAACTAAACAGTTTTATGTCTGACATGACACTAAACAGTTTTATGTCTGACATGACACTAAACAGTTTTATGTCCTTCATCCCCTAGTCATTAGACTTGAAACTAAGCAGTTTTATGTCCTTTATCCCCTAGTCAGTTGACATGAAACTAAGCAGTTTTATGTCCTTCATCCCCTAGTCATTAGACTTGAAACTAAACAGTTTTATGTCCTTCATCCCCTAGTCATTAGACATGAAACTAAACAGTTTTATGTTCTTCATCCCCTAGTCATTAGACATGACACTAAAAAGTTTTATGTCCTTCATCCCCTTGTCATTAGACATGACACTAAACAGTTTTATGTCTGACATGACACTAAACAGTTTTATGTCCTTCATCCCTAGTCAGTTGACATGAAACTAAACAGTTTTATGTTCTTCATCCCCTAGTCATTAGACATGACACTAAAAAGTTTTATGTCCTTCATCCCCTTGTCATTAGACATGACACTAAACAGTTTTATGTTCTTCATCCCCTAGTCATTAGACATGACACTAAACAGTTTTATGTTCTTCATCCCCTAGTCATTAGACATGACACTAAACAGTTTTATGTCCTTCATCCCCTAGTTAGTATGCATGAGACCAAGCAGTTTTATGTCATTATAAACATTTATATGCTAATATTTTCATATATTTCTCCTTTATTTCTCATCAATATGAAAAAAGGCTAACATTTAGAAAATGTAAATGTTTTTTGAATATTATATGCCCACAATTATAGGACATTTGCATAATGGAATTTAACTTGGTCCCCATCCATTTCTTGATTTCTGTAGCCAATTTTTTTTTTTAAATGGGATCCATAGATGAATTATTAACATGTTAACAAAAGTTAAGCTAGCCACTTGTGGATTAGGAAGGGAGTGCCCTAATGAGCACTAAAAGTATGAACTTGTTTCATGTTAATAAAGGAGTTTTGTAGTGAGCACTAAAAGTATGAGTGTGTTATGTGTTATTAACAAGGGAGTTACATAGTGAACAGTTGAAGTATGATAGCATCAAGTGTTATCAAGGGAGTGATGTAGTAAGCAGTGAAAGTATGAATGTGTCAAGTGTTAACAATGGAGTTATATAGTGAGCAGATCATGTATGAAGTGTTATTAACAAGGGTGTGATGTAGTGAGCAGTTAAAGTATGAATGTGTTAAGTGTTGACAAGTGAGTAATGTAGTGAGCAGTAAAAGTATGAATGTGTTAAGTGTTGACAAGAGAGTAATGTAGTGAGCAGTAAAAGTATGAATGTGTTAAGTGTTGACAAGGGAGTAATGTAGTGAGTAGTAAAAGTATGAATGTGTCAAGTGTTAACAAGGGAGTAATGTAGTGAGCAGTAAAAGCATGAATGTGTTAAGTGCTAAAATAAGATAAGAAATTAAAAGCTTGAATGAAAACTTTTTTTCAAAGACATGGGTTAATTTAGTGCATGAACTACTGATTCAGAGGAATCCAGATGAGGCAATACAGTAGTACTAACAGATGAGGCAATACAGTAGTACTAACAGATGAGGCAATACAGTAGTACTAACAGATGAGGCAATACAGTAGTACTAACAGATGAGGCAATACAGTAGTACTAACATAATTTTCTGACACAGTATTCAAATTATTCTACCTTTGATTGTCCAAATTATTTCCTATCCCTAATGCGGTATTATATCAGTGGTAAGTATATGACAATATTGTATCTAATAACATTTCAGTGTACTCGACTCAGAGGTTTTCATGACATTTTTTGTAATTTCAAAAAACAAGTTTTATTTATCTTCAGGCATTGACATGGTAGGCAGTTTGCCTGGTCGAAGTGGGAAAAGAAGCACTTGGAAAACAAATGAAGGGATGAAGTGAGTAATCTCAGATAAATGATTGTCTCTCTTTTAACTGTGTTTTTTAAATGTCTGTTTAATATACTGGAACAAGAACATTAAGAACAAAAATAACCATTATAATTACAGAAGAATTTCAGCCATTAATTTTGCTTTATCATTTACCATTAATAATTGTATTTTTGAATACCAGTTTCACTTAAGAATCAGTATTTTGGCATAAAAGTATAAATATCAGTAGTTTTAGGTGCAAGATTTATAATTAAAATTAAATTCATTTTTAATTATGCTGGCCCACAGTTAGACAAACTATGCACTTAATGTACAGTTAGTTGATGATTTACACATAGCCTATGATGAATTTTTCAGTGGTCGATTGGAATTTAGAATACACAAACAGACAGATTTTGCCAATTCATCAATTTTCAAACCTCTCCCTGAGGCTGACAAGACTGTGGTCTGATGGCACTAATAGCAATGCATGCCTTTTCTCTCCATAGTCGCCAGGAGGAGTTGTACCGTGGTATCATCCACAGTTATGAGGCTAAACAGCAGGAGCTGATGGTGGAGAACACCGAGCTCCGAGACTGTCTTGTTAGTATGCAGCAAGAACTTTCCTCAGTACTGAGCCGAGTAGATATTTCTCCTTCAAGTAGAGCAACACCACAGAATGTAAGTCATCCACAACGTTGTATTTACAATCTTGATCTTGAGTAGTTGTGTGCTACATCATAATGTCATTGATGCACTGTGCAGCGTATTCCTTGCAAAAGATCTAATTTAGAAAAAATGTGACCATACTTATTTTGAAAAGGCATCAATTTGCTTTTCTGAAGATTTAGCATTTGTGATTTATATTTGTGGTAAAGAAATCCAGTCTTTGATTGTTTTTGTTAGAAACCTAAACTTGTAACTATCAGTTCATGCGTAGGGTATCATGTAATTATACTCCTATTGATTTCTACTGGTTCTTTTTAGTTTGATTCAATTATAGCAGGTTAGTTTTGCTTTGTTTTTTAATCTTTGTAAAAAAAAAATGATTCTGTTTTCCAGTCTACATTGGTTTAATGGTTTCCAAAACAACTTATTCAATATTGAGGTAATACTTCCTGGGGTATAGTCATAATTGGATGTAACAATCCTGGCTGCTCACTTTTAGATTTTTCAGTTTCTTCCTTTAAAACCTAGGGATGGGGGTCCTAAACTGTACACACATATTCAAAAATAGGTCTAACTAAACCCTTGAAAGCCAATTCTTTAACATTTTGTGGGCAAAATTATAAGTTAGTAATTGGCATAAAGTACAATTTGCTTAGGTGCATAATTTTGTAATTTAAAGGTTCCATTTCAGATCACTAGTAATTCAGAATCCTAAATGTATTATTTTATTTAGTTTTTCTATAAAATAAAAAAAACTACCTTCCAGTGAATATGGCATATTAGTTTTATTGGATTTCTTCTCATTTGCATTATGTTGCATTTTGTTGGTTGTAATTGTATGCCCCATTTTCGTGCATACTGTCCTAGTTTATTAATGTCATTTTGTAGTATCTTAGTATCCTGCTGGGTTTGGATTTATCTGTAGCATACACAGTCATCTACTAAGGCAACTTTCTGAATCAGTTCCAATCAAGATGTCATTGATATGCAAGGAGAAATGTACTGGTCCTAGTACTGTACCTCGGGGTACTCATGAAGCTGCCTTGGAGCAACCAGATTTTAAACCATTTACCACCACACCTTGTTCTTGAATACATAAAGAGTCTATCCAGCATAGAGTTTTGCCTGCAATTCTATAATGAAATAATTTACTCTTTAACAAGTCATGGAGGACCGTTTGAAGAGTCTTTTCAAAGTCTAGTTCAAAAATATCAACTTGGTCACCTTTATTGTAAGGTTTATCCCAATCATCAATGACACAACACACTTGTGTTTTGCAACTATGTAATTTCCAGGAGGCATGTTTTTCCTCCATCAAATACATTAAATGGTCACATTAACATTAGGATTACTCTCTGCTACCTCCAAATCCAGTCCTCACAGAAAGATTGAAAAGCATCTTTTTGTCTATATATCATGTAGACAAAGGGAAGCAACTCTTACAGGTTAACTCTGCTTTCTACCCACTTGGTGACTACTGTTATACCTATTTGTAACCAGTTTTTACTTTCACTTAATGCTGTAAACATGGACATCCAGGAATCCAATTTATTCTGTATTTAAATTCAACCATCCATCAACATGTCCTACGCATACTTCCATATACCGATTCATATGGCAGCACTCAAATATCTCTGCTTCACATAATTGGGGGAGGGGGTAGTATACTATTTCCACACCCTTCCATTCGGCCCCAATCTAAGCCCTTGGTCCTTCACTAACAGTTCAGGACATCCGCCGCAAAGATGGCAACATTCCTGGACAACACACTACAACACACAACACACTACAAAAAACATTCAGTAAGTTTGGTTTTGGTTCATGATATGAACAATCTTACTTCCATCATTATGTGGTGAATAACCAGTGTAGAGAAGTTGGACCTTATCCCTTCTAAACATTTTGTCTGTCCAGGTATGGAACTCTTAACACATATCAACTTGGCATCTTCCTCCCAAACGCATCGAAAGTATGGTTCATGCATTGGAGAAGGCATCAGCCAAGATGTTGATGTTGGACCTTCAAGAATACATTAGACCATGTCATATCCCAGTTCAGGACATCATCCTCAGAAATGGCAGCATTCCTGGATGACATACTACAAAAACATTTGGGAAGTGTGGTTTTGGTTTCACATCATGAACCTTACTCTCCTCATTTGCAGCTGAAGGTGGATAATCAATGTAGAGAAGTTGGACCTTATCCCTTCTGAACATTTTGACTATCTAGATACAAAATTCTGAACACGTTAACTTGGCATCTTTCTCCCAAACACTTAGAAAGTATAGCTCTTGTGTCGGAGAAAGCATCAAACAAGACGTTGTTAGGCAAGGAAGTTTCTTACAGCTCCTTGGCCTGCTCAATATGGCAGTGGACCTGTTGCAACTCCAGTTTGTCGGGTTGAGGAGCACACTTGATACTGGATTTTGCGATGGTCAGTGGCAAGTGGATGCTTCAAGAGAAGGCTCTTCATATAAACCTCTTGGAAATGAAAGCCATTCTCAGTGCCTCCCACACTTGAGTGAAATGCATCCATAGAAACACAGTCCTGATAATGTCGGACAATTTGGTTGTGGTGACGTACCTTGGCAAAGGGGTGAAACAATCGCCAGACCTTTAACTCATGGTATGGAAATACTTTTATTGGTGCTCCCAATACCAGGTCCAACACATTCCTGGCTGGCTTAGTGTCCTGGCTGACTCATTATCAAGGAGAGGACAACTGCTTGATCCTGAGTTGTCCCTCCGTGAACTTTCCATTGGGTCTCTGCCCTATGTGGCCTTCCAATGCTTGACCTTTTTTTTCACAGGCCCAGAAGTACGGGCCATCAATACTCTTTCAATCAACTGGAAGGTAACGTGAGCATATACCTTCCCTCCATCAGTCTTGATTATGAAGGTTATTCAGAAATAAAAAGGGAAGCAACTCTTACATGTTAACTCCCATTTCTACCTGCTAGGTGGCTACTGTTATACCAGAAAGTAACCAGTTTTTACTTAAGCAAAACCTATAATGGGATGCTCGCATTGCAGGAAAGGGTGGGAGGGATTTTTAGTAATGTGATCAGGTAAGTATTATTGGAGAAACATAATTTTCTTTAAAAAATTTGCTTTCTTCATCAAATACATTACCTGATCACATTAACATTAGGAGAATAGGTAAGAGGAGGAAATGCTGAGCATCCTACCTCTACCTGTGTCACCTAGTATGAGCATGATTGCTCTACGAACATGATGAACTTCTCCTAACATTAGTTTAGCACAACGAGAGACAGTTTGTTTATACATGTGTGAGGGAGATCCCAGTGGGATTCCACACTTAATTATTGTGTCACCATCAAAAGTTTCCCAGGCGAATCCAGTGAAAGTGGCAAATTCATGCCTGGGTCTAATGTTGTGCTTTCATTAATGGAGCGTGGTCACTGTATGTGCAGATACCACTAGCCCAACGATATTCAGTTTTCTCCTTAGTAAGGCCATTTCACGCAAATGGAAGCTAGAGAAGGTAGACTGGACATGCCAGTCAGCTGACTCTGCTATGTCCCAAACTGAGACATTACATTCTAGGCCAAGCTCATGGAAATCTTCCATTAGTCATACCTGATCCTGTGAGAGTTCAGAGTACGCTGATTTAATAACTCCCTGTAGCCAAGTGGCTTGCACTTGTGGGGTTATGTCTTGCTTTCCTGCCTTCAGTGGTAGGAATAGTCTTTTACAAGTGCTGTGAATAGTGTCCATGCATCACATGTAGCATCTGAGGGCATGTACGGGGTCCTGCAGCTTTGCTTCTCTCAAGAGATCAATCGAGGAGAGGGTGCAAATAGTAGTAGTTGATGGTTGACTAGTGATGGCAACCTGTTCTTAGAAAGGAAACCAGGTTGTGTCATTAGAACGACTGAACCATCAGAACAGAACTGTATGTAGTTTGGATCTACAGATATCAGATGTAGCTCACTCACTCTGCATGTTGAAGCTAGCGTTATCATAAGTTGCAAGTCTTGTATGACAACTGTTTCAGTGAGGTGGAAGACTGTGTGAAGGAGGAGTTTCTCTGGACATGGATAAAATAGTGGCAATCTTGACTGCTTGAGCAGAAAGGAGGTCACTATGACTTGTCTGGATATGTCTCACTAAATCAAGCAGATCATTGGTCCAGGATGTTTTTCATCTTAGTGGGGAAATCAGAACTATTTGCAGAAGATGTTTTTTTCATCTATCAGGGAGGGTTGGATTTGGAGGTAGCAGAGAGTAATCCTAATGTTAATGTGTTCAGGTAAGAATTATTGGAAAAACATAATTTACTAAATAAATTTGCTTTGTCGGATATGATACAAAAATTATCTAAGTGCTTTATGATGTTAGAACAGATGATATGCTCAAGCACTTTACAAAGAATACTGGTGAATGAGACTGGACAGAAATGACTGGCTATTGCATGATCACCTTTTATGAATAGTGGACATATGTTTGCCAGAGATCAATCCTTTGGGATTTTGCAAATGTCCAAAGATTGTTGAAGAAGGTATGTAAATATCGGTGCTAACTCTGAAGAAAGTTTCTCAAGTATTTTTGGATGTATATCATCAGGAACTCAAGCATTTTAAGGGTTTAAACCATGTAGCAACTTTGAACTTGTAAACATGTTACTAATATATTATTAATTTTTGGTACTTTTGGAAATATAAGCAGTGTCACTGGAGTTGGTTAAATATTCTGCAGAATTGGGTGTTCATTGTTTCAGCTTTCTCTGCATCTGTTTGTGCTTATTTTGTATCTTAAGTGGAGGAATGCTCTGAGAATCTATTTTTCTGGCTGTTGATGTATTTCCAGAATGGTTTCAAATCCGAGGTTTGGTTCCCAGTCATGTGTTTTAAAAAATACACAAGAAAGATTTCAAATTCATTTTGGCCTTCTTCTCCAGTTGGATACTCATATTCAATACTAACAGTAATGTCATGCCAGTTTAATAAAATTTTTCATACTGCCTTAACTAGGGGATAATCCCCCCTCCCCTTACATGCAACTTTGACATGGATTTGGCTAGGAGGTTTAGATGCCATACGGACATGGCTTGGCTTGATTTAGATGCCACATGGACATAATTTGGCTAGGAGGTTCAGATGCCACTTGGACATGATTTAACTAGGAGGTTTAGATGCCACATGGACATGGTTTGGCTAGGAGGTTCATATGTCATTCCAGAAAGTTTTGATCCAGATTTTGACAAAGTCCTGGCCCTTTACTGACCAGATTACAAAGCAATTCTGGTTTGTGTATTGATTTTCGTCCATCTGTCTATCCATCCATCAGTCTGTTTTGTGTCAACAATGATGTTAGGGTTTATGTTATGGTAATTTTCTCAGACACTATTGCTTTCAGAGTCACATGACTTGGTGTGTAATTGTGTCATGAGGAGTTTTACAGCCATCAGTAAAAACTTGGTTACTGACCTATATTTCATGTTTCAGTTCTTACCTGTACATTAACTTCAGTTTCTTTAGGTTAGGGTTTGTGTGTTTGGATCATTTTCTTAGACACTTGCTCAGAATCCATGGTTCAAAATAACCCTAAAATCTACAAAGGTTGGTACCCCATGCATTAAAATGAATTTACAGTATTCATTATTTCCAATCCAGCCATACTGATACTGGTGGTTTTCTTGTTAATTTTCCATTTCATATGCTCATTTTCTTAAGACCAGTTCATTTTCTACTACAGTTAAAGTTCAATATTTTTGTCAAGGCTCACAAGGTATAATTGGATTAGAGTATGTTGATACTTTGACTTCAAATTGAAGATGACTCCTTGGAACATGAAAGATTTACTTCAATCTGTACTCAATTATTCAAAATACAGGTATAGAATAATAGCTGAAGGATACTTCTAAATTATTTGGTGAAAAGGTACAAAACCAAGCATTTATTTTCATGTTTCATTGCATTGAACCAGCAACACGTGATTCTAAATTACCAATTATAAATGAAGTGTGATTATCAGGCTTTTGATACCTGGTTTCTTTGTTATGGCCTTTGTTACTTAGCAATTATGAATGAGGTGTGATTATCATGCCTTTGTTACCTGGCGCCTTTGTTTCACCTTTGTTATTTAAACAACTGCCATTGTTTACCTGGCCCCAGGCATGTCCGGTGATAAAAACATTGTAATTGAGCTAATTTCTCTGACATACCACTTAAATCAAATGCTATAACCAATTGAACATTGTAAGAAAGGGACATTATAACAAAGCCTTTGGAATATATAATAATTAGGAAATTGGTAAGGGAAATTAAACTCGAATGTTCTAACAAGGAAAACATTTTATCCAAAAATGCAATAAATAATCTTTACTGTATTTGGTGTACACTTAGAATTGCAGAAATGACATCCAAGGTTCATACAAATACCCACTATTGAGACAGAGTGAAAAACCTTCTGAAAATTTTGTTGTTCAACTTTTCTTCAGTGAAATACATTTACAATGTCATGTGATGATTTCTGGATGTATTTTGTACATTTTTATTTCTTTTTAGGGATGTTTTTTTGTTGTATTTCTCAGTATGTGTATTCAACAGAGCACTTCACCTTCACTAATTTGTGTTTGTATTGCAGCAGAACTGCTGACATTTTGTAAATCATAATAAGTTAGTGTCCTTCAAGTTTTGGGAATTAAATAAATTCAGCATAATTTTTTACAACATAAAATTTCATGATTTTTCTCATTGTCAATATGCATACTGTATAAATATATTATTATTAATGTTAATAAAAGTGCAAACTTAGTTCTTTTGATAAATTCACTTGAATGCACATGCGTATGGTCTGTATGCCAATACTCAGGTTAAGCACATTTATTGCAGAATATTCTTATTTGTTCGTATGCTTGTGCTGATGTGTCGATAACTACAGCTTGCCGATAGTGTTAAGCAAGTACAGTGTTTCAACAGATAGGAATTGGTTTATGAGATGGGATATTAATATACCTCATAAAAGTAACAGTGTCAATGATTGGTGTACAGAATGTCACATGTCAGGGATGAAAACATCATGTCTCCCTCATGCAATTGTGTCTCCCTCATGCAATTATGTCTTCTTCATGCAATCATGTTTCTCTGTCTTGTTTGAGTTGGTATAATAACCAATTTATTTCCCTTGCTTGGAAGAGATAATGAAGATCTGTTCACTCTAGACAAGTGATGTTCCACTCTGGCTTTGCCTTGTTTGAACGTGAATTGCCTTGGGTGAACAAATCTTCATATCTTCCCCTAACAAGGGCAATAAATGTATATTGCTTTGTGAATTTATTTATTTTGGAAGAAATAACTTTTCATGGTTTTGTAATAAGTGACATTTCTTTTTGAACTTGAATTTGTGGACCTTTGTCTTTTAAAAATAGCATTTATGATAATTACATTTGTGTTGGGTCATTAAATTCACTGTTTGTAGCAACCATAAAATCCAGGAAAATTAGTACACTATGAATAACAGTTATTTTACAGTAATACTAGACTAATTGAAAATGAGTACCCTATGAAAAACTTTTATTGTACAGTAATATTAGACTAATTGAAAATGAGTACCCAATGAATAACAGTTATTGTACAGTAATACTAGACTAATTGAAAATGAGTACCCTATGAATAATAGTTTTTTTTACAATAATACTAGACTAATTGAAAATGAGTACCCTATGAATAACAATTATTTTACAATAATACTAGACTAATTGTTTTCACCTGTCAAGTGTGATATTCAAATATTCAATTTTATTCACCCTCTGACAGTTGCCATTTTCTTGCTGTGTTACCCATAATATATCATTTATTTTGTTTTTGACATTTCTATACAGGGCCATACTGGTGAGGTAGCAGAAAACAGCAGACTGACATTTTCTTGCTGTGTTACTCATAATATATCATTGATTTTGTTTTTGACTGTTCTATACAGGGCCATACTGGTGAGGTAGCAGAAAACAGCAGACTGACATTTTCTTGCTGTGTTACCCATAATATACCATTGATTTTGTTTTTGACTGTTCTATACAGGGCCATCCTGGTGAGGTAGCAGAAAACAGCAGACTGACATTTTCTTGCTGTGTTACTCATAATATATCATTGATTTTGTTTTTGACTGTTCTATACAGGGCCATCCTGGTGAGGTAGCAGAAAACAGCAGACTGACATTTTCTTGCTGTGTTACTCATAATATATCATTGATTTTGTTTTTGACATTTCTATACAGGGCCATACTGGTGAGGTAGCAGAAAACAGCAGACTGACATTTTCTTGCTGTGTTACTCATAATATATCATTGATTTTGTTTTTGACTGTTCTATACAGGGCCATCCTGGTGAGGTAGCAGAAAACAGCAGCCTGACATTTTCTTGCTGTGTTACTCATAATATATCATTGATTTTGTTTTTGACATTTCTATACAGGGTCATACTGGTGAGGTAGCAGAAAACAGCAGACTGACATTTTCTTGCTGTGTTACTCATAATATATCATTTATTTTGTTTTTGACTGTTCTATACAGGGCCATACTGGTGAGGTAGCAGAAAACAGCAGCCTGACATTTTCTTGCTGTGTTACTCATAATATATCATTGATTTTGTTTTTGACATTTCTATACAGGGCCATACTGGTGAGGCAGCAGAAAACAGCAGACTGACATTTTCTTGCTGTGTTACTCATAATATATCATTGATTTTGTTTTTGACTGTTCTATACAGGGCCATACTGGTGAGGTAGCAGAAAACAGCAGCCTGACATTTTCTTGCTGTGTTACTCATAATATATCATTGATTTTGTTTTTGACATTTCTATACAGGGCCATACTGGTGAGGTAGCTGAAAACAGCAGCCTGACATTTTCTTGCTGTGTTACTCATAATATATCATTGATTTTGTTTTTGATATTTCTATACAGGGCCATCCTGGTGAGGTAGCAGAAAACAGCAGCCTGACATTTTCTTGCTGTGTTACTCATAATATATCATTGATTTTGTTTTTGACATTTCTATACAGGGCCATACTGGTGAGGTAGCAGAAAACAGCAGACTGACATTTTCTTGCTGTGTTACTCATAATATATCATTGATTTTGTTTTTGACTGTTCTATACAGGGCCATACTGGTGAGGTAGCAGAAAACAGCAGACTGACAT
The DNA here is from genome assembly GCA_029931535.1 of Margaritifera margaritifera. Classification (NCBI taxonomy): domain Eukaryota; kingdom Metazoa; phylum Mollusca; class Bivalvia; order Unionida; family Margaritiferidae; genus Margaritifera; species Margaritifera margaritifera. Next base: position 3,561,726 of record JAQPZY010001516.1, read on the forward strand.
TTTCTTGCTGTGTTACTCATAATATATCATTGATTTTGTTTTTGACTGTTCTATACAGGGCCATACTGGTGAGGTAGCAGAAAACAGCAGCCTGACATTTTCTTGCTGTGTTACTCATAATATATCATTGATTTTGTTTTTGACTGTTCTATACAGGGCCATACTGGTGAGGTAGCAGAAAACAGCAGCCTGACATTTTCTTGCTGTGTTACTCATAATATATCATTGATTTTGTTTTTGACTGTTCTATACAGGGCCATACTGGTGAGGTAGCAGAAAACAGCAGCCTGACATTTTCTTGCTGTGTTACTCATAATATATCATTGATTTTGTTTTTGACATTTCTATACAGGGCCATCCTGGTGAGGTAGCAGAAAACAGCAGACTGACATTTTCTTGCTGTGTTACTCATAATATATCATTGATTTTGTTTTTGACATTTCTATACAGGGCCATACTGGTGAGGTAGCAGAAAACAGCAGACTGACATTTTCTTGCTGTGTTACTCATAATATATCATTGATTTTGTTTTTGACTGTTCTATACAGGGCCATCCTGGTGAGGTAGCAGAAAACAGCAGCCTGACATTTTCTTGCTGTGTTACTCATAATATATCATTGATTTTGTTTTTGACTGTTCTATACAGGGCCATACTGGTGAGGTAGCAGAAAACAGCAGACTGACATTTTCTTGCTGTGTTACTCATAATATATCATTGATTTTGTTTTTGACTGTTCTATACAGGGCCATACTGGTGAGGTAGCAGAAAACAGCAGCCTGACATTTTCTTGCTGTGTTACTCATAATATATCATTGATTTTGTTTTTGACTGTTCTATACAGGGCCATCCATTGATTTTGTTTTTGACTGTTCTATACAGGGCCATCCATTGATTTTGTTTTTGACTGTTCTATACAGGGCCATACTGGTGAGGTAGCAGAAAACAGCAGTCTGACATTTTCTTGCTGTGTTACTCATAATATATCATTGATTTTGTTTTTGACTGTTCTATACAGGGCCATCCTGGTGAGGTAGCAGAAAACAGCAGCCTGACATTTTCTTGCTGTGTTACTCATAATATATCATTGATTTTGTTTTTGACTGTTCTATACAGGGCCATCCTGGTGAGGTAGCAGAAAACAGCAGACTGACATTTTCTTGCTGTGTTACTCATAATATATCATTGATTTTGTTTTTGACTGTTCTATACAGGGCCATCCATTGATTTTGTTTTTGACTGTTCTATACAGGGCCATCCTGGTGAGGTAGCAGAAAACAGCAGACTGACATTTTCTTGCTGTGTTACTCATAATATATCATTGATTTTGTTTTTGACATTTCTATACAGGGCCATACTGGTGAGGTAGCAGAAAACAGCAGCCTGACATTTTCTTGCTGTGTTACTCATAATATATCATTGATTTTGTTTTTGACTGTTCTATACAGGGCCATCCATTGATTTTGTTTTTGACTGTTCTATACAGGGCCATCCATTGATTTTGTTTTTGACTGTTCTATACAGGGCCATACTGGTGAGGTAGCAGAAAACAGCAGTCTGACATTTTCTTGCTGTGTTACTCATAATATATCATTGATTTTGTTTTTGACTGTTCTATACAGGGCCATCCTGGTGAGGTAGCAGAAAACAGCAGACTGACATTTTCTTGCTGTGTTACTCATAATATATCATTGATTTTGTTTTTGACTGTTCTATACAGGGCCATCCTGGTGAGGTAGCAGAAAACAGCAGACTGACATTTTCTTGCTGTGTTACTCATAATATATCATTGATTTTGTTTTTGACTGTTCTATACAGGGCCATCCATTGATTTTGTTTTTGACTGTTCTATACAGGGCCATCCTGGTGAGGTAGCAGAAAACAGCAGACTGACATTTTCTTGCTGTGTTACTCATAATATATCATTGATTTTGTTTTTGACATTTCTATACAGGGCCATACTGGTGAGGTAGCAGAAAACAGCAGACTAACATTTTCTTGCTGTGTTACTCATAATATATCATTGATTTTGTTTTTGACATTTCTATACAGGGCCATCCTGGTGAGGTAGCAGAAAACAGCAGACTGACATTTTCTTGCTGTGTTACTCATAATATATCATTGATTTTGTTTTTGACTGTTCTATACAGGGCCATCCTGGTGAGGTAGCAGAAAACAGCAGACTGACATTTTCTTGCTGTGTTACTCATAATATATCATTGATTTTGTTTTTGACATTTCTATACAGGGCCATCCTGGTGAGGTAGCAGAAAACAGCAGCCTGACATTTTCTTGCTGTGTTACTCATAATATATCATTGATTTTGTTTTTGACTGTTCTATACAGGGCCATACTGGTGAGGTAGCAGAAAACAGCAGACTGACATTTTCTTGCTGTGTTACTCATAATATATCATTGATTTTGTTTTTGACTGTTCTATACAGGGCCATCCTGGTGAGGTAGCAGAAAACAGCAGCCTGACATTTTCTTGCTGTGTTACTCATAATATATCATTGATTTTGTTTTTGACTGTTACATACAGGGCCATCCTGGTGAGGTAGCAGAAAACAGCAGACTGACATTTTCTTGCTGTGTTACTCATAATATATCATTGATTTTGTTTTTGACTGTTCCATACAGGGCCCTACTGGTGAGGTAGCAGAAAACAGCAGCCTGACATTTTCTTGCTGTGTTACTCATAATATATCATTGATTTTGTTTTTGACTGTTCTATACAGGGCCATACTGGTGAGGTAGCAGAAAACAGCAGCCTGACATTTTCTTGCTGTGTTACTCATAATATATCATTGATTTTGTTTTTGACTGTTCTATACAGGGCCATACTGGTGAGGTAGCAGAAAACAGCAGCCTGACAGACCTGACTAATGTTGTCTCCAGAAACTCCAACAATCAGGTCTCAGAAGGTCAGTGAACCTGTATGCAACCTGTATGGACCACAGATTATTATTTGCAAAAAAACAACCTAAATGATAAATCTGAGACCCTTTAGAGGAACAATGAAGAGGAAAAGCTTATCATTTGATTTTGGCAGGGGTTCCAGTCTTGTAAAATTGTGCAAAATCTGGAAAGAAATATCTTGATTTTTCTACACCAGAAATGTTTTTGAAAATTTGGAAAAGAAATGTGTATCTTATGGTTAAAAAAAATGTAAGTTGTGAGTTTGTTAACTACCAAGCCATGGATAAGTCAGTTTAAAAACAATTGAAATCTTTAGTATTGATGACAAGTTTCTTTTTTTGTGTGTGTTTAAATTAATCAGTCAATTTAATTTTAAAAATCATTTGAATTTGGCAGGGGTTCCAGTCTTGTACAATTGTGCAAAATCTGGAAAGAAATATCTTGACTTTTCTACACCAGAAATGTTTTTGAAAATTTGGAAAAGAAATGGTATCTTATGGTTTAAAAAAATGTAAGTTGTGAGTTTGTTAACTACCAAGCCATGGCTATGTCAGTGTAAAAACAATTGAAATCTTTAAACCAATATTAGTATTGATGACAAGTTTCAATTTTTTTGTGTTTAAATTAGTCAATCAATTTAATTTTAATAATCATTTGATTTTGGCAGGGTTTCCAGTCTTGTAAAATTGTGCAAAATCTGGAAAGAAATATCTTTACTTTTCTACACCAGAAATGTTTTTGAAAATTTGGAAAAGAAATGGTATCTTATGGTTTAAAAAAATGTAAGTTGTGAGTTTGTTAACTACCAAGCCATGGCTATGTCAGTGTAAAAACAATTGAAGTCTTTAAACCAATATTAGTATTGATGACAAGTTTCAATTTTTTTGTGTTTAAATTAGTCAATCAATTTAATTTTAATAATCATTTGATTTTGGCAGGGTTTCCAGTCTTGTAAAATTGTGCAAAATCTGGAAAGAAATATCTTTACTTTTCTACACCAGAAATGTTTTTGAAAATTTGGAAAAGAAATGGTATCTTATGGTTTAAAAAAATGTATGTTTGTGAGTTTGTTAACTACCAAGCCATGGCTATGTCAGTTTAAAAACAATTGAAATCTTTAAACCAATATTAGTATTGATGACAAGTTTCTTTTGTGTTTAAATGAGTCAATCAATTTAATTTTGATTGGACTTAAGTTTGACCTTGAGGGTGCGATTTCTGTATGATGTTTGACCTTGAGATGGAATTTCTCTATCACCCACAAATGCATTTTGATTGGTTATTTTTCTTTCATTGCTACATCAAATTCTTTTGGTCAAAATGAAAATACTGCATAGCACATTATATTTGCGGAGTTAAATTTTGGTGGTTTTCTCACGTGGGTAATTTGAAATTTTTGGTACTGTCCTGACTGATAGTTTACTGATATATCACAAAAATTACACCCCTGCCAAATATATATGCATTATACAGAAGTGGATTATTTTATGCTAGTTTTGTTGGACAATTGATGTGATTTAACTGTTAACAGTTTTTCTAGTCTTTTACATAGTCACATTGATTGGAATCCACATCTCAAGAAATTTGCTGCTTCAGTTAGTCTAAAACATACAAGCAGAATCTTTACAGCACACCGACCCCAATCTGCTAAGGGAGATAACTCCATTGTTTCACAGGCTCTGACCTATATAGTAGAGACAGCTGCAGGAATTTGTGTTTGTATAAATTAATTAAATGGCTATTTTACAGTTCTTGGCATAAACTTTTGATGTTGAAAATGTTGATGATATTAGAGACAAGGTAGTATATTAAGTGGCTCTAATTAGCAATAATAACTTGTGAATAGTTTAAAGGAAATATAAATTTTATACTTAAATTTTGATAATCTTTGAAGGCCTCTACGCCTAAAATGCATTTATTTCATATTTGTGTTTTTAATGCAAGGTTGAAAAATGAGTGAGTGTGTAATTATAAATTTAGTAATCATGTACATGTTAATAAGTCAACTTCTAGATAAATCAGTACTGAGAAATTAAAGGTTTAATTCAACATAGGAAACACAGATTTGTGTAGCAGCTCTCAAGTCTGTTAGATGAAATTTGATAGGATGTTTTGTGTGAAGTCCGCTAGAATGTTATATTAGGTGAGGACATGGTCATCAGGGGACAGTTTTGAATTTGAATTGGAAGTTTTGAGCATTGAGGCTGGTGTAGTGAGAGGAGGGAATTAAAGATGTAGCTAGAAAGTTTTGTTTCTTGATTCTACCAGCTAATTTCCCATGTAATGTCGGATTGACTCCACCTGCCAACAACAAATAAACAGTTAGGTGGACGTCATGACAACACTAGGCTGTGAATTACTGGATTTTCCAAATAAAATAATCTTGATAAGTCACTGGAGTGAAATACGATAAATAATTTTTCACTGTCCATCAATAGACATTGATAACATTATGACTAAGAAATTTTGAGCTATTTTAAGATGCTTGCATGGTCTTGTGGTAAGTATGTCCATTTTGCATGCAGACGAACTTATTTCAAATCCAACAATTTGCAAATTTTTTTAATTTTTATTTTTATGTGCTGTTTTGCCTTGAATTGGGAAGGAGAATTATGTTGTTTCTGATATTTTCTGTGCGAATATACACAAAACACAGCAGAACATTAACGGTAAACCGCTGACATTATTGCATGGGATACAGTAAGAAATCTGGTACAGTAACTTAAGTCTGTTAAACATATTGCCAGCCAAAACTTTTGAGCATAAAATAAAAAGAAAATTTTCTTGCTCCGAGTGAAGAATGGATATATTTCATCTTGTGGGTGAAAAACTTTAGTATTTTCACTCGTGGCTTTGCCACTTGTGAAAATACTGAGTATTTCACTCACTTGATGAAATATATCCCTTATTAACATGTTTCAAATAAATATCCTTTATTTATTTTTCTATTATAATGTGAATCCTTTAGATAATGAGAAGGATTATGTTAATCCCATGAATGATGATGTCAGCTTCATGTAATCCAGATACATCTGTTCCATGTGTATTATGTCAGTCTGATGAATGATGATGTCAGTTTCATGTAATCCAGATGCATCTATCCCATGTGGATTATGCCAATCTCATGAATGATGATGTCAGTTTCTTATAATCCAGATACATCTATCCTATGTGGATTACGTCAATCACATGAATGATGATGTCAGTTTCATGTAATCCAGATGCGTCTGTTCCATGTGTATTATGTCAGTCGCATGAATGATGATGTCAGTTTCATGTAATCCAGCTATATCTATCCCATGTGGATTATGTCAGTTTTGTGAATGATGATGTCAGTTTTATGTACTCCGAATACATTCATCCCATGTGGCATTCTTGCATGGTTAAACTGTATTGCATACAGGAATGAGAGTTAAAGTGCTCACAAGTCATGTAAATTTGATGGCTTATGATTCAGTTTCTAAAGCTGTTCAGACCTTATGTCAGTTGCACCATTAAAACTTTTCAAATTTCCAAATTACATAATATAATTAGATTGGATAAAACAGAAGTTGTGCTCTAAACTGACCAGTCAAATTTTATAATTGTAGTGTTAAAATGTAAGAAATTTTTTTTATTATAGGGTTCAAGTGCAAGAATAAGTGGTAAAACTAGTACCTGGCCTGGAGTGTGCCAAAAACAGAAGCCGACAAATTTAGCAGTCCTTTTTGTTTCTTGTTAAGCTAAAATTAAAACTGACCAGTCAGGTCTCTTCTGGTAAGATTTTAACTGACCAGTCAGGTCTCATTTAGTAAGACTTTGATGTTAAGAAATATTGGTAAAATTGGGGTGTGATGTAAAATTGTATTAAAAAATGTTGCAATGTTATATATGACCTAATTGCACTTAGAAATTTTGTGATCTCTGACCTGCAGGTTATTACCAGATGCCCTATGACCTGATGAGGGACAACTTACAGAGAGATTTCCACGAGGTGTGCCAGAAGATCAAGGAAAGAATGAAGAAACACAAGGCAGGTAAGATGCATTTAAATTTTATTTCCTAACATCTTTTATTTAATTATATTTGAATAATTTGAGTACTATTTGGAAACAGTACCAACATCATGATAGTTTTCAAATCATAACACCAATCGTTGATAATTGACATTTCAGTTAGGAGGTAAATTCTCATTCCAAAGATGAGTTGACATTGTTTTTGTATTAGCTGCCTCCCCTTTTTAAAACCTCAATTTATGTCACACAGATCAATCTATAGTCTATACAGGTATCACTCAGAAAACAAAATCATTGAAAATTATATTTCTTTAGCAAACCAAATTTTGATGCAATGAGATCTGAAGCTAGCGACTTTGATAAATTCTGATACTTAAATAGTCTTGAAAACATGAGGGATACTGAAGTAAAAAGTAAACTGAACATTATAAAATCTTTTCCAACTGCTGCAGTTGAAAAAAATGTTCTTTCAGAATTGAGATCAGTTACATCAATGCCCTGGATTACAAAATTAGTTCGTATAAGAAAAACAAAACTTATGCTAAAGCAAAACGTACTTCTTGTGGAAAATTTAAAACAAAATGGAAATAGCTAAAAGTGGAAATTAAAGAAAATGTTTAAAATTCATTTATACACAGTAAAAAAAATAGATATGTAATAAGGAATGTTTAATACATGCCTTGTAAGAAAAGAAACACAAGGTACAAGAGTATTTTGCACTCTCAACCTCTCATTCAGTTTACACTACAGGTCTTTAGTCAGTCATTACAAATATTCTAAGTCAGTATGTGACAATAATAACAATTTCACTACTTAAACAAATACAAATTTGGTTCTCTATGATGCTGCTCATGAGCTAGAATCTGCACAAAACACACTGTACATGACAATGAACATTCTCATTGAAACATGTTAGTATACACCTGCTCATAAAGGAATTTTTTATAACATATTTCACATGTTTTACAGAAACTGGTCCATAAAGATCAAAGTTGTGTTGTCACTTAAGTGTCCTTTATGGTCAAGTTTCAAATTCAGCATCCATATTTACAAACTTGGATAAAACTATAAATAACATTTGAATAACGAATGAAGAAAATATGAATTGATTGCCTAAAAAATCCACTTATCTATTAAATTTGTATGTATTGGGGTTTTATTGTTGTTGCACGATTTTCTTTTTAAATTGTTCAGTGCTAGAAACCCATATTTAGAGGACATTGTAGAGACTGGCTGATTCGATTCTTATGAACTGTTGTCCAAAATTTTAAGGCTAATACTGTATAAAATGATAATATTGTACTCTGACAATCTCCCTGTTATGACCAGTCATATGGTACTCTGACAAACTGCCTGTTATGACCAGTCATATGGTATTCTGACAATCTGCCTGTTATGGTCAGTCATATGGTACTCTGACAATCTGCCTGTTATGACCAGTCATATGGTACTCTGACAATCTGCCTGTTATGGCCAGTCATATGGTATTCTGACAATCTGCCTGTTATGGCCAGTCATATGGTACTCTGACAAACTGCCTGTTATGGCCAGTCATATGGTACTCTGACAATCTGCCTGTTATGACCAGTCATATGGTACTCTGACAAACTGCCTGTTATGGCCAGTCATATTGTATTCTGACAATCTGGCTGTTATGGCCAGTCATATGGTACTCTGACAAACTGCCTGTTATGGCCAGTCATATGGTACTCTGACAAACTGCCTGTTATGGCCAGTCATATGGTACTCTGACAAACTGCCTGTTATGGCCAGTCATATTGTATTCTGACAATCTGCCTGTTATGGCCAGTCATATGGTACTCTGACAAACTGCCTGTTATGGCCAGTCATATGGTACTCTGACAATCTGTCTGTTATGGCCAGTCATATGGTACTCTGACAATCTGCCTGTTATGACCAGTCATATGGTATTCTGACAATCTGCCTGTTATGGCCAGTCATATGGTATTCTGAAAATCTGCCTGTTATGGCCAGTCATATGGTACTCTGACAAACTGCCTGTTATGGCCAGTCATATGATATTCTGACAATCTGCCTGTTATGGCCAGTCATATGGTACTCAGACAATCTGCCTGTTATGACCAGTCATATGGCTAAATCGGGTGTCCATTACAACAGGCTTTACTGTGACTGAGAAGTAAATAAAATAGTACTTTGAATTGTAATTTGTTGCATTGAAATGGTATGTATTCAGTACTGGCATTTCTTCTTTCTGGGGACTGCAACATCATGAAATGCAGCCAGTTCCAACAACATCAAATTACAAAATAAAGCTAGAATACCATTGGGGAGGGCTGTTAGACAATGTATTTTCATTCTCAGTTTGTACTGTATATCCAGCCTGCACTAGATAGTCTTGGGGCTATGAAAAACATAGAATTGCAGTTGTACAGTCCTGGGTCTGATCCTTGTAGCTGTCAAAAACAAGAATTAGTGTTTTTCTCCAGGTTCTGCAATTGTGACCATCTAATCTCATACTTCCTCCAAAGCCATAACAAATATTAAATACAAGTTGGAACTTGTTATACTAGTGTTCTGGCCTGTGTAAGCACAAAACTAAAGTTTGTACCCTGATATGCTATGGCTCCTGACTGGCCTGTGTAAGCACACAGCTAAAGTATGTACCCTGATATGGTAGAGCTCCTGGCACCTGACTGGCCTGTGTAAGCACAAAGCTAAAGTATGTATCCTGATATGGTAGGGCTCCTGACTGGCATGTGCAAGCACAAATCTAAAGTATGTACCCTGATATGGTAGAGCTCCTGACACCTGACTGGCTTGTGTAAGCACAAAGCTAAAGTATGTACCCTGATGTGCTAGGGCTACTGACTGACCTGTGAAAGCACACAGCTAAAGTATGTACCCTGATATGCTAGGGCTCCTGACTGGCCTGTGCAATCACAAAGCTAAAGTATGCTCAAAATTAGCTTATACCAGTGTTTTTCTACAATAATTTCATTTATATGGCTATAATTGAGTATTTAATACATAGTTTATCATTTTCTAGTCTTAAAGTATAAACTTCTAGATTCTTAATTTAGTATGACATAAATGGCATTTGACAGTCTGTATGAGGTTTAGACTGGCAATCAGTCACCATTTTTGCTATGTCACATATTGGTTCTTTAATTCGTTCACAAAAATTAAAAACTGAGTTCCAGTCAAATAATTTGTATGAAAGCATCCTAGGCTAAGATGAATGACACTGCAAAAATAGTGACAGATTGCAATTGTGATTACTCATAGAGACTGTATTAAATGCTGTTTTAGTGGCTCTAAACATACCACCTACAAGTTTTTACTTCACAAATAGAAAATGGTAACCTGTTTGATTTTTATGTTTTGTTTATTATTCCAACATTACTGTGTCATGGAAAAATACCGGTATTAGACAATCTTGAGCATACTGTGTATCATAACATCATTCACAAAAAGCAAGACACAATGCTTTTCAGAACTCTTGTGAGAGCCTTCATATTAAGCAAGACACAGTATTATGCAGAACCCATGTGAGAGCCTCCACATAAAGCAAGACACAGTGCTCTGCAGAACCTTGGTGAGAGCTTTCATGAAAGCAAGACACAGTATTATGCAGAACCCTTGTGAGAGTCTTCACATAAAGCAAGACACAGTGCTCTGCAGAACGTTGGTGAGAGCTTTCATGAAAGCAAGACACAGTATTATGCAGAACCCTTGTGAGAGTCTTCACATAAAGCAAGACACAGTGCTCTGCAGAACCTTGGTGAGAGCTTTCATGAAAACAAGACACAGTATTATGCAGAACCCTTGTGAGAGCCTTCACATAAAGCAAGACACAGTGCTCTGCAGAACCTTGGTGAGAGCCTTCACATAAAGCAAGACACAGTGCTCTGCAGAACCCTTGTGAGAGCCTTCACATAAAGTAAGACACAGTGCTCTGCAGAACGCTGGAGAGAACCTTCACATAAAGCAAGACACTGCTCTGCAGAACGCTGGTGAGAGCCTTCACATAAAGCAATACAGTGCTCTTCAGAACCCTTGTGAGAGTGACACAGTGTTCTGCAGAACTCCTGTGAGAGCCTTCACATAAAGCAAGACACAATACTCTGCAGAACCTTGGTGAGAGCCTTCACATAAAGCAACACAATTCTCTGCAGAACCCTTGTGAGAGCCTTCACATAAAGCAAGACACAGTGCTCTGCAGAACCCTTGTGAGAGCCTTCACATAAAGCAAGACACAATGCTCTGCAGAACCTTGGTGACTGCTTTCATAAAAGCAAGACACAGTATTATGCAGAACCCATGTGAGAGCCTTCACATAAAGCAAGACACAGTGCTCTGCAGAACCTTGGTGAGAGCTTTCATGAAGGCAAGACACAGTATTATGCAGAACCCTTGTGAGAGCCTTCACATAAAGCAAGACACAGTGCTCTGCAGAACCTTGGTGAGAGCCTTCACATAAAGCAAGACACAGTGCTCTGCAGAACCCTTGTGAGAGCCTTCAGATAAAGTAAGACACAGTGCTCTGCAAAACCTTGGTGAGAGTCTTCACATAAAGCAAGACACAGTGGTCTGCAGAACCTTGGTGAGAGCCTTCACATAAAGCAATACAGTGCTCTTCAGAACCCTTTTGAGAGTGACACAGTGCTCTGCAGAACCCCTGTGAGAGCCTTCACATAAAACAAGACACAGTACTCTGAAGAAACTATTTGAGAGTTACAGTGATTTGCAAAACCCTTGTGAGAGGCTTCACAAAAATTGAGATATGGTGCTCTTCAGAACCCTTGTGAGAGCAACACAGTGTTCTGCAGAACCCTTGTGAGCGCCTTCACAAAAAGCAAGACACAGTGCTCAGCAAAACCCTTGGGAGAGCCTTCACATAAAGCAAGACACATTGCTCTGCTGAACCCTTGGGAGAGCCTTCACATAAAGCAAGACACATTGCTCTGCAGAACCCTTGTGAGAGCCTTCACAAAAAGCAAGACACAGTGCTCTGCAGAACCCTTGTGAGAGCCTTCACATTAAGCAAGACACATTGCTCTGCAGAACTTATGTGAGAGTAAGAGTGATTTGCAGAACCCTTGTGAGAGCCTTTACAAAAAACAAGACATCTTGCTCTTCAGAACCCTTGTGAGAGCAACACAATGCCTTGCAGAACCCTTGTGAGAGCAACACAGTGCTCTGCAGAACCATTGTAAGAGCCTTCATATAAAGCAAGACACAGTGCTCAGCAGAACCCTTATGAGAGCCTTTCCAAGCTTAAAGGTCATAATGGGACTGATGATGTATTAAAATATTGGCTGAAGTAAAACATTATGGGAGGAACAAAGTTCCATATATACACTGAAACCCCACTAAAACATCATGGTTGGGGTCCACAAACTGTCATCATGCTATGTACCATATCATGCAATATCCAACCAAGTCAGTTAACTGAAACAAATATTGCATGCATATCCTATTAGCTATACACGATGGGGAGGGGGGCAAAAGAACAGACTTCAGTGATACAGTTACCAACTTGATGTATTTTAAAAGAGAACTACTTAAAACAGTTATTACATATTTAATATTTATCTGTTGGGCAGAGAACCATTCATTGGTACATACATATACATGTATAACAGAATTGGCAACTGAAGTGTAAATAGTTAGAATACATGTACTCACCAGCCATTCCTAATGTATTCATAATAGTAATTCCATCCAAAATGTGCACAAAGAAACATAATTTGTAGAATTTTTCTGATCAATTCCACTTCAATCCAAATAAATAATTTCTTGCTAATACACTCACACTAACTTACAAAACACTGTATTTTCCAAAACATTCTTACTTACTAGAGATGTCCATTGGGTCTGATTTTTTGACCAGCAATAAAATGCATAAATGAAACATTAGGAGTTTCTAAAAAAAACTGTATTTAATCTTGAAAAATACTTTAACTGAAATTCATATAGGTGATCAAGGGTATTGCCTTTTTGACTAGAAAATTTAAAGGATGAAGATGAAGAGGGGGGGGGTATACATGATTGTGGCAATGACCAAAACTTTTCCTGACAATTAGGGCAATATACTTGTTTCAGTGGGTGTGTATGATGGTTGATTCAGCATGCATTGGTGGTCTGTTGTTTTCCCTTAAATAGGTAGGTACATTAATTGATTTATAAATTTGGGCAAGAAACTTTTTAGACCACCACTTTGTTTGGTGCTTACATGTGTATGGCAGATGAAAGAGCAACATATGTTGGCTATTGTTTATCCTGGATTGAGCAATAATTGTACACCAGATGCATTGAAGACAAACACAAAGAAGACTTAATGGCTTTATTGTTGATGGTTCAATAATAATTACATTAACAATTATCAGCTTTTTATGGAGCTAACATCTTTTTAAAATAAGCGAGAAGCAGTGATAAGATATTTTAGTTTTCTTCAAGAAAATGACTCATCTTGCCATATTATTAAATCCAACTCTTGTTTATTTTGGCACTAAAGTCTTGTCGTGCTTCAAGAAATTGGTGAAATTATTGTAAAAATTTGGTAAGCACACCATGACTATATCCGAATTCATGTTATAACGAAGCATGTTATAGCAGGGTATCACTGTGTGCACACAATTTTTAATAGAACTGATGCATCTCATATCCACTCTCTTGATACAAAATTAAGTTTGTTATATATATTTTAATCTTTGTGAACTTCTGTGGTCAGATCAGCTCCTTTGATAAGTATACAGCGGAATCTAGTTGACTCAAACTGCTTTTAAGATCCTAGCAGAATCTTTATATTTATTATAGAAAAAAAATCACCATATAGCTTGAGCAGCTTTTCCATTCACAATCTTGCAGAATAAATATAAGTAGGATTCACTCTGATCTTACCATGAAAGTCTTTCTAGCCATGGACAACATGTTACTCACATTGATCACTCACCTTAAGAAATCAATTTACTTAGCAAAAACAAATGGTCAGTATATTCAATTTGTAGGTCATATATATATCACTAGCCTTTCAATAAAAGTCGTCTAGAAGTAAACAATCTTGTTTGTGCAAACTACTAATCTCTCGAACTACTGATCTTTCAAACTGATTTTCTAGGTCCCTTGGAGTTTGAGCGATCAAGATTTTAATGTAGTTTAAATTTAAATTGCATTAAATGTTGAGTTTTACTGCAACAACTGTTTCTTACACTATTTTTGAAAAGTTAGCATCAAAGATTTTCATCCATTTGCCAGCTGACATCTCGGGTGGTAGCAGACGAACATCCCCTGGCAAGTCTCCTGCGAGCCAGGGTGATGCAGACTGGAGTCAGAGTGAACTAGACAAGCTGCAGAAACAGATTGAGAAGTACAAGACAGTCATACAGGAGCAAGAAGAGTTGATACAGGTAAAGAAGGGAGAGTTCAGCATTACAGTCTCTTGATTTCTATTGTCGCCATAGTTAAACAAATGTATCACCTTTCTGGTAGCAACAAAGAGGATAACATCAGCATTACAATCTCTAGATTTGTATTGTCTCAGTGGCATTCTTAGATAGCTAGACAAATGTATTACCTGTCTAGTGGCAACAAAGAGGATAGCATCAGCATTACAATCTCTAGATTTGTATTGGCTCACTGGCATTAGATAGCTAGACAAATGTATCACCTGTCTAGTGGCAACAAAGAGGATAGCATCAGCATTACAATCTCTAGATTTGTATTGGTTCACTGGCGTTAGATAGCTTGACAAATGTATCACCTGTCTAGTGGCAACAAAGAGGATAGCATCAGCATTACAATCTCTAGATTTGTATTGGCTCACTGGCATTAGATAGCTAGACAAATGTATCACCTGTCTAGTTTCAACAAAGAGGATAGCATCAGCATTACAATCTCTAGATTTGTATTTTCTCAGTGGCATTAGATAGCTAAACAAATGTATCACCTGTCTAGTGGCAACAAAGAGAATAACGTCAACATTACAATCTCTAGATTTGTATTGTCTCAGTGGCATTAGATAGCTAGACAAATGTATGACCTGTCGAGTGGCAACAAAGAGAATAACGTCAACATTACAATCTCTAGATTTGTATTGTCTCAGTTGCATTCTTAGATAGCTAGACAAATGTATCACCTGTCAGGTATTTTGATTTGTGCTTAAGGTTTTGGAAGTCATATAACATACATAATACTGCATTGTACTGGCAAGACATCGTGTTTTGCAGAACTGTGGCATTATTTAAAGAAACTCCTTGTGTTGGTTACTACAGTTCCTTGGAATGTTTACTTAAAATTTCTCTCTTTAAATCATTAAAAAGTCAGCAAATTTTGAAATCTGAAATCAAAAATGGTGAATTTTAAGGAACATTATATAGCATCAAGGTGTAACAAGAGCAGAGCTATCTGTGATAAGTGTTATTTCAGTATGACTACTCTAAAAAACTAAGTAGAATTTTTTTTACATATTATAAAGTTGGAGATTGTCATGCCTTGTATGTATCACACAGAAAAATTGTTGATATCCATTAAGTTTTTGTAATTTATAGTTGGTATTAGTTTTGACAAAACAATAGAAAGCAGTAAGATTGAGTTCTAATTATCCCCTCACCAACAAAATTGTGATTCGATATAGCGTTTGGCCTGTTCGTTCATTTGTTCATATGTCTGCATATGTGTATGTTCTTTTGTTCATCCTATATGCCCTAAATATCTGGTACCCTTTTTAATCTGCACTCATGAAAATTGGTATATGGATGCATCTCAATATTCATGCATGAGTAACTTTTGTATTTTCAGCTATTCATTCATTATACAATCAATATCTTACACCCTATTTCACCTACACTCTTGAAATCTGGTTTGTGGATATATCTTGATTAAAGTAATTCAGCTGTACCACAACTTGGTCAGTGGGGCCCAATTTTCATGCTTTAGTGACTTTTGTATTTTCAGCTATCCTTTCATTACACCCACAATATCTTACATCCTATTTCCCCTACACTCATGAAATTTGGTTTGTGAATATATCTTGATTAAAGTAATTCAGCTGTACCACAACTTGGTCAGTGTGGCCCAATTTTCATGCGTAAGTGATTTTTGTATTTACAGCTATCATTTTATTACACCCACAATATCTTAGACCCTATTTCACCTACACTTACAAAAATTTAGCAGTTGATACATATCAACAAAAGTAATTCAGAACATACCAAAACTAGGTCAATGTGACTTAATTGTCATGCCCTCAGTATCTTGGATAATATTTCACATACACTCTCATGAATTTTTTTTACGTGGATACATCTTAACAAGAGTAATTCAGCCATACCAAAAGAAAGTTAATGTGACACAATTTTCATGTTGGAGTAAGTTTTGTATTTTCAGCTGATTGTTCATTGTACCCTTGATATCTTGAATCCTATTTCACTGGCACTTAAGAAATTTATATATGGATGCATCTTATTGAGAGTAACTCAACCATACCTCAACTAGTTGACTGTGACCTAATTTACATGCTTGAGTGACTTTTGTATTTTCTGTCATTCATTCATTACACCCTCAATATATTAGACCCTATTTCACCTGCACTCATGAAAACTGGTATGTGGATGCATCTCAGTGAGAGAAACCAAACCATATCAAAACTAGGTCACTTTAACCTAATTTTCACACTTGAGTGGCTTTTGTTATTGTACACTTGTATAACTTGTAGTATTTTCAGCTATCCATTAGTTACACCCTCAATATCTTGTACCCTATTTCACCATTACTGATGCAAATTGGTATGTGGGTGCATCTCAGTGAGAGTAACTTGGCTATACCAAATGTAGGACACTGTGACCTATTTTTTAGGCTTGAGTGACATTTGCTATTCCTTTCTTACATCCTCAGTATGTTTGACTATTTCACCTACATACCAGAAAATTGATTTGAGAATGCATTTCAAATAGGGTAACCCGACTAGGTTTTGTTGGTCATTGGATTCGTATTTATGAGCAAACACCTTGTTGTACTAGACTTGCACTAGATATGATTATCACTCAGAAGTCATTAGGACCTGGGAAAACTAACATGCCATTTGGTGACTATAGATAGTACTCATGGGAGAAGATTTAAAGGAAATTATTTTACTTTGTAATGTGTCTTTTAAATTGTGTAAATGCAAGAAATATTTGAAGTCAGCCCTGGCAGCTGTGTAAATGAAGTGCATTGATGTTTGTTTAATTTTTCCAGCAAACACTCCATCAACAATCAAGGTCTGTGGAGAATTCATATTTCCATGAATCTCAGTTACTAGAAGAGAAGGAGAGCTTGGCAGAACAAAGACGCCATTTCTACCAGGAGAAGGCCAATTTCGAGGAGGAGAGACGAAGGTTCACAGAGTCTGTTATAAGGTTTGGCAAGGAGGTAAATGACAACTAACAACTAGCATGTGTGTGTTTCATATGTTATGTTATATATTGCATTATTTGTGGTCATGACATGGTATATTGTACCATTTAAGACAACTTTCTATGAGCATGATTAGCCATGAGTTGTCACATGTTAACCATGTACATTTATGTATCTGGTCAGTGCATTTTCATCAAATAGCTCTCCCGTTTTAAATAGCCTTCCTACCAAGTTTAGTTATAGATACCAAACATATACATCAGTGAAAATAACCTTGCTACCAAGCTTAGTTACAGATACCAAACATATACATCAGTGAAAATTGACTTATGCTAAGTATGGAGAAACTGTCAAAAAGTTGTCTTGGGAACATCTTATATGTTCTACTAAAAAAAAGTAAAGTAATGACTGCAACTCGAAATTAAATGCAACAAAGGACTGACACAATGTACTAAACATTTCTCATCCAGACCACCTCTATGTCCATAAAAAGAAGAACAGTAATAAATGTGTAATAAACAAATATTCTTGAAATTATTTTTAAATATTGGAATAGGTATTGGAAAAAGTAACTAAACTAAACCATTAAATTTACTTTTATTGATTATTGTTATTCACTTGTGATTCAGAAGTCACAGTCAAACAGGTATCCTTTGCTCATTTTTTCTGTTTTATGAATCTTCAGTAGAGCGAGATCTACACTTGAAACTTATGTTTATTATAAATCAGTCCTTGAAAGCCATCAATTCACCTCATTTATTTTATTTAATTATTTATTTATTTATTAGAATCACCTATCCACTTTTTTATCTCCCAGACTACAATAGATGTAGTAGGGCTGATGCTTTTTATTTATTTTTACAAATAAGCCAACTAAAAATTAAAGAAATTAAAAGCAATAGTAAAAATCTTAACATCAAATAATTGTTTTTGAAAACAAGAGGACATTTGTATGGCAGAGTTTACTTGAAGAATAAAGTTGTAAATTTGTGAATATTGTTTTAGTATTGAACAACAACAAATGATCAAAACAATTTATTTATAATTCTAAAGCACCAGAGTAACTTCAGCAGTAATATACTCCCAAATCACAGGAGTAACAGCAGTAATATAACTCCCAAAGCACAGGAGTAACAGCAGTAATATACTCCCAAATCACAGGAGTAACAGCAGTAATATAACTCCCAAAGCACAGGAGTAACAGCAGTAATATACTCCCAAATCACAGGAGTAACAGCAGTAATATAACTCCCAAAGCACAGGAGTAACAGCAGTAATATAACTCCCAAAGCACAGGAGTAACAGCAGTAATATAACTCCCAAAGCACAGGAGTAACAGCAGTAATATAACTCCCAAAGCACAGGAGTAACTTTGGTAGTAATATAACTCCCAAAGCACAGGAGTAACAGCAGTAATATAACTCCCAAAGCACAGGAGTAACTTTGGTAGTAATACACTCCTAAAGCACAGGAGTAACAGCAGTAATATAACTCCCAAAGCACAGGAGTAACTTTGGTAGTAATATAACTCCCAAAGCACAGGAGTAACAGCAGTAATATAACTCCCAAAGCACAGGAGTAACTTTGGTAGTAATATACTCCCAAAGCACAGGAGTAACTTTGATAGTAATATACTCCTAAAGCACAGGAGTAACATCGGTAGTAATATAACTCCCAAAGCACAGGAGTAACAGCAGTAATATAACTCCTAAAGCACAGGAGTAACTTTGGTAGTAATATACTCCCAAAGCACAGGAGTAACTTTGGTAGTAATATACTCCTAAAGCACAGGAGTAACTTTGGTAGTAATATAACTCCCAAAGCACAGGAGTAACAGCAGTAATATAACTCCCAAAGCACAGGAGTAACTTTGGTAGTAATATACTCCTAAGGCACAGGAGTAACAGCAGTAATATACTTCTAAAGCACAGGAGTAACTTTGGTAGTAATATACTCCCAAAGCACAGGAGTAACTTTGATAGTAATATACTCCTAAAGCACAGGAGTAACATCAGTAGTAATATAGTCCCAAACCACAGGAGTAACATCGGTCGTAATATACTTCTAAAGCACAGGAGTAACATCAGTAGTAATATACTCCCAAAGCACAGGAATAACTTCGGTAGCAATATACTCCCAAAGCACAGGAGTAACTTTGGTAGTAATATGCTCCCAAAGCACAAGTGTAAATTCAGCAGTTACTCCCAATGCACAGGAGTAACAGCAGTAATATAACTGCCAAAGCACAGGAGTAACATCGGTAGTAATATACTCCCAAAGTACTGGAGTAACTTCGGTAGTAATATACTCCCAAAGTACAGGAGTAACAGCAGTAATATAAATCCCAAAGCACAGGAGTAACAGCAATAATATACTCCCAATGCACAGGAGTAACTTTGATAGTAATATATTCCCAAAGTACTGGAGTAACTTAAATTGGTTGTAATATACTCACAAAGCACAGGAGTAACTTCAGCTGTAATATACTCCCAAAGCACAGGAGTAACAGCAGTAATATAACTCCCAAAGCACAGGAGTAACAGCAGTAATATACTCCCAAAGCACAGGAGTAACAGCAGTAATATACTCCCAAAGCACAGGAGTAATAGCAATAATATACTCTCAAAGCACAGGAGTAACAGCAGTAATATACTCCCAAAGCACAGGAGTAACAGCAATAATATACTCCCAAAGCACAGGAGTAACAGCAATAATATACTCCCAAAGCACAGGAGTAACAGCAGTAATATACTCTCAAAGCACAGGAGTAACATCAGTAATATACTCCCGAAGCACAGGCGAAACTTTGATAGCAATATACTCCCAAAGCACAGGAGTAACTTTGATAGTAATATACTCCCAAAGCACAGGAGTAACAGCAATAATATACTCCCAAAGCACAGGAGTAACAGCAGTAATATACTCCCAAAGCACAGGAGTAACAACAATAATATACTCCCAAAGCACAGGAGTGACAGCAGTAATATACTCTCAAAGCACAGGAGTAACAGCAGTAATATACTCCCAAAGCACAGGAGTAACTTTGATAGTAATATACTCCCAAAGCACAGGAGTAACAGCAATAATATACTCCCAGCACAGGAGTAACAGCAGTAATATACACTCAAAGCACAGGAGTAACAGCAATAATATACTCCCAAAGCACAGGAGTAACAGCAGTAATATACTCCCAAAGCACAGGAGTAACAGCAATAATATACTTCCAAAGCACAGGAGTAACTTTGATAGTAATATACTCCCAAAGCACAGGAGTAACAGCAATAATATACTCTCAAAGCACAGGAGTAACAGCAGTAATATACTCCCAAAGCACAGGAGTAACAGCAATAATATACTCCCAAAGTACAGGAGTAACAGCAGTAATATACTCCCAAAGCACAGGAATAACAGCAGTAATATACTCCCAAAGCACAGGAGTAACAGCAGTAATATACTCCCAAAGCACGGGAGTAACAGCAATAATATACTCCCAAAGCACAGGAGTAACTTTGATAGTAATATACTCCCAAATCACAGGAGTAACAGCAATAATATACTCCCAAAGCACAAGAGTAACAGTAATAATATACTCCCAAAGTACAGGAGTAACAGCAGTAATATACTCCCAAAGCACAGGAGTAACAGCAGTAATATACTCCCAAAGCACAGGAGTAACAGCAATAATATACTCCCAAAGCACAGGAGTAACAGCAGTAATATACTCCCAAAGCACAGGAGTAACAGCAATAATATACTCCCAAAGCACAGGAGTAACTTTGATAGTAATATACTCCCAAAGCACAAGAGTAACAGCAATAATATACTCCCAAAGCACAAGAATAACAGCAATAATATACTCCCAAAGCACAGGAGTGACAGCAGTAATATACTCTCAAAGCACAGGAGTAACAGCAGTAATATACTCCCAAAGCACAGGAGTAACTTTGATAGTAATATACTCCCAAAGCACAGGAGTAACAGCAGTAATATACTCCCAAAGCGCAGGAGTAACAGCAGTAATATACTCCCAAAGCACAGGAGTAACAGCAATAATATACTCCCAAAGCACAAGAGTAACTTTGATAGTAATATACTCCCAAAGTACTGGAGTAACTTAAATTGGTTGTAATATACTCCCAAAGCACAGAAGTAACTTCAGTAGTAATATACTCTCAATTTTGGAAAATGTATCAGGAGACAATTCTTGTGTGTACACACTGCATGATAAGCAAAAGACCAGTGTTACAGGCTGTGAATAAGCAAGAACATGCATATGCCATTTACAAGTGTTTGTAACATCAAGAGAGTCAAAAAGTGTAAAATGATTTCAGAAATAAGTTGGATGATTTTTTTTTATGTTTATATCCCAGAGTTATGTTAATCAGAAAGGTAAATTTTAAATCACGACAACTAATCAGTGAAAATGCACCAAGTTGGAAAAACCACTCCAAGGTGTGGATTTGTGAAAAATTAAACACTTGCCTTTTCGGGGTTTGTACTTTATTTTTCACGAATCCACTGCTTGTTGTGGCTTCTACATTGTATAACTACATTAACACATATCTGTCTATTTGACTTCATCAGCTATATGTTCAACTCACTCCAGAAATAAGTACTTGGTTTGAAATTTGTGGAAAATTGTTGGGAAAAAAATGTGTGAATTTTCAAAGGTTAATTTCCACTTGGACTATTTTTCTTCCTTCTGCATCAAAGTTACATATCAACAAAGTGGGCAAGTGGTACTTAGCACTAATGAGGCAGTGTATGCAGCTTTAATTTAGAAGTTGTCTTTTTGTCACAGGTAATGCTCAAACTGTTATTCTTTTTTTTTTCTTTCATAGTGTAGATTATTAGCAAATCTTTTGTTACAATCAGTTTTCTTATGTAAATACTGAGCAGTCATGATGTATAATTACAAAACAATAGCATCAATAACAGTAGAAATGTAATTACAAAACAATACCATCAGTAACAGTAGAAATGTATTTACAAAAGAATAGCATCGGTAACAGTAGAAATGTAAATACAAAACAATGGCATCCATAACAGTAGAAATGTATATACAAACAATAGCATCCGTAACAGTAGAAATGTAATTACAAAACAATAGCATCCATAACAGTAGAAATGTAATTACAAAACAATAGCATCTGTAACAGTAGAAATGTAATCATTTTTTTGCGTCTGTATAACACTGAAATCACACAACCTTTTTATGAAAGAAAAAAATATTGACAAGATATAATAAGTTTATTTTCCAAAGTTCCTTTCTTTTCTTAGATGTTTTTTTTTTTTTTGCTTGTTTCTTAACCATTATTTTTCTTGCATTGAGAGGTATTTTTCTGGCTAGTGACTCTTAAGTATGCCAAAAGTTGGGGGAATGGTGGAGATTTTGCTTTACATAAAACAGAAATAAAATGAAAACTAATTGCCATTAAGTCTTATAATCATAAAACTAACAAATATACTTTTCTAATAATTAAATACTCAGATGTCTCATATTGTGAACTATGGTTTGCACATGCACTTGTTCTATTGGAAGATTTTTTAAAAAAATGAACAATGTTTTTGATATCTTCCAGTGTGAATATGCAAACAGCATTTAGAAGTTGAGGTTTAGCAGTGTAAATCTCGTACAAAATAATTCTTCTGTGTAGCCCTAGCAATGGTTGGAGAGTGTAACTGCACACCCAGAATGGTGCAAAAAAAAAGACACCTAATCGGTACTTTGATTCTTGCATTGTTACTCCAAGATGGCTAATCAGTACTTTGACTCTTGCATTTTTACTCCAAGACACCTAATCAGTACTGTGATTCTTGCCTTGTTACTGTAAGACACCTAATCAGTACTTTAATTCTTGCATTGTTACTGTAAGACAGCTAATCAGTGCTTTGATTTAACATCATTACTGTATGACACCCAATCAGTACTTTGATTCTTGCATTGTTACACCAAGATGGCTAATCAGTACTTTGACTCTTGCATTTTTACTCCAAGACACCTAATCAGTACTGTGATTCTTGCCTTGTTACTGTAAGACACCTAATCAGTACTTTGATTCTTGCATTGTTACTGTAAGACAGCTAATCAGTGCTTTGATTTAACATAATTACTGTATGACACCCAATCAGTACTTTGATTCTTGCATTGTTACTGTATGATGCCTAATCAGTACTCTGATTCTTGCATTGTTACTGTAAGACAGCTAATCAGTGCTTTGATTTAACATCGTTACTGTATGATACCTAATCAGTACTTTGATTCTTGCATTGCTACTGTATGACACCTAATCAGTGCTTTGATTCTTGCATTGTTACTGTAAGACACCTAATCAGTGCTTTGATTCTTGCATTGTTACTGTAAGACACCTAATCAGTGCTTTGATTCTTGCATTGTTACTTTATGACACCTAATCAGTGCTTTGATTCTTGCATTGTTACTGAAAGACACCTAATCAGTACTTTGATTCTTGCATTGTTACTGAAAGACACCTAATCAGTACTTTGATTCTTGCATTGTTACTGTAAGACACCTAATCAGTGCTTTGATTCTTGCATTGTTACTGTAAGACACCTAATCAGTGCTTTGATTCTTGCATTGTTACTTTATGACACCTAATCAGTGCTTTGATTCTTGCATTGTTACTGAAAGACACCTAATCAGTACTTTGATTCTTGCATTGTTACTGTATGACACCTAATCAGTGCTTTGATTCTTGCATTGTTACTTTATGACACCTAATCAGTACTTTGATTCTTGCATTGTTACTGTAAGACACCTAATCAGTGCTTTGATTCTTGCATTGTTACGTTATGACACCTAATCAGTACTTTGATTCTTGCATTGTTACTGAAAGACACCTAATCAGTACTTTGATTCTTGCATTGTTACTTTATGACACCTAATCAGTGCTTTGATTCTTGCATTGTTACTGTAAGATGCATAATCAGTGCTTTGATTCTTGCATTGTTACTTTATGACACCTAAGTAGTACTTTGATTCTTGCATTGTTACTGTAAGACACCTAATCAGTACTTTGATTCTTGCATTGTTACTTTATGACACCTAATCAGTACTTTGATTCTTGCATTGTTACTGAAAGACACCTAATCAGTGCTTTGATTCTTGCATTGTTACTGTATGACACCTAATCAATGCTTTGATTCTGGCATTGTTACTGCAAGATGCCTAATCAGTGCTTTGAATCGTGCATTGTTACAGTAAGACACCTAATCAATGCTTTGATTCTTGCATTGTTACTGAAAGACACCTAATCAGTGCTCTGATTCTTGCCTTGTTACTGTAAGACAGCTAATCAGTGCTTTGATTCTTGCATTGTTACTTTATGACACCTAATCAGTGCTTTGAATCTTGCATTGTTACTGTAAGACACCTAATCAGTGCTTTGATTCTTGCCTTGTTACTGTAAGACACCTAATCAGTGCTTTGATTCTTGCATTGTTACGTTATGACACCTAATCACTGCTTTGATTCTTGCATTGTTACTGTATGATGCCTAATCGGTGCTTTGATTCTTGCATTGTTACTGTAAGGTGCCTAATTAGTACTTTGTTCCCTGCATTGCTAATCAGTGCTTTGATTCTTGCATTGTTAATGTAAGACACCTAATCAGTGCTTTGATTCTTGCATTATTACTGTATGACACCTAATCAGTACTTTGATTCTTGCATTGTCACTGTAAGATGCTTAATCAGGACTTTGATTCCTGCATTCCTACTGTATGACACATAATCAGTACTTTTATTCCTGCATTGCTAATCAGTACTTTTTTCCTGCATTGCCACTGTATGACACCCAATCAGTACTTTGATTCCTGCATTGTTACTGTATGACACCTAATCAGTACTTTGATTCCTGCATTGTTACTGTATGACACCTAATCAATACTTTAATTCCTGCATTGCTAATCAGTGCTTTAATTCCTGCATTGCTAATCAGTACTTTGATTCCTGCATTGCTACTGTATGATGCCCAATCAGTACTTTGATTTCTGCATTGCTACTGTATGACACCTAATCAGTACTTTGATTCCTACATTGCTACTGTATGACACCTAATCAGTACTTTGATTCCTGGATTGCTAATCAGTGCTTTAATTCCAGCATTGCTACTGTATAACACCTAATCAGTGCTTTGATTCTTGCATTGATAATCAGTACTTTGATTCCTGCATTGCTAATCAGTACTTTGATTCTTGCATTGTTACTGTATGACACCTAATCAGTACTTTGATTCCAACATTACTACTATATGACACCTAATCAGTACTTTGATTCCTGGATTGCTACTGTATGGCACCTAATCAGTACTTTGATTCCTGCATTGCTAATCAGTGCTTTAATTCCAGCATTGCTACATCAGTGCTTTGATTCTTGCATTGCTAATCAGTACTTTGATTCCTGCATTGCTAATCAGTGCTTTAATTCCAGCATTGCTACATCAGTGCTTTGATTCTTGCATTGCTAATCAGTACTTTGATTCCTGAATTGCTAATCAGTACTTTGATTCTTGCATTGTTACTGTATGACACCTAATCAGTACTTTGATTCCTACATTACTACTATATGACACCTAATCAGTACTTTGATTCCTGCATTGCTACTATATGACACCTAATCAGTACTTTTATTTCTGCATTGCTACTGTATGACACCCAATCAGTACTTTTTGGTTCTTATGTTGCTACTGTATGACACCCAATCAGTACTTTGATTCTTGCATTGTTACTGTATGACACCTAATCAACACTTTGATATTTGCATTTTTACTGTATAGTTTAAATTAGGCATAAATATTGTAATAATTGACTACTAATTTTCCTTAAAAACTCTTTGAAGATATTTAATCTTTTACAACTCTCTCTCTCTCTTTCCCTCAGTTCTGATCCAGTATTTACTAACATGCTTATACAAAAATTCATAAGTTTTGAAGTGGCATTTCTTTTTTGTCATAAATACAATTTATGTAGACAGAGGATGGGGTTCATAATGCCTGATTCATTGGCAAAGTGAAACATGATATGTATCTGATCTAAAAAATAACCAGTCAGTCAGCATTGAATAATTGATTCTGGCTGTTTGAAGTGTCGCACAAGCTGGGAGTAACTTGTTTGGGAAATGCGTGAGGTAACTGGAAACAGTGTTCCTTTCAGAGGGAGTTTTAACTGGAAACAATGCTTCTTTCAGAGGGAGTTTTCTTGTGAAGTGAGTGCAGCTTCTAAATAGGTCATTTACATGACCTGGCAGCAGTCCGGACAGTGTGTGTAAATATATAGAGATAAAAGCATTCTCTGAAAGAATGCTTCATATCAAGGGCACCTACCTTTGTAAAACAAGATTTTTCTGCCCCATTATAAGTACAGCTGGTTCGATATCATCAATGCATCAATGTGTCATGTTATTTACTCAGGCAATAGTGTATAACAATACAGACTTGAACTATCAAAACAGGACAATAGTTGAATGAAACATCCTTTAACATGTCAAATTTTATGCATGAGATCTCCTATGATAAACAAATTCAACACAAAACAAAACATGACCTTGCATATGCCATACCAACTTGATCTTTGCAGTTCAGCTCAATACATGTTTGTTTCAGTGGTAAAATTATATTGGCACATGTTGTGTTTAGTTTCCAGACCTTGAATGATGATTTTTTTCGTCTTGAGTGGACCCTATCAACAACTGATAACTGTAAAGTACATGTACCTAAAAGTGCAATTAGAGCAAGATACATTAGGGAGCTTAAATAGAGGTTTGCAGAATACGATAATAAATGTATTTCAAAATTATGTTAGTGTATCTAATAAATGTAGTGAACATTTAAAAGAAAGTCACCTAAAACAAGAATACTTGGGGTTTTTTTTGTTCTGGGAATTATTATACAATGGATTTATGCAATTATACAAGAGATGTTTGTTTTGCAAACATGGGCTAACTTGTATATTTTTCAGTTTATTTATGTGTGCAGTACTATAATGATACATATCATATCAAGGGCAATTATTGCGATATCATATCAAGGGCAATTATTGTGATACATATCATATCAATTGCAATTATTATGATACATATCACGATACAAAATGGCTGGTGATACCCAGCTCCAATTATGTGGCAGGAGAAACATTTCTTGATCTGTATATTTTAAGCTAGAGTTGTATTTTTAACGTCCAATTAGTAAGCACCATAATATTGGAGAAAACTTTGTGAAATTGTGAACGACTTCATGTTTGCCATCTTTTATTTACAGCGGAAGTCACTTGAGGATGAAAAGACAACCATCCTGAAAAACCAGTTCCTCCAGATGTCCCCATTTGCCAATGATCAAACACCAACTTCCAGCAAATCTGCAAGGAAAAGTGAGTTGATTTGTTTTTTTTTTAGCTCACCTGGCCATAAGACCAAGTGAGCTTATGGTATGGTCCTGCATCAGTCGTGCTAAATCTGTTGTCCATTCACAATTGTGATTTACAACAACTTCTTAAAACCCGGTTTACCAATGATTTTACATGCAGTATTATGGCATCAAGGCCTCTCACATTTGTTCAATTGATGCCAATGCATCATCCAATATGGCTGCCATTACTAAAGACAGAAAAATCTTTAAACAGCTTCTGAACAACCACTCAACAGAATTTGATCAAATTTGATAGAAAACAAATTTGTTTGGGTGATGCCAATCCACCATCAGATATCACTGCCATTACTATAATAGAAACACTTTTAAACAGCAACTTCTAAAACATCTATTTACAGAATTTGACCGGATTTTACAGAAATCATCATAACATGAAGGCCTTTAAAGTTTATAATAATGATGCTGATCTGCCTTCGGATATGGCCATAGTTACTAAAAGTAGAAAAAAACCTTTAAATGACTTCTTTTCAAAAACACCTGAACAGAATTTTGTCATTTGTGATAGAAAGCATCCTGACATGAAGGGCTTTTATATTTGTACAACAAATGCCCATTCACCATTAAATTATGGCCACCATTACTAAAAAATAGAAGAACATTGAAACATCTTCTCAGAAATGCTCAATAGAATTTGACAAAATTTGATGGAAAGCATCCTTGTGTGAAGGTCTTTTTACTTTGTACCAATGATGCCTCCTTAAAAATTATTACATTACCCACTCATAATAGGTTAGGAGTACATTCAGCCTTCACAAGCTTGTTGGAAGCAACAAAAGTACTACAAGTCATGTGCCCACCTATTTGGTAGTCAGACAAGAGTGATTTCCCTTGAGTATAGGGATTTAAACCAAATCCCATCCATACCCCAGTTGCTACTTCTGCGTGTGCTAGGAAGCATGCTCTTTTTAGAGACCTCACAAAACTGATTTCCACTTGTGCCATTTCACTATTTGAGAAGTTTTTTCACACAGGGAAGTATATTCTAGATATATTTCTGTCTAATTTTTGCTCAACTCTATCAATAGACAAATAATTCACACTTTATTTTTCTAACTTCATCTTGCAATATACATGTCAGTGCCATTTTAATTACCTGTCCTAAGGTCTGCAGTACTTCATTTCATCTCCGTACTCAACCTAATATATGAATTATGTCAAGTAATTGTCTTTTATTACATGTTGTAAGGTCATTCATGTGATTATTTTAGGCATTTGTGTTTGCCATTAGTGTCCTCATCACTGTAAGCCCACATGACTACTGTCTGGTTTCACCTATATGATGTTGTTTTGCTCTCTATAATTATAGGCATCAACACAGTAGGTAGGGCAAAGTGCATGGGGTGCAAGTGTTTTAAGCTGGCAGAAGATAACCATGTTACTTGTCTCAATTGTATGGGGTGCAATTAGGGATATACCTGTGACATATGCACATAATGGTCAGAAATGTATGGGCGACCATCTTGGCCAAATTTATCGGGAGAGCAAGAGAGAGGAAATGCACAAGCAAAGATGCAGAATCCGTGAATATCACTGTCAACATCACCTCCAGGACCAGAAAAGGTCTTCTCAGCGGTACCTTTGGGGCTAGTACAGTCTTGGTACAGCATCTTGGATGGACCAGTGATGGACATACCAGTACATCCTGGTACTGGTTACAGTGTTTTGTCTCAGGATAGGCAGTACTGGACTTTGTCGTCAGATGCTAATGGCTATGGACAACACCAGCTCCAACTCAGCCTCAAGCTATGCCTGGATTTCCTGGAACTGGGTACAGTGATCTATTTTCCTGGTATACCTAGTCCCAGCTTCATCAAGGAGAAAGCTTCTTACATCCGGAATAGCTAGTCCAAGCACTAGCTCTGACTCGGACTTCTTTTATTCATGGCACCAGCATAGAAGAACAAATGGCCTCTAACCAGTACCAGCCATCTGGAAGTATTGGGGACCAACACTGGACAGTGCCAGCACTGACTTCTGCTCTTTCACAACCTGTCACTGTCTATGGTGACACTCCAGTCCTGGATGCACAGTACCATTCCCAGACCATCGTCAACAATTTGCTTAGTGAATGTCTGGAGATAACAGTGTCACAACTTGGACAGAACCCCAGTTTAGTTCACCTTCCTTCTTAGCTGGCTTTGCCAGATTCATCACAGACATTGCTGGAGGCATCCATGTCACCCTGTTCTTCATTGTTTCAGGATTCACACTCACAAGCATCATCTTCAGTGCTTGACCTGACAATGTCCAGAGAGCATTGATTGATGAAGTTTTCTGACTTCTGCCACCTGAGTTTTGCCAGTCTCCTCCCATGCCATCGTTGGCAATTTACCAAGTTCCCACATCTGTTGATCAATTGGCTAAGAAAGACCAGCCAACATTCAAACAGCTACCACATTCTGGTTGAACTGCAGATTTATTACATTGTTTAGAGAGGCTGCTTCAAGAGTCAAGTTGCAACAGACCTTTCTTTCACAGCAATGATTCTAAAAAGGCATATGCCTGTTTTTCAAACTGATGTCCCAGCAATCAACAGAGATGTTGCAAGCCTGTGAATGTCAAAATCTGCATCAGTTTGTATTGACTGGAAGTCCTGTCCTGACAACAACTGGTTCGAAATGTCATTGCAGTATGATCCTTGATTGACTTGGTATCCATGACAATATATCAGCAATCTGATCATAGCCCAGCCTCATCCATTGAAAACCCATCTGGTCAAGCTTGTGAATCAGTCTCATAGATGGGGCATGTTCTGAACAAAGCATCATAACACACTTGCCAATTCCATAGCAGTGTCAGCGAACTTATGGCTTGCAGAAAGAGATGCCTTTCTCTCGTGTCCATCTTCCATAAGGAACACCATAAAGCCACACTTGGATCACAGTCACTGCTGTCCAGCCTGATCTTCCATGGTCATGTATAGGAAGTTCAGAAACAGGATGCATAAAGAGGCAAACCTTGCACATGCCCAACATCCTAGCCCCCGTTTCAGAGTAAAGACCTGAGAAATAGGAAGGCCCACTGGAAAACAGTCCTGCAAGCTTTTTTTTTCAGACAAGAACACAGTTTGCAAGGGCCAACCAAGAAAAATGGTTTTTGCATTAATTTTAGTTCTAGACCACGTTCCTTGACCCAAATTTGTGGAGGGCTTGCACTTAAGGTATGAGAGAGGCCTATTGATTTGGGGATCAAAGATCAAGGTCATTGTCGATATACATTATAGATATACATGAAGTCATTCTTGTTTACATATCATTAGATCTTTGCTTTGTAAAATGGATTCAGGTTGATATTTTAACCCCTTGTGTAAGTAAAAGAACACATCAGAAGTGAGTAATGGCTGCAGCATACTGGCTGGCATCAAAGGAAAGCACTTTACATACATTTAGTTCAATATAAAAACTATCTTTCACAAGCAATACATCAAAACATCTAATTTTGCTGTGAATTGCTAGTAAATAGTGGAATGTTTCTGTCACTGGTTATGGGAAGAGTGCAGATGATATCACACAAAGATTTTACTTAAATGAAGGTCGAGTCTTAATATTGATTTTTTTGCATTCAGTATTATGAAGCATGAATTAACTAAAAAAACTAAAAGCAAAACAGAAACCATGTGAAATATTGCCCCATCAAAATCTGACCTGACCCCTTTAGAAAATATCAAGGGGTCATTGGCCCCATATCCCAGAATCATTGATTGAATGTTGTATATTCTGATTTAACTTGGTAAGAACATTATCTCAAAGACATAGATGTGCAGTTTATGGGTTTTGTCTCATCTACACCATTTTTGCCATAACTGTTATGGCTCTTGTCAATCAACTTCACATCTTTACAAGAGCTGTTGCTTGTAATTAGCATAGCTCAAAAACCAGTTTGATGTGAACATTGTTTAATAGATTATGTGTCTTATCTACTCCATTTTGGACAGAGTTATGGGCCTTGTCAATCAGCTTCATATCTTTACATGAGCTGTTGCTTGTAATTAGCATAGCTTAAAAACCTGTTTGATGTAAACATTGCTTCATAGATTATGTGTCTTATCTACTCCATTTTGGACAGAGTTATGGCCCTTGTCAATCAACTTCATATCTTTACATGGGATTTTGCGTGTAATTAGTATAGCTTAAGAACCAGTCTGATGTGAACATTGTTTCATAGATTATGTCTCATCTTCTCCATTTTGGACAGAGTTATGGCCCTTGTCAATCAACTTCATATCTTTACATGAGATTTTGCTTGTAATTAGTATAGCTTAAAAACCAGTTTGATATGAACATTGTTTCATAGATTATGTCTCAGCTACTCCATTTTGGACAGAGTTATGTCAGTCATCTTCATATATTTATCTTTACATGGGATGCTGATTGTATTGACGAGACCTTGAAGGAACTGGATTTCAAACATTCCACATCATCATTTAGAAGTCATGGCCCCTGAATTCCTGTCTTTTCCTAACTTTGGTTTCTCAACACAAGTCCTTCTATTTAAGGCCCTATGGAGCAAATTGTAGTGAGTGGGGGATTTGTGATGCACAGATCACTCATAGTTCTAGCATCTGGATTAACAATGAAAGTAACATGTAATAATGTAACTGGTAGTAGACAACATTCCTGCTTGTTACATGATTCCAGTGAGATGTTTTTTCATTGGTTCCTGTGACATCATGTGATTCATGATAATGCATTAGTGAGATGCTGTTTCATTGGGATTTTAACTATATTGAAACAAGTTGCATTTCAAACTTTGCATTAAACCATGTAATAAAACAATTCTGGATTTTTTTTTCCGTAAATATTAAGTTTTATGACCTAGTAAACCTATCATATTGACCTCCACTTCACATCAGTCAGTATGAGGTTTACTGGTTCATAAGTATTGGTTATTAACTGAGTATTGACAAATATTGGACCCGAGATCATGTGGTGCAGGATGCCCGAGGTTGCGAGGGCATTCTACGCCACATGAACAAGGCCCCAATACTCTTTAATACTCAGTCAATAACCTTTTTATTAAATACTGAAAAACAAAAATATTAATCATTCTGTTATGTTATAGGAATAACATAACTGAAACAAAAAAATATTTCAAAGTTTTATTGAACATTTTACATGTCATTCAATTAATGAAGTAAACCTGAACATCACGCAGTAATACACACTACTTTAATGCTATGGAGTCGTGCTCATACATGTGGTGATTCTCATTCAACACTGAACAAAGCTAAATTTTTGAAAGAGGATGGAATGTCATGTAGTCAAAGAAATACAATGAAATATTGATATTAGGAAAAACTTATACAATGCATCAATGAAAATCAAGATACCATTATGAAAAGATGAACCAGAAAAATTATGTCTAAAGTTACAGTATCATTGTGTCTCAATGATGCTATAAATTTGAAAATGCAGTGTGTGTCATGATTGTTGCCTGGGTATTGTGGTCCATCGGTCTTGGATAATACCTCAAAAGAACTGGGTATAGGTTTATATTAGAGTCACTTGCATTTCATTAAATTCCAAGTAAAGGATCAAACAGTACCATTCAGAGTGGATAAAAGTGCACTGTTTACATGAAAGGAAAGTTGCTAACTGATACATTGTATCAAAGCTCCGTTTGACTGACTCTCTCTCTCTCTCTCTCTCTCACTTACAGCAGCAACTAGTGTTCACTAGACATCCATTTTCAGTATTTTTATAAATCATATATATTTTCTAATTTTTTTTTCCTTGCAATTTTAAATATTTTGATGTATTCAGATTTTCTTTATTTAATTTGTTTGATACGGTAGTTTTTTATTTGGATGAGAGCTAGATCTATTGATTCTCCAGCACTAGTGTCAGGTAGAAAGGGTTACAGTCTTTGTCGGCATCTGGTGGCCGTCAGATTTATGACATGGTCAGCATTCCACATTTCCATCACCATTTTTATTTTGCCGTAGCCAGAAGTAGTTCATCAAATGCAGGCACATGTTTACCATATAAGGAAACGGTGAATATTGTTACTTAAATAAGGTCAATAATGCTGAATATTGACCGGTAGCAACAAAATTAAACTAATGGGACTATTTATGAAGTATATAATAAAACGAGATATTCACCTTAGCAAAGGTCAGTAATAATATAGTATTACAATGCCAGAATAAGTACTATTTAGTATCTAATTTTATGTTTCAGGTCAGGGTACCAGACTGCTACCGTCCACACCAGTATTTTCACCAGCTCCGTCCAAAATACCCAAGACTCCTTCCACAGCTGAATTGTACAGAGTTCTAGGAATTACACATAAGAGCTCTTTAAAGTAAGTAATGAAAGTATGTGATGACATGCAAATCTTATCTAGAATCGTCACTGAACGACAAAAAGAACCTTATTGTGTTGTTGTATCACCAATAATTTGTGAAAGCAAATAAAGTAAAAGTTCAAGATTGACTATTTTTCTGTTAGTATCATTCAACAGCAATATTTTCAACTTTTGTGTTTCATGATTCAAATTGTCTAGCATGCACGAATTAGAACTTGCTGTAAATTCAAGATGGATAATAGACAAAATCATGATAGTGTAATATATCATGAATTTACCCTCAGTATGTTTTTGCACATTAAAGAAAAGGTCTTGGAGGATCATTTTTCAAAACAGATCAGTAAAACAGGGTTGAAACCATTCCCAGATCAAGCCTCATACCCTGAGCTGATATAAAATATTTCAAAATTATGCATTATTCCCAATTATAGTCATGTAATTACCTCCCTAAATGATGGACACAACCCTGTTTCCAAAATACCTCAAAAAATTACTGGTACTTGTTCCTGTCATTGACTAACATGTATACATAGAACTAACCTCATATGGATGTGGTTTTCATCCTGTGTAGGGTCTATGTTCTTTTCTTGTTTAAATATGAGTGCTTAGATATCAGAGTTGATTACTTCATATAGTACCTTGCTCCCTCACTATAACACTGTTCTTTGGAGTCATAAAAGTGTACCGTGTTATAAGTGAGTTCACCTTATACTGAGGTAGATTCAATTTCATAACTATAATTACATTCACCCCCAAAATCGGATCCATGATCATACCCATGATATATAAGGGACCATGCAGTACTGGGGTGCCTTATAGTGATTCATGATTGTACCCATGATATAAGATGGACCATGTTATACTGGGGTGCTTTATAGTGATCCATGATTATACCCATGATATATGAGGGACCATGTTATACTGGGGTGCTTTAAAGTGATCCATGATCATCCCCATGATATATGAGGGACTATGTTATACTGGGGTGCTTTATAGTGATCCATGATCATCCCCATGATATATGAGGGACCATGTTATACTGGGGTGCTTTAAAGTGATCCATGATCATCCCCATGATATATGAGGGACCATGTTATACTGGGGTGCTTTATAGTGATCCATGATCATACCCATGATATATGAGGGACCATGTTATACTGGGGTGCTTTATAGTGAGCCATGATCATCCCCCTGATATATGAGGGACCATGTTATACTGGGGTGCTTTATAGTGAGCCATGATCATTCCCATGATATATGATGGACCATGTTATACTGGGGTGCTTTAAAGTGAGAAACCACTGTAGCTCTTTCATATACTAGTGCAAATTCATTTATTATCACGGAGGATCAATTTTCTTAGTTTCATACAAAAATTACATTTTTGTTGGTACTTAAATTTGTGGATTCGGAAGGGGTCATGTTGTTTCTACTCGAGGATTGTTTTTCGTTGGGTTCTAGTATTGCTCTGTGTCTGTCATGTGCCATCTATCAACACTTGTTTGTGAACACCAAAGAAGCTTCATTTCTGATCAGATTTTGATTATATTTGGTATTTTATCATCAAAACTTCAGATGAGTTTGATTATGAGCAACAGCCACACATACTAATGTAGTGATCTTGCATATGATTTGGCTTAGATTCTGAACACTTTAGATACCATATTTCTGGTCAGATTTTGATAACATTTGTTATGTAAGTTTATATCATCAAGATCTCGGATGAGTTTGATTATGAGCGACATCCATGCATGTTAATGATGTGATCTTGCATCTAATTGGATGAGCTTGTGAACACACTAGATGCCATTTTTCTGATCAGATTTGGTATGTAAGCTTTTATATCAGCAAGATCTCAGATGATTCAGATTAGAGGCAATATCGACATGTATTAATGATCTTGCATCTGATTGGCTGAGCTTGTGAACATTCCATAAACCATATTTCTGATCAGATTTTGATAACATTTGGTGTGGAAGCTTATATCAAGACCTTGGATGAGTATGGTTATAAGTGACTTCCATGCATTTTAATGAGGTGATCTTGCATCTGATTGGCTTAGCTTGTGAACACTCTCGAAGCTATATGTTTAACCACTGAGCCACTGCAGCTCCCTTGCATGGGGATCTCAATGATGTCCAAGTTATGACTTCAGGGGCAGGGCCTCAAGGGGAATGGTAAGACCCAGGAATATATGCTGACAGCAGAGATTAACTCCCCTTGTAATGTCAAGTTAGTGTATATATATTTTAAGGGTGGGGCTATGAACAGTTTTTAAGTTATGAATCAGAGCCTTATCTAGAAGGTGATCATATATATATATATATATATATATATATATATATATATATATATATATATATATATATATATATATATCAGAGTTTCTTTGAAACAGGAATAAAGGTCTTTTTGGCTAAAAGGGACCAGAGGAGACTTTGTTATGCCAAGTATGGCCCTTTTCAGAGGCCTGATGACAGGAAAATTTTAATACTCAGAAATAAAATCTTGACATTTTCAGAGGGAAAGTTTTATGTCGTCACAGGGTAGACGGTGATTGAAATGTTCCTAGGTAGAGTATCAACCACTGTTTTGCTGCAAATAGATGTTATTATTACATGCCTATCAATGGTAACCTGCTGATACTGCAAACTTTCCTGTTTTTTTGACAGCTGTTACAAAAAATAGAAAAACCTTTAACATATTCTTCTAAAAACCACTCAAATGAATTTGATAACATTTGTACCAAAAGCATTCCAGCTTGATTGCCTTTCGAATTTATACAAGTGATGCCAATCTGCTTACAAATATGGCTGCCATCAATCAAGTAAAAAACATTTCAACAAATTTACCTTTTTCTTTATTATCAGACAAAAAACCTTACATGAGTGTTTTATGTGGAATATCTGAATCAGTTTAAATTATTTCCATTTATTGCAACCCCAGGATATTTGAAGAGGGATATTATTTAACTTGTTTAATAAATTTTGTACGAAACAAGCACAGATGTATGGTTCTTTTTATCAGTTGATACAGAGATGCCAGCCATTCCAGATTGTGCAGAATTTTTGTGGAATTTAAGCGTAAATTCAGCAATCAAAATTATATTGACAAAGTTACGGAATATCAAAATATATTGGTTTTTAAATTTTGAACAGGAGGTTACTATGTGGACACAGGTAATAGAAAAGTGCTTTCAGTATGATAGACTGGTTCATAGAATCTAGTTTTACAATGCAAAAAACAGAATGTAGATGACAAGATACAAGAAGCCTGTCAATTAAACTGTAAATAGGTGAAAAATGGTATCAGAAATGATGATAAAGGATGATGCAGATAATTCATGAGGAAGACTAATGTTTATGGTTATTGTTTTGGCCAAAATATGTTGATGAAATTAAAGATCCTGGAATTGGATGAATGGATACACTATTTATTCTAACTGGACCTTAATTGTTCCCGACGGTGTACAGGTATGTATATGCTCATAGGGAGATGCAGTATGATTGTAGCTGACTATGTACAGGTATGTATAGGTTCATAGGAAAATGCAGTAATATTGTAACTGACTGTGTACAGGTATGTATAGGCTCATAGGAAAATGCAGTATGATCGTAACTGTGTACAGGTATGTATAGGCTGATAAGAAGATGTAGTATGATTGTAGCTGACTATGTACAGGTATGTATAGGTTCATAGGAAAATGCAGTTTGATTGTAACTGACTGTGTACAGGTATGTATAGGCTGATAGGAAGATGTAGTACGATTGTAGCTGACTATGTACAGGTATGTATAGGTTCATAGGAAAATGCAGTATGATTGTAACTGACTGTGTACAGGTATGTATAGGCTGATAGGAAGATGTAGTATGATTGTAGCTGACTATGTACAGGTATGTATAGGTTCATAGGAAGATGCAGTATGATTGTATATAATTTGCTCCTTGGAACAAACATGTTATCCATTCTGGACAGGCTGCCTAGATTCTGTAAAATTGATGCTAGAATTCCTAATAAACATGCTTATGGGTTGGCATCTCTGCATGAAGAAATACAATTTGTTAAATATGCAAACATGCAGTGGATTGAACTATAGGTTGATGCTTCTACCATTCCATCTTCTATCAGTGTCATACGTGTTATTTCACATGTGAAATGGGTTTATGAAATATACTATAACATCATTTAATGTAATATCAAACCAATCTAACAGAAAGCCTTTGAAAGAGTTACATTGAGATTAAATATTGAGCAGAAGGATCTGCTTGAGGATTTTCTGATATGGAGACTTGAATTACAGCTCCTTTCTTTCATTTTCAGACGAGGGAAGTCATCTAGTTCTAGACGCTTGCCAAAATCTGTAAGTGCTGAGTCTTTGAATGGGTCCGTAAAGTCCAGGTCCTGCAAGTCAGCACCGGAGAATATGTCAGAAGCTGCATCTCCTCCTTCACAGAAACTCGCACTAGAAGAGGTAGAAGAGTTGAAAAAGTCCTTGTTTTCTCAGAAACGAAGGCCCAGTACAGGAAGTCCTAATAGCATAGAATGATAGCACTCAGTTTAATTCATGGTCATCATACACTGTTTTCTCTGTATCTATATTTAGATCAGGGATGTAGAGATTTGCTCATTTTTAATGAAATTTATGAAATGAGGTACAATTTATATCTTATGCAAGCCGTGGCAAGCAAAACATGGAAATTATTCAATGAGTTTCATAAATTTCGATTTGAAATGAGCACAAAATTAAGTCTTTTTTTCACATTACAAAGAAACACAACATTTATTCAATAAAACTGAAAAATAATATTGCAAAGTGACTTTTAAGTACAACTGGATACCTCAGACATTACAACTTTGCCTTACATAATATGACATCATTTGTGACATCATGAGGTGTTGTGTGTGTGTGTTATTTAAAAAAAATATATGGGTTTTTTATTAACCTAAATAACATGGAATTAATGTGATAAATTATGTCACATAATTATTTTACATTGACTGTACCAAAATTAACTGCAATATATATAATGGATTAGGTGGATGTGATAACTTAGTCTTTGAGTTGGTGAAAGCTGGAGTAGCTGGAGAAAACCACCAGTTGTCCATGGATTATAACTAACCCAGGCATGTGCCAGCAATAGTAATTGAACCCAGGAATGCATAAAGGCAAACAAATGACTGCACAGTCCAGTTCCACCCCTTCACAGTATCATCATCAAATACCTCCTCTTGCAGGTGATATTTTTAGGAAATATCCATGGAAACTTTAAGTCAGTATAAATGTCTTGATCTAAAATGAAGTCATGAGAATTCACGAGGTTACAGTGTACATAGTACATAAACTGAATGTCATGAAACTTGGAAATATAAACATTAGTTCTTGTTAAATTCAGTGAAATTTTATATTATCGATCTGACAAACTCTGATCTTCTTCAGAATAGATTTTTAGGTGGAAGCTTTATAATTTAAAAATCAGATTTGTGTTTTTAGAATTTCTACTGGAAATCTTAGAAATTCTGATGAGCAAATTCCTAAAAACTGAGAATATTTATCATCTTGACAGTCCTTGGTTGGCTGTCTATGCAGTAAATTCATATTAAAATATAGGCTCTTGTTAAACTGCTGTCATTCATCATGTGAAGCTTTGGTTTAGTTACATATTTAATTGTATTAGTTTAAATGTAGGAATGCATGTGGATACCCTGTTTGTCATGCAAGTTTAAGTAACATTCCATTCAGTCTGTCAGTAAATTGTCTGGTGTATTAATACATGTATATTTATTATTTGTTACAAGTTATTTTTATACAGTTGTTAATGGTTGCATTATCTAAAACAAATGTTCAAATGTTTTCATGCAATGTATGTTTGTAACTGTTCTCAATATTTATGGTGATCTCATATGTACATTCAGTATAATTTCTGTGCATACAAATCTAGTGTGTACATTGTCATTCCATAATAACTTGTTGGTGTAGGGCTGTTCATTGTTTATGGGTAATTTTCAGGTTATTCATCTGCATGTTTTTGTAAAAACAAATCTTCAAAAATTATTTTGATGACAAATAGTGTTGTACAGCACATTCCATTAAATGTGATGAGGGCGAAGGGGGGCATTTAATTTTAAAAAAAAAAATAAATGACAGCACTATTGCAGCCCCTTCCCCTCTTCCAATTTTATTTTGATTATTCATAATTTGCATTGCACTCTCAGTTGACTATCAAGTTATGCCCCATATTGTGATATTCTTTTAAAAAATTATAGAAACATTTTGTCTTATATCTGTGACAAACTCCAATCTTGACCTCAGCCCCCTCCATCATAAAACTTTACTTAACTCCAAAATCTTACTCAGAAATATTCTGACTAATCAAAAGGCTGCATTTGTACATTTCGAGTAAGATTTACGAACATGAAGTAACATTTAATAATCTAAATGCTGAGTAAAAGTTTTAGTCTCCCTAGTAAAGATACTTTGTATTACTGTAAATATGTTAGGGTAGCAGTTTGCTCTTGTAAAATCAGAGCTTTGTAAATATGTTAAGGTAGCAGTCTGCTCTTGTAAAATCAGTACTTTGTAAATATGTTAAGGTAGCAGTCTGCTCTTGTAAAATCAGTGCTTTGTTCAAAAAGATGTGGTTATTACATTATGACATCAGCAATATGATGTGTCTTTTTACCTAGGTGTACTGAAGCATTATGAACTATGGGAGAGATTGCATGTAAAATGACATGGTTGCAACTTCTGGCTATTATTAAATAAAGATAAGAAAAATTCTTATACAATTTGAATAATTGCAATAACAGTCCTATGACAGAAAATTATAAAGTGGATGAAAAATATGAAACTATTGGAAATATTTAGCAATTTATGACCTGCCATAAATCAGCAGTGCAGGCTTTCTGTTGTGGAAAACTGATATGACAACAATATTTGTGTAATACTGAAAACATTTACTCACCAAAATACACTTTTTTGTGTATTTAATAAGAGGAGTCTATGACCTTTGACCTGTGCAAATTTGGTGAAATTTGAAATACTCATTCAGCTATTATTTTATGGGCAGTTAGTGACAGGGTACTTTTTCTCATATTTTTCTATGTATAACTCTTACTTGGGGTGAGATATTCAGCTAAGAGTGGCACAAACACCAGCTTATGATTATTTAGTGATTTTGAATTGCTTGGACCCTTAACTATGTAAAAATATCAGCTTTTGAAATAGTTAATTACTCCAACCTAGGAGTCATCCTTAATTATATATTTTTCTGTTACTTCTTTGTGTTTTGCTAGGTTGTGTTTCATATGAGAGATATTTTTGAAACAATGTTTTAAAAATGGAACTTTTTGTTTCTTGTATTAGATACAGTTGTGAAAATTTTTGACCAACTATTTTATTCACAAAATATGATGGTATATGTCTGTCCCAATTTATGTAAAGAAATGTTTCCAATAATAATGTAAAGGACAATTTGAGAATATTTTGGCAATCTCATAGTACTATCCCTGTTTGTTTTTCTTTTTCAGATTTGTGACTTTATAATTGCAACGTTAAAAATGTAGCTTTGTAGATAATTCCAATCATATGTTTAATTCATGCACACATTATCTGGATAAGGGCTAAAAATCATATGTTTACTTCATGCACACATTATCTGGATAATGGCTAAAAAGAACACTTTTGATAAGTCAGTAATTGGTCTATGCAAAGGTACAATGCAGATGTATCATTGTAAGGTATATTTTTATAATTTGTAATTTTTTAACTTGAGTGGATATTTTTTTGGACTATTTTTGTCAGTAATACTTTTTCAAAGTTAGCTACATATTTGTTAATATTTGTCTTGACTAACTTGTGATCAATGATTGTAGTCTTGACTTACTTGTGAACAGTGATTGTAGTCTTGACCTTTTTTTCCATCAGTATTTATAGCATTATTTAATTCATTATAGAGTATTTTGACATTTTTTTAAAAAGTCAACCTTATATGTGTCATTTGCAATAATATGCCATATATAACAGGATTGGTACTATTGTAAAGGCACATTAGGGTTAGAGCTGTTCCATAAATAAATTAAGGCGGGTGCTGTAAGACACATTTTCAAAGACCCCTACCTCCTATCAATATTTTATTTGGATTGGACTACATAAAACATTTGAAGCAGTCTTTGTTACCCCCACCTCCCATATTTAATTAAATCAAGTGCCTTCAAATTCCCCACCCCCTTCAATTATGGAACAGTCCTTTTTCACAATTTCTTATAATTTTGTCTTGCATGGTATGTAAAAGGATTTCTGTTCAGTGATAAAGTTATATATTTGTGCAAGTCATTTTGTGCATGGAGAGAATGATGAAAATTTAAAAACGTTTACCATACAATTTGGTTCCCATGGAGATTATGAAGCATTTTTATTCACATGCTGTTATATGCATTTCCTTATTTCTGAAAATGATCACATGGAATACTCATCATTTCATGGAATACACATCATTTCACATACAGAATTTCGCTCAGTATTCCTTTCCAATCAGTTCTTAATCTTGTTAAATGTGATCTTAGTTAGGTCATAATGACATTGAGATAATTTTATTTCTCATAAGTCACTGTGTTAAAATATATCTAGCTTATCATAAAGTATAACCATATTCTAGTACTCCTGTTGAATTTTAGATCTTAGTTTTCAGTATCATGAATGAACACACATTGTTTAAAAACACAAACAGATGAAATTGTAGCATATGTTAAACTACCTTTATGGATATGACAATTACAGTGTGTGTGTGTGTGTTGTTCTGAACTATGTGCCATTTTTGGTACTCTTGTTATGTCCAGATTCTGCCTTTTAATGCTCACATTCGTATTTGATATTTGTAGGGGTTAGTCTCAGATGGTGAGATGTAGTGTCTGCACTTGACATAGACTAAAGGTGCTTGGCATAGACTGTTGCACTTGGCATAGACTTTTTACACTGTGATGAGTTTCTGTTATGATTATCATGTACACACAATGGACCTTCCATGTCTTGGTTAGTGTCATAATATGCTGTGATTGTTACATGATCTCAGATACTGAGATGATGGTCATGGAGTTTAGTTGTTGTGAATCATTCAGTTTTTGTGAATCAATCAGTTTTTGTCAATCATTCAGTTGTTGTGAATCATTTACTTGTTGTAAATCATTAATATGGTTATTGTTCTCACAACTTGTCACAGGAATTATTTATACTCTATCTAGAGTTCAACAATGAAATGGGTTATTAATGCGGATGTCGTGTATTATTGCACTGTGTTCAGTCTGAAATGTTTGTAATGTTACAGACTATATTTATTGTGGTGAATCTGACAGTAATGCCTTAAACATGTGTTTTTCGTCCAGTCAGAATGACTAATGTTGCAGTTAATATCTGTATTAAAGACTCATTCAATAAGTTCAGATTTTTTTAAAATTTTAACATTTGCAATTCCATCATGCACCAGAAATGCTCCTGTATTCTCAAAATGGTTTGAGCACAAAACTCCAGCAAAAAACTCCATCAGATACAATGCTTTTATGTACATTTATGTCTGCAATGAGAGGATTAACAGTAAAGATTATATGTTGAATTCTGCGATTTTAATATTAATTCAGAGTCAAGTTACAGAAAGTCAGTATTTATGGACCTTGATCTTTTAAACAGTTTGGAGAATATTGAGTCATATATATTGCGGTTGATGTAAGATGATTGTATGCTATTTTGCTGGGACTATTTGTTCTTTGAGTAAACTCACAATTTTTGAAGTATTTTAAATCACTAGATATTAGCCATTCAAATTTGATTGAGTTGTTTTGTCATGCACTTAACAGCTTAGAAGAAATGTGCAATGTGTGAAGAATGGGTTTGTGGTAAAGCTTAGTCTCTTGATCATAAGAAATCAAATTTTACTTGATTTTATTGGTATAATATTACTGTTACATTTGATCTCTTGCTTCAAAAATGGGAATTTGACTGACTGAGACATATTACTATCAGGTGTAATTTTCAAAAATGGAAGACTAGGGATTTGCTTTTTAACATGGATTAACATCATATATACATATGAAGTGTGAAAATCTTTATTATTTAATAATTTTTGCAGACATGAAAGAGTTCCACTTTTTATCAGAAATCTGCTTTTTCTGCACTGAATTGATTACTTCTGATATTGGTGTAAATTTGAGATGATTATGGAATGGGGTAGGTACACAAGGAGTACCATTATAAATTACCAGTTGCTTATGAGTAAAACCTTGACTTGTGTTCACTAAGTTGCAAAGAAAAATGTATAAAAAAAAATTATTGGTTGAATCACTCAGTAAGGTCTATTTGAATTATCCTTAATAATAGTTGGTTTTGGGGTTGTTTTTCTTTCAAAGCACTTGTTTGTTTGGATAATATCCCTAAATTGGTTAATAGAATTGACGGTTGCACGTATTTATGTGATGTGATAGTGTTTATGAAAATGGTACTAAAGAGTAAATTGTGACCTGATTGAAGATTGATTAAGCCAGAGATGGCAACAATGCTTGTTTAGATGGGACTGATTAGAGTGAAGAGTTACAA
This sequence comes from Margaritifera margaritifera, assembly GCA_029931535.1. Lineage (NCBI taxonomy): Eukaryota > Metazoa > Mollusca > Bivalvia > Unionida > Margaritiferidae > Margaritifera > Margaritifera margaritifera. Next base: position 3,606,347 of record JAQPZY010001516.1, read on the forward strand.
TTACCAAGAAAGACTTGAGGATGCAATGGTGCTGTCTCGGTCAGTGCCTTCAAAAAGTGAATACTCCTGTGAAAGTTTGTGTGCACTTTATGCAATGATCTTGTATTGTATTGAACAAGAGGTGGAAATGTTAAATGAACCTCTGGACAAGCAGGATATTAGACTTTAAACATATTAAAATTCATTTTTGGCCCTGACTGAGACCAGCAGCCACTAGACCCCCAACCTGTTTCCACTTTTTTAATTCTTCCTGTCTTTAGCTAAACTGGCATGCAAACAATATGTTATGCATTACTGGACCTTTTGACCACTTATGACATTGCTGACCACTGGTCTTTGCAAGGTTGTATAGGTGTATATTAAGAATTAAGATTGCAAGCATGTACTTTCAGTGTAAATAAAATAATATGTTCAATTTCTTTGTATTTTCCAGTTTATTGTATTCATGTCCATGTATGTCTACTGTATGAAACTTCACAAATATTGTGTGTGCGAAATGTGTTCACTGCCACTAATTTTCAACATATCATGAGATTTACAAGGAATAAAAGCATGAAATAAGATTATTTTGTTTCCTGTTTCTGTCATGTACCAGAAACCAATTTGATTTTCTGTCATTAGTTTGCTGAAGAATTTCTTATCACAATTATGTGGTTTGTCAAATTTCCAAGAATTTTATGCTTTTACCAAAAGGGCATATCATATTTTTCTCATTTGTTTCTTGTCCTACTTGTGAAGCATAAGTGATACAGCTGTACCAGTTTTCCAATGGCTTAGGTGAGACAGCTGTACCAGTTTTCCAATGGCTTCATCCATAGGTGAGACAGCTGTACCAGTTTTCAAATGTCTTCATCAATAGGTGAGACAGCTGTACCATTTTCCAATGGCTTCATCAATAGGTGAGACAGCTGTACCAGTTTTCCAATGACTTCATCAATAGGTGAGACAGCTGTACCATTTTCCCAATGGCTTCATCAATAGGTGAGACAGCTGTACCAGTTTTCCAATGGCTTCATCAATAGTTGAGATAGCTGCACCAGTTTTCCAATGGCTTCATCCATAGATGAGACAGCTGTACCAGTTTTCCAATGGCTTCATCCATAGGTGAGACAGCTGTACCAGTTTTCAAATGTCTTCATCAATAGGTGAGACAGCTGTACCATTTTCCAATGGCTTCATCAATAGGTGAGACAGCTGTACCAGTTTTCCAATGACTTCATCAATAGGTGAGACAGCTGTACCATTTTCCCAATGGCTTCATCAATAGGTGAGACAGCTGTACCAGTTTTCCAATGGCTTCATCAATAGTTGAGATAGCTGCACCAGTTTTCCAATGGCTTCATCCATAGATGAGACAGCTGTACCAGTTTTCCAATGACTTCATCAATAGGTGAGACAGCTGTACCAGTTTTCCAATGGCTTCATCCATAGGTGAGACAGCTGTACCAGTTTTCCAATGGCTTCATCCATAGGTGAGACAGCTGTACCAGTTTTCCAATGGCTTAATCAGCATTTATGTCATCAGTGTCATTAACCTCCAGTTTTTATCCCCTCACCAACCAATATGTATGTGTGTTGGGATATATTATTCTGCCCATTCAGTCTTTAGTGGGTTCATTCATTTGTTGGTTCATTAACTGTTTGTAACACCATCCATATCTTGAACTTTATTTGAACTACACTAACCAGAGTTTATATGTTGATGCATCTCAAAAAGATGAACTCAGCTGTACCAAAAGTAGGTTACTGTGGCATATTTTTCATGCTTGTGTAAATTGTATTTTCAAACATTGTTCATTACACCATCCACATCTGGGACCCTATTTCATTTAGACTCATCAAAATTGGTATGTGGATGCATCATGGGAAGACTAATTAAGTCACACTGAAAGTCAGTTACAGGGACCTAACTTTTATGCTGGATCAACTTTGTCACCAAAATGCATTTCACTTCATTTCTTTGTAACTAGAAGACCTACACCAATCCACATTATACATGGACTAATATTTAGTAGCTTTTACACCCTGATGCAAAAGGAGGTTTACTTTCCATTGTTTAGTGATTTTGTCACTAAAATTAATTTCATGGCTAACTGACTAACTCTTTCTTCTACTCATTTAGTTTTATATGTAGATTTACCTTCTGTAGTACAAAACTACTTTTCCAAAATTAGGTCACATTGGCCTAATATTTACACTTGAATAACTTATCACCAAAATAAATTTTATCAAATATCTTCGGTCAGCTTTACAGTCATGAAACTTTAGTATGTTTTTACATCTTACCGAATAAAGTCTCAGTTTTTACTGCAGAAATTACAGCCATACTCAAAGCTTTGAACTACATTGAAACCTAAAAAAAACAATTTTGTCATCTTTTTGGATTCCCTTTCCACATTGAAAGCCTTGCAGAATCTTAAATCTGACACCCTGTTAATACCCCAGATATTACAGAAACATGATCTTATTCAGTCTGGGAAAAGTATTCTATACTGTTGGCTGCCTAGTCACAATAGTATAAAGAGTAATGAAAGGGCAGATAAAGTTGTCAAAGCTGCTTAGCAGTCACCTATTTCTGAATGGAAGATTATGTATACTGGCATCAAATATTGTATAAATCAGCATGTTTGTCATATTTGGCAAAATATGTGGAATGAAACTTCCACAAACAAACTTAAGAACATCCGACCCACAATTGGAGAGTGACATCCCTTGTATAGAACAAATTGGAGAGATGGTGTATTGTGGCGATACCTACCTTCTGAAGTGTCAACCTGGACCAGAATGCATACCATGCCAGTGACCACTTGACTGTGGAGCACATTCTTGTTGAGTGTATTGATTTCCACCCCGTGCAACAGAAGTATTTTGACATGAACTGCTTGAAGAAACTGTATGAAGACATACCACCAGAGATAATCTTGGACTTTTTAAGGGAATGTTGTTTATACAACAAATTTTAATCATGTTTTTAGGATTTTACATGTGTTATCTTTATCTGTTATTTTATATACATTTTACAGAATTTAACATCTTTACATTTTATATTATATCTTGTACTTAATGTTTACATTTATTTTGGAAAGAATTCATATTTTGAGAAAACCTTATTTAATATTATTCCATATTTTGCACTCTAATTCATGTGTAGTTATGAAACCTCACATGTGAACTCATCTTACAGAGAACTGCCACACTGACCTCCATATTTCATTATGTTAAATTTAAATTGAGCTGCTTATTTGGGATATTTTTGTGTCAGCAGTTATGAAATTTCATGTAAAAATTTGCAAATAAATTAATTTATGAAATTTCACAAGTGCATTCATCTAGAATACTGCTCATCCCTGTCAAAAGCAGGTGCTTTACATACAAGTGTCTGTTTAGTCTGTATAGTCATGTACTGTTCAATCAGTCATCCCTGTCTGTTTAGGTTGTGGAGTCATGTACTGTACAATCAGTCATCCCTGTCTGTTTAGGTTGTGGAGTCATGTACTGTGCAATCAGTCATCCCTGTCTATTTAGGTTGTAGAGTCATGTACTGTGCAATCAGTCATCCCTGTCTATTTAGGTTGTAGAGTCATGTACTGTGCAGTCAGTCATTCCTGTCTATTTAGGTTGTGGAGTCATGTACAGTGCAATCAGTCATCCCTGTCTATTTAGGTTGTGGAGTCATGTACTGTGCAATCAGTCATTCCTGTCTATTTAGGTTGTAGAGTCATGTACTGTGCAATCAGTCATTCCTGTCTATTTAGGTTGTAGAGTCATGTACTGTGCAATCAGTCATCCCTGTCTATTTAGGTTGTAGAGTCATGTACTGTGCAAACAGTCATCCCTGTCTGTTTAGGTTGTGGAGTCATGTACTTTGCAATCAGTCATCCCTGTCTGTTTAGGTTGTAGAGTCATGTAGTGTGCAATTAGTCATCCCTGTCTGTTTAGGTTGTGGAGTAATGTACTGTGCATCAGTCATTCCTGTCTATTTAGGTTGTAGAGTCATGTACAGTGCAATCAGTCATCCCTGTCTGTTTAGGTTGTAGAGTCATGTTCGGTGCAATCAGTCATCCCTGTCTGTTTAGGTTGTAGAGCCATGTACTGTATATTCAGTCATCCCTGTCTATTTAGGTTGTGGAGTCATGTATTGTGCAATCAGTCATCCCTGTCTTTTTAGGTTGTAGAGTCATGTTTGGTGCAATCAGTCATCCCTGTCTGTTTAGGTTGTAGAGCCATGTACTGTATAATCAGTCATCCCTGTCTGTTTAGGTTGCCGAGTCATGTACTGTACAATTCATCCCATTCTGTTTAGGTTGTAAAGTCATGTTTGGTGCAATCAGTCATTCCTGTCTGTTTAGGTTGTAGAGTCATGTACTGTGCAGTCAGTCATTCCTGTCTATTTAGGTTGTGGAGTCATGTACAGTGCAATCAGTCATCCCTGTCTATTTAGGTTGTGGAGTCATGTACTGTGCAATCAGTCATTCCTGTCTATTTAGGTTGTAGAGTCATGTACTGTGCAATCAGTCATTCCTGTCTATTTAGGTTGTAGAGTCATGTACTGTGCAATCAGTCATCCCTGTCTATTTAGGTTGTAGAGTCATGTACTGTGCAAACAGTCATCCCTGTCTGTTTAGGTTGTGGAGTCATGTACTTTGCAATCAGTCATCCCTGTCTGTTTAGGTTGTAGAGTCATGTACTGTGCAATTAGTCATCCCTGTCTGTTTAGGTTGTGGAGTAATGTACTGTGCATCAGTCATTCCTGTCTATTTAGGTTGTAGAGTCATGTACAGTGCAATCAGTCATCCCTGTCTGTTTAGGTTGTAGAGTCATGTTCGGTGCAATCAGTCATCCCTGTCTGTTTAGGTTGTAGAGCCATGTACTGTATAATCAGTCATCCCTGTCTATTTAGGTTGTGGAGTCATGTATTGTGCAATCAGTCATCCCTGTCTTTTTAGGTTGTAGAGTCATGTTTGGTGCAATCAGTCATCCCTGTCTGTTTAGGTTGTAGAGCCATGTACTGTATAATCAGTCATCCCTGTCTGTTTAGGTTGTGGAGTCATGTACTGTACAATTCATCCCATTCTGTTTAGGTTGTAAAGTCATGTTTGGTGCAATCAGTCATTCCTGTCTGTTTAGGTTGTAGAGGCATGGACTGTGCAGTTAGTCATCTCTATATGTGCAGTCAGTCAAAATATAACATTCCACAGACGATATTAATATTTAAATTATCTCTGGACTTTTCAATTAACCCATTTTTGTTCTAGGTTGGATTGCTGATTCAGGCAAGCCTTGGATGCTCTTTGCAAGCTTCTTTATCGTCACTGACCTTTCCATGACATGTATCTAGAAACATTAGGTACAGTGTTATGTAGACATAAGCAGTAAAATAATCTCTAAAGAATAAACACTGTATTGAATATTGTGTGCACATGTGGTGTTTTTTGTAGCAGTGTTGTTTGACTCCTATAATTCTTTCATAAATTTATCATATACGTGAATTCTTTTTAACAGAACTAATGGATGATAGTTTCAGAAAGCCAATCATGCTTACATGTTGCACATGATTTCATGACAGTCATATTGAAAATCTTGTACACAAGGAGCATTGCAAAATTTGCAACAAAACTTGCCTGTCAGCTGTAAGATAATTCATGTCTTGCCAGTCAGATAATTCATGTCTTGCCTGTCAGATAATTCATGTCTTGACTGTCAGATAATTCATGTCTTGACTGTCAGATAATTCATGTCTTGCCAGTCAAATAATTCATGTCTTGCCTGTCAGATAATTCATGTCTTGCCTGTCAATGTTAACAGTGGGACAGGAGAGGGGTCTTGATCAGAATATAGTATATGCAACATCAGAAACAGAAGAACAAATGTTTTCCACTTTAAATTTTATTACAAACAATAAATAAATACTTTAGATAACAAATGTGAACTTCCTTGTTTTGATATATTTCTTCAGATTTGTCTCGGAGATTAACAAATGTCAATGTTATATCAAGAACTGAGTTATTGGCAAAAAAAGTATCTTTGAATAACATGGTAGAGACAGAGCTCTCCACTTAAAATCATATTTACAAATAATAAGTGCATTAAATAAGAAATATGAACTCTGTTTTTTTAAGATGCATGTATTACTTACATTCATATCAGAGTTGACATCATTCATAGGGAAGTATATAAGAAACAGTTTCCCACTGCAAGTTGAGTGCAGATAGATTAAGGATAGAAAGTGTTAAATAATTTGGTAAAACAAGTAATTATATACATTTAGATAGCGAAAAACAAAATGATTCAAGCAACCTCTCTGCTACATAAATTTACTTTCCATACAATCATTTAACTCTGAAATTCAGAAACAAATTTTCAGTTGGTATGCAAACATAGGTCCAGATTGAGCAGTAAGGCTGAATAAAAGAGTACAACCAACCACTCAATTTTTGTTGAGCCACTTTAGTGGGAAGCAAGACAAAAGAGACATTTTTCATTTGTATATATTTCCTAAACCACTTAATAGATTCACATCATACTTTAGATCAATCGTTATGAACCCAAAATGATTCATTCTACATGTTTGCTTCCCCATTTTACTTTGAGGTTTAGGTCTCGGTCATAGAAAACTTGCATTAAGGTTTTTGTTAAAGTGTTTTTATTTGCTTATATTTCAATACCTTTTATTTTCACCAACCCCTTGATGGATTTTCTTCATACTTGGAATGAATCATTATGAAGCTAAGATGGTTCATTCTGCAGTATACTTGCCTACCTCTCTGAACCTGGAATCAAGGTTGCGGTCACAAGGTTTTAGCTGAAGTTTTTCCATTTGCTCATATTTCGTAAACGCCTTGATGGATTTGCTTCATACTTGGATGAATCATTATGAAACTAAAACAATTCATTTGGTCACATGCTGCTCTCTCCTTTTGACCTTGGGGCCAAGGTCACATGTTTTACAGCAATGCTTTGATGCAAGTCTTTGCTTTCTTGTCTTGAGTTTACAGTCAGATTGTACAAAGAAAAATCAGTGACCTAAAGGTCAGAAGTGTATTTAATTAGACAAAAACTTTCATTCATTGAAGCACTGATGATCTTTCTGTAACAATCATTGAAGTTCTAGCAAAAATAAATGTATAAATAGCTGAATGCAATTACTAACACATCAGTTACTCTTTTAAGTATAAGTTATGATACTCTTCAAAATCAAGTATGTAAATACAAGAAAATATCTGTTAACTCATTAATACTGTGACGGAATAAAGTTTTATGATACAAAAACAGGTGCAAACAACAAGCATCGTTCTGCCATCACTTTCAAGCACGTTCGTAGATCCAAATAGCAATTAACTGCACATTTCAACTGGACTGATTCTTTTAGGAAAAGAAGGAGTAGTCTATCTCATGACCAGCCAATTTTCTCTCTCCAAACCCATCTTCTGATTCAACTCGCATGCTGGGGCTGAAAAATAAATAAATACAAGTAAAAATTTGGTAGGACATATGAGGAACATAATACATTACCATACCTTGCCTAAAAAATATCCATTGCTCGATTACAATGTGTAAACGAAATGTAAGTATCGAGCCAGGCCATTTATCTACCAAAATGTAGTTAAAAGTATCAGAAGAGGCAATTAGTTGACAATTAGTTGAAGATGCCACAGTGACAAAGCAGGCAAAAAACAATTTGAGTCAAGAAAGAGCCTCAAGACCCCACACATTAATCAGGAAGTATAAAAATACAATCAGATCATCGTCATAGCAAGATAGGGAGCATATATAATTTCAATATTTTAATTTTGTGTGTGATCTGTAAAGGCAAGTGCCTTAGGCCACTCAACCATATGACAACCCATGGCACACACTCACACTAGTCTGGCATACATCCCAGTAGAAGAAAAGTATAAAACTTGTATATTTGCTGTGATAAAGGAAGCAAATATTAGGTACATTAAAAAGGATTAAAGAAACGTTGCAATTACTGAAAATGAAAGTTCCAGTTGACGAATGTCCAGTTGGCTTGTTGATGATGCCAAAAGATAATCTGTTAAGTGTAATATGTTCTCTGGATGTTTCTATACCATTTTAAAAAGCTGAGCAAACACAGTGTTTAAAACAACATTTAATATAATCCTGAAAGTATAGTGGCTTCCACAAATATCAATCACATTAAAGAATATAAAATCAAATATGCTGAATTGAAAGAATGGTTAAGTAAACAATCTACCAACACATTACACAAGCAAACTAGACAAAAATATTTCCATACAGAAAGGTCTATGTTAATCACATAGACAACCAGTGGCAGACAGATATTATTGACATGAAGCATATGAACAATACAATGATGGATACAAATACATTTTGGTAGTAGTGAATGTCTTCTCAAAATATATATGGGCTGACAGAGTAAAAGCGAAAAAGAGAGATGACATACAAAATACGCTCAGACAAATCTTCAAAGAGAGAAAGCATAAAAAGATACAGTTTGATAAAGGAAAAGATTTTTACGGCAGGAAAGTTAAGGATGTCTAGAAATGGAAAATATTAAGTACATTTCAACTTACTCAGACAAAACAGCATCTGTAGTTGAAAGGTTTAACAAACTCAGAGACTAGAATGTGCAAGTATTCACTCAAAATAAAACCAGAAAATGGGTTGACCTTTTGCCAAAGCTAATTTATGGATACAATAACATCCATCACACATCAACAGACTCGACTCCGGTTGAAGCGAGCAAAGAAGAAGAAAGATCAAAAGTATGGATCAATCTATTATATTACTGAACAACTGATACATCTGGGACTCCTAAATTCCAAACTGCTGAAACAGTCTGAATTTCAAAATATAAAACAATATTTGCACTAGGATACCTTCCGAACTTAACCAAGGAAATATTAAAAACTTTGCATGCAATATTAGGTGATCCGGTTATTTACAATCTGGAAGACTTAATGGGAGATGATAGCGAGGGTATATTTTGAAGAGTTATCTCTATATGACAAACAAGACGATATATACAATGTTGAAAAGATTTTTGAAGACCAAAAGAATGGAAGTAAAATGTATGTACTTGTGAAATGGAAAGGAGACGGTGAATCAGTTGACAGTTGGGAGCCGTTAAAATAGTTGATTGAAACAATACATAGTATTAAAGAACATGAAAACTTTAATCTTTTGAGTTTTTTCTAGAATGTAACAGATGTTGTAAACACAGCGCATTTGAAAATGAAGGAGTTAACACATGTACGACGTGCGAATATTTATTGATCACAAAACAAGAAGGAAAAAAGAAAGTACATCTAAAAAACCTCACAGTTAAGCAACAAACTGGTTCACATGAAAAACGTAATAAGGCGACTGTAATGTAAGCAGTGCCCTAGGTAGTAATATATGACATCACAGAAGAAATGAAAAGAGATAAATTAAAAAATACGAAGTTGATTTTAACTACGTCTCGAAAAAGGTGAATAATAAATGTAGATGACAATAAGTTGCTCTACGAGAGTTTGAATAAGATAAATGTTAATAGATTTTCACCTAATGGTAGTTTAGATCTCAATATTTATATAGTTTTTTTCTCAATATTTTTTTTATACTTTAAAATAATGAAAAGTGTGGTGTTTCTTCATAATTTTAACTTTGTCTAGTCCATTTTGTAAAATTTGTTTTTTACTATCACGTGGTTCTTTTTTAATTTCTTCTTCAAGTCTTTACATATGTTCTTCATGATGTTCAGGTTCTATTTTAAGCGCTTTTATATTTGGATTAGTAACCACAACAACTTTTTTTTATATCACTACATCTCTCTTATTTCTTGTATGGTAAATAAACTTTGACCAAACTGTAGCTTTGTAATCAATATCTTCGTAAAATGTGTAAATTAAATTACTAAAATCAGTATTTCTTTCTTTAATTGCAATTGTTTATTCGTCCGTACCATTCAAAAAAGGTAAGTAATGGTATACCTCTAGTATAATGTATTGATCGCCTTAGTTCAACAGTGGGTTTAAGAGGATATTTAGGCTGTCTCTGCTGTTTCTTCAGGCTTGCACTCTGTCATTTCTTCAGGACGGTGCTCTGTTATTTCTTCTACGTCTCGAAGTATATATAATTTATGCTGAAATTTATCCGTTATGGAAGAGGTAGGAACAGTTTTCTTGTTTGCTAAAATCCGCAACATTTTAATGTCTCTAAAAGCTGGATCCTACCGGGTTTCTGACTATTTTGCTAGGTGATACAAGTTTTGTACCACTATTTGGGATGATCTGTAACTCAACTGCATGACCGGATCTGTTTTGGGATTTTATGTATACCTGACCTTTATACTTGACCTATGCACACATTTTGCATATTTTCTTACAAAATCCAAGCCTACGTTATAACCAGAATTTGCTAATAATAAGTTCAATTTAATTTCATTGTGTGTTACAGATTGTTGTGCAGTATCAAATCTTACGATATTTTGATCTTCCAAACCACTAGCAAGATCTACAGCATCTACCATATCATCATCTTCATGTGCAGAATTTTCAAATTTTTTCATTTCAATATATTAGCCACCGTCATCCATTTTTCGTTTGTTTTTTTTTTTTTAAAATAGCGAAGAAATGGGTAAGTCACAGCTAGAGAAAGAATTGAAATGTATTGAAGATAAAAAAAATAACATAAACTCCTTTCTTCCGCAATTGGAAGAGTACGAACGGGAAGTGAACATCGCTATTGTAAATGAACATAGTGGAGATAACCTGTAAAAACTTGGCTGAAAAATGAGTTTGAAAAAATGGAAGAGAAACAAATTAAGAAGACATATGAAATCTTTGTAAATGCTAAGAGCTGCTAATATTTCCGAATCATTTTTAGATGTGGTAATTACACTGTAACATCAATAATTGGCAACATTATTTCAATCGACAACTTGGAGAGTTTACACATTGAACTTAAAAATGACTACATGACTTCCAAAGGAATTACATACTGTACCGGATTTTTGCCACTTAAGCTAGGCTTGCCTCTGTCTGCATTGCGTGCTAGTTTGATAACTTTCAAACATTGATTTCACAAGACCAAATGAAATAGGGACTGAGAAAACAAAATGCTTGATCAATGAAATGTGTACAGATTGCTTTGTTACTGATGCATTTATGCCTTTAAACACACTTGCTACAACAGTTATCATTATATTATTAAGCTATAAAGTCTAACAAGCAAAATAGATTCAACAATATTGTTCAAGATCGTGTCAGAGACAACGCGTGCCAAAGGGACGATCATGTCAGAGGAAGTGTGTGCTCGCAAAATTTCCTCAGTGATGAAGTTAACCTTCTTGAATGATTCAACATTTTTCTGATAATTTTCTATTTCTTGCATCGAAGGCATTTTTGCATGTTTAGACATGCTTTTACTAACTATCAGGTATCTAGTCTTTGCCTTGTGAAAACATTTCCTTTGCTGTTCAGGAGAGGTACATGGTATAACAAGATCAATACGAAGACCATCATTACGAATCCCTCCGTGTTTAGTGAAGTTTAACCAACTTCGATAAAAACCAGCTGTTGATACATCTTGTATATTTAATGCCTTGTCTGATTTAATGTTTTGCTTCAGTGCTGATACAATTCTATTTTAGTCAATTTTTAAATTCTGTGAATTTCATGATTGTTGTATCTTTGTCTAAAATACTCAGTATTGTTTAATACTGGTCTGTTTTCGTTTATCCATTTCTGCATATTCCTTCTTGTATACTTTGTTTTCTTAACTCTATTTCTGTCATATTTTTCCTGTGATCTCAGCTTTCAGTTTTAATTATATCATTTTTATAGCACTATTTCTAGTGCTCTTTGTTTTCCTGATACCATCTTTTCGATCACTCTTTCTGTAAAACTCAGTTATGTCTCTCTCTTCTTGACACGTTAAACACTTCTTTTAATCCATCTTGTTTATTTAAACAAATACATTTCAAATTTGTTTTCACTACTCAAAGTAACATGGTACGTTATTTTGCAACTAACCTTTTTCCACATTCAGAATTGTGTTGATCTATCTTACACATTTCCTAGTAAATTAAATAGATGGTGAACAAGACAAAATGCAAAATGAAAACAAGGTACGCAAAAAAAATGAAAAAGTAACTTCACAAAGGTCAAAATATCCACGAAGAGTTGAACTTTGTAGGTAACTTCGTAAACGTTCACAATAATGTTAAAAAAAGTCAAAGTAAAACGCTTAAATAAAGAACAAGAAGACTCCAAAACGTCAAAGACTGTGGAAGACACATAACAAGATGATAAAATCGTGAATGAAATGAAACAAACTCAAACACATAATCTATTATCTGAAAGGTGGTGGTGTATGTGGTTTAGACATCCTATTGATTTGGTCAAAAAGTACAGATGTTACTTACAGAGACTTCAACATACTGTTTTAAAGATGTTGGATTTAGCAACAAACACTCAAAGAACAACAACATGTTGCCCATAGTAGACACATCTATGAAGGAGAGGACAAGAGCTTGTCTACATATAACCCAATACCATGAATGCTTTAGAGGATCATAAAGTCTGCGCTGACGTTTGCTGACCATTTCTCTGGATAAAAAAGAAATGTCAAACAAAAGAAATGATCAGCACAATTTAGCATACACCATTAATCATTGCTCTTGCTGTAACCAACATTATGCTTTTTAATAAGCTTTTTAATATGTCAATAGGTTGACCATCAGCAAATGTCAGTGAAGAAATTATAAAGCTGATCATTCTATTTTCGCTAAGCAAGTTCACATCGACTACCTGATAGCATATACACTTTAACCTGATAAAATTGTTAACACAGTACAGGCAAATATAAAATCAAATATACACTGCAACATGTTTTGGTTAATAAATTGCAAGATAACTGAGCGAAACTAAAACATAAAAAGGTGTCAACACAATTTATCAAGCAATAATAACCTCTGGTCTTACGATTACCTACTACATGCTTTTGAAAAAGATATTGAGATTTACAATTCGTCCACCATGAACAATGGAAAAGTTATGAAGTTAACCTTTTCAGTTTCTTTTCTCAATTTAATAACAGACTGCCTTATACCTAATGGAATTTTCCCTGACAGAATTGTTACTCAATTAATACAGTAGACTGCATAGTTCCATCTGAGACAACAATGCAACAACGTCTGCAAGAAATTAAAGAGATTATAAATTATTTGATCAGGGAGATATAACAATACAAAGGTATGAGAAATAAATACTCGTTTCAGCAGCTGGATTGTATTTATCGGGAATACCTACTGGTATACCTGTTCCAATAAACGTTACCGGGAATACCTACTGGTATACCTGTTCCAATAAACGTTACCGGGAATACCTACTGGTATACCTGTTGCAATAAACGTTACCGGGAATACCTACTGGTATACCTGTTGCAATAAACGTTACCGGGAATACCTACTGGTATAGTTGTTCCAATGAACGTTACCGGATTTAGCACATCAGTTATAGGAATTGTTTCAAAAGCTTTGAATGAAAGAATTATCTGTAAAAAGGTTTTATAACATGATGAAATAGTAACATCTACCACTGCCATCACCAGTCTGAATAGTATCGACGAAATTTTAAGCCGAACGATAAGTAACAACGAATTAAACCATCAAGAGTTTATTTTGATCACCAAAGAGTACAATAAATACAAGAGATTAAAAATGAAATCAGAAAGAAAAGAAATGACACAGAAACAAAATTAAATAGCACTAACTCTTGTCTTTAGACACCTTTAATTGCTAGATAGATGAACGATGCAGGAGAAGTTCGCGGAAGCGGAGAGTCAGACTTTGCAAAAACAAAAGAAATATATTACAATCAATGGTTTCCTGAAAAAAAGAAATATATTTTACCAATCCAAACGAGAACAGAAATGGAAAACTATCAGTTTCGTTGATAGCTTTTGGACCTGGATTATACGCGAGTATATACGGTAATCAACTACAATTCAAAATTGCTAGGACTCAATCAATAGCCAGAGAACTATATAGCCATATATTGAATCTGAAACAGTTTTGGGTTTTTTTTAATCCAAAAAAATATATATATATTTTCCTCGACCAAATCAATGACACCAAAAATTACTCTAATGGTTACTATTAGTGTTTGATAGAGTTTTTGCCATTTAACAATGTTTATCACGAGACTTTATTGCATACAGTGTGAATGTCCATTACAACGAATTACAAAGGAGTACAAGTTTACGACATATACGGATGGATTCAAATGGATAAAAAGACTCTCGCATTCAGTGGTAGTAGTGAGGCAGTTAAAACCGAAATGACCAAAAATATAGATACATTCGAAAATGAATTGAACACGGAAATTACTTTTCAATTATATTGATGTGATTGATAGAATTAGAATATTGAATAAGGAAATCAATAATAACAAAAATGTCTTTGATGAGAAAACTTCACTAATACCATGAGGAATATTGCGTAATAATTTTCACATTGTGCCCAAGTCCTGGGAATTTGGACGGTATTAGTTTAACTTACGGGCGATCATGGTAATTCATTTATTCGCTGTGTGTACCTTTCATCTAGAAAAGTGAGTTGAGCGATAAGACCAGGTGGTTTCAAAATAAACGGGAATCATGGCATTTCAAGATTAGCAGTGTCAACAAATTATCGCCTTTCCGTTTCTGTGAGCAAACATAATTGGGGGTTGTCTTATAGAGAACGACATTGTTCTGGATGCAAATCACTTCAACATTAGAAGTTGATTTAGTACAGAAATCTTATTCACGAGACTTAAATGTCACTTTGATATACGCAGTATCACTCATTGAATTTTGTTTTAGCAATTCATTCTCACTCGAACTGTACTCCGTTATACCCCTCTGTTAAAAAGTGACATAAATGTTATGACCGCGGTATACCACTTAAAACCATAATCTACACAACAGTTCCACTAACAAATACTCCACAAAAACGTCGTCCAAGCAGCTGGTCTTCACACAAGTCCCGTAAATAAATGGTCTTCACAAAAAAAAAACACAAACATATGCTCTTCACAGAAGTGAGACAATCAGATTCGAATAGATGATAAAAAAAAGTTCCACAAACACATTGTCTACACAAAAATCCAGCAAACAGATGGCATGCACAGAAGTTCCAAAAACACATAGTCTACACAAAAATCCAGCAAACAGATGTCCTACAAATTACAAAAGCTCTTCCTATAGATTTCTTTATATATGTTATAATTTGACCAAAATATGTCAGAAACACACACACACACACACACGCATACACACACGCATACACACACACACACACACACGCACACACACACACACATTTTCCGTACAACTATTCCAAGTTGATTAAAATATATCCCATGCAACGTTGGTGGTTGTTAGATTGGCAAGATATTGAGGAGCATGAACAGGGAATAAAATGTCAATAAAACAAAACGTTTTTGAAGATGTAAACAAGGTACCTGTATTTCACGGTCTTTCATGGCTACCACTATAAAGGTCAACCTTACGGGATATCCAAGCCTGATTTAAAACAAACAAAGTGACATGCAACGTGTTACAGTGCAAACACGATGACCATGTTACTCATATATTAGGTTGAGCGGCAGTAACCTGATTTTCAAAATAAGTCCAAATTTTAAACTTTTTTCTGTGGCCTTCGCGGATATCAAATCGGTGAAATTTTATGTTGGGAACAAGGATACAGTGTAAACAAGGTTTTCTCACGAAGGCATCTGATTAGGATATCCGAACTTGAAGAAAGAGTAGCAAAACAAAAGTGTTCGTGGAGGCTAACATGGCGGTCATTTTAGACGTTAAATCTGTCATTTGCTATGCTAATGATCACTTGGGTTACAACTGCATGTTGTAAGAATTATTTGTACATTTTGGTGTCGATTATTCCTAACGAATCGGAGAAGTAACGAAAGCAAAACATTTCAATACATGATTTTTTGCCAAGTTGATACCAAAATAGGTGGTACCATTGTCAGTATTCTCTGAATGTTTCCATAAATCTTGTTTTTTGTTTTTTTATTATTTACTTTTTATTTTTATTTTAGTAAGAAGATGGCGTATTAATACGTCACTACTTTGGAAAAGTCTTAATAACAAGATCTGACGAAAGGCTGCCCAAAGTGCTAGACTGACTCAGTTATTCACGATTTAAGGATAAAATTGTGTATTTTTTTTTCTTTTGTTGCTTTTTTTTCGTCACAACCTTCCATTTCTGTTCGATACAAAGAAATGACACGACTTGTCTAACAATTGCACTTAGGACTGTTACTGTCGACCTGTTGCGTTAGTGACGTTGTATCCTATTCAAGTTACGTTTCACCCTCGACATCCAACGTCATGGGCATTTGGGACACCTCATGCTTTTTCTGTAATGGATTTTTATCTCAGTCGATTGCAATTATCGGTCGAAGTGTCAGAAGAGATCAGATCCGCTCATAGAAGAAAACAAGTTGAGACAACTAGCTTAGCTTCTATTTTAGAGTTTTCTCAGGAACCCTTACGACTTGTACTCCAATCTATATCTGACTAAATAAAAGCACACTATTGCTAAAAACTGGATGAAAATGATTCACCTCTTTTAAATATTTGAATTGCATTTTCATAGGAAGCAACATGATAAGACAAACGCATATGGATGTATTTATTCTTGATTAAATAACGAAATATGTTTTTAGAAGAACAATTCTTTATGTTGACCGTGGGAAACAACAACATAGCCATATAATTTTTGTCTTTGAATTTAAGCGGAAACCGCTGCCCGCGAACTGTGCCTCACATTCGAGTACCTAGCTTCTCCGCTTAAGTGAAGCTAGCACCTTTTTTATATAGACAAGGTCAATGTTTAGAGCGCCAAGGTTTTATATATCTAATTTAATTTTGTACTCAACTCGATTTTGCATTATTTGCATACTTTACATGCCTACATTTCATACAGCCTGCAGACTGCTATATTGGGCTAGAAAAGCCATGGGAAATAACTCGTCTATGCCTTGATAACAACTCTCCTTCTACAATTCATTCAACTTGTAACCTATTTCTGCACTAAGCGATACATAGCAACAGCATGCGGTATTTGACATAAGTTGAGGCCGTGGCAGAATTAAAGGGGCTGTGTCTAATTTTGGTAACATTTTCAATGTAATAACAAATTACAAAACATGAAAGTGCATGCTGCCAAACCCCATTACTGACCTTTGTTTTGTCAAGCTTCGCGCATGTTTAGAAAAAGGCATTTTTTATATTTCAAAGAAAAGAAGCGTCTTCTCAACAACAGTTGAATTCTTTTTTTACATCGCACTGGTAGTGAATAAAAAAAATACTTGTATGATACCCATTTCCTTGTAACGGACATACTTTCCTTCCTTTTATTTTAGGAGGGACTCGGCCCATGCATTGATATAAAAGTGTCTTTTTTCCGAATGTAATAGAACTCCCCAAGATACCCGAGAAATATAAAAAATATAATCTACAAATATAGAAACACAGAAAGAATAATGAAAGAGAGAGAAGACTCACACATATATTCAATAATTAAACAATGTGAAAATAGAAAGACGCGTATTAAAGTTGAATTTAATAACCCAGACGTACTATGTACATGAGTATGGAAAATTAAATCGACAGCGGTACAAAGTATGATATACAAATACCTACATGATGTATGGCTTACAAGAGAAACAGCTTTTAACAGGTATATTCCACGGAAAATAAATCCATGTCCCCTATGCAAGAGGGGAACATACAATAAGAAACATGTTATAACAAAATGTAAGGAAACAGAAATAGCAAGAAACAAAATCGGCCGATACCATGAGAAAACTCTACTATATACAAACAACATAGATAACAAAAACCTATATAAGCAGATAATTGATTACATAATAAGTATCATGATAAGGTGTGGAAAACTAACAATAGCTGAACACCGTTTTTTCATAACTAATAACACAAAACGATATAATACAATATACATATAAGAAAAATGCTATGCATACAATATATATATATATATATATATATATATATATATATATATATATATATATATATATACACACACACACACAAGATGTGAATAAATGTAATATATAAACGGCACGGGATGTTATCATGGGAGAAAATAAAAACTAAATGAGTAATTTGGCTCTCTGGGAAGGGAGAGATAACGTATAGCCACTGGGATGGGAGGGGTTGGTTATATCAATCTCATTAGGGGATATGGTGAGTATAACGGGCCAACCTTCTCCCTCACAAGCTAAAAATTACCACTCCCAAAACGGGAGAGCCAAAACTACTAAAATAAAGTATAACAATCTAATAAACCACAAATATATCTTGCAGCTACTAACAAAAGACTTACAAAATAGGTTCGTGACACTCAGAAGAACAAGTAAAATCAGTGGTTATGTCGCGAGGTAGCAGGGCTCACATAAGAGTCTAAGAAAACAAGGGGATAACAAAACAATAACAGAAAAACACACACACACACAAACAAACAAAACAAAAAAAGGGGGAAAATAGAAACACATTTACAAACAACAGCGAGACTGAAAAAGATACATGTCATACGTACATACAGCAACAAAAGACTATCTTTTTTTTCCTCTTCTCTATCTTTCTCAGAGATCCAAAAACGATTATACCAATTTAGCATTTAGATATCCTGAAGTGTGGCATTGTCTTATGATCATGACTAGCGGACAATAAACAGACCTTCAAAAACGTCCCAAAAATAGCAATACGTCTTAAATATATGTTTTCCCAAACTAGCGTGTGCTGGGATCAACCTGTGAGTTTTCTCATGGATAGCGCTTTGTATAAGAAAACCAAAAAAACTCATTGAGAAATCAATCAATTATCACCCAAACTCTCCATTTTCTAATCATCTCGCATTGAAATGTATCAAAATGTGGCATGGCCCTATGATCAGGACGGACACACACAAAAGGACCTTAAAAAAAATTGCCAAAATTGTAAAGAAAACTATAAATATTCTAAATGAGATTGAGGGTCGAACAAAATATAGCCACTGGGACGGAAGCGGATGGGTATATCACTCACACAAATAAAATCAGTAATTTTCCCCATGTGATCAACAAAATCTTATATTTGCGCTCATAGTAAATGAAATTTATGAAACTCGTTGAATAATTTCAATCTTTCGCTCGCCAGGGCTCGTAAAATATAGAAATTTTTGAACTCTTTCATAAGTGTTATTTTGAAATGAGCAATCATATAAGATCATCTGTCTATCAAATCGGAGCATATACGTGCATCAAAATGTGTACAAATAAAAACAGTTACATTTTAAAACTTTTACGGTACAATTTCAATATCAGTGGAATTCTTGGTTTGTCTAAACATGAATACTTATTAGACAGCTGATATTAAAATTTAAAATCATACATTTCTTTACGCCTAATGAAGCTAACTTTCACAGACTAACCATTCATGTTTTTAGAGGAAATGACTCCTCTTTTTATACCTGTATTTAAAATACATCAGTTGAGGAACAACCCCTAAAACTACAGAAGTTGCGACAAAAAGGGATAATATATATATATATATATATATATATATATATATATATATATATATATATATATATATATTAATAATAATTACTCTTCTAAGAATATAGTAACAACAAGAAAAGTTTATTTTCAAGCTTACTGTGATGTCAATTTGTCGCATGTGTAATCGTTCTTTGGCCAAATGTAGTCCTAAAAAGTTAAAATATAAAACTGTGGGGGCAAAACCTAGTCCGTATCAAGAACCAATGTTTTCATTCGTTATTCTTCATTTAGGAAAATAATTTTAAAAAGTTGTTATGATAAAAGAAAGTTCTTCCAGAAAAGTAACAACAAAGAACAGGGAAAGTGAAATACATGGCTTTTTGTTTACTTGGTGACCCTCCCCCTCCCTGTCCGAAAGTCAAAAGGTTTTTATATCTGTATGTGTTTTCACACACACACACACACACACACACACACACACACGGTTTTTATATCTGTATGTGTTTTCACACACACACACACACACACACACACACACACACACACACACACACACACACACAGACACATACACAGGCAAAAAACACAATTTTTTATTAGTGTGTAGTTAAAAAAGGTATAAAAAAATTTGGCAATAATAACTTTGATTGGTGTTCACCTTGATTTTGGAAGGGATTTCGAATCCCGTTGCCAGGTTTCCATTCTCTCCGTCCCTAAGACTAAAGTGTGTTTCAATCAGGCTTGTAGTTCCCTCCTCAGGTGTTACACCCTTTGGCTGGATTCATCACCCTTTTAAATTTAATAGTGATCTTTGCCATGGATCTATGTATGGTCGTCCATTTCTTGTTTGCATAATTTGTCATGCGTTTGTTGTACATATGTTTGTACCCCTCATTTATATTATTGTCAAGGACTAACATTTCAGGGGTGGGGCTGAGCATACTTCGATGTGGGACAAAACAACGCTTAAAACGTCGGTTCCTGGAAAAAGTGTGCATATCTTTTTGTTACCCCGGCCCTCCCGGCATGTACAAAAATGTGGCGTATCTCAAAGGGGGGGGGGGGGTGAAGAGGCGGGGTGGTAGGGTGAACAGATGAGTTTTGGCAAAGCAACGGTTCCACAATGGTTTCTTTGCTGCCTGGCACCATTTTCATTTTTAATATCAATTGTCTAATCAATATTCACTTTTAGACAAACCAAGAATTCCACTGAAATTGAAATTGACCGTAAAAATTTTATAATGCAACCGTTTTTATTTGTACAAATTTTGGTGCATGTATATACTATAATTTGATAGACAGGTGATCTTACATGAGTGCTAATTTCAAATGACATTTATGAAAGAATTCAATAATTTATATATTTTACGAGCCCTGGCCGTTTAATTTTGGTGCTAAAAAAACTGTTTTAACTTTAATCAATGTTGTTTTTTGGACACGTGTTTTCAACATATTAAATCTTAAAACTATAGTGAGTGTTGTTTTTATACATGTGTTTTTATACGTATTTTGTATACGTGTGTTTTTCATACATGTGTTTTTATACATGTTTTTATAAATGTGTTTTTATACATGTGTTTTTATACGTGTTTTGTATACGTGTGTTTTTCATACATGAGTTTTTTATACATGTGTTTTTATACACGTGTTTTTTATACATGTGTTTTTATACGTGTTTTGTATACATGTTTTTTATACATGTGTTTTATACATGTTTTTATAAATGTGTTTTTATACATGTGTTTTTTGTACATGTGTTTTTGATGCATATGTTTTTTATACATATTCACGGTACATTTTAGGTTCAGTATCAACAAATTATGTTAAATATGGTTGTTCAAAAACAAGCCAGGAGAAGTATTATTGGTTTCTAACGCAACTATAATGCGTTGGTTTGGAGTAGGGGTGGAGATGCCCCCAACTGGGGCTTTGCCCCTAGGACCCCCATCTCATTCCTGACACTTAAGGACCCTTGACAGCTCTCTGAGAGAACGGTATATGGAGCGTCTAGCAAGAGTGAGATGTTTCAAACTGAACGACTAGCGTCGGATTCGTCTCTAAGGGGCCGTTTTGCAAAATGAGTCTTTTATGTACCGTTCACCCTTTTCAAAAACAGACGTACTGAGCACTCCGCATGCATTTGGATGAAGCTAGTCATCATCACCAACAGGTATTTCGACTTCTAACCTAATGGTGAAGGATTAACAGTAGGAAAGCCTATCACTTCGAATGGAAACGGATACCACAGTATCTACACTGAGATACGAAAGGTTAGTTTAAAAATCTAAAATATTTAAAAGAAGTGAATAATATTAAACTATTCATCCAATTTTTAGCAATAGTGCGTTTTTATTTAGTCAGATTTAAATAGGCGTACAAATCTCAAAGGATCTCTTTTTTTTTTTTTTTGCTGTTGTTGTTGTTGTTGTGCAAAACATCGCTTTTAGTACAATTACAGACAAAATCTTACTTTTAATAGTTTTTTTTCTTCATCCTATTTTGCCTAAATTCAAGTAATGATAATGAGATATTCAGTGTAGAGTCTCTGCACCAATTTTACCAATCACCCTTAGCTCAACGCCAACAAATGATGAATAGATTAGAATTTTTTGTGCAATCAATGCAATCGCAATATTATCAACTTCGCCGTTAGCAACAACTATCAAGGCTTTGTTACAGCAAAACGTAGATTAAAATTACTACCCTATTAAAAGATTTGTCTCCGACAAGACGATGGGAATGACGTCACAAGGGAACGTGTTAAATTTCAGGCATTGTGTCCCTTCTTACCTTTACTACCATCTGAGTTTGATATGAACTCCTTATTGCAGCTATTTTGCCAAAATATCGGCATTATTCCTTCATCAAATAAGTACGATGTCGTCTTGGTTTTATAAATCTGACCTTGTGGGTTTCATGCTCCATGAGAAAAGCCTGTCGGTCATCACCCTGACTTATTTCAAAGCTATGCATGCAGTAATTACAGTGAGACTGAAGCTTTTGACGATCTTACATCAGCAAGACTATTTTCCAATGCATGAGTTGATAGATTAATAGAGCTTCTAAAATCTCCTTTCAATATAAATTCGAAAACTGTTTATAATTTTCACTAGTTATCAGACAAAAGTCGATTAGTACCAGAACACACATTGAATATTCGGTTCCCAATTAGTATTCAGATCGCAACATAATACAATCAGCTGTACGGTAAACGGTATATTCTACATCAACCTCGTCTTAAAAGTTTAGTATGTAAGCACTAACAGGCAGTCTTGACTCTGGTTAGCACTAACACATTGGTCACAGTGATCTTCAGTATGTAAGCACTAGCAGGCAGTTTTGACTCTTGTTAGCACTAACACATTGGTCACAGTGATCTTCAGCATGTACCTTAAACCCTAAAAGCAATAGGTTTCTTAGTGAAAGAAAATGGCGCAGAACTCGAGGTATAATTGAATTAATACATTTTGTCTTTTTAGGTGGTTGTGATCTTGACCTTTAAGCTGAAGAGGTCAAGATTATTAGCTTATTTTCTTCCCAGAACAGCAAACCATCCTCAAAGTTTGGTGCCATTACATGGTTTGAAGGTTATTTTACAGAAAATATTTATACTTTCACAGTGACCTAGACCTTTAACTTTTTTAAAGCAAAATCAATAGATCTATTTCTTGTCAAAAGTGCAAGTGATCTACAAATGTTGGTCATGATAAGTGGTCTAGAACTAAAGCTACTATGCGACGACAAAAAAGGACAGACGCACGGACGAATAACATCATAGAATGACAAGCTCAGTCCAACTGTGATCGTATAAAATAATACATTGTTTCTTTAACACGAACAACCATCTTTGAAGTGCCAAATATCTGCGTGTAGCTAAGGTAACTATCCGATGCTTTAACACCAGACTTGAAGTGCTACGTGTAGCTAAGGTAACAATCCGATGCTTTAACACCAGATTTGAAGTGCTACGTGTAGCTAAGGTAACAATCCGATGCTTTAACACCAGATTTGAAAGTTCAGACAGACATTTACGTAGAGAGTGAATATTCATCTCAATAGTATTCAATAAGGTCGCTTTTTCATACTCGATTTATGAAATTGTGCTTCAATAAATATTTTTTTTTCTCGTCTTAAAAATGTTTTCCTAGGGCTAAAAACTTATCAAGCGCTTAAAAACACACTGTTAATCCTATTACTATCGTGGTATCCATGGTATCCGTTTAAAATATGTTTACTTTCAGGATACTGTACCTGTTATATCAAATTATTATTGGAGACAATTTATGAACAATACTCCATTATACATCTGACATCTCTCTTATGTTGCTTGGAATATTCACACATCGTGAGTTTTTTTTATCTGACATCTCTCTTATGTTGCTTGGAATATTCACACATCGTGAGTTTTTTTTATCTGACATCTCTCTTATGTTGCTTGGAATATTCACACATCGTGAGTTTTTTTTATCTGACATCTCTCTTATGTTGCTTGGAATATTCACACATCGTGAGTTTTTTTTATCTGACATCTCTCTTATGTTGCTTGGAACATTCACACATCGTGAGTTTTTTTTTTACCTGACATCTTTCTTATGTTGCTTGGAATATTCACACATCGTGAGTTTTTTTTTTATCTGACATCTCTCTTATGTTGCTTGGAATATTCACACATCGTGCGTTTTTTTTTATCTGACATCTCTCTTATGAACCACACTACTTTTATGCAACTTAGTTCTATACGTGAGAGAAAGTTAGAAGAAAATATAGGTGGCCATTTGACCAAGGAAAAAATTTTGCAGGATAAAAAACTCACCACGTGGTGAATCCATTAGATAGTGATGTCTCTTGAATACAGGATCGACCTCTGCTTTGGGTTGAATTAGGTGTCCCCCTGGGGTCTCGTCCATCTGAACTGTATCTTGCCACCGAACGATGCCTAACAGATGAAATAAGTATGTAAGAAGTATGATTTAATCTCTAGATAATGGCTTACAGATTTATCATAAATTTATAAGTGACGCAAAGCATTTCGGGAAGAATTCACGAATCGCACAATAAACAATGAGAATACTATCAAATATAAGATAGTATCTTCACATCATTGTCAGAATATATACATTTATGATTTGTACTAAGTTTATATTATTATTATTATTATTATTATTATTATTATTATTATTTTAGCCGAAGATGGCTTGTGGTCTTAATAGAGATGTACAAAGATTCAGCTACTGCACACCATCGTCAGAATATACATATTTACGATTTTTTAAAATTAAGTTATTATTATTATTATTCTTATTATTATTATTATTATTATTCGGGCGGAAAATGGCTTGTGGTCTTAATAACGATTGCAAATCTGCAGAAGAACTTAGTTCCTAATGGATGTGCAAATTTTAGAGACAAGAAATCACAAAGATGAAAATATTTATTGACTTGCAATCGTTCAACAGGATACTTATTGCATGGACTGACCCCAATGACTGATACAATGGGATACTTATTGCATGGACTGACGTAATGACTGATACAATAGGATACTTATTGCATGGACTGACGCCAATGACTGATACAAGAGGATACTTATTACATGGACTGACGCCAATGACTGATACAAGAGGATACTTATTACATGGACTGACGCCAATGACTGATACAAGAGGATACTTATTACATGGACTAACGCCAATAACTGATACAAGAGGATACTTATTACATGGACTGACGCCAATGACTGATACAACAGGATACTTATTACATGGACTGACGCCAATGACTGATACAACAGGATACTTATTACATGGACTGACGCCAATGACTGATAATCACATTCAAACCCAATGGTTTCTCGAAATATCTCTATTGAATTTAAGACAGCATGTAGTGAAAACCTTAAAGTTTCCTTTTTGTTTTGGGTAATCAAGTGAGCCACTAATAAATTGCTTTGTTCCAACTGTCGGATGAATGGTGAAGTGACTTTACACATTACTGATATAAATCTGTCTCTTTAGAAGAAAATAATTGTACAAAAATAAAGCACAAACGGGTTAGGGCAGAGGTACATCGGAAAGGACTTCAAGACGGCACACTACTTCAATTGCACGTTAGTGGGAGTGAATTGTATGCTGGTCAAGTTTACATGTACTATCGACCCGGACTGACAATAGCATTTCCATCTGCCTCGCAGAAGCCAAACAGATTTACTCAATTTTCAAAATTTTAAACTTTGAAAGTGAGAGCCAACAATACAGTGTACTACAAGCACTAGCCACACTAATAAACGAAAGCGTTTGAGTCATTTGATTAATCGCCTAGACGACTCATAATATAAAGAGGACAGTATGTCCCCATGCAGTTGTGGTAATTTAGCAGCAATAGACACTATGCATGTAGTGGTGGTAATTCAGCAGCAATAGACAATATGCATGTAGTGGTGGTAATTCAGCAGCAATAGCCACTATGCATGTTGTGGTGGTACTTCAACGGCAATAGCCACTATGCATGGTGTAGTGGTAATTCAGCAGCAATAGACACTATGCATGTAGCGGTGGTAATTCAGCAGCAATATTCATTATGCATGTAGTGGTGGTAATTCAGCAGCAAGAGTCACTATGCATGTTGTGGTGGTAATTCAGCAGCAAGAGCCACTATGCATAAGTACAGATTTTTCAGGTTTTTTTAAATGTATTTTTTTTAATATAGGCACGTTTCACATGTCCAGAATTGTAATCAGTATTGGGCCTTAAGAAGTATGCTGTCTATAGTAACTTAGTCAGCAACGGACGTCGGGAGTTGAACATTTCACTTTTAATGAGCTCAGTCGATGCTACACTCATACAGAATCGCTAGCCATTTTGGAGATGCTTCATGTCCTATTGTATTTCTTTATTCGACTTAACAACAAGACAGTACAGCGGGTGCTTTGATTACATGTATAACACACAGCCACTATAATAATTTCTTGTACTCGTAAGAGCCATATTTGACCATCTCGTACCTAAACCCCTTTTGATTCTGGTGGACACATTATTAGTTTAAGAATTATATCGGTCATATTTACATCATCTATTGATTAGGATTTTTACAATCTTATCATTACAGTACCATAATATATATATATATATATATATATATATATATATATATATATATATATATATATATATATATATATATATATTGTTATGTATGATGTTTATATAATGTTGTATATGTGTTTTGGGAGGTTATAAATGTTTCTTCACTTTAATATTTGCTTAAATCTTTATGTTTGTTAGGAAAAACATATATAACTAGTGTCCTTGAATTAGGCTGTTTTGATCAATATGTTTTCTCAATTTGAAGGTCAAGGTTGATTTTGTTTACAGTTAAAATTCCATTAAGATGACTCATATTCTAGAACATTCTGTCATGTGACCAATCTTTATATATATCATGTTTGGTAGACATTTTGTTCAGTTCGACATTACCATCAGTCTTGTAAAGAGCTATTACAGTTGTGAAAATTCATTCCAAATTCTAAGAGAGGAATTATTTTAATTATTCATTGGATTATTAACAGTGCTCATAAACTTTTGGATTTTGGATTTTGATTGACAATTTTGGAATTTATGTGAACTTATTCAGAGATTTTGGATTACTTCATTTTGACTTCAGCACATCAAGATTTCTAGTACATCAGGACTTTGGAGACCATTAGCACATAATAACATTCAAGGACACATTCTATATTTAGGACTTGTGATTAGAACAATCATTCTTATTGGATTATTAGGATACATAAACACATTACTGTAAGTGACTTTTTGATTTTTCATTTTAATTATCTAGTAATAAATTGCTTGTTGATTTTTACTTGATTTGTTGGTTTCACTTTCTTTCTGTTACATTTTTCTTAGACCATAGAGTCGTAACAGAAATTGGGGGGCCGTTCCGGGATCTGAATTTCATTAAAGCATATTAGAGATATTAAATTTATCTTTGAAATTCATATTGATTTTGTCTCTGAATTTTTTTTGTCTTTGGCAAAGATTTTAAATAGAGAAATTTGTTTTGTGTAAAACCAACAAGCATTTACAATGGCATCTAATGTTCAGAATTTCATTTCAAAACCTACCCAGGAGGGGTTAGAGTGCATGAGAAAGGATGAGTTGCTCGAGCTTGCCAGAAAATACAGTCTATCTGAGGCAAAAGTATCATTGACAAAACAGGAGATAAAGATTATTTTGATTCAGTATTTAGTAGGAAAGGGAATTTTTGATAGCAGTGCTTTAAGTTTGAAGAGAAAGCCTGTATCTGGTTCTGACAGGAAATTAAGGGAATTAGAGTTAAAGAAACAGATTGATTTAGAATTGGCAAAGCTTCAGATTCAGAGAGAGAGAGAGAAAGAAGAGAGACAGATCCAAATGCAGAAAGAAGAGAGGCAGATCCAAATGCAGAAAGAAGAGAGGCAGATCCAAATGCAGAAAGAAGAGAGGCAGAGGGAGAGAGAAAAAGAAGAGAGGCAGTTGGAGAGAGAGAAAGAAGAGAGACAAATGCAGATACAGATGGAGAGAGAGAAAGAAGAGAGGCAAATGCAGATGCAAAGAGAAGAAAGGGAAATGCAATTTAAATTAAGAGAATTAGAACTGGCAAACAGAGCACACTCCACTCCTTTAAACACAAGTTCAGGTTTTGATGTTACTAGATATATTAGGTTAGTACCCCCTTTTCAGGAAAAAGAAGTAGATAAATACTTTCTTCATTTCGAGAAAATAGCTGAAAACTTGAAATGGCCCAGATAGCATTGGACTTTGTTATTACAAAGTGTACTTATTGGCAAAGCTCGTGAAGTCTACACTTCACTGTCAGTACAACAAAGCACTGATTATGATTTGGTTAAGGAGTACATCTTGAAAGCTTATGAGTTGGTACCAGAGGCATATCGACAAAGGTTTAGGAATTGTAGAAAAGAAACTGGACAAACTCATGTCGAATTTGCAAGGGATAAAGAACAACTATTTGATAGGTGGTGCTCAGCCAAGAAAGTTGATCAAGATTATGATAACCTCAGACAGCTCGTATTAATTGAAGAGTTCAAGAGGTGCATCCATAGTGATGTTAAAACCTATCTTGACGAGCAGAAAGTGGAAACTTTGGAAAATGCTGCTCGTATGGCTGATGATTATTCCTTGACTCACAAAATTTCATTTGGCAATAAGTCGTCCTCTCAGCAGTTTTCTGGTAAAAAAACCATTTCAATCTCATTCGAGTACTTCCAAATTTCACAACAGCACAACTGTTAGGAATCAAACATCTGATAAGACTGATCAGAAATCCTTATCTCTTCCTACGTGCACTTATTGTAAAAAGAAAGGGCACGTTATTTCTGATTGCTTCAAGTTGAAAAATAAGCAACAGAGTAAAGACAGAGCTTTTCCAAATGCTCTTATTTCTACGAGGTCAAGGTCACGGTCTTGTATTGAAAGCAATACATTTGTTGGGTCAAACAAACCCCAGTCTGATTCTATTTTAGAGGCTTATGAACCATTCATGTCAGAAGGTTCTATATCACTTATTGGTGATTCTGCCAAACCTATCCCAATTAAAATATTAAGGGACACTGGAGCTTCTCAGAGTCTTTTATTATCAGGTATTTTGCCTTTGTCTGAGGAGTCTTCTTCAAGTGAAAGTGTTCTTGTTCAGGGAGTAGAGTGCGGCTTTGTAAATGTTCCTCTTCATTGTGTAAATTTGGCATCAGACTTAGTTTCTGGACCTGTGACTGTTGGGGCAGTGACTTCTTTACCCATAGAGGGTGTTCATTTATTACTAGGCAATGACCTAGCTGGAGATAAGGTTGTGGTTAATCCACTTGTAACTGACAAGCCTTGTTTGGATCAGAAAGTTGATCCTGTCGAAACTGAAATCCCTGATTTGTACCCTGCTTGTGCAGTTACTAGAGCTATGGCAAAAAGAACTCTTGAGATTGATGTTGATCAGGATATTATTCCTTTAGCTGACACATGTATTGGTCAGTTTTTTGATGAGGTCACCTTTTCCTCAGGTATTGATCAATCAAATGGTATTGATCACAGTGATCCTCTTTTGGCAACTCATTCTCTTTGTCCTACTCAGGATGACAAACGACAATCTCTTGTCGTTGAACAGGAGCAAGATCCCGAGATATCTTGTTTGTTTCAGAGGGCTATTAGTGAAACTGAAGCCACACAAGTTCCAGTGTGTTACTTTGTGAAAAATGGGGTCCTTATGAGGAAATGGAGACCACCTGATGTACCCGCTGGTGACGAGTGGTCAGTGAGCTATCAAATTGTTGTTCCTAAGTCATATCGACAGGAAATTCTTAATTTAGCCCATGAAACTCCTTTGGCTGGTCATTTAGGAGTCCGTAAGACTTATCACAAGATCTTGAATCATTTTTATTGGCCGAAACTCAAAAGTGATGTTTCTAAATACTGCAGATCTTGTCACACTTGTCAAATGGTAGGAAAACCCAATCAGAAGATACCTAAGGCTCATCTGCAACCTATTCCTGCATTTGATGAACCATTTAGTAGAATAATGGTAGACTGTGTTGGTCCTTTACCTAAAACCAAGTTAGGCAACCAATACTTGTTGACCATCATATGTGCATCTACAAGATTTCCAGAGGCAATTCCTCTGAGAAATATAAAAACTAAAACTATTGTGAAAGCTTTGGTGAAGTTTTTTACACTTGTTGGCCTTCCCAAATCTGTCCAGTCAGATCAAGGGTCAAATTTTATGTCTGGAATTTTCCAACAAGTTATGCATGAATTAGGCATCCAACAGTTTAAATCTTCTGCCTATCACCCTGAAAGTCAAGGTGCTTTGGAAAGATTTCATCAAACTTTAAAGAATATGATTCGATCATATTGCTTTGATACAGAAAAGGATTGGGATGAGGGTGTTCATTTGTTGTTGTTTGCTGTTAGGGAATCAGTTCAAGAGTCGTTGGGTTTTAGTCCCTTTGAACTAGTTTTTGGTCATACTGTCCGTGGACCATTGAAATTATTGAAAGAGAGACTTCTTTCAAATGAAGACGCAAAGATTAATCTTCTTGATTATGTTTCTGATTTCAAATACAAGTTGTCAAAGGCCTGTGAAGTAGCAAGAACTAATCTTCACACTACTCAGTCAAATATGAAATTAAGGTATGACAGAAATTCACAGGAAAGGAGTTTTAAACCTGGTGACAAAGTTCTGGCTCTCTTTCCCATACCTCAGAATCCTCTTCAGGCTAAATTTTGTGGTCCTTATACCATTGAAAAGAAAGTAAATGACTTAAATTATATCATTAACACTCCTGGGAGACGGAAACAGAAACAACTTTGTCATATAAATATGTTAAAGGAATATTTTGACAGAGATAGCTCAGCTAATTATTCAGTTAATTTAGTTGTACCTGTCCCACACAGTGAAGATATCAACGATGGAATACGATCAGACTATAGTGACTCTGGTATAACCAATCTTCGGAATTCAGAAATATTGAACAACCTAGACCAGAAACTTTCACATCTACAACAACAGGAAGGAAATGAACTAAAACAGCTATTACATGACTATGAGCACTTGTTTCCTGATGTTCCAACACGAACAAGAAAAATTTATCATGACGTTGACATTGTAGATTCTGCGCCTGTGAAACAGCATCCTTATAGGATGAATCCTCTCAAACAGAACTATTTGAAGAAAGAAATTCAGTATCTACTGGAGAATGATTTCATAGAACCAAGTAAAAGTAACTGGAGTTCACCATGTATTCTTGTTCCCAAGCCAGATAATACATTCCGTATGTGTACTGACTATAGAAAAGTCAACAGTGTCACCAAAACTGATTCATTTCCAATCCCAAGAATGGACGATTGCATTGATAAAATTGGAAATGCGGAATATGTCACCAAGTTTGACCTTTTAAAAGGATTCTGGCAAATTCCACTGACGGAAAGGGCAAAAGAAATTTCAGCATTTGCAACTCCAGATGGACTTTATCAATATAAAGTCATGCCGTTTGGAATGAAAAATTCGCCTGCAACGTTTCAACGTCTGATGAACATGATAACATTTGGTCTTGATAATTGTGACGCTTATATCGATGACGTCATTATCTACAACAACACCTGGGAAGATCATTTGGAAACCATTCGAAAATTCTTCGATCGACTCAGTGATGCGAATCTGACAATTAATTTGAGCAAAAGTGAGTTTTGCCATGCTTGTGTCACATTTTTAGGACATATTGTGGGACAAGGTCAAGTTAAACCTATAGAAGCTAAGGTCAAAGCTATCTCTGAATTTCAAGTTCCAATTTGTAAAAAGCAACTGATGCGATTTCTAGGTATGGCTGGATATTATCGGAAATTTTGTTCCAATTTTTCCAAAATTGCTGAACCTTTGACAAGTTTATTGAGTAAGAAAACCAAATTTTGTTGGTCTGACAAGTGTCAGGAATCTTTTGACAAGTTAAAGGCCATGCTTAAGAATGCACCAGTTCTTTCTGCACCAAATTTTAGCCAATCATTTAAATTATCTGTTGATGCAAGTGATGTAGGAGTTGGTGGAGTATTGATTCAGGAAGACAAAAGTGGTGTGGATCACCCTGTGTGTTATTTTTCTAAAAAACTAAACAAGCACCAGAAAAATTATTCCACAATTGAGAAGGAATGTTTGGCTTTGATATTGGCTTTACAGCATTTTGAAGTGTATGTTACCTCAGCTCTTTCTCCAATTATTGTGTACAGTGATCACAATCCCCTTACTTTCATCAACAAAATGAAAGACAAAAATCGGAGATTGTTGAGATGGAGTTTGATATTGCAGGAATATAACATTGACATTAGACACATCAGGGGAAAAGACAATGTGATTGCAGATGCACTCTCACGTGCCTAGAAATGTAATATTGCTTGATGTAATTAAGTCCAGTATCGTAAAACATGTTCTTATGTAATTTTGGTTATTGTAGTATTAGATGTATATTCAAAAGAAAGCTTTATTATATAAATCTTTCTTTTCTTTATGAGGGGAGGTGTTATGTATGATGTTTATATAATGTTGTATATGTGTTTTGGGAGGTTATAAATGTTTCTTCACTTTAATATTTGCTTAAATCTTTATGTTTGTTAGGAAAAACATATATAACTAGTGTCCTTGAATTAGGCTGTTTTGATCAATATGTTTTCTCAATTTGAAGGTCAAGGTTGATTTTGTTTACAGTTAAAATTCCATTAAGATGACTCATATTCTAGAACATTCTGTCATGTGACCAATCTTTATATATATCATGTTTGGTAGACATTTTGTTCAGTTCGACATTACCATCAGTCTTGTAAAGAGCTATTACAGTTGTGAAAATTCATTCCAAATTCTAAGAGAGGAATTATTTTAATTATTCATTGGATTATTAACAGTGCTCATAAACTTTTGGATTTTGATTGACAATTTTGGAATTTATGTGAACTTATTCAGAGATTTTGGATTACTTCATTTTGACTTCAGCACATCAAGATTTCTAGTACATCAGGACTTTGGAGACCATTAGCACATAATAACATTCAAGGACACATTCTATATTTAGGACTTGTGATTAGAACAATCATTCTTATTGGATTATTAGGATACATAAACACATTACTGTAAGTGACTTTTTGATTTTTCATTTTAATTATCTAGTAATAAATTGCTTGTTGATTTTTACTTGATTTGTTGGTTTCACTTTCTTTCTGTTACATTTTTCTTAGACCATAGAGTCGTAACAATATATATATATATATATATATATATATATATATATATATATATATATATGTGTGTGTGTGTGTGTGTGTGTGTGTGTGCAATATTATGGTTATATCTTCAGAGCTAACAATCATGTAAACCATCGGCATGGTTACTTACCGTCTACGAACACTGTTCTGGAACCACCTGCTTGTAGCACCTCCTTTACGTGACGCCAGCTTCCACCTGCCCGACCATGTCTTAACCTATAAAAAGTCTCAACAGGTTCTATAACTATACACAAACTATTTTAGTCAGTGCTGGATTACCCAATAGGCAGAATAAGCACGTGCTTAGGGCACCAGCAAAGCAGAGAAATCAAAAACAAAAAAACAAAAAAAAGGAGAGAGAAATTATGGTTTAAAATTGTTTTTATTTTGAATTAAATATGGGGGGGGGGGGCACCATAATCTATTCAGTTCTTAGGGCCTCTAACGGTCTTAACCCGATCCTGCTTGTAGTAGAAAGATTGGACTACATATACTATTATTTCCAAACAAACTACACATTGCTATTTATAATTTAATGTCCTGAATATAAAACGTGGATAGCCTTGTCAATATATACAATAATAATAGTTCTGAGTCTATCGAAATACAGCACTATATATGGGTCACGTTTACCAACACTCATATATGGGTCACGTTTACCAACACTCATATATGGGTCACGTTTACCAACACTCATATATGGGTCACGTTTACCAACACTCATATATGGGTCAAGTTTACCAACACTCACAAGTTCATCTCGATAAGGATAGAGTACGGAGGTTTGTTGAGGTGATCCAAATGATGATTAAATTTGTTACAACCAACCCACACCAACAGGGCCTCCCCAAAAAATGAGCGCGAAACAACCAGAACATTTCCTAGAGTAAGTCTTCTTTACAGTTTGAGAGTTAAAATTATGCATTGGAAACGTTTAAAATGCTGGATTTTAACTCCACCTCACCCCCACCCCCCCCCCCACCCCCCACCACCCGATATTCCTGGATCCGCCCCTGACAATACTTTTATGATTGTACAATGCAGAAAGGTAAACACAGGTGTGTAGTATGTCGAACCTGCACCCTAATTATCAATGTTTAGACCTTCAAGTGTAACAAAATACTTATGTGTGTTCATAGCAAGCTTTGCATAAATGATGTGGCATGCTTTCGTTGTTGTCCCATTCCAACAGACTCCACCGTGACTCAAACTAAATTAGATTGCAGCGATTAGAGTCTCACGAGAGTCTTGAAAGAAACAAGTCTAACAATTATAGGAAAGATTTAATTACATTTTAGATAAGGATCGCACGCATAGAGTAAAACCATTTTGAGAAGAAAACAATGCTAATTGACTTCAGCGCTATTGTATTACTAGTCATGTTTGGAATTTACATGTACTGCCGCTTATTTAAGCACGGTTTTTATCAGTCTGGGAAAGGCATTGTAACACTGTAACTGTAACACAAAGATGAAAACTTCCAATCTGGGGTTGATTATAAAATGTTTTAGTCATTTTGTAGGTAACTTACTACGGCAGGCAATACAACATCGAGAGACATCTATCAAACGTCATATGTGGGTAACTTACTACGGCAGGCAATACAACATCGAGATACATCTATCAAACGTCATGTGTCGGTAACTTACTACGGCAGGCAATACAACATCGAGAGACATCTATCAAACGTCATATGTAGGTAACTTACTACGGCAGGCAATACAACATCGAGAGACATCTATCAAACGTCATGTGTAGGTAACTTACTACGGCAGGCAATGCAACATCGATTGGATCTATATTGCCTTGCAAGGTTATCACACTGAGAGACATCTATCAAACGTCTCTCACAGTAGCTATCAAGGGCGTAACGGAGACTTTGGGACATTTCCAGTTAAATTTCTCTTAAGTGATTAAGAAGTATTTATTCAACAGATTCATATTTAAACCATACCAAAAAAGCCTAATTTAAGCGATTTTTTTCACGAGTAAGTAGTAGTGTAAACAATTTAATGTATATGCGAATAATTGATCTCTAATTACGAAAATGTATCTCAGTAGTGTTGTGGCACCAATTAAAATTATGTTCGTGTACCAGATTTAATTATGGTCACTTATGCCTATGTTTCAGGGGAAACAAATCATCTGAAACACAAATTTCTGCTGCGGGTCCGCTGAAACAATAATATTCCGCGATTGGGTTAAAAATCTGCAAGAATGGTTGACATGTACTTGCCTTGGTGGTCCGAAAACAGGGAAACTAGACGATGGCCATTGTTGACTGATTTGCCTGAATGCTTTATGGAAATCGTCGTGTCCACCGCTTTCACTGAAGCGGAGATGAACGGGAACATTTTCATCTATCTGAAAGAATCAAATACCGTCTATACTCGGGTATAAACTGATACCAACTGCAAACTGCATAGACCCAGATCTGCCGGCGCATAATGCGCCGGCAGATCTGGGTCTATGCAGTTTGTAAGGATTAATCAGTAGAACAAACAACATAGACCCTGATCTGCCGGCGCATTATGCAATGACTGATCAGGGTCTACGATGTTTGCATTTGGATGAGGCTTATACGCGAGTATAGACGGTATGTTCTCATCAAATTATATATATATATATATATATATATATATATATATATATATATATATATATATATATATAAACTCAGGTGAAGAAAGACGATATAAATACTTCTTAAAAACACAAATTAGAACATTTTGTATAATAACTGTTTAAAGTGTTCACAAAAGTTATGGAGCAATTAAAAACTTCATGAAACGGAAGCTAATAAACACATTGTAAGAAAAGATTTTTAAAAAAGTGAAGACATTTTTTTTTTTTTTTTTAAAGGCCCTGTCTGGGGCTTAACATCGGAATATTTCGCACATGGTCCACAACAAGATGTCTAATCATGCTTCCATATTGGTTACCTGTACAGTGAAATCTGACTATAAGGTACAATCAAGATACAGTACAATCAAGATATATAGTACAATGTTGTCCTTTATTGGATTGTGTCCTTTTTTGAAGGAGTCTCTTAGACGTATTTTGAATTGATGTGAATTTACTAAAGCATGTAGTTTATTTTCCTCGGGATTTTCAGTCAGAATCATCTAATATTATTTTGGAAATCTAAAGAGAATTTATTCAAGTGAACTCCTGCACCATATAGCTAATGTTATAATGTAAATCTATAGAGAATTTATTCAAGTGAACTCCTGCATCATATAGCTAGTGTTATAATGTAAATCTATAGAGAATTTATTCAAGTGAACTCATGCACTATAGCTAGTGTTATAATGTAAATCTATAGAGAATTTATTCAAGTGAACTCCTGCACCATATAGCTAGTGTTATAATGTAAATCTATAGAGAATTTATTTAAGTGAACTCCTGCACCATATAGCTAGTGTTATAATGTAAATCTATAGAGAATTTATTCAAGTGAACTCATGCACTATAGCTAGTGTTATAATGTAAATCTATAGAGAATTTATTCAAGTGAACTCCTGCACCATATAGCTAGTGTTATAATGTAAATCTATAGAGAATTTATTCAAGTGAACTCCTGCACCATATAGCTAGTGTTATAATGTAAATCTATAGAGAATTTATTCAAGTGAACTCCTGCACCATATAGCTAGTGTTATAATGTAAATCTATAGAGAATTTATTCAAGTGAACTCATGCACTATAGCTAGTGTTATAATGTAAAGCTATAGAGAATTTATTCAAGTGAACTCATGCACTATAGCTAGTGTTATAATGTAAATCTATAGAGAATTTATTCAAGTGAACTCATGCACTATAGCTAGTGTTATAATGTGAGTCTTATATGATGTGTAAGTTCATTGTTCATTTTGTTATGTGGTACAATGTCCTTTTTATTTGCAGTATGAATGGACACAAATAAGTATCCTTTTTCCACATTATGCAGGTGACCTTATATGAAGGGCAATCAAATTGGGATTTCAATTGGTGATTCCTGAAAGTGTCCTGAATGCACAGGTGACCTTTATATATAGATGTCTTGTAAGGCAAGTGAACAGTACTCGGTACACCTTGTAATCATAAATTGCTAATTCTAATATAAATATATCTAAGGCAGGATAGATACGCAGTTTTCCAAATTTATTCCAGTGGGATAGAGACTTAGAGGTGTTACACCTTGCAGTGGGATAGTGACTGAGAGGTGATACACCTGGCAGTGGGATAGTGACTGAGAGGTGTTACACCTGGCAGTTGGATAGTGACTGAGAGGTGATACACCTCCAGTGGGATAGTGACTGAGAGGTGTTACACCTGGCAGTGGGATAGTGACTGAGAGGTGATACACCTGGCAGTGGGATAGCGACTGAGAGGTTATACACCTGGCAATGGGATAGTGACTGAGAGGTGATACACCTGGCAGTGGGATAGCGACTGAGAGGTGATACACCTGGCAGTGGGATAGTGACTGAGAGGTGATACACCTGGCAGTGGGATAGTGACTGAGAGGTGATACACCTGGCAGTGGGATAGTGACTGAGAGGTGATACACCTGACAGTGGGATAGTGACTGAGAGGTGATATACCTGGCAGTGGGATAGTGACTGAGAGGTGATACAC
The DNA here is from genome assembly GCA_029931535.1 of Margaritifera margaritifera. Classification (NCBI taxonomy): domain Eukaryota; kingdom Metazoa; phylum Mollusca; class Bivalvia; order Unionida; family Margaritiferidae; genus Margaritifera; species Margaritifera margaritifera. The sequence goes on from JAQPZY010001516.1 coordinate 3,644,301, forward strand.
CTGGCAGTGGGATAGCGATTGAGAGGTGATACACCTGGCAGTGGGATAGTGACTGAGAGGTGATACACCTGACAGTGGGATAGTGACTGAGAGGTGATACACCTGGCAGTGGGATCGCGATTGAGAGGTGATACACCTGGCAGTGGGATAGTGACTGAGAGGTGATACACCTGGCAGTGGGATAGTGACTGAGAGGTGATACACCTGGCAGTGGGATAGTGACTGAGATGTGATACACCTGGCAGTGGGATAGTTACTTCTAGGTGAAAAACCCTGAGTGATCAATTGTGACAGGGGCTTACACATGTGGATCGATTGGCGACTTTCTCACCTCTCATAATTTATATTGTTCGCTAAACGCACCATGGTGCCTCTTACATCCAGGGAATTGTTTACACTGTCAATAACACCTACCGTTTAACTTTAACCTCAATAACATAAGTCTATTAGTACGATCCGATTATCACTTTCAACTAATGAAAAAGAACTTATGTTGATTTACATTATATCAATTACGTCTTATAGATGCAGCGCCGGATTAAGACCTTTAGATGCCCTAAGCGCTGAAAAGATTATGCCCCCCCCCCCCATGTAATTAAAAAAAATCCCCCGTCATTTCTCTTTGTGTGTGTGTGTGTGTGTGTGTGTGTGTGTGTGTGTGTGTGTGTGTGCCCCTGCTTTGCTGGTACCCGATGCACGTGCTTAGTCTGCCTATTGGCCTATTGGGTAATCCAACACTGTATAACAGTAACAAAATGCCCTATGTGGAGAAAAGCATCATATCTAACCAAAGACCAGCCTTCAAGATCTGAAGCATCTTTCATTTCGACAAATTTTAACCAGGACATAAAATGTCAGTTACAAAGAAACTACAAGGATGATTTCTTTAGAACTTTCAAATAATTTACAAACACGTGTGCTTATTTAAATGATATTAATGTTGTCTTATAGCATGCAGCACAAGCCCTCGGCACTTTCTATCCACTCTTTTGTTTTCACTCCCGCTAAATCTCGCGAAATTTGGTCGGTACGCGTTATCTCGTTGGGAACATCGCGATATCGATTGAGAGTTTCTAATCCTTAGTATGTACAAGTCCCTAATTGTAGAACTATTCCCGTATCGAAAAGTTGAAATAATAAGCCATTTTTTTTACCTGAATTAAAGAAAAAGACAACTAATTCTATTCCGTTAAATTTGAAAAATGGACCCATTTTATATCCTCAGATAATGGGAACATATTCCCCCTCCCCTTCCCCTGCCCGTTGTTTTGATCTTAGGTCAAAATTGCACGCTACTTCACAATCGTCACAATTCAGAAGAAACCTTCAATGGACATTGTTTTAAAAGTTACACATTTTTAAAGACAATTTTTGATTTGTTACTTGATTTTGTCCTAAATAAGTATCCAATTAACTTACTGCCGCTCTCTGAGCGAACGATGGATTTATACTGTATGTGGCAGGGGGGCCGTCCGCGTTGGCCGGATCGGATCTACTTCGTCTCTGGATTGGAGGAAAAACGGAATTCCCCTGCATAGCTATGTTGTATGTGGCGGGAATTTCTGACTTTTTGCGGTATGCTCCTGCTGAACTGGGATGGCGCAGCCATTGTGACATCAGGGAATAACTCGTTCTGAAAATGTAAATATCCAGCCTTATTTTTATTTCAAATAATAAATCAAACCTACCAAAGTTCATCGCGAATGCCTATTAGAACACGCTCAGTGTATTACAATAGTTCGACAAAATTTTTTAAAATTCCAAATGTGTTTGAATAGTCACTTGCACATACCTTCTCTTCATTCTGAAAGAGAGAGTTTGGAGTCGAGAGCTGTCGCGCTACAAAAATATACGTGCATGGTTAGTTTCTATTTAAATATTGTGTATTTGATAATTCGGTAAAGTAGCAAAATTATATCCTTTTAATTAACATCAGCAGTAAGAATTAAATGTATATATCTGAAATTATACCCTGAGCAAATTTGCCCTAGGTAAGACCCATATCTGTAAAGTCAAATACGACTATGATATTTGAATTAAGGACATAAATTTTTTTTTACTTGGTGGTAATTTAACATTCCATTCTATAAATTAAGAAAAAAAAGTGTGCTCCAATAGCCAAAAGAAGGGCAATGTAAGGAATCGATCACGTGAAAGGTATAGGATCACACGATAATCACATATGAATGGATACCTCATCTTTTCAAGCCTTTCAGGAGGCAGTATGTGGCTGTCTCTCTTTCCCCCTACAGCCTCGATAGCGTCTGGTCGAGGGGGTCTGATAGGGATTAAAGCCCTCGTGCGATGATCAGTAACGTCCGTGTACGTGCGAATCATTGGAAAGCTTGACCGAATACAGAATATAGATCAAGTGGCAAATTTAGTAAACTCAAACTTATTTGCAAACAGTTTTTTTTTATGTCACGCAATATTCCCAAAAGGCATGTGAAGTTGTCCACAAAAATTGATTTTTGAGCGGTAAAAATTATATTAAATTCCAAGTTGACGTTCACAACACTTTAGTTTAACAATGTATTTTTTCCCACGATGTTCAGTTGCAAGACCCTTATGTTTTCACAAAACAAAAACCAATAATCAACGATACAAATATAACTTGAACAGTTCCGTCGAAATTATCCTATTTCATCTCAAATCCACACGAAAGTGTTCATTCCTCGACAACCGACAGTCAGTTTAGTAACACTTAAGCATATACAAATAGTTTTCCAGATAACGTGAATCGGCCAACCGAATTAAAATATAAGACAATGAAATCATTTACAGTTACACTCTGATTGTCGTCAATACAAAGTAGCTCAAAATGGCGTCGGATTCAATAGGAGACCTTGGCATATATCCCAGTTCTTGACAAGTTTACATAATGAAAAGGAATATTTCTTCGCCAGAAGAGCACTTTATGCGATTCCTCTAAAATCTGTGAAAAATGTATTCCAATGATTCGAATAAATAACAATAAGTGAAAAATGGAAAATCCTATACAAATGTTATAGGCCGATATTTAAAATCTATACTACTAAATGGTTTGTAATTGTTAATGTGGTTGTACATCTTGTTTGATTGCCACGGACAACGCTGCTGCCAGGAACCAACTGTGGTGGTGTTAGAGGTAACCTGACATACTGATCAAATTCTATTTGTTACTGGGAGCGTGAGACAATTTTATCTCGTAGCATCTATACAGGGAGACAATTTTATCTCATCTTATTTCGATATGATATGGGTATCTATGTCGCGTCAGGTTAGACCCCTGCAGTGGGTCTGTATGATGAAGAAGATATATGCAGCGTGCAAAAACTTTACGATGATAAACCAATCAACTATGCGGAGGTAATGTAATTGTCTGTGCGGTAACTGATATGTACATAACAGCGGCGGATTTATGGGGAAATGAGCGCACAGGGGTCCCGTCTCTCTTCCCGTCCCCCCCCCCCCAGTCCCCCGTGGCCGATCAGAAAAATTTTCATGTGTGAAAATTAGTCTGTGTTCGCTTCTCCCATTATATCTTACACCTTGATACAGTACCATACACCTCTTCAAACCCCAATGTAAACGTGAAGGTCATGTTATCGATGATAATTACCACCGCTATTGACTCATTTCCTCCGTCAAGGTGTAACAGTTTACCTATACTTAATTTTTTTATTAGTCTCTAGTCTACATTATCACCGAGACCATAAAAAGACTAATTAACGAATTCACACAGTTGTTGCAGTATTTGTGCAAACTTAATTTTCCTTGGAGAGAAATTTCACAAGGTGATACGTCAAAGCATTGCATGTTCACTGGGGAAACTATCTCAAATTGTAATTGTTAAAAACTACCCAACCTTAGAGCAACGAGTTTCTCATTGTAATCACTTTTAATTTTGAAAACAGAGAGAAATATGTACAGGACGATGTCAATACATATCTTCAATGTTCCTTTTATACTCTAATGTGATAGCAGGAGGGGACATTTTTTCGCTACTGTCCGTCCGTACGTCTGTAATCTCTACGCCAGTAAGTCCGTACGCTTGTCGAGAATTTGTTTTATCACGATATCACAGAAACTATTTAACTTAGAGCCATGAAATTTTAAACTCAATATCATGGTCATAAGTACATGGCCTGATTAGACTTTCAGACCATTACAGTAAAAAAAAAAAATATATAAAAAAAAATTAATTATAAACACATTGTTAGCACGATGGAGCAAAAACCACTTGAGGTAGACGGATGCAATTTGGTTGGCATTTTTGTATTTAGATGTAGAGAATCTAAGTCGATTTTTTGGCCGTTATAATATTTTTTTTAAAAATGCACACTTTTTTCTCAAAACTTGTTGGACTTGGACTATCGTGACAAAACTTTGTTAGCAGGATTAAGAAAAAACAATTTGAAATAAACATATTAAACACATAGGCATATTTGTATTTATATTTCGATGATCTGATTTAGATGTTCATGCCATTGCAACAATTTTTCAATTTTTTTTTTTACATATGTTTTAACTTTGTGGACTTTTTTTCTACGCAAACCTTGCTAACACGAGTAAGCAAACACCAATTGAGGTAGATACAAAATATTTTCAGGCCATTATTACAAAAGCAGTCAACTCTTCAGAGTAGTCATACTAACATGTTGCAGCAGTGGGGGCATATGTGTTTTATAATTCTACCGTATATACTCGCGTAAAAACTAGGTCCAAATGCAAACAACATAGACCCTGATCTGCTGTCGCATAATGCGCCGACAGATCAGGGTCTGTGTTATTTGTTATACTGATTAGTCCTTACAAACTGCATAGACCCAGATCTGCCGGCGCATTATGCGACGGAGGATCTGGGCCTATGCAGTTTGCAGTTGGTAGAAGATTATACGCGAGTATAGACGGTAGTTTATTTTTGTCTTATTTAATTATTTTGCTATATTCTGTCTTATTCGTTTAATTTTATTTTTATGTTGAAATTTTCCAGCTTACGGGATAGTTTTGATGACTGTAAAAACAAAAGTAGTGCAAACATGTAGATCTGTGTGTTCATTGTTTAGGATAATTACATGTATATATGTTCTTGTACTCTCAAGTATGTAACATGTCTCAACATTTCCACCATAGATCGTCTGAGATGCAAGGCAAGTGCTTTACCAGATAGTATTACTGACCGCCGCCACCAACCCAGAATAAAATTTAAAAAAATGAACCCACCTACCTCATAATTTTATTTTCGGAGTGTGGGGTGGGGAAGGATGGGGATAATAAATCGTTGAATGAATACATTGCAATTGTGTCCAGCGGCGTGGTAAATAAGTAGTAGACTAAGCACGTGCTTAGGGCACCAGAAAAGCAACGGTACCAAAAAATAAAAAATAAAATTAACAAAAATTTTAAAAAAAGAGAAATTACTTTTTTTTTTAAAATCCGGCCCTGTAAATAAGAGTTTCCATAAAATCAAAAACTAGTGGACAGGTTGAGGAAAAATCATACAATGTATAGTAAAATTTTTACACCACATGCTAGTATTTATACATAAGAAGTGAATCGGTTCAAATTTATTAAAGAAAATTATTATACATGGGTACTAATGGCAAGTAGTTAATCATGGTCAAACCATAGTATTAATTCATTATGGGATACATACAAGAACATCTGATTACAATCACATTTGATTAAATATATCAGGATCAGTTACATTTCAGATTGCTTTCAACAGTGAAATTTATTTGTCGTTTGCAAAGCAATATATTGTCATTAAGCCCACGCTTGTGCGGATACATTAAGATGCATCATTGGTTTTTTTTTCTTCTTCTTCTCTCTCTCTCTCTCTCTCTCTCTCTCTCTCTCTCTCTCTCAAACGGACTCAATAACTCTCTGTCTGTCTGTCTGTCTGTGTTTCTGTTTTTGGGGCGGTATGGGTATGGTGAATCCTCCCTCCCCCTCACAGTCAGTCACGGTATGGGTCCGCTACTGCATACTTTCCAAGGCAGGCACCTTCGGAAGGAAAACTTGTTATTTATTTTTCACAATTTAGTATGTGTTTTAAAATATGTTATCAGTGTAAAGCCAACGCACTTATTCAAATATTCATGTGTTCAACAAATTTTCAAGGAACAATATTTCACAGTGCTACAATACTACCGATTCAGAAGGAAATTTGCGTCGGCTGCGCTTATTAAAGATAAAATGTATAACATCCGAAAACCATCGCCGCGCAGCTGGTGACTATAGAGTGTTGCAGATCGAATAAAACACTCAAAGACCACGACTTTATAAAATAGGGGCCCCGGGTGGCCGAGTGGTCTAAGGCACTCGCCTTTACCTGACATCTCACCTCTGTCCGCGTGGGTTCGAGTCTCGAGCTCGGCCAACGTGGGTATGTGAGAAAGCTTGCCAGTAGCTTCCCCTGGGTCGGTGGTTCTTCCCGGGGTTTTCTCGGGTTGTTCCTCCACCAAAATATACTGGCCTATCATGTGCTAAAAAATGGCGTTAAACCCATAACAACAACCAACAACCTTATAAAATATACACAAGGGTATTTATTTTAGTCAAAATCGCATGAATCAGACAATATGTCCCTATGTCATGGCAGTTCAGCGGCAAGAGCTAATACACATACATATACACTTTTCACTTATTTTCAACACAGGCACATGCCACTTGTTCAAATTTTGTCAGTAGTGGGTCTAGAGAACTCTCACCTCTCGGAAAATCGCAATAGTCACCAGGTGCGCTAAGTGGACGTAATCGCTTGATTAACATATCGTACAGTTTTTATCGCCATATAAAATACTTGGATGAAATATGATGATAGATAGAGAGATATATAGATAGGTAGATGGATTGACAGATTGCCTGATAGAATAATGGATGGATGGAATTATATATTGACATGCATACATACATACATACATACATATATCGGCATCTTTGAGAGACGTAAGATACTGACAAAATAAATGCGCATCAACTGACCGAAACAGTGACAGAACTAGTAGTATAGAAGTGGAGAGGTCTAGCGCTTAGTCAATTGTTTTTTGACTGATTTTTTAATTTTCAAAGTCTGCTAGAAAACCGACCAAAATACAAAATTTAAAAGATGTTATAACATGAATTAAAATTAAAAATTACTCAATTACTACTCAAGTGAAAAAATAGAAAGTGACTTAATACAATAGTGACTTCTACTATCTCTACATTATTGCATAGCATCTCCAAAGGAGAGGTCTTCCTACAGAGGAACAACAAATAATATATATATATATATATATATATATATATATATATATATATATATATATATATATATATATATATATATATATATATATATATATAATTTTGGGGGCCTTCACCCCCCACCCACCCCCCACCACCACCCTGGAAAAATTCCTGCGGACGCTCATGCTAAAGATACAATTACATTGTAATATAGAATGTATGCGAAGCATTCTGGCTTTAGCAATAACTATGTATGTTGGAGCATTCTTGATTTACCAAACTATGTATGTTTGAGCATTCTGGATTTACCAATAACTATGTTTCTTTGGAGCATAGAATTGTTTGCAGAACAAAACAACTGCGTCGGAAATTCGATGGTAAAATGACTATACCCCCCCACCAAAAAAAAAAAAAAAAAAAAAGCGCCAGTTATGTCTTTATACTCCTACACGAGAGAATATTTCAAACTGTACTCTGCCATTCCTCTTTCTGGATTGAGGTTCTCCATATATTGCGTATCTGAGATATGTCGTGTTGATACCACCTCTCATTCCACTCTTAATCGTCAAATACGATTCTATATCACTGAGCACTTCCAATTCAATACCTGTCTTCTGTAAATGGTGGTAATGAGTAGTAATAGCATGTGTCAAGACCGTAAAGTGTCAAAGAAAATAACTTATATTCTTCAAAAATCTCACATAACATCAACGCACCTTTGCCCACAGAACAATCCTAAAGATCTCCGAGTGTTTTCAGGCTGAAATGTTTCATGACATCCTGAACATAATGGTTGTCATCCTGTGCTACGATTGAATTGTTCAATGATGAAAAAAACCTTTGAAATCGATGGCACTGCTGTTTCAATAAACCTTTAAAAACCGTACATGTATTCGTGGGGATAAATATTCTTTCTCAAATATTTAGGAGTCATGTCTCTAACATTTAAAAATGTTTCAATGAATTGCTTATTTGGTAATTCTTTCTCTTACACGTATAAATCTTTCAATGATTTTCTCATTAGGTAATTCTGTCTCTAACACGTTTAAATCTTTCAATGATTTTCTCATTAGGTAATTCTGTCTCTAACATGTATAAATGTGTACATGTTTTAATTAATTTCTTATTTGGTAATTCTGTCTCTAACATGTTCAAATGTTTAAATGAATTTCGAATTTGGTAATTCTGTCTCTAACATGTTCAAATGTTTAAATGAATTTCGAATATGGTAATTCTGTCCCTAACATTTTTAAATGTTTCAGTAAATTTCTCATTTGGTAATTCTTCTAATGAAGCATGCAGAAATGTAGCTGTCAAGAAATCTTACATAAAAACATTTTTCCATCAAGAATATTTACAACTTGTTTTTTTTTTTTACGAAATAAAATTCATGCATGTTTCATTGGAGTAGGAACAATTCTGAAACTCCCGATAGGGTAGATTTTTTTATTAACTCTTTGATAAATAAGTGGCTTTCTTATCTCGAAAGGATGTGAATGAACACTGGAATTAAAAACTTATGTTTTCTGTCGAACATCATCATAAAATACAAATAATAACATTTGTTTAATTGTTTGCCAGACAAAACTTCATCAACTATCTTTACAAATTGTTATGTTCACCTAACCATAGTGACTCTGGTACCGTATTTTCTTTCAACTGTAAAAGCTTTTTTACACACATGTTTGTGGAGAATTGTTTCAACTTTTTGTTGGTAAGTTTTAAAATATGGTTCTTGAAACGTTTGAAAATTTTGTACTTAATTTCATCTATATTTTGTGTGACAGACTTTATCAATTTATATTAAGAAATATCTTTTTTAAAAAAATATTTCTTTATTGTGACAGAACTTACCAATTTTTAATCAGTAAATGAATGCTAATAAAGTAGGAACTTTAGTTTACGTGATTATCATATGAACTCATTTTTTTTTGATACCGCATTTACGAAATACTGTTATACTTCGTTGTGCTTCTTTATTGCTCTTATCCCATTGAGTATTGACAGAGTTTGCATTTTTTTTTTTTGTTGTTGTTGCTACAATGTGAAAAAACACACTTAACGTAAACACTAAGCAGAGACAATGCTACAATGTGAAAAAAACTCACTGAACTTAAACAGCAGAGACAATGCTACAACGTGAAAAACTCACTGAACGTAAACACTAAGCAGAGACAATGCTACAATGTGAAAAAACACACTTAACGTAAACACTAAGCAGAGACAATGCTACAATGTGAAAAAACACACTTAACGTAAACACTAAGCAGAGACAATGCTACAACGTGAAAAACTCACTGAACTTAAACAGCAGAGACAATGCTACAACGTGAAAAACTCACTGAACGTAAACACTAAGCAGAGACAATGCTACAACGTGAAAAACTCACTGAACGTAAACACTAAGCAGAGACAATGCTACAACGTGAAAAACTCACTGAACGTAAACACTAAGCAGAGACAATGCTATAACGTGAAAAACTCACTGAACGTAAACACTAAGCAGAGACAATGCCACAACGTGAAAAACTCACTGAACGTAAACACTAAGCAGAGACAATGCTACAACGTGAAAAACTCACTGAACTTAAACAGCAGAGACAACGCTACAACGTGAAAAACTCACTGAACGTAAACACTAAGCAGAGACAATGCTACAATGTGAAAAAACACACTTAACGTAAACACTAAGCAGAGACAATGCTACAATGTGAAAAACTCACTGAACGTAAACACTGAGCAGACTCAGTCTAGGTAGTGTCATACAGCATTTTGATACAGAAATTCGTGGGCTATAAAATAGGACCAACGTCTATGGAGGTGCTGTTTAAGCTGTTATTGTCGTTGTCTATGTCGAACGTACAAATTACTACTTAATTTTACACGGTTTGTTACCAGATAAAATCTTTCCGTAGGTGTACATGAAGTGTCCAGTACATTATCTCTTTTTATAAGCCCTCCTAATATTTCTATCCGTATACAATTCCGTAAATACATTCAATACAAACGATAGTTTATAATTCTTCGTGTGTCATTAATATTGCTTATTGATGCAATCACATTGTTACACAATTCCATTACAGACATCTTGAGAAAAATAAAATGTCATTTGACTATACTTATACAAAATGGCTAATATTTTTGGTTTTACAATTTGTTTTAATCGTGGGGAAGTACTAAACGTTATAGTGAACATTTTAGGAAAAAATATCTCCAACGCCACCACACCCCACCCATGGCCATAAAAGCCCAATCAAATAGACCCCCAAGTTAGTTCATAAGCGCCCAAATATACTACTGTCGGATGGTGATACTGAATCTATGTCAGTGATTTTCACTTTGCTCTCCAGTAACCTTAGACTCCAAGTTCACTTAACGCCAATACCTTACCTTAAACTCGAAGACCACGTAACGCCAATATCTTACCTTAGACTCACAGACCACGTAACTCCAATACCTTACCTTAGACTACAAGACCACGTAACGCCAATATCTTACCTTAGATGCCAAGACCACGTAACGCCAATATCTTACCTTAGACTACAAGACCACGTAACGCCAATACCTTACCTTAGATTCCAAGACCACGTAACGCCAATATCTTACCTTAGATTACAAGACCACGTAACGCCAATATCTTACCTTAGATTACAAGACCACGTAACGCAATATCTTACCTTAGACTACAAGACCACGTAACGCCAATATCTTACCTTAGACTCACAGACCACGTAACTCCAATACCTTACCTTAGACTACAAGACCACGTAACGCCAATATCTTACCTTAGATGCCAAGACCACGTAACGCCAATATCTTACCTTAGACTACACGACCACGTAACGCCAATACCTTACCTTAGATTCCAAGACCACGTAACGCCAATATCTTACCTTAGATTACAAGACCACGTAACGCCAATATCTTACCTTAGATTACAAGACCACGTAACGCAATATCTTACCTTAGACTCCAAGACCACGTAACGCCAATATCTTACCTTAGACTCCAAGACCACGTAACGCCAATATCTTAATCGTCAAGAGATGTTTTTAAGTTGTTTGAACCTGATGCACAATCGACAAAAAAGTTAACTTGATTTATGTGGTGCTAAACTACAGGGGGTTCCGTTTTGTAAATAGAATGAGGCATGTTTTAGATTATTCCATTTCATTTTATTGCCGATGATTCGTATGTATTCGCATAGGAAATCTTATTACAAAGCTGAATCAAAAATTACGTAGTCCCCTGAAACTATTATAAAACCACGCGTGTATAATTCAACAAACGAAAGGTAAAAATGGCGAGTTGGGTGGGATGGAGAATCCAATAATTTGAAGAAAAAAATTTTTCATCATGCTTCTGATGTCTTCATTCTAGGCTTTCACCACGTATTGCCATTTTTATTGTTTGGTTTGGTTTTATGGGTTTAACGCCATTTTTCAGCACATGATAGGCTATATATGGCAGTCAGTATATCTGGTGGAGGAAGAACCAGGAAAAATCCCGGGAAGAACCACCGACCCACGGGAAGTTACTGGCAAGCTTTCTCACATAACCACATTGGCCGAGCCCAAGACTCGAACCCACGCGGACAGAGGTGAGATGGCAGTGATCGGTAAAGGCGAGCGCCTTAGACTTAATAGGTACTTAGAGATGTCCCACTGTTATTATTGTAACGAATAGGTACTTGCAGATGTCCCAAAGTTATTATTGTAACGAATAGGTACTTGCAGATGTCCCACTGTTATTATTGTAACGAATAGGTACTTGCAGATGTCCCACTGTTATTATTGTAACGAATAGGTACTTGCAGATGTCTCAGTGTTATTATTGTAACGAATAGGTACTTGGAGATGTCCCAAAGTTATTATTGTAACGAATAGGTACTTGCAGATGTCCCACTGTTATTATTGTAACGAATAGGTACTTGGAGATGTCCCAAAGTTATTATTGTAACGAATAGGTACTTGCAGATGTCCCACTGTTATGATTGTAACGAACAGGTACTTGCGGATGACCCACTGTAGCACAGGGTTATTAGTATATATTCACAAATCTTTAAGATCCAGCTCTTGATTCTCACCACAGACAGTGATTAGTTAGTAAAGTATTGATTTTATCTGTTATATTTGATGACATCTATGAATCCCTCCACAACAGTTTCGTGCTGAGCTGATGTGCAGTATTTATGAAATTTCACTAGGAAGAAAATTCGCGGCTGAACCCTGACTCGAACACAGGGCCTCTTGACAAATGCAGAGGGCGCTCCACCTTCTGAGTAAACAGATTTGACACCTTTAGCCGGCTCCTACAACACTTTTTCCGCTTTGTAGAGATATGCCCCTCTGTCTGCGATCAATTCACCACGTGAAACACCTGACGTCTTTACTTTTCGGTGTGCGTTGGTCGAAACGTGGCCTCATGCTGGCGCCAAATGTCGTGAGGAAAAAATGCGTAGTCAGACTGTAGGATCGAACACGGGACCTCCCTAACTACAGACACATGCTCTACCATCTGGGCTATCTGAGTCGATGCCCTTAGCTGATTTATACGATACAAATTTCTTGGATCTGAAACGAATTCTTTGTACTGGTTTGATAATTAAACTTTTTTTATTGCTGATAAAGTGTAGCATAATTCCATCTTGACGTAGGCTTGCCAAATGAAGAAAAATGAATATTATCTCAAAGAAAGAAAGAGAAAAGAAAATATCAAGCACTCTGAAGGGAGTAGACCCAGTATGTGCATGACGATTGTGTAAAAGAAAATTCTCAGGTATCTAACATATATATATACATACCTAATATTTGTCATTTGCTTACTAGTGCTTTAGAGAGCTGTCGCAAGGCAGCCACTGATCAATTCTATATTATCCGCACCTATTGACTTGGCGGTGCAGTAAACTGAAAGAACTTGGTTCAGTCGAAACTGTACAAATAGACTCAATCAATCCATTAAAAAGAAAAGAAACTCTAAAGGGACTTTCACTTATCAAAACGTTCCGTTTATTCAAAAGATAATATAAAGTCGGCGGAAACTTAATTTAAAAATTGTTTGCTTATCTCAGATAGTGCAAACATGCAGTTTGTTTTGTTGTAACTGGCATTATTTGCTTATGCGTATGTATGCATGTATGAATGTTGAAAGATAGGCAGGTACTTACAGCTCTCGAAATTGTTTTGTTCTTTTCCTGTGTTTCGCTTTGAAAGTTCTATACCAGGGGTGTCAAACTCATTTGCTATGGCGGGCCAGATTTGATATAAATAATAATAAATAATAATAAATAATGAGTCTGGCGAGCCGTATGTTTGACACCCCTGTTCTACACCACTGATGACGGTTAAGACCCTCCGGAATAATAATAGTTAATGCCCCTCAATGTAACCTTATCAGCTATTTCAGATTCTTTCAGAATATTGTATCGATGTCTTTCCCTCTCTCTGAAATTGCAAGCATGACACAGTTTAACTTGCATTATTATGAAGAGCTATCATTATAGCGCTTTTTACTATTCCAGTCACAGATCTGATGCCTTGTTCCAACCTGTGCAAAGTGTACATCCTAGGTAGGCGATATCTTCCAGATTCTCCGGTGTCCTCCGCTCATTTCAAGAACCATATTACACCAACGTCTAACCCGTGGAGACCATGCTTTGTAATTTGTAATCCACGTTAAATAAACAAAATTTAAACTAAACTAACTTCTTTCATTCACTTACAATACCGTTTAGTAATCTTTTAGATTTAAATGATGGCCTCGAGTTCAGAATTCCAGCCTAAATTAAAAAAACACAGCAAAAAGACAACTTTTATGAAAACTTTGCAACTATATTTACGCAACACAGCGCTGACCTGGTCATTTCTGTTCGAGAAACCAGAAATTATTGAATACTGTAACGTAAACAATGTATCAACTCGACTTCCACTACGAAAGACCCAAAGTTCTGAGTGAACATTAGCCGTAAACACACGACATAAAAGCTACTATAAAGATCTATTTTACCCCTTTTTCTACTGCGTGACCCATAGATAATGTTCATGAGTGACAATAAAGATTTACTTTTATTTATCAATTATTTCCGAAAAGGATACCGAAACGCACCCAGAAAGGAGGCCGTTGACATTTGTGGGATGACAACACCTGCGATGTTTCCACAAACATTGGAGTTTCAGCCTCCTTTGCAGAATTACCACAGAAGTGGAGTTTAAAAAAATACTTATTGAAGCACAGGTTAGAGTTGTCAGAAAACACAGACTTAATTGATCCAAATTGTATTTTGCTGTCTCTTTTCATGTACGCTCACATGTTATATTCATCACTATGTTTCTCATGCACACTTTGTCACCCAGGAAGAATTCTTCGTTTCAGAAGAGATATAACTGATACAGTAGAATCTCAAACGTTCGAACCCTCAAAGGACCTGATTAATCAGTTAGAGAACTCGGTATTACGAGTCAACGAGGTCAAATATAATTATAAATATTCTGCCGGCTCTTAACGTGGTTCGAGTTATCCAGGGTGTTCGAGCCAACCGTGTTCGAAGCAAACAGTTTCTGCTGTGTTTATAAGTTATATTTCGACCAAAGTTGAACTGGAAAGGACAAAATGATCTCGTTCACGCGCTCGGAAGGAAGTTGTTCGTTGCCGAAATTTTGATTTTTTTTCATTTCCAAACCTAAGTGTGTGTATATAGCCCCCTTGCATTTTCAAAGGCTGGTAACCTAATGGACCAGATTCCACAAAAAGAAATAGATTTCTGGAAAAGATGCACTTTTAACATATGTTATTATGATGCAAACCTAGCCCATAAAACCAAAAATACAAATGTATGAAATATACGAAAGCTATAATTTAAACAATTAATCAGCTCACTCGCCACGCAAGAACCCACGCAGGGTTTGGAAAGGAATAACACTGGAGCCATCACAAACAAGGAAAGGGTTACGGACAGGGCCGAATTAAGACCTTTAGAGGCCCTAAGCGACCTTTAGAGGCCCCAAGCACTGAAAAGATTATGCCCCCCCCCCATGTAATTTAAAAAAACCACCGTAATTTCTTTTCTTTTTTTTTTCTTTTTTTTTTTTTTTTTTTTTGGGGGGGGGGGGCTGCCCCTTCTTTGCTTCTTGGGTCACAGCAGATATCCTCGACCTCTGCGATGTGAGGAGAAAACTGAAGAGTAAGCGAGTAGACCGTGAAGGATCAAAAAAATGCAATGAGATTAACAACAGGATTAAGAAGAGCATAAAGAAGGCAAAATAAAGCTGGTTAGAGGACCAATGCAAGGAAGTCGAGAAAAGCCTGAACCAGAATGACAGTAAAAGGGCATACCAGTTGGTGAAAGACATGACAACAGAGAAACAGGGGAGATCTAATACGATTCATGACAAGGCAGGTAACAGTCTGACAGAAAACCAAGACATTCTTAACAGATGGACGGAATACTGTTCGGAGTTTTATAACCAGGAGACTTCTGGAGACCATGCTGTACTAAACGTACCACTGACCACAACAGAGGTTGACCACCCGATCCTCAGGGACGAAGTAGAGGCTGCAGTAAAGGCGCTAAAGAAGGGGAAGTCAGCTGGGGTAGACAATATACCAGCAGAACTTGTCAAAGCAGGAGGAACGTCCATGATAGATGTCCTCACAACAATCTGCAACAAAATCTGGCAAACAGGAGAATGGCCCACCCCATGGACCCAGTCTCTGATCGTGATTCTTCCTAAAAAAAGGGAATCTACAACTGTGCCAGAACTACCGAACAATCAGTCTCATCAGTCACCCAAGCAAGGCTATGCTTAAGATCATCCTCAATAGACTGAAACCCCAAACTATTAATTGCATAATCTCTCAATGATTTATGTTTTAATAGGAACAAGAAAGATAGGCTTTCTCGACTAATATTTTGCGAATGAGACATATAACAGCAGCATGATAACATTTATTTGACATTTATACTAAGGGAGACCATTGCAAAGAGATTTTAGCCCGGAGATCTTTTCACAGAAATCCGTTCATTAACTGGGAAATGTGCCAGTAGATCTACTAATTAAGACTTATTGCTGGAAAACAACTATAAATCTACATGTACAGTATCGAGACTTTTCAAATTAAACATGAGGTCAGGTTTACTTTATATTCTTTTCAGTTCACATATATAATATAGATGACAACGAAGAAGAAGAAAGAAAGAAAACATTAAATGCTACTCGCAAATAGCCTGTGTGCCAAATTACATCATTATCGAAGTTTCCTTACATCCTATGTTAAAATTTTTAAACCAAACTTCAATCAGCAATCTCACCTATACGGTGCTATATACACAACACGACATACTTGTTTTGTTCCGTCACGGCGAAAAGAACGAGTATAATATGGCGTAGGGATATGTAAAGGCCGTCAATCCGAGGCGTATTCATATACAATATCAGACGAGGTTTTTCCTACGACTCGGAACACAACACGAATGCAGTTTTATACCTATTATATATCCCCCTTTTTATGCTTTCCATATATTTTCACGTATACAGTATGAATGGAATTCAAAGTAAATTGGAATTTTAACAGTTTGCTTCTCTGCATCGAAGAATATTGATACGCGACGTCAGTGAAAACACATAAATAGTTGCAGTCTGGGTGTGCGATACGGAAATACGGAATGAACATTCGAACATCAGATCAGTCATGTAATATTAAATGGGAATGCAATAAAACTTAAGCATCAAGGAATGACCGAGGAGATAAGTAACATGACTGAATAACTAGTGCTCTCGTAGGATTGCGGTGGCGAAGGTGGATCAGATGGGGAGGGGGGGGGCGGTGCCGGCGCGTCCCACCACCACCAATGCACCGCACCCCCACCATACCAAAAAAGAAAAGAATGAGCGCGAAACAACCGGAACGTTTCATAGAGTAGTTTTCTTTACAGTTAGATGGGTAAAAGTATGTTCCCGAAACGCTTAAAATGCAGAAGCTTCTCAGGACTTCGCCCCCTGGGACCCCACTAGGGATTTAATCCCACAGACTCCTTGCCTACTTGTTTACGTACCCTCATACCATATTTATGAATCCGCCTCTGGATTGGGTAGGCTTCAGGTCAAAGCCATAAGGGGAGACACGATAAGTAATCAATATGGCTGTAACTGTTTAACACGATCAGTAATCAATATGGCTGTAACTGTTTAACACGATCAGTAATCAATATGGCTGTAACTGTTTAACACGATCAGTAATCAATATGGCTGTAACTGTTTAACACGATCAGTAATCAATATGGCTGTAACTGTTTAAAACAACAATACTTATCTCAAGCGCATGGTAATTTTTTTTAAAAATAATTTATTTATCAGTATTCACGAAATAAGGGGATGGAAAAGGCCTGCAAGATACAAAAGAATGCTAAGTTAAAATAATATATATGTATTGTCATACATTTGACAACTCATGGACAATTACACGATAAGAAAAATAAGACCTAGGAAAAGTGTATGCAAGCTACAGCAACTTAATCTAAAGGACAGTTATGTATTTTATACATATACGGACGTTAATAATTGAATATTACAGAATTGGCTCGCTGGAGCAAACACAATTACATTATCATACTATACCCTTGTTGCAACTTTGTCTCACATTTTGCCTGTATCGCTTTTCATTTGCCTATGACAACCCTAAGGTACCGTTTTCTGATAGGAGTATCTGAAATTCCCTTATTGTAACATCCTTGGTTGTGCAAATTCCCTTATTGTAACATCCTTTGTTGTGCAAATTCCTTATTGTAACATCCTTGGTCGTGTTTTACAAATGTCCTTATTGTAACATCCTTGGTTGTGTTTTATAAGTTCCCTTATTGTAACATCCTTGGTTGTGTTTTACAAGTTCCCTTATTGTAACATCATTGGTTGTGCTTTACAAGTTCCCTTATTGTAACATCCTCGGTTGTGTTTTACAAGTTCCCTTATTGTAACATCCTTGGTTGTGTTTTAAAAGTTCCCTTATTGTAACATCCTTGGTTGTGTTTTATAAGTTCCCTTATTGTAACATCATTGGTTGTGTTTTAAAAGTTCTCAAACCAATGTGTAATAAGTAGTATTTGACTTTTATGCTTGTGTGCATTTACGAAGGAATACTAATAAAGGTCGGATGAAGATGGAACACACGGCCGCATTGTAAATCGAGTAGAAAATTCGAAATTGCAGAACATATATACGCAGGGATAGATCAAGTAAAATCTAGTATGGGGTGACTAAGTGTCAAGAGGAGGCATTGGGAAGCTAAGCCAACCAAAAGTGATGTAAATGTAACCATATGGGGGTTACTACAGCCTTTTTAGCCACCTCTCTAAATCCGCCACGGATACGGAAGAAATGCGGACCAGACCTAAATAATCATAAATAGTGCATGATAAGTCTTAATTCTATCCAGCATACACAATATTGTACTGTTGCAGTGTATATTTACCTATGTCTGTCTGTGTGTGTGTGTGTGTGTGTGTGTTAGGGACTTTAGTGTAAATGTGAACGTGGGTGTGTCTGTGTGTTGGGGGTGGGGGTGGGGTGGAGATAGAAAGATAATTTGTGCATTATTTCACAACCGAGTGTCATACAGAACTTATTTGAATGGGACCATCAAATTACCGTCTCGCATAATTTTCTACGTCATTGTACACAATGCCCCCAATCTACTACTGATAAGCTGTACTAATATATTCATTTTAAATTGTGCCATCGACCGGGTTGACAATTTCTGTTGGCTAAAAGTCACTAATTTATAATATTTAGCCATATTAAAAATGTATCTCCTTGAATGCAACTGACAGGCCAGTATACACTGGCCATTCGTGATCCATAACCATTTGCTTTCAGTATACACAGAGCCTTTCTATTTGACATAGAGTGCCACCGTTAATTTTATACACAAGCCTAAACGACGGGACTCAATTTGCTCCTAACCTAGAACCCGAATCAGCCGGTCAATATCATGCTGGTGGTTCGAAGTTCAATGTCATTGGTGTAATAATGACTTTTACATATCTTCAGTAGTCTCGACTCATTATGTAATGTGAGCATTCTGATAAATGTCTAGTCAGCCATTTTCATAATTAGTCTTAGTAGATATAGTAGATACGGTACATCTAGCAGTTAAGGATTTGAAGATTGAAAAAGGCAGGGGTGAGCCGTCCCATATCATAATTATGCTATAAGCTTCCTTCCATTTTAACGAATAATTATCCGTTCCATTTCCGCTTATAAAAGCAACTGCTGACGTATTTGTATTTATTCTTTGCTTCGACAATGCTCTCTCTCTCTCTCTCTCTCTCTCTCTCTCTCTCTCTCTCTCTCTCTCTCTCTATATATATATATATATATATGTGTGTGTGTGTGTGTGTGTGTGTGTGTGTATGTGAGATAGAGAGAGATGAATACTTACCGGAATCTATTATCCGGTCTTTTCGGCCTGTATGTTGTTTTCCTATAATCCATAGACATGTTATATAATGTATATTGTACTGTAATATGTCGAAATATCCAGGATGTTTTTCTCTCAAATTAGGTGCTCTGTCCGGTGGTGCCAAAACCAAGTACAGCTTTACCGTGCATACGAAAGTTATGTGTTTCTCCAGTTCCGATTAAATCGATTAAGAAAAAAGTCAAGTGAATGTAAATTTGTATATCAGTTACCTAGCCTTTGCACTTTAAAGTACCTTTTTATTTAAAGCTCAGAACACCTAACAACGGAATCGACCAGTCCAAATTGTAAAGCTCTTTATTATTAACATATTATTGGATGTATACTGTTTAATTCTTTTGAAGCATATGATAGACTCTGGAGGGATTTAAGCAGGGCCAGGGTGACAAATGTAAAATACAAAAGCACTGACGAAGTCTGTTTTATATTAATCTTGCTTAGTGACAAACAATTCTTTAAGGTATTTAATTTTTAATGTGACGAAATCTACCTGTGCGTTAAGCCTAATCTCATTGCGGTAGGTACTAATCTAGTCAACTCAGTAATCTGAAGGCATGGACAACGTCCCACGGAGGGTATCTGATTCAATCCAATTCAAAAATATTATCTGCTATTTGATCTCTTACCTTTCGAGCGAGTACCTGTACCTGTTGTAAATTGAAAAAAATAAAACAATCATAAAGAAAGCCTGACACCCTTTCAAAGCTAAACTTGGGCATTTGGGAATACCACGAACATTAGTTGTTTTTACATGGACTCGACAAGTAATGGTGACATCCTCATTTAATGAAGATCCCAGGTTCCATTCTGTCTGATACCGATAAGGATTTTATATGACTGATTATGCATGAGCATTCGCAATGACCCTAACATCAATTGTTGTGTACCCTCTAACACTGACCTCGTTGTTGTTGTTGTGTGAACAGTAACTTTCTGTTAGTTACCGTTTCGTTTGGCATCAAAATTCCTTCTTGTCGAGGTTTATGTTAATCAGAGACTAAACGTACTCACAGGTGTCAGGCGACCTCTTTAACTGTAATGCGAAAGAAGAATATTCATTTGCCCAAGCTTTTACCAATTCTGGTTAAACTATGTATTCAAGTCAAAAATATAATCAATGCGTGGGGAACTTTTTAGATGTACTTAGCATCACGACATGTTGAAACTTGGAGCAATTCATAGGATGACCACACAGATTGTGCATAAAATCCTTACTTGTATCCGCAGTTAGGTAATAAAATCCACATGATTTAGAGAAATCTGTAAAAGAAACACAAAATCAAAAGTATTTATAATTTTTATGGTATTTTTCTGTAATCAATTCCTACAACTTTAAATATTAAAAAAACAACAACAACAACCCCCCCCCCCAAAAAAAAAAAGAAAGAAAGAAAAAGAAAAACAAACAAAAAAGAAACAAAAACTAAACAAAAAAACCCAACATTAAGCAGTGGATGCCTACATTAAAAAGAGATGAAAATTTCGATCCTCAAAAGGTAAATTCTATTAATTAATTAATTAGTTAATGTAATTACATTAATAGTTAAATTGAATTGAATTTAAATGAATTGAATTTAATTAAATGAAACTAATTTATTTATTTATTTATTTAAGTTGCGTGTACAGTAAGTCCTCATGGATTATGTACAATACAAATGGCCGCTTAGGTCATGGTGTGAGGTAGTTTATAAGGTAAAGGAAACCCCAGAACATGGGAAGTAAACATTTTGAGGGCCAACAAACGAGATTTTCAAATTGGTTCTGGCTATTTAAAGCAGATATGCAAATCTAGTGTGTTGATCACTGCAATTTCCAGGCAAAATTGTATTGTAGTCTGTACATAGGAATCTGCAATACATCCATCCAATCTTATCCTATGACCTTGACCCTTGTCTTTAACTTAGTGATCATGAGACACGTACATATTTTATGGCCATGATCGAATATGTGCAAAGTCCATTGACATTCCCCGTTGCTAGCTGGAGGCTTTGCAATTTGTAAAACTGAATTGAAATATAAGTAGGTAAATAGAGAGTGGCGAGGCGCATAGTGATATTTAAAACAGTACTATCTTTTCTTGAGGAATGTCCAGAACTTTTAATTCCAGTACTTTCTCTAGTTATCTACTTCACAACTCTATCCCACTATCGTACTATTTGAAACCTTACTACTACAAATAAATGGAGATAATACAATGTCGTCCACTAGAATTGTACAGGTACACAAATATTAAATGGGGTGCATGTGTTAGTAAACAAAGCAGCGTGAAGTTGACGTAACACATCCAAATACAGATCAAAATATATCTAGTTGGAAATTCGACAAAGATGAAACTCAAAAGAACTCAACAGTGACGTTTTTCCGGATTGAATGGACCGCTGACGCATGTTTAAGATTTCTTTTTCTAAAACGACTACCTATGTGTACATAATAAGTGATGACTTTTATCTGGGTTCATTGGAACCTCGACACAAACAGATGATGCATATGTACACAATAAATGGTGACGTTTAGGTACACAATAAACGATGACGCATACATTACAATCATTCAAAATAGTTAAATATATATTCCAGTATTTTTTTCTCTCATTCAAATAAATCAATGGAGGCTATTTTCTTTTCCTACGTTAATACCGCATATATTTCATCGTGTGGTACAACCCCCCCCCCCCCCCACACAAAACCCCTAAACAAAACAAAACAAAAACAAACAACTAAACAACATTATATTCTAACGACTGGCGAAGCCACGAGTTAAAATATATCGTTTTTGGTACCACAAGATGAAATATATCCTGTATTTACGCAGGAAAAGACAATTTTCTTTTTATTATATACCATACATGCTCCAGATTCGAATCTTGGAATTTTAAACTCATTCTTCAGCACACCACAACACCCTCCCTTTTCGTAAATTCACCTCACGTTCAAAGGCTGATCATACAAAATATCAACGACTTAAGGGAGCGGTAAGATTGGGATGACCTAATCTGTGGCAGTAAATTATATTTTTGACATTTTATAACCTATTTGACTTTATCTGACCACAAAGCAAGTCCGATTCAGCAATACGTCACAACAGGTTTTTCACTGTTGTCAAGGAAGTAAGGGGAACTAACTTCATAGAGACGGGAACGGCGTCGAGTCAAATTTCTTCACCAGAAATCAATTTCCGTGTCTGAAATGTAATGCAGTTTCCATTTATTTGTCGTAGCTCACAAAGTGATTGCTTTTGTTGCAACAGGGTATAACTTCTGTTGACCCGCACACGCAAGCTAGGCATGGCATGAGTCAAAATCTTGTATTTTCACATGTGAAAATATAAGGATCTATTTTTCACATGCGAAAATATAGGAATGAAACAAACATGAGAATTATTTCGCCAGTAATGTTCTGTATTTCACGCTTGAGTATAAAAAACAAGTGATTTTTTTTTACAACCAGCGTTAATACTCTTTGAAGTTTCAAAAGAATTAAGTAGGATAAATAGACAGAATTAACATAGAATTATAACAGAAACACTTAGAGATTCGCTTAAAAGAAATGTCAATGAATATAGTTATGGTAGTACCAACAAAGATTTGTCTCAAGTTTTCAGTACCATTAAGCCATATTGAAGATTATCATCAGTAGAACAAGCTATTTAATGAACGGCTAAGCAGTTGCAAATCTCTAAGAAGGAAATCTATTTTACCAATCCACTTGATAACGGAAATGGAAAACTATCCATTTCATGGCAGAGATAGACTTTTTTGTTGAGCTTAACAATCTTTCAGACGAACTAAAAAAAAAAACAATCTATTTTACTACATCAGTTGGCAAGAATTAAATAAGGACTATTTCAATTCCGGACGGTTTTGACAACCTTAAGATGTGTATAAAGAAAGTCAAAGAGGGAATAACTGCAAAATGGTGACAAAGAAGAAAGTATTCACGGTGAAAGTTTGAAACACAACTCAAAAGTTAACATAGCTCCGAGTAGCAGTTACACAGTATACATTACCAAGTGCAATGTTTTACATATACATTAAATAACGTAGATATGTATATAATGATTGGAGAATATAACTTTATAGGTCCATGTGAGTTCTTGACTTTAAATATTGAAACAAAAGAAAAGATGAAGCTGATGTTGCACTAGGTCTAACAATTAACAGTGCCTTAAACCTAAACACCATTCTAGCAGAACCACTAGAAAAGTTCGATACGGCTTATAAAATATTTATAAATACTCAGATGCATAAAACTCTGGAGGATAATAATTTGAAAGGAAAGGAAATGCAGGTAATAAATAATCAGTTACTGAACAGAGCGGTATTGATAAAGCTAACACAATCTCAAAGCTACAAAAACAGATTGATGAGAACAGAAAAAGGTATTTTAGATGAACAATAATTGTTTCGACAGATTCAGTACTTTATCCACTGCTATGCAAGCATTGCAAACAGTAAGAGAAAGAATTTAGATGATTTGCCTGAGGTTAGACAATATATACAACCGATCGATCGAGCAGAGAATATACACTGAGACAGATGCCTTGCAGGATGTCATGACGAAAATGAAACTATGGTACTTTGCAATTTAAACTAGGACAGTGACAGCAAACTTGACTAATGAAATGCAACAGAAGAATCAAGAGATTAAAAAATCAATGAATGATTTTAGCGCAAAAAGTATTCTCTAAACAACAAGATCATTGCTAACAATAATATGTTGCCAGAATGATTTAACAGAGATAACCAAAACAATAGATAACGTTAAAACAGAATGAATGCAGATGAATGCATTATTAAAGATATGAAAACAACTTAAGATTTACAGATTACAGACCTGAGTGAAAAGATCAAAACGTTAAACAAGAAGTTACATTCACTGGGTTTTATAACCAATAACACGCTGAGGCTGAACAATCTAAAACAGACACAAAAGATTGTCTTCATCGAAAAGTGGTCAATAATATCGGTGTGGTGCAAGATAACATCGATGAAATAGATAATAGGATGAAGCGAATGAGAAAATCTTAATTGATTCTTAGCAAACGGTTATAATAGGAACAGACCATCAAAAAACTGAAATAGAAGAAAAGACTCACACATTAATTGGTAGCACCGATGGATGCAGTAAAACTGATACAAACGGAAATATAGACATATTAAAAACTGAATTGAACACGGTAATATGAAAAAAGAATATATCATTGGGCGTTAAAATGGATGAATTAAAAGAGGATATCGAAGAGAACAATAAGGAGTCTGATGCAAAAACGAGCTTTACGCTGGAATTTATCTAGCTCTACGATTTTCACATCGTATCGCGTGACAAATATCCCGATGACATTAATTTAAGCGTGAATTTAGCAAATACAGATTCAATTGATGAAGAGATACAAATACCCCACTGGACTGGTATTAGATTTGCATATAAAAAGGGTTGTTGGATATTTTAAAAGTTAACAATAACACCTACAAATTTAATTGAGATTTACTGATTTAATTGTGCTAAAAAAACGCCTTGGTGAATACATGTTACACACAGTATATGTAGTAGAACATTATGTCAGTCAAATAAATAAATCAGGCTGTTATCACAATTTGTTTCAACTAGAATATTGAGGATGTTAAATTTTTGCGATATTGTGTTGATATTTACATTCCATTAGAGGTATACAAACAACATTTACCTACTCATTAGACTTTAAAAAAGAATCTGTGCCCAATCTTTAAAGTGAAAGAAACGCGTACATACTATCTTGAAGAGAACAATCTATTAATGATTCGATTGAAGCACTAAAATGACCTCTTTAGTAGGGAAACAAAATAAACAATGGCAGCAGTATTAAAATTTCTTACTCAAGAATACAACAAATGGCGTATGCAAAAACATACACTTTATTGTACTTTTGACCACAATAAATGACTACAGCAGCATCTATAATCTGAAAAGCATTAGCTAACTATCTGTACAAATTATTTTAGCCGAATAAATCTGATGAAAAAAAAAAAAGAATTAGACACAGCAAAAGTATATAAGAGAAAAAAATGCAGCTCAATGAAAGACACATGACGACTCTAATGAATGATTTTTCTCTATCCGTTTCCACTCATAGTGATGATGGCAGATATAATTCAAATTATGCTGATAATAAGATAACTTAAAAACCAATGCAGTCAAAACTGAATGATTTCTACCAACTTTATGATGATTGAGTCAAATACAAATACATTTTCATTGCACTTGTGATGGGTGTTAGTGCAATTGTTCTTTTTGCAGCACAATGAATACATAGATATAACTCCTAACAAGCTGGAGTTAAATACCTCAATCCAACATAACTGTATCACACACACACCATAACTGTATCACACATACACCATAACTGTATCACACATACACCATAACTGTATCACACATACACGCCTCTAGCAGCATTAAACCAGAACAAACTGTGCAAGTTTGTATACCAAAGCTAAACCCAAACATCATGATTTTATCTAGTATTTTTTCATCTTGTTTAATATGAAGGTGAAAGGAGATGCTAACAATGCAGTTGTAAAGAATTTGGGTAGAATTACTGTGAAAGGCGTTACCATGTCCTATTGAAATGATTTTTCCAATTTAAATGACTACAACATTTGTACGGCGTGCAAAGATTGGTGGTTATCTGTATAGATTAGAGCAAACAGGATTAAACAAGTTATGAGTGAAAAATTAAGAAAATTACGATCAGGAGCTGCTAATGTGCAAAAACTGGACATGAAGCTGTACAGTTTGTTTTGTATGGAAAGAAGTTTAGAATACCACTTGACTTTCATATTCAAATAGATCATTGTCCGCTGTATCCATGTGCTCTTACTCAGGAGTTTAGATTTAAAATAGAAATTGCAAAAGCAGCTGAAGCCATAGAAGGTGGCAATCATTGTTAAAAACTCGAAAATATTTGTTTGCATTACGATACTATTACTCCCGAATCAATTGCTACATCGGTAAATGGCAGCTATAGAAATGGAGTTGCTTTCTTTTACCTTACGAGAGACATGGCAGCCAATATAACTTTCACTGACCCTGCGTTTGATTCTCCCAGAATGAGTTTGAAGAGTGCTTTGATACTGTGCAAATGGTGTCCAGGAAGTGATCCAGCTATAGAAGGTCTGCCAAACACGGTTTATTCGCAAGGTTGGTAATGGATACAACACTGTACAAAAGCCACTAAGTTTTTCTTTGTTGAACAACAAAAGCGCTCAGAAATTAGTAATGTAAGTGTTAGCAACTTTTACACCAACATTCAATGCATCTGTTTTTGTTTGAGACGTACACACAATAACATATTACATGGTGGCTGTCTGAAATAAGTCAAGGCGCAACGAGGTATTCACTTTCAAGAAAATGTAGATGCCCACTTATGTTGTGTATCAAGGTCTGATTAACATTAAAAACAAGCCACTCAAATCAACTATGCTTTAGGCATGTACAAATGTATTTGAAAGAACCTCATAACGTGATAATTTGTAGAGTGACTAATTGTTGTAAAACATTGTTTGCACTAAATCTGATAAAACTGAATACAAAGACTTTTTCGATTACATCGTTACCATCTGTCCAAGTCTTCCGTGTAACAGGACTTACAAGAGAAACTGGTTAT
The DNA here is from genome assembly GCA_029931535.1 of Margaritifera margaritifera. Lineage (NCBI taxonomy): Eukaryota > Metazoa > Mollusca > Bivalvia > Unionida > Margaritiferidae > Margaritifera > Margaritifera margaritifera. Next base: position 3,671,628 of record JAQPZY010001516.1, read on the forward strand.
TCATAGATGAAACTGATCTTGATAGATCCAGAAGGTAAAACTTGATAAGTGGTTAGAGTTACGGGTTGATATCTTGATAAATTCAGAAGGTAAACCTTGATAAGTGGTTAGAGTTACTAATTGATATCTTGATAAATCCAGAAGGTGAAACTTGATAAGTGGTTAGAGTTACTGGTTGATATATATATATATATATATATATATATATATATATATATATATATATATATATATATATATATATATATATATATATATATATATATATATATTATTGTTCATATTACTTGTTTCTAATTGATGATCGTGGCAACGTTGATGACGTAAATAAGAAAGCATCTAACTTAAGTAGGCTAGTTTTTAGTAGTAGACATTTTGAAATATATGTCTGGGTGATCGTACAAAATCACAAATAGGTGATCAAAGATTTCAGAGAAACTACACGTTTTTTGGTCGTCTTCTATTGGAACGACAAAAAAGCTATGAAAACTATCTTCACTAAAAATGATCTCATCACAGATGATGTACAAAGAGAGATTGTAGAAACGTTGAAAGAGAACAAAAGGAGCAAACTTTTAATGAGATTCGAGTTTCCTTTTCATTACAAATTACTTATGTATTCGTACGGTAATGTGTTTACGCAATCAACCAAAAACACTTTGTCGCCATATATAGACAGTGCTACCTTATTATTTGTTTTATGCTTTACATAATAAATTCTTCTTTATGTTGCATTTATTATGCCTTTATAAACTTTCTTTTCATCTTTATCAGTCTTGAATGAATACAGTTTAGATGCTAATCCACAAAACTCTCAGATTGAAATGCCGGTTAGTTTATCTTTGAAAACGACGCGCATATTTTTATTCATTTTTGCTAAACCCAACACATTGTCCTTTGGACAGTGGTGTCATAGAACTTGAGGTCATCCTTTATGCGCTGTAGTCTCATAGAACTTGATTTCATCCTTTATGCGCTGTAGTCTCATAGAACTTGATGTCATCCTTTATGCGCTGTAATCTCATAAACTTGATGTCATCTTTTATGTGCTGTAGTCTCATAGAACTTGACGTCATCCTTTATGCGCTGTAAACGTGTTGTGTCTCAACATATATCCATAATAAATCTGTATCGGTTGCCAAAGTCTAATTCTGTCACTGTATTTGTTTTTAAAATTGTGATTATATAGTTGGTTAATTTGATTTTCTTGTTTTTTAGACTGATTAGAACAAAGTCATCATCAATTATTTTTCTCCTGGTGAATGATACATCTTGATGATATTCAATCTTTTTTCATATGTACATTGGTTTCTGTTCGTCTCTTTCCTTTTTTTAACTGCATGTATTGGTTCATGACAGCCCTAAACATTATTGTACTTTATGTACAATATGGATGACCTTGACCTTCAAGATTCGCATTCGACATTATTTTTTCTTTTTCCTTCATCATAATACTACCTCTTATTCCTCTCTAGATCAGCAAAAATATGTCATACGCTGTCAAAAATGCTAATACACTTAAGCTCGCATCATGAACCAGTCCTGGTGCACACTAATTGTGTGCAAAATCTAGGTTGCAGTTTTTCATACAGACATTATTAAACTCCTAGAATGTGTCACACAACATTTAAGTATCTTTTTCATGTCATAATTATGCAGATCACCCAATATTTGCACGTGCATTATGTGCATACTGGTAATCGCAATCGGAATCACTCAGACTTAAATAGATAATTTCTATCGTTAGCTGTTTCCGTAAGTTGTTCAAAATTATCAATGTATTCATATGGGTAAATGTCTTTCCTCAAATATTTAAGTGTCATTGCACTTACAGTGCAAGCCTTGCTGAGATACCACACAAAACCATGATGGAATATGTTTAGATGTTTGCATTGTGCAGTTTTGTTGCTGTTATTTCGGAACACCTTGCCTTTGGCAACGAGTCTCCGACGTTCATGATAAATCTTTTTGTACCAGCATGATTGTTGAATAGGACTATTAAAATTTTTGTGGTGTGCAGCACGTGTCCTTTAAAAGTTATACATTCAAAATTACAATAAACAACACGAGAGAATTTTAATTTATGCTGAAAATGTTTTAATTTAACAACTGACCCCTCCTCAGGCATTGTATTTATCGATTTGTCTACACTGTGGAATAGTCTTTTGTCTACACTGTGGAATAGTCTTTTGTCTACACTGTGGAATAGTCTTTTGTCTACACTGTGGAATAGTCTTTTGTCTACACTGTGGAATAGTCTTTTGTCTACACTGTGGAATAGTCTTTTGTCTACACTGTGGAATAGTCTTTTGTCTACACTGTGGAATAGTCTTTTGTCTACACTGTGGAATAGTCTTTTGTCTACACTGTGGAATAGTCTTTTGTCTACACTGTGGAATAGTCTTTTGTCTACACTGTGGAATAGTCTTTTGTCTACACTGTGGAATAGTCTTTTGTGTTCGGATAATTTTTGTTGTGTATCGAAATAATCACGCATTGTTTGCATATATATATATTTGTCCATGATGTTTGTTTATTTGTGATTACACCAATCTGGACATATCTGCACACGTGGCTTCGTACAATCGAGGTTACAAATATTTGTTTTGTGTCATTCATGTATTTTCAAAATTGGCTTGGGTGGTCCCTTTAATATCCAAAACAGGTTCGGAGTTAGTGTGAGCTTTGAAAATCGTCTTGAAACAATTTAGTTGACACCCTCTGCCATGGCAAAGAGACAAAGGCACTGAATTTTTTGAATAACAATTTGAAAAAGAACGACACATTCGTTTTTTCAAATCAAAGTTACAGCAACTCTTTGGATATCGTTGGAAAGTCATGTTTTCATCTCACCAGACAAGAACAATCGAACTATGAATAATTCATTTTATTTGACTTTACCTAGTGACAGTTATCTGGATGTGTTTCCCCAACAACACCTTATGTTGTTTCACGAACAAATTACGTCAAGCCATACAACTGAACCACAAAGCTCGTTGGAAAGTGGCTTTAGTAAAAATCATTCATCCCAGTTTTAAATATCACAGAGGATCAAACCAGTTGAACCGCAGAAATACTCAATGAACAAATAATTTGGACACAAATAATTCTGGCTAAAACGAAAATAAAACACCAGCCTCTGCCATTTCCCGACTAACTGTGTTTGACATAAGAATTAATGCATGAATATTATTTGAATGCTTGACATCTCATCAACGATCAGTTTCGCAAGCCACTCGAAAAAGAAAAACAACAACAGACGTGTAATGATCGAGTACCTCTTCTCGTCTTAAAGTGGCTTTTTTCGACAGCAAAACGCTGTCCATCAAATTGTCCCTAAGTTTGTTTGATATTTTGGGTAGAAATACAGTCCTCACTCCATCATACAAACAAAAATAATCAACAAAAACAACAAATTCTTCAAGTAGTTTCAGGTACCCTATCGAATTGAACGAATGCCTCAGTTTGATGCTTGTGTACTCCGATTTCGTCCAGTACAACATAATGGGAAACACAACTGTTCCGTTGCTGAGAGTCATTCTCTTTAAAATGGATTATAGAATTAGTACTAATGATGTAGGAAGAAACACGTATCACGTTCACCGAGACTTTTGTACATCCCCATTATCTTCCCGTCAGTAAATCGTATTTTGCCAGTATGAATATTGGTATAAAAGGAGATCTCGGATATAATATTTTATTCTCCAAAGGAAAAGTCATCGTGAAACTACATTTTCGAAAGCGATTCTCATGTGAGTGGTAACTTTTGTATCCTGTGTACTGAGGTGAAGTTCGACAACGAGGACATGGTTTCGGGAGTATTTTCAAATCGGTCTTTCGTCCTGTGGTACCTGTCTTAAAACCTATTGTCTCCCAAGGACTGCATGCTTTAAACAATGCTGTCCTAGTGCAAGGGAAAGAATTCATCCAAAATGTGCTCATTGACAAACCGAGTTCCAAATGAGAGTTACTGAAAGCTGGAAAAATGTTTTTGATCGAGGCAGGAAAAGAGCTCTTTGGACACTCTGTAAAACCCCCAGCTCCCCTCCAGATAGAAATAAAGATACTTGTTATATCTGTCGAGAGAAATGACATTGGGCCTCAGAATGATGACAATGTCAAAGATATTGAAACCCTTATCCTAAGAAAATAGAACAGTGGTCACTACACAAAAGTCAAGACGAACTTTTTTTTTTTTTGAACTGTAATTATGTGTGATAGTACTATAACGATATATATATCCCCGTTCACTTGAGTTTGTATGTGTGTGTACATTTTATTCTCTGATTTTTCTTCAGTCTCCGCTAAAGTCAACGACAATATTTAATTTTACTACTACTTTTTTAGTCTAAGCCATAATGTAAAAAAAAAAATTTCCCGGATTTTTTTCAGTCTCTACTATTTTTAGTCTAAGCCATAACTTTTACATTTATTCTGGATTTTTTTCAGTGTCAGCTAAATTCCGTATTTACTTTCGGAATTTTAGTACTACTTGTACTCTAATCCATAATTTTTAAAATTTATTCCGGATTTTTTTCGGTCTTCGCTAAAGTGCTTAACAATTTCGGAATTTTAGTACTACTTTAAATTTGGGCCATTTCAATCTAAAGTTCCATTTTGTTTCTAGTCTCCGCTAAATTCCGTGACAGTTTGCAATTTTAGCTTTAGTTTTAGTCACGGTCATATTTTAAAATATAATATTCTGGACGTATTTTGGGAGATGGCAAGTTTTATGCCAATACCTTTAAATCAGGATATTACACGCAAGTATTTATCTTTTCCGCATCATATTTATCTACATACTTTAAAGACAGATTATTACCATGCGGTGTGTTGTTATCCATTATGAACACTCGTTATTTTTGATAACTCAGAAGAAAACGTACTTTTAAATATTTGTTTTCAATTGTGTACTTAATTTAAAGGATATTCCTAATATAATAAAATTGGAATTCACGCTTTCAAAAATTGCAATTTGCAAACTTTAGTTATATATATATATATATATATATATATATATATATATATATATATATATATATATATATATATATATATATACATGTATATATGTAACTATATATATATACATATATATATAACTATATATATATACAACTATATATATATATATATATATATAGTTATATATATATATATATATGTATATATATATATATATATATATATATATATATATATTGCAGATATTGTAAAGGCCTGTACATTTACATGGATTAAAGTTACTTAATTCTTTGTAAAAAAAAAAAAATTGGAGTGTGTTATTATGAAGATTTATTACCCTGTAAAACTTTTTCAAAATTGTTGAAACTGTTGTAAATATTTTTGAAGGTTGTGGCAATTTCTCCAAGAGAGTAGATGCTACAATAATGAAGAAGGTATTAAAATGATTAACAATATCACAGGGTCTATGACAGTTGCGATCCTCAATAGTGAGTATAATATTAGCATTATCGTTTGATTTAGAACTGTAACCGAGCGATTTCTACTTTTGCCATAGTTTCTTTGGGCTATTTTTATTCCCTTCAACATATTATATCCATTATATTAGTTGCAATAAAAAAATATCTTGCAGTGAAAAAAAAAATATAAAAAAACCCCCAAAATCATGGGTCGAAAGAAAATCCCAGCCCACCATAACGAAAAAATAATTTGTCAGTCCCGGTAGTTTTCCGTCGCATGTTGAAAGAAGGTCCGTGTTTTAGTGATTAGTAATAAAATTTTGCGCGCTAAATTTAGCCCTGCGCGCGCAGGGGTTGCTGTCTTTGAAGAAAGTCATTCTTAGTTAAGGCGTTGGGAGATTTTGTCACAGGTGAGTATCTTAAATGATTTATATGTTGATTGATAACTGTATGCTGCCATTTGAGCGTATTGTCACGTCATTGCAAAGTTTTGATAATGAGAATCTTAAATTTAAGATAGCTAAAATTGCAAGATTTGACCGATGTTGCACGTGCATGAACAGTTTGAATAGAGAAAGCACAATTGCTCGCCTTGCACCATCATCCCCCTCTCCAAGAATTAACTTTTGAAAATGAATATTGTACATTTATTGTTTCCTTCTATTTTCTGTCGCTTATTATCTTCCAATTTACGCTATTTCTTCCTTTTTTTTTTTATTCATTCAGTTTTTTTGCCTCCCACCCCCACCCAAAAAATTTCCCGCGCTAGGCTACCACATAGTTTGTCGAGCTGTTCAACTGGCCCTGAATTAAGATTTAAAAAAAAAAGTTGTTTAGTTACATTTCCCATCCACTTAACACCGGATTAAGCTGGTAGAAGGCCAATGAGCAATTTAAAAGTACCCCCCCCCCCCCGAAATAAGTGAACACCATAAATTTGTAAATACTTGCATCGTGGGGGCCTTGGAGCAACTGCTGCATCTGCACCACTTGTAATCTGGCCTTGCATTCATGTAAGTACATGTATGTGTAATGCAAGGGCGGATTTGAAAGGGAGTGAGGAAAAGTCGGTGCCCCTCCCCAATTCTCTAACAAAATGAGTGCCAGACGGAATGTTTCCTTGAGCAAGTTTTCTTTAAAGTTAAATGGTTAAAATTATGCTTTGGAAATGCTTAAGGGCTATTGGTAATGTGCAGTTAATTACTGGTGGATGGGAGATGGTGCTCTGAAGAAATGGCTATATATTTTGGTAATAGTAGCAACAGGGGATGATTTTTTCGGAATTATAGAATATACAAAAATTGAACGTTTTCTGCATAATTTGAGTGTGCAGATTTTAAAAATGAACCCATCTTATGATATCTTTTCAAATAAATTCACAGGAAAGTTGCAGCAATATAATTATGTAATTGTGGGCGTCCACATCACCACGTGGAACTTGCCCTTCAACTCGGCTACAGTACATGGTACAGAATGCTCTTTTCAAGTTGTTCACAATGCTGTTTAATATTCAAAGACTCGCCCACTAAAACGCATTCACATACATGTATTGCAAGAGATGAAGGATAAATTTCCAAGCAATAAATCCTGAGACTATTTAGGTGCTTCACAAAATATGCAGTTTAATTGTAGTAATTTTAATAAGAGAGAGATTCTGCCTTTAAACAAAAGAAAAAAGAAATCACAAGTATTAGTGGGTTTCATTCTGTTATTAAAATAAATAAATGTGACAAACGCAGTGATTTATTTTGTCATTCACCCGGTCACTTTTAAATTGTTTGCTTAACAAGTGCCCACACAATGAAATATACACGGCACTATTTATGCAACACATTTTCTCAGGAACTAGACATGCGTTTACTCTTACCATAGACCTACTGTTTTTATGCAGACTCAATGAAGCACATGAAGCTGCATTCTATAACCAACAGCTTAACAAATATACCTAGGATTATTGGTTTGGTCATCAAAGTTTAATATTACCAAATGGATGGGTGAAAGTGATGAAGTATAATTAAATATTTTCGGTAGGAGATAAACTTGTATGTATTAATTTCATTTAATGCAGATGCAGTTTATTTGGTACAGTATATTCTTTCAATCCACATAACAAGTACTGCAAACTACCTGAATGTCAAGTGAATATTGTAGTTAACACCCAAGTTCAACACCATTCTTCTGGAGTGCACAGAGCATTTCCATATCGGACCATGGTTTTCCAAAATGGGGTAGGGTGTAGGCTGTGATAAAAATAACCATTATTTTGTTTTTCAGTTCATTCACATTTAGTTTTAAAATGTACATTTCCTGTGGAGTGTCGGCAAATTCTAACTTTTAAGACTTTCTTCATATGCTGGATAGTGTCAGTCATATACTGTGCTGACCGGCCTTGTGAGGTCCAGAGCTGTAATGAAACTTAATTGGTTCAGTTTCCATTGACAAAAACTGGTTGAATTTCAAACCTGTGCCAGTTTGGGATATTGTTTGTGATAACTGCAAACCATCGTTCCTTCCATTTCTGTCTCAGAAGTGTCATATTTAAGATGTTTTGTTGCCATGGAGACTAGCTTATATCTCTTTGGAGAAATATTTACCTCCTATTTGGTGGCAGCTTTCATTTTATCCCGACACGTTCATGCAGATGTTCCTTCTCTGAATTTCCCCTAGAACCTTCCTTGCAAAAATGATTAAGTAAACACATAATAAAAATGATCTCACCCGTCAACTACTTCTAAAGTTGTTATAACATACATTTTGTGGTTTAAATATGAACGCAGACAGCTCCTTAATTAGCATAATTGCTTTGTTTCAAATGGAATATCTCGTGTGGAAGCTAATCCTCTGTATAATCAATTAAAAATTAAAGAATCATTACTGTTATTTAATCAGTTCATAAAGGGAATCGACACTAATGTCAGTAAAATGGCTTTCATTAATTTAATTGTATTGAATCACTGGATTGAAATCAGAGGGTGATCCACTTGCGAGTATCTGGGTTGAGTAAACAAAATAAAGCCATTTAAAACGTTGCTAATTAACCATAATTGAATTGTCTCGTTTTAAGTGTTTTGATTGGTTGATAATTCAGTCGCTTAGCTCAAATGCATTCAAGTAGTAATAGAACATGCACACATGCGACAGTTTTCAATGGTTACTTGCTGTAATATCGCAGGATATGAATGAATAAAATGGAGAGAGGTTGATTCAAGCATTTAGTATGCCTGAAGAGTGATGGGGGTGGTGGGCATGAATGGCCAGATAAAGCATGAAAATTAACACTTGCCCGACTTGTTTTAAGTAGGAAATAAGCACTGGTCCTGGAATAGCGTCTTGCAAATTTTTACTTGTTCAACTTCACAAATGAATAATTTTGGGATGTGGGCTGATGGAATTTGATCAGTCCTGAGCTAGTTTTGAGATTTGAATAGATGTGTTACTTATAATTTCTGTTGGTAATGTGTTCCACTGTTGAATTGTGAAAGGCAGGAATAAATTTTGATACAAGGTAGTTTTATAGAAAGGGAGCTGAATGATTGAGTGCTGTAGGTCTCATTGTTAATAAGAAAAGGTTGAATTACATCTTTGCAAGTAGTTCGAAGCAAAACCATTGTTAAAAACAACTAATCTGGTTTTGAGCTATCTCTCCTCATTACCAAATAATCTTTAGTTAGGTGATCTCAGACTGAAACGAGGAATGGAAGACCACAGATAAATGCACAAATTTGATACTAGCTGTTTTGACTAGTTCACAAGTTCTTTCTATTGCCGATTTTTCTTTTATGAGAATCAAACAATGGAATAGCCTGTGGGTTATACAGTATGATTCAACAAAATGCTTATTCAATAAAAAAAAACTATTCACTTAACCCCAAGTACACCGTTTATTGTCAGCATAATGGCAAAGAAAACCAAATTCTAGAAGAACTGCTGTTGTGCTTTTTAAGTTGTCAGTTTGCACATGAAATTAACACATAGGTGGCAAAGAAACAAACCATGATGATGGGTTCTGTTGTGTTTATTAGTTTGCACATGAGCATCTGTAATCAAAAAGTGTACATGTATCTAGGATGACTTTTGCAACCATTTGTGATTTAAAAAAGAAAACACTACTTTTTGATAATTAATACATCTCTTTCTCTCTCTCTCTCTCTCTCTCTCTGACACGTATATCTGAGATTAACGTACATGTATGTAGTGCCCCTGCCTATGCACACAGATCTGTTATGAAGTGCATATTGAATGCATCTTCTTTTTTTCACAACATGTAGAAATTCAGTATGAGAATGAACTTCACTTTGTCATCATCTTTATATTTCTGGAACAGTACATAGTCACTTGGCTTTTAGCAATTTTTTTTTTTGTATGTTGATGAAGCAACTGCCAGAATTATGCCTTCTCAAGTTGTAATTACTCCTCTATAATGCAGTAATTGGATGTCAGAAGAAATCATACATATGTTAAAGAGCACTCATGCATGAGGTAACCATCAAAACTTTTGCGGTTTTGTTTCACTTTAGTCCAGTATGAATGCGATTTTACTATCTCACTGATTTTCATTTGATCATAAAAAAAAGTATATTATGCGAACTGCAACAGAATAAATAAGGACATGAATGAATCTTGATTCCAATAGCGTAGTATTAAAGGAAAAAAAATTAGATTCATTGCGCAAAATGTAGTATTAATACAGTTTGTGAGGCAATGTCATTATGTTAATATTATCTAAAATTTGATCTGGCATTATGTATCATATTATCTTCGTTAGAACTAGTAAATGTTTATCATTAAATAAATGATCACATTTTTTTCAATATAAAAAAGTAAGCAAACTGCACCTGAAAGAAATGACAATTTACATAAATCGGTGCTTGTCTTTCTCTGAACCTCTTTAGATCATGCTTGCAGGTGTCATAAACAGTAAACCACTCATATTATTGAGACCACGTCCACTCTGCGGTGGTCATCGATTGTGAGAAAGTGTGGTGTGCAGAGCTATTCTCCGCTATATACCATGACAACTCCCATCAGGGTGCATGGAGAGGTGTTTTTTTAATAAAAAAAATTCATAATCCTCTCCACTATCTCTACACCCCCACCGCGAAGAATGGGGAATTAAAAAAATTGAGTGAGTTGTACTGTATTTCACAAATGTTATGGAATTTTCTTCTCTATGAACAGTATCAACCACAACTGTACTTTCTACATGGAAACTTTGATAACCACTGGGTTACCAATGACTGTCAGAGGACTATTGACAGGAAAAACAATATGGCGGCCTTCATTACATACCGTATATACTCGCTTATAAGTATAGGTTTTTTTACCTAAAATTCGATTCATGCAGAGTAGGGGTCGTCTTATAAGCGTGACATTAAAAAAATTATAAATCTTGAGGTAATGTTGGAAACTCTAGATGTTTGCAGTACATAAAAATACTGTCAATTCATATATTTTTACGTTTTCATGCCATTATTCCTATGCAGTACTGCATATATGGTATGCACTGTGTTTATCCATTTCATGATGGTATTCATTACATAATACATGTATCTACAGGTAATTGGATTTTAATAAATTAAAAATGTTACCGGTAAATTAAATACTACCTATCGCAAAATGAAGTGTCCGTCAATGTTTACCGTAGGTGTTTACTCGTAAGTATATTGCCTCCATTTTCGTGCAAGTCCGAACAACCTGTATTTGTATTAATATTTGTGTTTTGCTGAATAAAGACTGTGCATGATGCAATAAAAGTTTTGATTTAATTTGTATTTTCCTTTTCCACAAGTCAGATTTAATTCCCAACTGATATTTCCCAAGTTATCTGCCAGTGCACGTGGGCTGATAAGCCTTTGGCTTGTAAAGGACTCGCTTTGTTTTCAAGTTGACAATCCTTTTGATCGAGCCGCGAATCTATACTTGTTCAGTGCCAAGTGGATGTTCCACAACTTCCTGTACATATACTTTAACCTTAATCCCTTTGCTTGTAAAAGCACCACACTGTTTTCACATGTGACAACCCTTTGATCAAGCCACGAGTTTGATACTTGTTCAGTACCAAGTAACAGAGGGTGGTTATTTGAACTCCCTGTGATCTTGCCGCACAATTGACATGTGTTCAGTTGCAGTCTTTAATAGATTTCTGACTTTATGATCAAAGTGTTACTCGCAGAGCCCAAGCTCAGTCTCTGCATAAGCACCCGCATATGACAGTAAAGCAGAGGAATCGGAGTCGGACGAGATTTACGGTGACTAGACAACGATTTACAATGACTAGACGATGTAGAATTTCAGATCTTTATCAGACAATGAGGATTAATTCTTGGTCTTTGTACCAGATTACATTAGATAGTGACATTTATAGGATACCGTGAATCACAAAAAAGTGGACTTAACTTTCATTGTTTATTTGTACGTCGTGTGGAATTAACATATTACGGGATATTGTGAATCGTATCATTCTGAAGTTTTATTTTTATACAGGTATGTGACCTATAATTGAATTCGTGGATTTATCATATAAATGGATTTAAAATGTCAAGCATTATGGATTTCAATGGACTTTATTACACAGAGATGGATAAATTGTAAGTTGTCAATTTATTTGTTACATATTTCACTCAATAATATAATTGTATTTTAAACTGGTTTTGTTTTTATTTTTCTTATCTATCTATCCAGTTTGGCTTGTTTATATTTCCAAAGTGCATTTCTGACTCGCTAAGAAGTTGCCCCTTCAGACGGATCTGACTTGCAAAATACACCCGACTTGTAGGAGGGTCAAAGAGAAATTCAGTTTTTGCAGCCCTAAAAAGGGGGGGGGGCGACTTGTAGTTGAGTCGAGTTATAATCGAGTATATACGGTAATTGCATCGGGTTATTTGCCACAGTGTACTTAAGGCCCCATGTGTATGCAAAATGTAACCCTCATTGCATCTTGTTTGATCTTTTTGCAATATGATAATTACAACACAATAGCTCAATTATAACTGTGCTTATCTGTTGTGTATGCTATACAATATATTGCTTATTTTAGCTCTTATAAATACCTTTTCCGCAAAACAGGTTTTCAAAACAGTGTCCATTGCTTTTCAGAACAGTGTCCATTGCAGAGAAGAAGTGCCCACTACTGAACAGGCTCCATCTACATATGTATTCCTGTCCAACACAAGTGATCCAATCAGAGGCATTCCACAGTAATGTCCATTGCGGAGAAGATGTGTGCACTACATAACAAGCCCAATCTACATGAATACGGCATCATGACCATGGAATGGAAGAAACAAGGAGATGACAGTGTTAGGGACCCTCTGCCAATAATAGGGTTAGAAATGATAAATTAATGAATGAATTGACTAGTTTTGTGCATTTTATTACATCCTACAGGCTTTTTGTTTTTCAAATTGGAAGGTGGTACAAACTGCCAGGGGGGGGGTTCCCAATTAAAAAACATATATAAAAAATCAGATGCAGCCACTTGTCCCGTGGGTTTTAGAACCTTAACAGTTAAGTAGTCTGAAAACATTTGCTAGTTCCAGGTGCACTTTGAGAGTGGCCAACTAACCACAGAATGTAGGTCTCAATAACCTAGTTTTTATATGTGACACACCTGATTTGTGTATTTTTGGTAGTAAATAGGTTAAAAGGTGTTATAATTTGAGCACAGACAACATACATACATGCCAACCATTACACTTTTGGTGTAATCATTACACTTTTTTTCACCTAATTATGTCTTATGCTTGCCTGTGTGTTGAATACGCTTTTTTGGTATATTAAAAGATAAAAAATAAAGCAATAATAAGTTGCATTTTTAATTTTATTATCACCTCTTTAATCAAATATATCATATAAATTTGAGAATATTCTAAAAGAAGACTGCTACTTAAGAATAGCACAATAGTACATTTTGTCCATTGTACACCTACGTGTACTTCTTTTCTATTTATAGCAGCTGTATATGACACATTTCCAAGAAAACAGACCAGTTTCTTCAAATCAATAGTGCTTAACAAATTTAAAAAGAATACGAGTGATGTAATACAGCACTCGGGTTGAGCACATTGTCATGTTTATTGCAGAATTTGTGGACTTGACTTTACAATCATTCAGCGAAAGTTCAACATTTAGACTAGTTAAAGTGTTGTATATAAATAATTTTTTAATATGTTTTGTGTTTGTATTCTGGTACTAATTCACACAGATTTTGACCATTTGTGATAAGAATTTTAACCATACGCAGATCCAGGTTAGTAGGAAAACTAAATGTACATTTTTCGTACAGTTTATTGTCATAATGGCATGTAATATATAGATTACACTTTTTATGCTCAGATTATGCTTTTCGTCACTTAGGTTACGCTTGTACCTCTGTAGGGGTTGGCAGGTATGATTCTGGCTGGAGAGGTAAATTAATCCAGATATTAGGGTTCAGCTTGGACCCTGATTTACTATGATTAAATGCACTTAAAAGCAATGCCAAGCGTTTGTATGATTAACGTGACTTTTGGTAAGGAAAAAAGTAAAAGTATGGTTGTGGTCTGGCAACACATGTAACAGATATAAATGGAATAATGAAGGGAAAAGTTCAGGCAAGCAAGATTGACTAACTTTAAAAAATGTGAACATTTTGATTTATAATCTTAACCATGATGAAAAACCATTAAAATTAATGACACATTCAGGAGTTGTACCTTCAATGGCTTTAGTGTTAGTCCTAATGCAACAAGTAATTAAGCTTTGCATGTGACTTTGATCTTGCTGATTGGACGATGCTGTTGATACACATGATTGGTACAAGATGCACCCCAAGCTATGGTTTGATCGGGTGAAACATTTCTTTCCATTATCTGTAATAACTTGATTGCTTCTGGGTGATGGTTTGCACACACAAAAAATGATAAATGATGTGAGACCTGGCCGTAAAGATGCCATAAAAGTGCCAAGTGACATCAAGTCCTGAGATGTAGCTATACCAAGCTTTATGTTTATTACTTTATTTAAAAGTTTGTGAGTTACATCTCCAAACAAATATAGTAATGTCCACCTTTCACTGAAATGAAAACCATGAAAGTGGTAAATTTGACACTCTTTGTCTTACATTTATGTAAAAGTTGACCAATTTTCCTCCCACTAATTCTAACCTTTTCAGATTTGAAAACCGTACACTAAAAGTAAATGTAACCTTCATCTGTGAACTTTACCTTCAAGAAAGGTGGCAACACATGTACTAGTTCCGATGTGTAAATTTACAAATATCATCCAATTGGCTGGTTTCATTAAACCCTTCCAAGTGGAATAATATTGGAAGATTTAGTACAAAATTATACAAGTATCTACTGGTATACAGACTGATTCCATGTTTTCTTCAAGAGCATATGAGCAGTGTTATTTGTACAGTTTTCACACTGGATGATGTTATGTATGATGTTTATATAAAAATTAAAAACGTTTCTTGACTTTAATATTTGCTTAAACCATAATGTTAAGTATACTGTTGACATGTTAGTTATTGTCCTTGAGTTAGGTTGTTCACTTAGTATTTGATTTCAAGGAGAGTTTTGGTAAATAAGTTGTTTATTCAGTTTGAGGTCAGGGTTGATTTTGTTTACAGATAAAACCAGAATTTCCCTCTAGAGTTGTATTAAGAGTCACATACACCATAATATTCTAGAACATTCTGTCATATGACCTATCTTTATATATACCATGTTTAGTGGACAGTTTTTCAATTTTCTTTAAAGAGCCATTACAGTTATGAACAATCATTCCAAATTCAGAGAGAGGAATTTTTTAAACAATATTCATTCGATTATAAAAGTGCTCATAGTCTTTTGAATTGACAATTTTGGGATTTATGTAAACTTATTCAAAGATATTCTGGAGTACTTCATTTTGGATAATTGTTCATTTGGAACATTCTATATTTAGAACTTATGATTAGGACACTTAGGATTATTGGATTATTTGGATTTTAATTCACATTACTGTAAGTGTCTTTTGAATTTTCACTTTAATTGTCCAGAAATAAATTGCTTCTTGATATTTACTTGATTTGTTGGTTTCACTTTCTTTATGTTTTTCTAAGACCATAGAGTCGTAACAATGATTTTTTTGGGTAAACATAAAATTCAGTGTAATCCAAAATGAGATATAGAAAAAAAAACTAGAATTAGGTAAATAACATGGCATTGCATATCAAATGGAAAATGGAAAATATGAATTATGTTTAAAATATTCAGAGGTTAGATAATATGAATATATGTGTATCATTTTGGTGATACATTCTGTTGTCAAAGACAATCCTTATATTGTGGACAATAGCAATATTAGAACTGGTTCCAATCAGCAGTGTGCATGCATTATTATAATCTAGGTCATGCTCATAGACAAATTTCTAGTCATGATTGAGACTTGATGCACTTGAATCAATTGATTTTTTTAATATTTGACTAAACACATTAAGTAACATGATATCTGTCATGGTTTGTGGACTTGCCCACCGTTTGCAGACATTAAAATATCGTAATTATATAATTAGGGCCAGTTCTCACTTGTCAGAAATGGCAGTACATGTACATGATGCCCAGAGTTTACGAACATACAAATATGGTAATTACATCATTAGGGCCAGTTCTCACTTGTCAGAGATGGCAGTTCATGTATGTGAACATAGTTTATAAACAAACCTAAAAACACCAAAAATGCAAGCAGAATTCTTTATTTGTAAAAGAAAACACTAAAACATAATGTAAGTGTTCCTTATTTGTAAAAGAAAACACTAAAACATTATCATGGAAGTGTTCTTTATTGGTAAGCAAGGATATAATGCAATGTAGTTTACCTAGGTCATTTCAAATGAGCATTGAATTTCCAGTATTAACAATAAAGAGGCTAATTTACTATACAAAATGTTTGGGAAAATTATAATTTTAATTGTATTACTAGCTGCTGAAATTTTCTGTGAAGATGAAACTTCTTTAAATCACTTAACTCTGAATAACATCAGCAATGGATCCTAAAAATCGTACTTCGCTCTGCCCTCATTGCCAGTTGTCCAATAGAGTGCAATTGTACTTTCACATTGGCAAGGTCAGCGACACTAAATACACATTGGCAAGGTCAGCGACACTAAATACAGATGGGAGGGATGAGAGAGTACAGATGAACACTAAAGCAGTAATTCACCCAGAAGATAAAATGTAAACAACTTTCAAGAATGGAAAACAATTAACCTTAATCCTAACATCACCCTTGTAATAACTAATTAAAAGGAATAATAAATAATCATAATACTTTCTTTATTTAAAGAAGAAGCTCATCTGGTCAACAGACCAATCTTCCATGAGGCCTTCTTCAATTACGTGTACATGTTGGGGTAAATACATTTAGAGAGAGAGAGAGAGTAGCAGGTGCATTAAATAACCAAAGACTGGTGAGGAAATCGAAGAATTCGGTATTTTTTCATGATAACTTTGTATTCAAAAACTTTTATCATTGATTTAAAAATTGCAATTGATGTATTAAAAAAGTATTAAAAAATGAATTACCAAACATGCATTCATGTCTCTTAAAATGAATACATAAATTGTTTAATTTGTGAACAAAACAAAGCCACATTTCAGTTGCATTTATAATATGTTTAAATTAAGAACTAAAGATTATGAAGAAAACTACAAGAAGTGTGAATAACTGAAAAAAATCAGTGGTATTTTTGCATGCAATGAGTCCAGTGTGAGAAATATCTGACAAAGAAATGCTTAAAATTGTCTACAATTGAAATAAACCTTCTAAATTCTCTGAAACAAACATAAATTCCAAATCTTTTTTTTATACTTTTGATCAGTAAAAGTTCAAATCTTTGTTTCAACAAATCCAAAACAGAAATCGGTTAAAACAATGTACAGTTGTGGGAAGTTGAACCCAAACTGCTCTGATCCTTGAAGGCTTTACACATGTAATTGTTGCACAAATTCACTCCAGTGTCCTTCAATTTAATGAATTTGTAGGAACGAGGGTGGTGGTGGAAGTGGTGGTCCAAAACAGTGGACGTGCATTGCATTACAGTTGGCGATGCACATTTATAGCTCGAACAGTTTATTAGAGTGAAGGCCAGTCCTCCTTTACTGATGAAGAACCCAGGTTTTCAAAACATCAAGTCAAAGATTGAAATCTAATTCAGCCAGTGGGAAATCTTCCGAGACAAAGTTGTTCCCAGCTTGTGACAAGTCAATGTTGGTCCAAAAAAATACAAAGTAAAGGGTTTTTTTTCTGCTATTTGTGATGGCTGGCATCTTCATTGTATGCACTTTCAGTTGTCAAAGACATGATACCAACTAACAATGTTTGAAAAAGTCCTTCAGTACATGGTGCAACTTTTGCACTAAAAACAAACTGATGGATGACACTGGGGAAAGCCATGTGCAAACTAGCTGGCACAGATAACATAAAAAGGAAACTGATGGTGTTTGAATATGACTGCTGCCCAGGTTACAAACCATTAATTGACATATTAGAAGGGTATGGTGGGAGGTGTCTGGAAATATATTGGCCAATAATACAAATGTTATAGAGAACAAACACCCAAATTGTCTTATATAACCTAACTTGGGGCTCTGTCCCTTGCAAGGTTAAATAAGAACCCATTAAACCTTTGGACATTTGGGACTGGCCAGGGTGTTAATTTGAAGGAAAATGTAAGGACATAAAAATTGGGGTACAGGTAATGTTCTGGGAGGCAAGGGGTGTGGGTTAGGAATGGGTAGGGGGATGCAGGACCCATTGAACATTTGGCATTTGGGACTGCCCTGGGGGTGTTAATTTTAAGGTTAATATAGGTATATACAAATTGGGGATTTGGGGTAAAATGGGGATAAAGGTTGCTCCTGGGTGGAGCGCTGTTCTGGGGTAATGGGGTTATAGGTGGGTACTAGGGGATTGCAGTACCCATTAAACATTTGGCATTTGGGACTGTCTGGGGTGTTAATTTTAAGGTTATTTTAGGTACATGCAAATTGGGGATTTTGGGTAA
This sequence comes from Margaritifera margaritifera, assembly GCA_029931535.1. Taxonomy (NCBI): domain Eukaryota; kingdom Metazoa; phylum Mollusca; class Bivalvia; order Unionida; family Margaritiferidae; genus Margaritifera; species Margaritifera margaritifera. The sequence goes on from JAQPZY010001516.1 coordinate 3,690,081, forward strand.
AGTTTACTCCTGGGTGGAGGTAATGTTCTGGGAGGCAGGGTGGTGTTGGTAGGGGGATTGCAGTACCAATTAAACATTTGGCATTTGGGACTGCCCGGGGTGTTAATTTAAAGGCAAATGTAGATAACAAAAATTGGGGATTTTTGGGTAAAATGGGGGTAACGGTTACTCGTGAGTGGAGGAAATGTTCTGGGAGTCAGTGTGTGTGGCTATAGGTGGGTACTAGGGGATAGCAGTACCCTTTAAACATTTGGTATTTGGGACTACCCGGGGTGTTAATTTAAAGGTTAATGTAGGTTTATACAAACTGGGGATTTGGGGTAAAATGGTTATAAAGGTTTCTCCTGGGTGGAGGCAATGTTCTGTTTGGGTGGTTATAGGTGGGTACTAGGTGATTGCAGTACCCATTAAACAGTTGGCATTTGGGACTGCCCGGGGTGTTAATTTAAAGGTTAATGTAGGTTTATACAAACTGGGGATTTGGGGTAAAATGGTTATAAAGGTTTCTCCTGGGTGGAGGCAATGTTCTGTTTGGGTGGTTATAGGTGGGTACTAGGTGATTGCAGTACCCATTAAACAGTTGGCATTTGGGACTGCCCGGGGTGTTAATTTTAAAGTTAATGTAGGGACATACAAATTGGGGATTTGGGGTAAAATGAGGGTAAAGTTTGCTCCTGGGTGGAGGGAATTTCTAGGGGGCAGGGTGTGTGGTTATAGGTGGGTACTAGGGGATTGCAGTACCCATTAAACGTTTGGCATTTGGGACTGCCCGGGGTGTTAGTTTTAAGGTTAATGTAGGGACATACAAATTGGGGATTTTGGGTAAAATGGGGGTAAGGGTTACTCGTGAATGGAGGAAATGTTCTGGGTGTCAGTGTGTTTGGATATAGTTGGGTACTAGGGGATTGCAGTACCCATTAAACATTTTGTATTGGGACTGCCTGGGGTGTTAATTTAAAGGTTAATGTAGGTATATACAAACTGGGGATTTGGGGTAAAATGGGGTTAAAGGCTTCTCCTGGGCAGAGGGAATGTTCTGGGGGGGTGTTGTTATTGGTGGGTACTAGGTCATTGCAGTACCTAATTGGGGATTTGGGGTAAAATGAGGGTAAAGGTTGCTCCTGGGTGGAGGGAATGTTCTGGGGGGAGGGGTTGTGGTTATAGTTGGGTACTAGGCGATTGCAGTACCTATTAAACGTTTGGCATTTGGGACTGCCCGGGGTGTTAGTTTTAAGGTTAATGTAGGGACATACAAATTGGGTTAATTTGAAGGTAAATGTAGATAACAGAAATTGGTGATTTTGGTTGAAATGGGGTTAAAGGTTACTCCTGGCTTGAGGTAATGTTCTGGGAGATAGGGGATGGTGTTCGAGATTGGTAGGGTGATTGCAGTACCAATTAAACATTTGGCATTTGGGACTGCCTGGGGTGTTTATTTGAAGGTAAATGTAGATACAGAAATTGGGGAGTTTGGGTAAAATGGGGGTAACAGTTACTCATGAGTGGAGGATGTTCAAGGAGGTAGTGGGTGGGGTTATATGTGGGTACTAGGGGATTGCGGTACCCATTCAACTTTTCGCATTTGGGACTGCCCGGGGTGTTAATTTTAAGGTTAATGTAGGTACATGCAAATTGGAGATTTGGGGTAAAATGGGGGTAAAGGTTACTCCTGGGTGGAGGTAATGTTCTGGGAGGCAGGGTGGTGTTGGAGATTGGTAGGGGGATTGCAGTACCCATTAAACATTTGGCATTTGGGACTGCCGAGGGTGTTTATTTGAAGATAAATGTAGATACCGGAAACAAAAATTGGGGAGTTTTGGGTAAAATGGGGGTAAGGGTTACTCTTGAGTCGAGGAAATGTTCTGGGAGTCGGTGGGTGTGGTTATAGGTGGGTACTAGGGGATTGCAGTACCCATATAACATTTGGCATTTGGGACTGCCCAGGGTGTTAATTTTAAGGTTAATGTAGGGACATACAAATTGGGGATTTTGGGTTAAATGGGGATAAAGGTTACTCATGGCTTGAGGTAAAGTTCCGGGAGACGCGGTGGGTGGGTGGTGGTGTTCGAGATTGGTAGGGCGATTGCAGTACCAATTAAACATTTGGCATTTGGGACTGCCTGGGGTGTTAATTTGAAGGTAAATGTAGATACAGAGAATGGGGATTTTGGGTAAAATGGGGGTAACGGTTACTCATGAGTGGAGGGATGTTCTGGGAGTCAGTGGGTGTGGTTATAGGTGGGTACTAGGGAATTGCAGTACCCATTAAACATATGGTATTTGGGACTGCCTTAAGTGTTAATTTGAAGGTAATGTAGATACAATATTGGGGAGTTGTGGAAAAAATGAGGGTAAGTGTTACTCATGGACAGAAGAAATGTTCTGGGAGGCAGTGGGTATGGTTATCGGTGGGTACTAGAGGATTGCAGTACCCATTAAACATTTGGTATTTGGGAATGCCTGGGGTGTTAATTTTAAGGTTAATGTAGGGACATTCAAATTAAGGATTTTCGGTAAAATGGCTTTAAATGTTACTCCTGGGTGGAGGTAATGTTCTGGGAGGCAGTGGGGTGGGGTTGGAGATGGGTAGGGGCCTGCAGAACCCATCAAATATTTATATTTACAGTAAGGAAATCCAGACCTTGGGTAGAGACAAGGTACAGCTTACAAGTAAATTAGGAAATCACTGGATACGGTTTTATTTGTTTGATTCATGATTTTGCATTTTTATTTGCGGACAACTCTGGTGCATGATTTGGTTTTTCTTACCGTTTGTGCTTCGGTTTGTGAATAGTGGCAACTACTTAGCTATCTTAGTTAGGGCTTTACAGTAGGTTGTTTAGATTAGATAAAGTTTCTGGTTAATAATAATAATAATCATCATCATCATCATCATCATGACAATTTAAAGAAGCTCATTTGGTCAACTGACCAATCTTCCATGAGGCCTTCTACAATTACATGTATATATTGTACAATTTACACAAGTTGTGGTGTCTTTAAACAACAGTGCTATTAAAAACTAGATAACTGATTTACTGCTACTATAAAATATGTACAAGGCATTAAACTGATGGCATATTTTGTTTGTCATATTCAATGTGATGGCCATTCCAGATTGGTTAGGGCTATTTTATCTGGTACATACTTTTGATTCTACTGGCGGTTGAAAATAAATGCCATTTTAAAGGTTTCCTACTCACATACATTTTATAGTTAAAATCTACCACTTTAAAAAAAAGGTGTAATAAGCCTGGTATTTTTATGAGTTCTATCCACTCCGTACAGAAACTAGTCAGCACCAGTATATTGGGGGACTGTAAATGTTACAGCACAATGAACGGTGCAATTATGTGTGGCTGAACGGATTAAGAAGGCTAACACGTGTACACAACAGGTTGTTCATTGATTTCATTATTGTTGTAATCTGGACAGTTTAAAGCCAGATGGGGGATGTTTTATGAGGTGTTATAAGAAAGGGATGAAAAGTGGTACAGGATGGCTTTTGAGTCTTCAAATAAAAATCAAATGACCTTTGGCGGAGGTGAGATAAAATGGAGAGATCAAGCAAAGAATGATTCAGCAGAAACATTTAAGTATTTTGATTGTTTTATTGTTTAATTATTGTGTTCAAGATATTTTTTGAAGAATATTTAAGGGAAGTTCATATATTTTTTAGTTCACTTTATGTCAAAATGGTGAAATGTGCACTTTCTCCCAAAGCAATAAAAACACCAGCTGAGAAATATGAAGCTGAGGAATACATATTAAGTCGAACTGAAAAGCTTCCTGCTTGGGGTGAATTTAGCTTGGAGGAGTATTGGGGAGCAATTAGCAGGATTAAAAACCCAGGCACAGAAAAACTGAAGTTTGAACTTCTTTGCAGATTTAGCATGGTTTGTTTTATTATTGTCACTTTCGAATGCCGATACAGAGTGGACGTTCTCCATTCTTCACAAAGTGCAAAGTGATTCAAGGGGATTTCTGGATCAGAAAACTATTGATAGCCTGTTAAGTGTGAAACTTGATAATCACAGTGTCATCAGTGGTCAGTTGTCAGTGATCTTGAGAGAAAAACTGAGATATACAATTCTTGCTTTTTCATTTCATTGACAATATACTGTTTTGTATTATTTTTGTAACATTTTCCATCAGAATAAGATTCATGTTCAAAACTTGCTGTTTTATTATAGTATAATGAGAATACATATTATGGCAAACCATACACTTGTTTACTTTTCAATCCCCATAAAACATGTAAAATTTATGTAGATAAAAAAATTCTGCTGGTTTAGAAGTTAATCTGCTAATCAAAATTGGTAAATCTACTGGTTTTATGTCCTGGTTCTGTCACATTATGCTGGTGCGAGATGTCCAGTTTTAGGTTTGTTCACATGTGTCAAGATCATCCAAGAGGTCAACAGAAATGCCAGGAGACATGCCATAATTTTAATCTATTTTCAACATTTAACTTTGGTCAGATATTTCCAAATTTTCTGAAAATTAGTGAAAATGGCATTAAAAAAACCCACAAAAGAAACTGAAATTTTGCATTAGTAGGAGGAAAATTTATATCCGATCATCCTGAAGTAAATTCATGAATGAGACTACACCTTGCCAACACATGAACATGGATTCTCAAAATTGTAATACAGAATTTGGTCATATTGTCACTGTTGCTGGTATGGACCAGTCTCTAAATTGTTTGATTTTACAAATATTTGGTTATTGTGTTTACTGAAAGAGCACAAAGTCAGTATGCATTACATTTGCTCCATGGAGAATTTTACAATATTTTGACAACTATTCTCTTTTCCCGAGTCCATATTTCATCATAATTTTGTAATGCATGATAGGTACAGACATATAGTACAATCAACTCTATATAATAAATTTTTAATATTGATGTTTAATTTGAAATTGGTTGAAATGGGCTTGTAATGTATTTCTTGAGCATAAGATTCAAGTTGTGATTGATATCCTGTCTGGATTGATTTTTAATAGCAAGAATGGAAAAAATTACTTTATGTTGTATTTGTTTACTATATGTATTTTCACTTGGGTCAGACCAATATCTAAATATATAAAATGTGGTATTTTTTTTCTACATTAATTCATTTTATTGGCTTCCATTATATTTAAAAAGTGAACATTTTCAGTTCGTTGTCAAAAATCTAGGGAATGTGAATCTGTGGTCAGATCAAAGAAAGATGCATTCATGGAAACTTGTCCAAAGCCTTACACTCTTGGAACAATATGAAATCAGATTTGTGATTACATTGGACAAGGATATAGTTCACAAGAAAGTGAAAAACTCTATAGATTTTTACATTGTGTTGATTTTGTTCTGATTTGAGACATTTGTTTAATTACACTATTAATTCAAAATTCATTATGATTGGGTAACAGTATTTGGTCATTGAATTTTGTGGTCAAATTTTGCAAAAAATCAATATTCTTTAACTTGGAGGTACTACAGGTTTAGAGTTCATGTGCATATGAAGTTTGACATTTTGGAGCTTGAGCATCAGGCTGGCACTGTGATTTAAAAACAAAATCAAACTGTTGGGGGTCATTGCAGCTTCCTTTTAAGGGTATGAAGAAGATTTTGATGACCTTTTCAATCCAATATTTTGTTTAAAATACTATTTAATAGTTGTGTTTATATAGTAAAAGTTTGACAACTACAACATGACTACTTCACTGCACGACTCAAATAAGTAGCTCAGTCCTAATGTAATGTACTCTAATGTCAGCGACATTGTAAAAGCAGAAACTACAGTAAGCTCCATCCCAAAATTTGTTCCTGGTCCAGATTCGGTTTTGAATTTAGTATATTATTATATTAAAAATAAATAATTATTATAATATAAAAATACGTTATTGAAGGATACTGTATGCACATTAGTTTTGGAACAAATATTAAATAGTAATACATGGCATATGTTTGGGCTATTTTCCCACATTTAACTTTGGGTCAGATATTTCCAAAGTTTCTGAAAATTGTTGAAAATGCTGTAAACAATGGCTGCAAAAGCAACTGAAGTTCTGCATTAGTAGGAGAAAAATGTTGACCATCCCACAATAATTTCACCAATGAGACTATGCCAGCCTGCCTCTAGTCCTTTCTTTGCAAATGGTTTTCAACTCTCTTAAGTCAAAAAGTTTGAGTATGAGAATGGACAAATGAAATTAATGCCTTAAAATCTTCTGAAGGGCATGCACGATTGGTTGAAACATGTCTGGATGGAGGTATTTTTTTCTCTTGAGTTTTCTCTATTAAAAATCCATGTCTTGCTTGTGGTACACTGCAGACAAGACACCTAAAATTCAGCTAGGATTCAATACATACTTTGACTCTCAAGCTCAACGGAATTATCTTCAAACGCCTCTAAACATATCTGTTCAGAAAACATTTTTCTTTAGGAGTAAATATAGCCTCTTAGATGAGATCTAGATTTATCAAGATGTCTTTCAGTACAATAAAGGTTTGATCTTGCAAACAGATGTAACATGTATTTTCAAAATTGTAATACAGAATTTGGTCACATTTTCACTGTTGCTGGTGTGGACCAGTCTCTAAATTGTTTGATTTTACAATATTTGGTTATTGTGTTTACTGAAAGAGCAAAAAGTCAGTATGCATTACATTTGCTTCATGGAGAATTTTACCATATTTTGACAACTTTTCTCTTTTCCAAGTCCATATTTCATTGTAAAATTTTGTAATGCATGATAGGTACAGACACAGTACAATCAACTCTATAATACATTTTAAATATTGATGTTTGATTTGAAAATGGTTGAAATGGGCTTGTAAAGTATTTCTTGAGCACAAGATTCAAGTTGTGATTGATATCCTGTCTGGATTGATTTTTAATAGCAAGAATGGAAAAAATTTACTTCAATGTTGTATTTGTTTCTATATGTATTTTCACTTGGGTCAGACCATATCTAAATATATAAAATTTGGCATTTTTTTTCTACATTGATTCATTTTATTGCTTTCATTATATTTAAAAAGTGAACATTTTCAGTTTGTTGTCAAAAATCTAAGGAATGTTAATCTATGGTCAGATCAAAGAAAGATGCATTCATGGAAACTTGTCCACAGCCTTACACTCTTGGAACAATATGAAATCAGATTTGTGATTACATTGGACAAGGATATAGTTCACAAGAAAGTGAAAAAACTCTATAGATTATTTACATTGTGTTGATTTTGTTCTGATTTGAGACATTTGTTTAATTACACTATTAATTCAAAATTCATTATGATTGGGTACAGTATTTGGTCATTGAATTTTGTGGTCAAATTTTGAAAAAAATCAATATTCTATAACTCAGAGGTACTACAATTTTAAGAGTTCGTGTGAATATGAATTTTGACATTTTGGAGATTGAGAATCAGGCTGGAAATGTGATTTAAAAACAAAATAAAACTGTTGGGGGTCATTGCAGCTTCCTTTTAAGGGTATGAAGAAGATTTTGATGACCTTTTCAATCCAATATTTTGTTTAAAATACTATTTAATAGTTGTTTATATATAGTAAAAGTTTGACAACTACAACATGACTACTTCACTGCACGACTCAAATAAGTAGCTCAGTCCTAATGTAATGTACTCTAATGTCAGCGACATTGTAAAAGCAGAAACTACCAGTAAGCTCCATCCCAAAATTTGTTCCTGGTCCAGATTCGGTTTGAATTTAGTATATTATTATATTAAAAATAAATAATTATTATAATATAAAAATACGTTATTGAAGGATACTGTATGCACATTAGTTTTGGAACAAATATTAAATAGTAATACATGGCATATGTTTGGGCCTATTTTCCACATTTAACTTTGGGTCAGATATTTCCAAAGTTTCTGAAAATTGTTGAAAATGCTGTAAACAATGGCTGCAAAAAGCAACTGAAGTTCTGCATTAGTAGGAGAAAAATGTTGACCATCCCACAATAAATTCACCAATGAGACTATGCCAGCCTGCCTCTAGTCCTTTCTTTGCAAATGGTTTTCAAACTCTCTTAAGTCAAAAAGTTTGAGTATAGATATGGGACAAATTAAATTAATGCCTTAAAATCTCTCTGAAGGGCAAGCAGATTGGTTGAACATGTCTGGATGGAGGTATTTTTTTCTCTTGTGTTTTCTCTATTAAAAATCCATGTCTTGCTTGTGGTACACTGCAGACAAGACACAAAAATTCAGATAGGATTCAATACATATTTTGACTCTCAAGCTCAAGGAATTATCTTCAAAACCTCTAAACATATCTGTTCAGAAAACATTTTTCTTTTGGAGTAAATATAGCCCTCTTAGATGAGCTCTAGATTTATCAAGATGTCTTTCAGTACAATAAAGGTTTGATCTTGCAAACAGATGAACATGTATTTTCAAAATTGTAATACAGAATTTGGTCACATTTTCACTGTTGCTGGTGTGGACCAGTTTCTAAATTGTTTGATTTTACAAATATTTGGTTATTGTGTTTACTGAAAGAGCAAAAAGTCGGTATGCATTACATTTGCTTCCTGGAAAATTTTACAATATTTGACAAACTTTTCTCTTTTCAAGTCCATATTTCATTGTAAAATTTTGTAAAGCATGATAGGTACAGACACAGTACAATCAAATCTAAAATACATTTTAAATATTGATGTTTGATTTGAAAATGGTTGAAATGGGCTTGTAAATGTATTTCTTGAGCATAAGATTCAAGTTGTGATTGATATCCTGTCTGAATTGATTTTTAATAGCAAGAATGGAAAAAAATTACTTCAATGTTGTATTTGTTTACTATATGTATTTTCACTTGGGTCAGACCAATATCTAAATATATAAAATTTGGCATTTTTTTCTACATTGATTCATTTTATTGGCTTGCATTATATTTAAAAAGTGAACATTTTCAGTTTGTTGTCAAAAATCTAAGGAATGTTAATCTATGGTCAGATCAAAGAAAGATGCATTCATGGAAACTTGTCCAAAGCCTTACACTCTTGGAACAATATGAAATCAGATTTGTGATTAAATTGGACAAGGATAAAGTTCACAATAAAGTGAAAAACTCTATACATTTTTACCTTGTGTTGATTTTGTTCTGATTTGAGACATTTGTTTAATTACACTATTAATTCAAAATTCATAATGATTGGTTAACAGTATTTGGTCATTGAATTTTGTGGTCAAATTTTGCAAAAAATCAATATTCTTTAACTTTGGAGGTACTACAGGTTTAGAGTTCATGTGCATATGAAGTTTGACATTTTGGAGCTTGAGCATCAGGCTGGCACTGTGATTTAAAAAACAAAATCAAACTGTTGGGGGTCATTTGCAGCTTCCTTTTAAGGGTATGAAGAAGATTTTGATGACCTTTTCAATCCAATATTTGTTTAAAATACTATTTAATAGTTGTTTTATATAGTAAAAGTTTGACAACTACAACATGACTACTTCACTGCACGACTCAAATAAGTAGCTCAGTCCTAATGTAATGTACTCTAATGTCAGCGACATTGTAAAAGCAGAAACTACAGTAAGCTCCATCCCAAAATTTGTTCCTGGTCCAGATTCGGTTTTGAATTTAGTATATTATTATATTAAAAAATAAATAATTATTATAATATAAAAATACGTTATTGAAGGATACTGCTATGCACATTAGTTTTGGAACACAATATTAAATAGTAATACATGGCATATGTTTTGGGCTATTTTCCACATTTAACTTTGGGTCAGATATTTCCAAAGTTTCTGAAAATTGTTGAAAATGCTGTAAACACTGGCTGCAAAAAGCAACTGAAGTTCTGCATTAGATAGGAGAAAAATGTTGACCATCCCACAATAAATTCACCAATGAGACTATGCAGCCTGCCTCTAGTCCTTTCTTTGCAAATGGTTTCAAACTCTCTTAAGTCAAAAGTTTGAGGTATAGAATGGACAAATGAAATTAATGCCTTAAAATCTCTCTGAAGGGCAAGCAGATTGGTTGAACATGTCTGGATGGAGGTATTTTTTTCTCTTGTGTTTTCTCTATTAAAATCCATGTTCTTGCTTGTGGTACACTGCAGACAAGACACAAAAATTCAGATAGGATTCAATACATACTTTGACTCTCAAGCTCAAGGAATTATCTTCAAAGCCTCTAAACATATCTGTTCAGAAAACATTTTTCTTTTGGAGTAAATATAGCCCTCTTAGATGAGATCTAGATTTATCAAGATGTCTTTCAGTACAATAAAGGTTTGATCTTGCAAACAGATGAACATGTATTTTCAAAATTGTAATACAGAATTTGGTCACATTTTCACTGTTGCTGGTGTGGACCAGTCTCTAAATTGTTTGATTTTACAAATATTTGGTTATTGTGTTTACTGAAAGAGCAAAAAGTCAGTATGCATTACATTTGCTTCATGGAGAATTTTACCATATTTTGACAACTTTTCTCTTTTCCAAGTCCATATTTCATCGTAAAATTTTGTAATGCATGATAGGTACAGACACAGTACAATCAACTCTATAATACATTTTAAATATTGATGTTTGATTTGAAATTGGTTGAAATGGGCTTGTAATGTATTTCTTGAGCACAAGTTTCAAGTTGTGATTGATATCCTGTCTGGATTGATTTTTAATAGCAAGAATGGAAAAAATTACTTCAATGTTGTATTTGTTTACTATATGTATTTTCACTTGGGTCAGACCAATATCTAAATATATAAAATTTGGCATTTTTTTTCTACATTGATTCATTTTATTGGCTTTCATTATATTTAAAAAGTGAACATTTTCAGTTTGTTGTCAAAAATCTAAGGAATGCTAATCTATGGTCAGATCAAAGAAAGATGCATTCATGGAAACTTGTCCAAATCCTTACACTCTTGGAACAATATGAAATCAGATTTGTGATTAAATTGGACAAGGATAAAGTTCACAATAAAGTGAAAAACTCTATAGATTTTTACCTTGTGTTGATTTTGTTCTGATTTGAGACATTTGTTTAATTACACTATTAATTCAAAATTCATAATGATTGGGTAACAGTATTTGGTCATTGAATTTTGTGGTCAAATTTTGCAAATGTCAATATTCTTTAACTCGGAGGTACTACAGGTTTAGATTTCATGAGCATATGAAGTTTGACATTTTGGAGCTTGAGCATCAGGCTGGCACTGTGATTTAAAAACAAAATCAAACTGTTGGTGGTCATTGCAGCTTCCTTTTAAGGGTATGAAGAAGATTTTGATGACCTTTTCAATCCAATATTTTGTTTAAAATACTATTTAATAGTTGTTTTATATAGTAAAAGTTTGACAACTACAACATGACTACTTCACTGCACGACTCAAATAAGTAGCTCAGTCCTAATGTAATGTACTCTAATGTCAGCGACATTGTAAAAGCAGAAACTACAGTAAGCTCCATCCCAAAATTTGTTCCTGGTCCAGATTCGGTTTTGAATTTAGTATATTATTATATTAAAAATAAATAATTATTATAATATAAAAATACGTTATTGAAGGATACTGTATGCACATTAGTTTTGGAACAATTATTAAATAGTAATACATTGCATATGTTTGGGCTATTTTTCCACATTTAACTTTGGGTCAGATATTTCCAAAGTTTCTGAAAATTGTTGAAAATGCTCGTAAACAATGGCTGCAAAAGCAAACTGAAAGTTCTGCATTAGTAGGAGAAAAATGTTGACCATCCCACAATAAATTCACCAATGAGACTATGCCAGCCTGCCTCTAGTCCTTTCTTTGCAAATGGTTTTCAAACTCTCTTAAGTCAAAAAGTTTGAGTATAGAATGGACAAATGAAATTAATGCCTTAAAATCTCTCTGAAGGGCAAGCAGATTGGTTGAACATGTCTGGATGGAGGTATTTTTTTCTCTTGTGTTTTCTCTATTAAAAATCCATGTCTTGCTTGTGGTACACTGCAGACAAGACACAAAAATTCAGATAGGATTCAATACATACTTTGACTCTCAAGCTCAAGGAATTATCTTCAAAGCCTCTAAACATATCTGGTTCAAGAAAACATTTTTCTTTTGGAGTAAATATAGCCCTCTTAGATGAGCTCTAGATTTATCAAGATGTCTTTCAGTACAATAAAGGTTTGATCTTGCAAACAGATGAACATGTATTTTCAAAATTGTAATACAGAATTTGGTCACATTTTCACTGTTGCTGTGGTGGGACCAGTCTCTAAATTGTTTGATTTTACAAATATTTTGGTTATTGTGTTTACTGAAAGAGCAAAAAGGTCAGTATGCATTACATTTGCTTCATGGAGAATTTTTACCATATTTTGACAACTTTTCTCTTTTCAAGTCATATTTCATTGTAAAATTGTGTAATGCATGATAGGTACAGACACAGTACAATCAGCTCTATAATACATTTTAAATATTGATGTTTGATTTGAAAATGGTTGAAATGGGCTTGTAATGTATTTTCTGAGCACAAGATTCAAGTTGTGATTGATATCCTGTCTGGATTGATTTTTAATAGCAAGAATGGAAAAAATTACTTCAATGTTGTATTTGTTTACTATATGTATTTTCACTTGGGTCAGACCAATATCTAAATAATAAAATTTGGCTATTTTTTTCTACATTGATTCAATTTTATTGCTTTCATTATATTCTAAAAGTGAACATTTTCAGTTTGTTGTCAAAAACTCTAAGGAATTGTTAATCTATGGTCAGATCAAAGAAAGATGCATTCATGGAAACTTGTTCCAAAGCCTTACACTCTTGTACAATTGAAATCGATATTTGTGATTACATTGGACAGGATAAAGTTCACATTAAAGTGAAAAACTCTTACATACTTTTACCTCTGTGTTGATTTTGTTCTGATTTTGAGACATTTGTTTAATTACACATAATTCAAAAATTCATAATGATTGGGTAACAATATTTGGTCATTGAATTTTGTGGTCAATTTTTGCAAAAAATCAATATTCTTTAACTCTGAGGTACTACAGGTATAGAGTTCATGTGATATGAAAGTTTGACATTTTGGAGCTTGAGCATCAGGCTGGCATTCGTGATTTAAAAAAAAAAATCACAAACTGTTGGGGGGTCATTGCAGCTACCTTTTAGGAGTAGAAGGAAGATTTTGATGACTTTTCAATCCCCTTGTTTTTTTTCAAAATAGACTGTTTAATAGTTTTATATAGTAAAAGGTTGACAATACTACTACAACATGAAATCACTCTAATGACTGCAATGACTCAAATAAGTAGCTCAGTCCTGATGTAATATATACTCTATGTCAGCGACAATGTAAAAGTAGAAACTACCAGTAAACACACTCCATCAAAAATTTGTTCCTGGTGCAGATCAGTTTGAAGTTTGTATATTATTATATTTAAAAATAATAATTATAAATATATAAATGCATATTGAAGGATAACTGTATGCACATTAGTTTTTGCACAGTATATAAAATAGTATACATGGCATATGTTTGGGCTATTTCCAACATTTAGCTTTGGGTCAGATATTCCAAAATTCTCTGAAAATTGTTGAAATGCTGTAAACAATGGACTCCGCAAAATCAACTGAAGTTGGGGCACTAGTAGGAGACAACATTCTTGACTATCCTACAATAAATTCACAATGAGACTATGCCAGCTCTGTTCTGTAATAATTTCTTTGCCAATGTTTTTTCTTCACTTTCTTCTAAACTTAAAAGTTCGAGTATAGAATAGACATGCTTTAAAATCTCTCTGAAGGGCAAAAAGATTGGTTGAAAAGTGTCAGATGAAGGTATTTTTTCTCTTGTGTTTTCTCTCTATTAAAAATCCATGTCTTGCTTGTGGTACACTGCAGACAAGACAAAAAAATTCAGATAGGATTCAATACATATCTTTGTACTCTCAAGCTCCAAGGGAATATCTCTGTCAAAGCTCTTAAACTATCTGTTCAGAAACCATTTTTCTTTTGCGAGAAAATATCAGCCACTACATTGAGAATAGCAGCTCTCAAGTATGTTATGTCAAGATGTCTTTCATGTACAAGTATAGTTGTGACTCTTGCAGAACAGATGAAACATGGATTTTCAAAATTGATAAATATCAGCAATTTGGTCACATTTTCAGTGTGATTGGTGTGAAGCTCAGTCTCTAAATGTTTGATTTTACAAATAATTTGGTTATTGTGTTTACTGAAAGAGCACAAAGTCAGTATGCATCTACATTTGCTCCATGGAGAATTTTACAATATTTTGACAACTATTCTCTTTTCGAGTCCATATTTCATCGTAATTTTGTAATGCATGATAGGTACAGACATATAGTACAATCAACTCTATATAATAAATTTTTAATATTGATGTTTAATTTGAAATTGGTTTGAAATGGGCTTGTAATGTATTTCTTGAGCATAAGATTCAAGTTGTGATTGATATCCTGTCTGGATTGATTTTTAATAGCAAGAATGGAAAAAAATTACTTCAAATGATGTATTTGTTTACTATATGTATTTTTCACTTGGTCAGACCAATATCTAAATATATAAAAATGTGGTATTTTTTTTCTACAATAATTCATTTTATTGGCTTCCATTATATTGAAAAAGTGAACATTTTCAGTTTGTTGTCAAAAATCTAAGGAATGTGAATCTGTGGTCAGATCAAAGAAAGATGATTCATGGAAACTTGTCCAAAGCTTACCCTCTTGGAACAATATGAAATCGGATTTGTGATTAAATTGGACAAGGATAATAAAGTTCACAATAATGTGAAAAACTCTATAGATTTTTACATTGTGTTGATTTTGTTCTGATTTGAGACATTTGTTTAAATTACACTATTAATTCAAATTCATTATGATTGGTTACAGTATTTGGTCATTGAATTTTGTGGTCAAATTTGCAAAAAATCATATTCTTTAACTTGGAGGTACTACAGTTTTAGAGTTCATGTGCATATGAAGTTTGACATTTTGGAGCTTGAGCATCAGGCTGGCACTGTGATTTAAAAACAAAATCAAACTGTTGGGGGTCATTGCAGCTTCCTTTTAAGGGTATGAAGAAGATTTTGATGACCTTTTCAATCCAATATTTTGTTTAAAATACTATTTAATAGTTGTTTTATATAGTAAAAGTTTGACAACTACAACATGACTACTTCACTGCACGACTCAAATAAGTAGCTCAGTCCTAATGTAATGTACTCTAATGTCAGCGACATTGTTAACAGCAGAAACTACAGTAAGCTCCATCCCAAAATTTGTTCCTGGTCCAGATTCGGTTTTGAATTTAGTATATTATTATATTAAAAATAAATAATTATTATAATATAAAAATACGTTATTGAAGGATACTGTATGCAGATTAGTTTTGGAACAATTATTAAATAGTAATACATGGCATATGTTTGGGCTATTTTCCACATTTAACTTTGGGTCAGATATTTCCAAATTTTCTGAAAATTGTTGAAAATGCTGTAAACAATGGCTGCAAAAGCAACTGAAGTTCTGCATTAGTAGGAGAAAAATGTTGACCATCCTACAATAAATTCACCAATGAGACTATGCCAGCCTGCCTCTAGTCCTTTCTTTGCAAATGGTTTTCAAACTCTCTTAAGTCAAAAAGTTTGAGTATAGAATGGACAAATGAAATTAATGCCTTAAAATCTCTCTGTCTGAAGGGCAAGCAGATTGGTTGAACATGTCTGGATGGAGGTATTTTTTTCTCTTGTGTTTTCTCTATTTAAAAATCCATGTCTTGCTTGTGGTACACTGCAGACAAGACACAAAAATTCAGATAGGATTCAATACATACTTTGACTCTCAGCTCAAGGAATTATCTTCAAAGCCTCTAAACTATCTGTCAGAAAACATTTTTCTTTTGGAGTAAATATAGCCCTCTTAGATGAGCTCTAGATTTATCAAGATGTCTTTCAGTACAATCAAGGTTTGATCTTGCAAACAGATGAACATGGATTTTCAAAATTGTAATACAGAATTTGGTCACATTTTCACTGTTGCTGGTGTGGACCAGTCTCTAAATTGTTTGATTTTACAAATATTTGGTTATTGTGTTTACTGAAAGAGCAAAAAGTCAGTATGCATTACACTTGCTTCATGGAGAATTTTACCATCTTTTGACAACTTTTCTCTTTTTCCAAGTCCATATTTCATTGTAAAATTTTGTAATGCATGATAGGTACAGACGCAGTACAATCAACTCTATAATACATTTTAAATATTGATGTTTGATTTGAAAATGGTTGAAATGGGCTTGTAATGTATTTCTTGAGCACAAGATTCAAGTTGTGAGTGATATCCTGTCTGGATTGATTTTAATAGCAAGAATGGAAAAAAATTACTTCAATGTTGTATTTGTTTACTATATGTATTTTCAATTGGGTCAGACCAATATCTAAATATATAAAATTGGCATTTTTTTTCTACATTGATTCATTTTATTGGCTTTCACTTATATTTTAAAAAGTGAACATTTTCAGTTTGTTGTCAAAAATCTAAGGAATGTTAATCTATGGTCAGATCAAAGAAAGATGCATTCATGGAAACGTGTCCAAAGCCTTACACTCTTTGTAACAATATGGAAATCAGATTTGTGATTAAATTGGACAAGGAATAAGTTCACATTAAAGTGAAAAACTCTATACATTTTTACCTTGTGTTGATTTGTTCTGATTTGTGACATTTGTTTAATTAACTATTAATTCAAAATTCATAAATGATTGGGTAACAATATTTGGTCATTGAATTTTGTGGTGAAATTTTGCAAAAAATCAATATTCTTTAACTTGGAGGTACTACAGGTTTAGAGTTCATGTGCATATGAAGTTTGACATTTTGGAGCTTGAGCATCATTCTGGCATTGTGATTTAAAAACAAAATCAAACTGTTGGGGGGTCATTGCAGCTTCCTTTTAGGAGTATGAAGAAGAATCTGATGACCTTTTCAATCCCATTGTTTTTTCAAAATAGACTGTTTAATAGTTTTATATAGTAAAAGTTTGACAACTACAACATCAATCACTCTAATACACTGCATGACTCAAATAAGTAGCTCAGTCCTGATGTAATATACTCTTATGTCAGCGACATTGTAAAAGTAGAAACTACAGTAAACTCCATGCAAAAATTTCTTCCTGGTGCAGATTCAGTTTTGAAGTTTGTATATTATTATATTAAAAATAATAATTATAATATATAAATGCATTATTGAAGGATACTGTATGCGCATTAGTTTTGGCACAGTTATAAAATAGTAATACATGGCATATGTTTGGGCTATTTTCCACATTTTAGCTTTGGGTCAGATATTTCCAAAATTTCTGAAAATTGTTGAAAATGCAGTAAACAATGGTCGCAAAATCAACTGAAGTTTGGCACTAGTAGGAGACAAATTTTGACTATCCTACAATAAATTACCAATGAGACCTATGCCAGCCTGTTTCTAATAATTTTCTTTGCCAATGTTTTTTTTTCACTTTCTTAACTTAAAAGTTCGAGTATAGAATAGACATGCTTTTTAAATCTCTCTGAAGGGCAAAAAGATTGGTTGAAAATGTCTGGATGAAGGTATTTTTTCTCTTGTGTTTTCTCTATTAAAAATCCATGTCTTGCTTGTGGTACACTGCAGACAAGACAAAAAAATTCAGATAGGATTCAATACATACTTTGACTCTCAAGACTCAAGGAATATCTTCAAAGCCTCAAAATATCTGTTCAGAAAACATTTTTCTTTGGAGAAAATATAGGCCCTCTTAGATGAGCTCTTAGATTTATCAAGATGTCTTTCAGTACAATATAGTTTTGATCTTGCAAACAGATGAACAATGGATTTTCAAAATTGTAATACAGAATATGGTCACATTTTCACTGTTGCTGCGTGTGGATCAGTCTCTAAATTGTTTTTGATTTTACAAATATTTGGTTATTGTGTTTACTGAAAGAGCACAAAGTTCAGTATGCATTACATTTGCTCCATGGAGAATTTTACAATATTTTGACAACTATTCTCTTTTCCGAGTCCATATTTCATCGTAATTTTGTAATGCATGATAGGTACAGACATATAGTACAATCAACTCTATATATAAATTTTAATATTGATGTTTAATTTGAAATTGGTTGAAAATGGGCTTGTAATGTATTTCTTGAGCATAAGATTCAAGTTGGATTGACTATCCTGTCTGGATATGATTTTTAATAGCAAGAATGGAAAAAATTACTTCAATGATGTATTTGTTTACTATATGTATTTCACTTGGGTCAGACCAATATCTAAATATATAAAATGTGGTATTTTTTTCTACATTGAATCATATTATTGGCTTCCATTATATTCTAAAAGTGAACATTTTCAGTTTGTTGTCAAAAATGTAAGGAATGTGAAATCTGTGGTTAGATCAAAGAAAGATGCATTCATGGAAACTTGTCCAAAGCCTTACACTCTTGGAACAATATGAAATCAGATTTGTGATTAAATTGGACAAGGATAAAGTTCACAAGAAAGTGTAAACTCCATACATTTTTACATTGTGTTGATTTAGTTCTGATACATGTAAGACATGTTTGCTTAATTACACCATTTATTCAAAGTTCATAACGATTGGGTAACAATATTTGGTCATTGAATTTTGTGCTCAAATTGTGTAAATGTCAATATTCTTTAACTCCGAGGTACTTCAGGTTTAAAGTTCATGTACATATGAAGTTTGACATTTTGGAGCTTGAGTATCAGGCTGGGACTGATTTAAAAACAAAATCTGACAAAATCAAACGTTTGGGGATAATTGCAGCTTCCTTTTTGGGGTATGAAGAAGATTTTGATGACTTTTTCAATCCAATTTTTTTTCAAAATGGACTTGGATAGGTTTTATAGTAAAAGTTTGACAATTAACAACATCAATCACTCTAATACACTGCATGACTCAAATAAGTAGCTCAGTCCTGATGTAATATACTCTAATGTCAGCGACATTGTAAAAAGCAGAAACTACAGTAAACTCCATTAAAAAATTTATTCCTGGTGCAGATTCAGTTTTGAAGTTTGTATATTATTATATTAAAAATAATTATTAAAATATAAAAATACGTTATTGAAGGATACTGTATGCACATTAGTTTTGGCACAATTATTAATTGGTTATACATGCCATATGATTTGGGCTATTTTCCACATTTAACTTTGGTGTCAGACATTCCCAAATTTCTGAAAATCGTTGAAAATGCTGTAAACAATGGTCTGCAATAAGCAACTGAAGTTCTGGCATTAGTAGGAGAAAAATGTTGACCATCCCACAATAAATTCACCAATGAGACTATTGCCAGCCTGCCAGCTAGTCCTTTCTTTGCAAATGGTTTTCAAAGCTCTCTCTAAGTCATAAAGTTTTGAGTATAGAATGGGAACAAATGAAATTGAAATAATGGCCTTAAAATCTCTCTGAAGGGCAAGCAGATTGTTGAGAACATGTCTGGATGGAGGTAATTTTTTCTCTTGTGTTTCTCTATTAAAATCCATGTCTTGCTTGTGGTACACTGCAGACAAGACCAAAAAATTCAGATAGGATTCAATACATACTTTGACTCTCAAGTCAAGGAATTATCTTCAAAGGCCTCTAAACATATCTGTTCAGAAAACATTTTTCTTTTGGAGTAAATATAGCCATCTTAGATGAGATCTAGATTTATCAAGAGTCTTTCAGGAACATAAAGTTTTGATCTTGCAAACAGATGAACAATGTATTTTCAAATTGTAATACAGAATTTGTCACATTTTCACTGTTGCTGGTGTGGACCAGTCTCTAAATTGTTTGATTTTACAAATAATTTGGTTATTGTGTTTTACTTGAAAGAGCAAAAAGTACAGTATGCATATACATTTGCTTCATGGATAATTTTATACCAATATTTTGACACACTTTTTCTCTTTCTCGCAAGTTCCATATTTCATCGTAAAATTTTGATAATGCATGATAGGTAACAGACACAGTACAAATCAACTCTATGGGGGGGGGGGGGGTAGTTTTAATACTTTTTAAAATATTGAATGTTTGATTTTGAAAATAGTTGAAATGGGCTTGTAATGTATTTCTTGAGCACAAGAATCCAAAGTTGTGATTGCATATCCTGTCTGGATTTACTTTTAATCTAGCAAGAATGGAAAACAAAATTACTTCAATGTTGTGTATTTGTTTACTATAATGTATTTTTTCACTTTGGGTCATACCAATATCTAAATATATAAAATTTGGCATTTTTTTTTCTTACATTGATTCATTTTATTGGCTTTCATTATTATTTAAAAAAGTGAACATTTTTCAGTTGTATGTCAATAAATCTAAGACGAATGTTAACTCTATGGTCAGATCCACACGAAAGAATGCAATCAAGGAAACTTGTCCAATCAGCCTTACACACTCTTGGAACAATATGAAATCAGATTTCGTGATTAAAATTGGACAAGGATAAAGTTCACACAATAGAAAGTGTAAACTTACCATACATTTTTACATTGTAGTTGATTTGTGATTTAAATTGGACAAGGATAAAGTTCACATTAAAGTGAAAAACTCTATACATACACTTTACCTTGTGTTGATTTTGTTTCTGATTTGTGACATTTGCTTAATTTACACTATTAATTCAAAATTCATCAATGATTGGTGTGTAACAAGTATTTGGTCATCCCTGAATTTTGGTGGGTCAATTTTTGCAAAAATCAATATTCTTTAACTCGGATGGTACTTAACAGGTTTAGAGTTCATGTGCATATGAGAGATTTGAACTTTTTGGAGCTTGAGCATCAGGCTGGCATTGTTGATTTTAAAAACAAAATCAAACTGTTTGTGGGGGTCATTGCAAGCTTCTTTTTTAGGAGTATGAAGAAGATTTATGATGACCTTATTTTCAATCCCATTGTTTTCTTCAAAATTAGACTGTTTTTTAATAGTTTTCTATACTAGTAAACAGGTTGAACAACTACCAACATGAATCCCTCTAATGCACTGCATTGACTCAAAATAAGTAGCTCATCTCCTGATGTAATATACTCTAATGTCAGCGACATTGTAAAAGTGTCAGACATTTTCCTAAACTTTTCTGAAAATCGTTGAAAATGCTGTAAACCAATTTCTGCAAAACGCTACTGAAGTTCTGCATTAGTAGGAGAAAAATGTTGTAGACCAACTCCTCCCACAATAAATTCACCAGTTGTAGATTATGCCAGCCTGTCTCTAGTCATTTCTTTGCAAATGGTTATTATCTATATCTCTCTTAACTTAAAAGTTTGAGTATAGAAATAGGACATGCTTTTAAAATCTCTGTGAAGGGCAAAAAGATTGGGTTTGAACATGTCTGGATGGAAGGTATTTTTTCTTTTGTGTTTTCTCGCTTAAATAATCCATGTCTTGCTATGTGGTTTCACTGCATGACAAGACAAAAATAATTCAGATAGGATTTCAATACATACTTTGACTCTCAAGCTCAAGGAGTTCACTCCAACAAACCTCCAAACCAATCT